>JANBXA010000734.1:63592500-64192500 GCA_030556225.1 Cricetiscus sungorus | reverse complement strand
CCCCAAGTTTTAAGCTCTGAACTGTGAATTTGATCCAGATTTGGTACCTGGGAAAGTAAACTTTAGTTTTCATGAACTTTCCTCTGCCAGTCATCCTGTGGTTAGGATAAATGGCACAGGTGGGTCTCGAAGTTGAGCGATCCTTCCATCCCTTTTTATATATGTAGAATCCGCCTTAAATTGTGGTAATCAAAAGCCTGTAACTATTTCAAGCCCTATATATGTGTGTGGGGTTTTCCCCCTTTACGTACATATTTGTGGTAAAGTTTAATCTACGAATTAAGTCCACTAAAAGATTTCAAACAATACATAATAAAATCAAACAGTTGTTACCACAGTATACTGTAATGGAAATTATGTGGGTATGGCACGTCTCTCTGGAAAGAGTCGAGGCAGTAGTGTTTTTAAATTGTGGTGGACTCCAGGTGACTGCAACCATAGAAAACCAGAGCAGAGGTGGAGAAAAGAAGAGTGGAATTGTTCTTTCAAGATGACTTTGAGTTTATTGTATCAGGCAAAGGAGCACTCTTCAGGGAAATAGTAGGCCTCCCAAATAATGCATTTTTATGAATGAAAATATGAGCAGGGGTGGGGCAGATCAAGGAGAGCATGTGCCACAGACCATGGGAGTTACGAGAATGCAAACATGCATAGAAAAGTGGCCACATGAAAACTTACAGAAAGAGGAAAGGAGATTTGGGCGTCAGAGTTGTGGCACACCAGATATGACATTTAGGTTTACATGTCTCAGTTTGATTGTCTAGAACTTCACAAACAGGTGATAAAATCTTGAGCCCCTCACTGGCAGCAGAAAACCTGAGCCATGGCTTGGCTAGCTGGGTGTGGCCTGCAGAGTTCTCTGGCCTGCTCAGAACAAAGGCCAGGCAGTGGGCGTGGACCTTATTCTCTCTTTGTTACCAGTCCCCCAATACCATAGCCCAGGAGCCACCCGACATCTGTGGCTGGATCTATGAAGTTTCCATAAACTGGGTATGGACATCACCTTTAAAGGTAGAGTTGGATCCCATAAGCATTCGTTAGTTAGGAAGCTGAAAGCTTTATAAAGCAAGTTTATGAACAGAAGCCTTTGGGGCAGGAAGGACAAGGACTCTTGTCACCCCTCCAGTCCCTCAGACTCTCCTTGGGATAATCTGGGTTACTCTTCAGCTTCACCTCCTGTTAAAGCCTGTCTCTGATGCCCCAGCTGTATTGGTTACTTTTTGTAACACTGCAACAAAATAACTAATAGAAGGAACTTAAGAGAAGCAAATTGGCTCACAGCTCAGAGGATCTGGTATGCCATGCAAGTAGAGTGTGAGCACTTGAGAGGCAGAAGAGATTGCAACGTGGCCTTTTCACAGGCCTGATATTAGTAGATCAGGAAACAGCTGAGGCTGGAACCTTCAGGGACCCCCTCCCACTGATCCACTTCTGATAGCTAGGCCCCATTTCCCAAAGGTTCCACAACTTCCCAAACAGTGCCACCAGCTGGGGAACCAGTGTTCAAGCATATAAACACTTCACACTCAGACTGTAACAAGCACAAACCTCAGAGACCAGTAGAAAGGTGGTCAGCACTGGAGAGTAAACTCAAGGTAATATCAGGTCACAGGGCAGGGTGCAGAAAGGCCCAGAGCTTGCAGGAGTGGCTCTAAAGAGGGTAGGCTTTGGCCTCAGCCATACGTACTAGAAAGAAGGTACAGAGTGAGTGTATCTCCAGGGACAAGGGAGAACATAGTGATCAGCACAGGGTAGATGGTAGATTAGGCTAGAGCATGGTGTGCCATGGCCAGTCACTAGAGAGTGATCTGGACACCGGAGTGGAAACATAATCCTCGAAGTTCCAATGAGAACTAGATTATCTCGAATGCAGTGGTCACAGGGGTACGGCTGTATGCATCTTTTGGTACCTGTTTCCTTTGTTAGATCATGAATGTCCAGATTGCAGTACCCACTGTCTAGTTCTTTCTGTCCCTGGGACCTGGCACAGAACTTAGTCCACCTACACACTCAGTACATTCCATCTGTCCTTGTGACTGAAGGGCAGTAGGGAGCCCACTGTAGGGCCTTTGGCTTGGAAACCACATCTGTGTTCTTCACATTTGCTCTAGTGGAGGACACAGCCAATGAGACAGTTGTAAGCACTGAGACAGAACAGTCTGAACCAGGGGGCCTAGCAGGGGATCCCCACATGAAGCCATTGGCACACAGGCAGTTGTGCTAAGCAAGACAAGGCCAAGAACTCTGTAAAGAATGAGTTTGTTCTTCCGACCCCTATGAAATAGGAATTCCTGTGTGTGCCCTTCAGCACAAGCTGTATAGAGGAGATCCGCCCACCCCAGAGTGTAACATGCTCTGTGATGGGTGCCTCAGAACTGGCCCTAAGAGCCTTCTGGTCACTCCCAAAATTCACTTGTCAAATAAGAGTATCTGCCAGCAGATTACTTAAACTAGCTGTTCACTTTTAATATATAATGCAAATGTACTGGTGTGTGTGTGTGTGTGTGTGTGTGTGTGTGTGTGTGTGTGTTTTGCTGATGTCACATGAATAAACTTACACTTTTCTTACTCAACCTCTCTGTTCTTGAATGCTCTTATCAAGGTCTTGATATGATCCTAGAGGGTAACAGAGTTCCTTTCTTCCCCCAAATATTGTGTGGGTTATTGTAGCTTGTCATAGTGAATACAATCTATTTAAGAGGTGAACTTGTACTGAGCATGGTGGTGCACATTTGTAATCCCAACACTAGGGAGTCAGAAAGGGTAATCTCTGAGGTCACTGGCCCGGCAGCCTAGCCTCACATAGTAGGTGAGCTCCAGGTCAAATGAAAGACTCTGTCTCAAAGAATAAGGTGGACAGCATCTGAGGAAGGACATTCAGGATAGACCTCTGGCCACCACATATGCGCACACACACACACACACATACACACACACACACACACACACACACACACACACACACACACACCCTGGTCTCCTTCACCAGTTTTAATGAAAAGTACCAACACTGGGCACCTATGGTGCATTAAGAATCATGTGAGAACTTGGCCTGCTTACTGCATCTGTATTGTCATAGGGCCATGGTGAGAAAGGGCTGTGATGGGCTACCACTCAGCAGATGTCATAGGGCCCGAGATCATAGGCTCTGGAGGTTGAGCCCCAAACTCAGAGCATGGCTCCCAGCAGTGACATCTCTGCACTCCAACTTCCTCTTCTGGATAAATATTGTTTGGGACTGTGGCAAGATGCAATGGAGGCAGTGTTTATAAAGCCTGTGGCAGTGGCCTGGTATATGAAACACTTGGTATACTTACCTGGCAGGGGAGATAAGGTGATCATGAAGGTGGTTTCCCCAGGGCAAGGCTTATCCATTACACTCTGGATGTGCTGACCCCTGTGATTTCCCCAAATTCGGGAAACTCGACTGACTAATCTGTGGTAGTGGAGGGCTTCATTCGTGCTCTCCCCAGAAGAGAGAGGAAAATCAGAAAATACTTGGTGATTGGTAGCTTTCATTCCATATCATGCACATGGTAAAGAGGTTCTTTCGTACGTGACTGTTAAGTAACAGAGCTGGGGTACAACCCAGGTCTGTCCTCCCTCTGCTCGACACTGCCCTCAGCTGTCTTCCCCCACATAGGCATCAGCTCCTGCGGGAGCTGCAGTGTCACAAAGAGACTTACAGCAAAGAGTGCGCATGGCCCACGCTCCCAGTTATTTAAAAGCTACCTCACAGTCCAGAGGCCCCATGGAAATCCAGCTCGGTCAGCTCCTTGTATTCAGCCGAGGCACACTCCCAGCAGCCAGCAGTCATCGGATCATGAAATAGAGGACCATTGCTCCCAGAGAGTCAGCCATAGCCCGGCTGAACCCTGATGTCTTTGTTTGATTTGCATTTTGCTTTATTTTTTGTGTTATGTGTGGTTCTGTTTTGCTTTGCTTTTTACAGGGTGAACATACTCAAAATTTCTTTCAAAAGGAAAAAGTTCTTCATACACCAGCGCCAAAAACAGGTGAGTTCTGACCACACTTGCTGCATGGGTTCTTCCACGCTTGCTGTATTTGCTGTGGCATCGAGGCTTCCTCCAGACCTTCAGGGATGGGTTTCTGTATTTTAGGAAGGGAAAACTGGCCATCAGGTCTTCAGACCTGTGGTCCTCCCCATGACCTCTGACTTGTTTTAGATGCAGAGACTCTGAAGATTCTGGCTCTTCCCCCAACACCGCCTCTAGCCCATATTACCTTGTTTCTAGAAGTTCGAGTAATGCCCACTTCTCAGGGAGCTGTTTGGATTAGACAAAGGGGCCCAGTGTGAGCACCTAGCAGAGTCCACCGCTGCGTAGCAGGAAGCATCCGTGCGGCCAGTCCCTTCTTGTAGTGTGTTCCACTGGTGATAGCTTGTGACTGGGTCTTACGAGTGGAGTCTGCAGGATCCTAGACAACTCTGTTCGTTTGCTTAGCCATGGCAGAAGTGCACTCAGTAAGAAAGCCAAAGCTCCCACGGCCTCAGAGTGAAGGAGCTGGAATTTGAACCGAGGCGCCTGCCCTTTCCACACCACACCCTGTCTTGTTATGCTGCATAGTTGTCACTGGCTGTCACTGTGTGTCCATTTCCCAACTTTACAAAGATGATATGCCCTTAGGCTGACCCCACACAGTGAATGGGCACTTAGAAACGGGATTACTAGAGCTCAGAGTACCAAGGACTGGAATCTGGGTTGCCTGACTGCCCATCGATTCTCGCTCCTAGGGCAAGGAGGGTCAGGATGGCACCAAGTTTCATAAAATCAGAAAACCTAAATGCAGGTAGACTTAAATCACAGCCCAGGGATGAAAAGTGCCTATTTATAAGTACTGGAATTCACTCTAGAGCAAGGATTTGAGAATCCCAGGGTTCTAACGTCTCTACTACCTGCTTGGGGGAAGAATATTTCTTCAGGAAAGAGGTATTTCCAAGGCTGAGTTCCCAAGTTTATCAGGTGGTTGTTCCAAGTAAGCTCTCTCTTAAACTATATGCAGGTTTGAAACAACAGTGTTTGTGAAGGACTCCCCCCCCCCCATGTTGAGGGGCCATGGATTTGGGAAACTGGGCTGTCTGAAGTGTCTAGAATCCTGCTTCTTCCCTTTGTCACGTCTTCCCTGGTTATTCTATGTGGGTTGCAAGCACGACACATTTTAATCATCCTATACATCCATTTCAGTGACTCCTTTACTCTTCTCCCTCCCAGGCTGAATCCAGGGAACATATCGTGGCCTTCAACATGCTAAATTACCGATCTTGCAAAAACTTGTGGAAATCCTGCGTCGAGCATCATTCATTCTTTCAAGCAAAGAAGTTACTACCTCAGGAAAAGAATGTTCTGTCTCAGTACTGGACTCTAGGCTCCAGGAATCCCAAAAAGTGAGTATGCTTTAGGGAGACCATCCATGCTAACCTGAGATATTAATGTGTGCTGGTTGCTCCTGGGTCATGGACATCCTTGGGCAGAGAGGCAGCTCTGAGGCTAAACCCCAGATTTTAGGTCCCTGAATGGCAGCTGAGGCTCTCCAGGGGAAGTTGTGCTTTTTATATACCTACTCAGGTACATATCATATCCTCAGCATTCCACCCCACCCAACCCTGCTACCATCTGAGTTCCCAGACAGCTGGAATTATAATTGTCACCACACCCTGTCCAATAAAGGACACTGAGTGTCATTGCCAGCATATTGGGCTTTTCACAGCCTGAGGCCACTAAGCCAGCCCCTCCCATAGAACATTAGTTCATAGGCACCCTATAAAAATGAACAAAGGTTTCCAGAGTCTGGTGGCTTTGGAATATATTACCAATAATAGCTATAAAACAATAATTATAATTGACAATTACCTAGTATTTATAAAAGGAACATACTTAATTATAGTTAATTCTTGTAATAAACTTGACAAATGCTACCTACAAGAATAATATTCAAAATATTAAATAAGAGCAGTAAAATTAAATTTACATATGTATGCCATGTACATTATAATTTTTAAAAATAATATATATGTATATATATATATATACATATATATATATTGGGTCTTTAAGTAAAGTAACTGTGGGGCCTATGTTTTTGTTTTGTTTGTTCCAAGACAGCCTTATATAAGAGGCAGCAGAAATTGCTTATCACATTGTTAGAATTTCTAAGTCATTTGCTGTTTTTTTCAAAATTGTGATTGATTGTAGTGAATGTAGCTTTTTCCAAATGAGGCTCAAGTATGAGCTATTATTTGATGTGAAATTTGATAAGAGCGTTCTTGTGGCTTTTCTATTACACGTCAGACTTTAGGTAATGTAATGATCTAGTAAGTGGCAAATTGCCTCTGGTAGGGGTGGTGTTATTTTTTATGAACAAAGAGCAAACATTTTTTAAAAAAGTGTTTAGCTCTTATAGTTCTGTCGAGTATTTGTATGCACTCAATATTCTATCTACTACTGAGTAGGCCATAAGAATAATGTTGATGAGGCATCCGTGGAGCTGCCTGGTACCCTGGATGTTACATGGTAACTATATCCTCTTCCTGCATGGTGGTCCCTCTAGCCAGCCAGAGGCATCAGATGAGAGATGCACTCAAGCATGGTGAGCTCAGTCACCAGCAATAGCCCCACTGTCTCCAACTGCTCATCTGCTGCTGTTTTCCAGCACTGACAGCCCAGTTAGCTGCAGCTGGTAGGACCATGCCTCTTTGTTAGGCACTCACTGGGTCACACCATCCTGGGGACTTCCAGGATGGAAGGGTGGAAGTAATGCTGAACACTCCAGGCCTGGCATCCCCCGCCAGGAGCCTCAGGATCCTAGCCCGAGGAGCAGCAGGAACAGCAATAGCAGATTAGCAGCCCGGTGTCTGGGAGAGTCTGGGAGTGTGCTCAAAGCGGTGGAATCAGATTCAGGTGCTACAGCTGGTTAGATCGGCAGATTTGTACACTCAAGGAGTTCAGGTTGAAGAAACAAACAAACAAAAGTCGTTTTTGTGACCTCTCCAGCATAAAAAGTGTAATTGAGCTAAGGTACAAGGCATAAATGCACCAGTGAACTCTGCTATACACAGCTTCCTTGCTGCTGAGTGGTGGTGTGAGTGATAATCTCACTGCAGTCTCAGTACAGAATGCAATGAGGTGGTGTGGAGTTTGCAGGGGGCCTCCTTGTCAGCGTGGTATTTGTGTGGTCCCACCCAGATGTTATAATGTTACTGTTTATGTGGTCATTAGAAGGAAGCGGGTTTTCTTCTAAGTAAGAATTGGCTAGACCTCTATGGGCAGTGGTGGTACACACCTTTAATCCAGCACTGGAGGCAGAGGCAGGGGGGGGTCTCTGAGTTGGAGGCTAGCCTGGTCTACCGAGAGAGTTCCAGGACAGTCAGGGCTGTTACACAGAGAAATCTTGTCTTAAAAAAACAAACAAAAAGTCAAACAAAAAAGAATTGGCTAGACCTAATTCTCCAGGCAGGTTGGAGGTGGTATATGAGAGACTGAAAGGGTACATTCCAACACTAAGTGACAGAGTTCAAATCCTCTGTCTCTCACTTGAGTTTTAGTTTTCTGCCTCAGTTTCCTTATCTGCAAACTTCTCCATCTGCAGACAGTACAGAGTGCTGGGTTCTGGTCAACTTCTGTGATGTGAGAACCCCTATTTTGACACTTACAGCAACAATAGGTCTATTATATCTCAAGGTTTGTGGGTTGGGAATTCCGGAAGGATGCTCCAGTGACTTTTCTGTTTCATTAGACCTACCTTGATGGGCAGGAGTTTTGTGACAATCAATTGCTAGTAGCCATTTTTAATCCTCTACAGAGGGTCACATGAGGCCTGGGAGGCAGTTTGGGGTACAAGTCGTCAGTTTTTATTGGTACCATCTTTCAGCATACTGTTAATTTTGACTCTTAAATTGTTTTGTTTTTGTTGTTTTGTTTGTTTGTTTTACATTTACTTATTTATGTGTAGGGACGGGGTAGACTTAAACACATGCACGCCGTGGTACAAATGTGGAGGTTCAATGACAACTTCTGGGAATCAATTCTCTTCTATCCTGTGGGTCTCAGGGATGGAATTCAAGTAGTCAGGCTTGGTGGCAAGTGCCATTACCCACTGAGCTGTCTGACCAGCCCTTACCACTCACTTCCATTCATTTCCCAGATGAGGAAACCAAGGTCCAGCCCAGCCCCAGAGTATATCCGTACATCTGTGTGTTGGGCCTTCTGATAGGTTTCATGAAAGAGGAATTTGACCATTAGTTTCCAGAGATAATGGAACAGTTTCAAGTTTCTATTAATAACTCGTGACATGTGCTTTAGGGATCTGTCACATTAAACCTTGGAGTCACGCTGCCTGCTTCCCCTTAATTTTATATCCTTAATCAGTAGTCATGTGGCTTCTGATATAGCCGACCTCAGGGGAAAGGGTCGCCAAGTGATACAGCACTGAGCACTTTGATGAGAGTGACAATGGCATTCGTTATTATAAACTAGTACCTGGATTTTATTGTGCTTCTTTGAGCTGTTGTTTTTATCAGTTAGTTGGTTTTAGGCCATAAGGAAATATATGGAATATTTAAGACATTAGAGCATGGTGTAAAATTGGAAATGCCCCAACTGTTACCTCTAACCAGACTTCAAATGATTGACTAAGGTAATCTATTCCTTGGGATTTCAGTTTTCTAACTATAAATAAACTTCAGAAATATCCTTCAGGTAACACATTCAAAGACTATGACCTGAAGCTGTTCTAAGTACATCCTTAGCTTCTCTGTCAAAGGTTTCCCAGTGATCTGTGGTCGCTGCCTCTGCTGGCCAGGGGACGGGGAGCATCTGGAAGGATGAGTGTGCTTTTGTTCAGGCTAGTGGGAGGCAAGTGAGGTAGATCCATTGAAGTTACCGGAGATGTGCTGGTCTGTGCTATTCTGGTGCAACCTCTAACCTGTAGCTCTGGTTATAGTCTAGAAGCAGCTCGATTGTTTAAAGTAGTACAGAAGCATTTTCACCAAAAGACCAAATACAACCTGAAGAACATTGAACAAGAAAGGAAGTCTGGGGCCAGGGGGATGATTCAAGGGGTAAAGGCACTTGCTGCCAAGTCTGGTGACCTGAGTTTAGATCCCCATCCCCACATGGTAGAAAGACAAAACCGACTCCTGCAAGTTGTTTACTGACCTCCACAAGCACACCATGGCACGCCCGCACACGTGTGTACACATACCCATACAAAATAAATAAATCTAATCTTTAAAAATTTTTAGAAGGGGGCTGGTGATGGTGGCACATGTCTTTAATCCCAGCACTTGGGAGGCAGAGGCAGGTGGATTTCTCTGTGAGTTCAAGGCCAGCCTGGTTTACAGAGTGAGTACCAGGACAGGCTCCAAAGCCACACGGAGAAACCCTTGAAAAACAAAAACTTCTTTTTTTTTTTTTTTTTTTTTTAATGGGTACTCTGGAAACTGCCTCCACTCTTCACCAGCTGGTGTCACTGGGGTGCTAAGTAAGTGTCTTCAGAGAAGGTACCAGGGACATTGTATTTTATGGATGCTGTACTTGCTTCTTATTGGACATGTCAGTATGGAAAGTGACCCTGCATCTGTTTTTTCAGGTCTATAAATAACCAATATTGCAAAAAAGTGATTGGAGGGATGGTGTGGAACCCAGCCATGAGGAGGTCCTTATCGGTGGAACGACTAGAAACCAAGAGCCTGCCTTCTCGGTCCCCACCCATCACCCCCAACTGGTATGTCCTCTTTTATGCTGTTCAGTACCAGCAGATACCTTCTCTCTTTTAAAAACACAAGGTCAGCTTTAAACTCTTCAACGGGGGTGGCCTACAATCAGATGTCCATGTGTGTTCTACGTGTTGCAGAAGGAGCCAGTCTCCTGAGGTCAAGGCGTACAGACTCTTTCCATACTGGATACTTCTAAAATGGCCTTAAAATAATAATAAATTCACCTATTCATGGATGCACTGTGACATTCCAATACATGTGTGGTATTCAAGTCAAGTTACCTGTCATGTCCATCAGACAAATGGCATTTCTTTGTGTTGAGAACTTAAAAATCCCTTCTAGTAGCTGGGCATGGTAGTAAATGCTTGTTCGTTTAGCATTCTGGAGACTGAGGCAAGAGAGCCAAGAGTTTTAGGCCAGCTTGGGCTACATAGACCCAATCTCACACAAGCAAGCAAACAAACAAATGCATCCTTTCTGCTGGCTGTTTTGAATAGTCAGTTGATTTATTTTATATCACAGTCACCCTGCTGTGCTAGAGTATCAGATGCTATCCCTCATGATCAATCGCTGGATGGTGGTGCACACAGCATTCCAGAGGCAGAGGTAAGGGGATCTCTGAGTTTGAGGCCAGCCTGATCTACAATGTGAGTTCCAGGACAGCCATGGCTACACAGAGAAACCCTTTTTTTTTTTTTTTTTTTTTTTTTGAGACAGGGTTTCTCTGTATTGCTTTGGAGCCTGTCCTGGAACTAGCTCTTGTAGACCAGGCTAGACTCAAATTCACAGAGATCCTCCTGCCTCTGCCTACCAAGTGCTGGGACTAAAGATGTGTACCACTACTGCCCAGTTAGAAACCCTGTCTTGAAAAACCAAAATAATAATAATAATAATAATAATAATAATAATAATAATAATAATAATTTGGGGCAGGGCCCAAGGGTTCAGTGATAAAGTACTTATATAGTATGGGCAGACCCTGTTTTCATTCTACAACCTTGCAAAATAAATTTAAAAAGCATCTAGAGCCCGAGGCCTGCTGTAACGTCCGCCTTAGAATCATGGGGTATGTCAGCATCTTGAGCTCATTATGCTCTAAGAAGTTTATGGTAAGGAAGTTAAAAGGATAGAGGATGAAAAGAGAAAAGAAACCCTCAGGGTTCTAAGTTTCCACAAATGGAATAATGTATGATGCTTCTTCTTAAGCTTATTTCAGAAAAGGGTCACGTGGAATCTTCTATTGGTATTTTAATGCTCCACAAAGATAGCAGCCATTTTTCTGAATGTCTCCTAAAAGGCCAAGCATCATCAACAGAAGAAGCAAAGCAGGGAACGATTGTACCCTGGCTCCATAGGATTAGCAGCATGGCTTGCAAGACAGGTGGACCTGCACATTTCCTAGTTAGGATCTATGGACTTAAGGGATATGGGGAAAAAGGCCTGCTAAGAAAGGACCCTCTATAGGGGCCATGTTTCCTGGGCAATGTTGATGATGATGATGATGATGATGATGATGATGATGATGATGGTGATGATGATGAAGAAGATGATGACGATGACATGTGTGCTGTAAAGCACCAGCTTAATTTATTTTTAATTTATGAGGAAATTTGTCAAGGAGCCAGAGAAGAGCCCCCAGTGAGATCTGGGAGAATATCAAGGTTGGGTGTTACTGCATCCCTGGCTTGTCTCTCTTGTTGCAAATTAAAGATCCTCTCCCAGGAGTTGCAAGAGCCATCTTGCTTCCACAATGGACACACATTGGTTGTGCAGAGTCCCAGAGAGAAATAGCTGGCAAAGCAAGGCTGGGAACACTTCAGGAGAAGAGTGCACTAAGGCCATGTGATACAGGGCCCAGCACCAAGGTGCAAGCCCAAATGTTCCATGAATACTGTCTCATTTGGCTCATCCTCAGGAGCTGTAACTACAGCTGAGGCCAAGAAGTGATGGGACTTATCTAAGGTCACCTGACTACTGTTAACAATGGAAAGCAGGGCAGTGTTCTGATGCCTATCACATTACAGGTGTTGAATAAGGAGAACACTAATAAAACCAAGCATGTTTGGTCTGCAGAGATGCTTGCTGTGCAAACAGGAGGCTGAGTTCCAATGCTAGCACTCACATTGAAAAGTAAGGCATTGATATAGATGCCTATAATCCCAGGGCTGGGAGGCAGAGATGGGAGGACCCCAGGGGCTGGCCAGCCAGCCTAGCTGGGTGGATGAGCTCCATGTTCAATGAGAGACCCTGTTTCAAAAAAATATGATTAAAGTGACAGAAGATACTTGATGCCAAGCTAGACATGCACTTGCATGGACACACATGCACACAAGTTCTAAAGTTAGTTTTCCTTCTTGGATCAAGGGAAATTCAGTGAGAAGTAACACACTTTGTCTTTTAAATCTCTCAGAGTGTAGTTAGGAGGCCTGGGAAGTGTGTGGTACCTCTGGCAATGGAACCAGGATGTATCCCTAGTGCAGGAAGGGACTTCAGGAGCCCATTCCCCATAGAGGGATACTCCCTTAGCCTGGAGACACCAAATGATCTGACAGACTTTGATGATCCCTTATGGAAGGCTTCACCCTCCCTGGGGAGTGGATGGGGGATTGGATGGGGGTCAGTGGGGGACCAGAGAGGATACTGAGATCATTATGTAAAATAAGAAAAAAATATTTTAAAAAATCTGTCAGTGTGCATTGTTGGATCGGTGAGAAAATGTCAAAATGGCTTGAGCCTTCTAGGAGAGCAGCTCATCCTTAATCAATACTCACTTAAACCAGTTCAGTTCTGCCTATTTCTAAGCTAAGGCTGTGGTTCTCTGAGCTACACTATTTACTGGAACATGTCAGGAACCTGTGTTGTCCTGGCTGGAGTCTACTGGAGTAAGAATGATCTCACTGGCCCTGACTTATTTGTTTTGGTTATTTTTGAGACAAGTTCTCATTAATTCCCCTGACTGCCCCATAACCCTCCTTGCTGTTGGAGTTATGGGTGTGTACCACCACACCCAGCTCTGGAGCTGACTTTCTAAGCACTGGTCAGGGCATCCATGGAGACGCCAGGTCACAAGGTCACACAGCTGCCATTGGGTCAAACCCCCGTGTGGGAACCGCGCTCAGCACTTGGCACTGCACTTCTCCCCTTTGCAGGCGAAGTCCTCGGCTCCGGCACGAAATCCGAAAGCCCCGCCACTCCTCTGCAGACAACCTCGCCAATGAGATGACCTACATCACAGAAACAGAAGATGTGTTCTATACCTACAAGGGATCCCTGTCCCCCAAAGACAGTGATTCCGAAGTTTCCCAGAACCACAGCCCACACCGAGAGTAAGAATACATGTTTTCTGTCTTTGTATGTGTCTTTGGGCTGGCAAGGAGTTTGCTCAGGCCCAAGTGCCAGCTGAGAAGAGGTAGGAGCTGGTGCTTGTTTATGTTCTAAGGTGGGAACATAAATCCAAATGCCTGTCTGAACACAAGACATGTGTTCCTGGAGCTTACAGAAGCTAAGCTACTCTCCAAGACCTGTATGTGGGTGCTGTGCTGCCCAGGACACAAGCAGTGCCTTGTGTAAGGTATTTCTGCATCACACAAATACAGACTCAAGGTGTTTGTCACGATTCCTCTGCGTCTTTTAAGCTTGACCTGTGACCTTAGTCATCGGGACCATTCTGACATCCATCCAGGAGCCGTCTTAGAACAGCAGTATGCCCTCGGATTTTGTTTCCTTTCCACTTTAAATTAATAGTGTAAAGAGAGAAAACAAAACAGGGCTGCCAGAGTGGCTCAGTGGCCACTTGTTGCCAAGTCTGTTGACCCGAGTCTGATACCCTCATGGTGGGAAAAGAGAACCAACTCCTGCCACTTGTCCCTCGACCTCCACAAAGTGCATGCTCGTGCGCACTAATTAAAATATTCCAAAGTAGACTTTTCATTGTGGAGTGTTTGTCAAGGACAGTTTCTCCTCAAGTCTTCCGTGGCTTCTTTTATTGTTGTCTGAGACAGGTCCAGCAATGTACTCCTATTGGCCCTTCCGCTGTGACTTGCAGTACCAGACCGTTGAGGATCTGGTCTTTTGAGGTCCTATAGAGTATTCACTTGCCACAGACTTCGTGGAGTCTGAGCTTGCCTCTAACTTGCTGTGTAACTGAATATGATGCTGAACTCTTGATCCTCCTGTCTTCACCTCCTAAATGCTGGGGTTACAGTCACATGCCAGCATACCCAGTTTACATTCACTCTTCCTGCAGTGACATAGTCCCCTCATCAATCAAGGCCAGGAAAAAGCGTCTGTTCTGAACGTCAGGCTTGAGTCTTAGTTATTCAGACACAGCTGGTGCACCTGCTCCGTTTTTGCCTTGATTATCAGAGAGCTCGGAGCTGCTTAAGTGTTAGACTCAATTGCATTTACTTCCCCCAAGCCAGGTGTCTGGTAGTCTCTTCTTCGCATTCCTCACCTTCAGGATACAATTCTATTATACCTCTGTGTTTGGGATAAGCCATCTCATATTTTGAAGCAGATAAGACGTAGGTCATAAATGGTATCGTTGAGTTAAATCATGATAGGAGAGGGTAAGGCATTCGGAAGCCAATCTTAGCCATTGGGTATTCAAACCGTTAAGCCCCAAATAATGACCAAAACTGAGAAAGGTAATTCTCAATGCCCTATCGGAGAAGGATTAGCAAGCAGGCACTTCAGTCTGTAAATATTTACCAACGAAGCTGCTAAAGCTTCCTCCATTAAGTATATCCTGCATGTGCAGTAGGCATTCACAGGTGAATGGCGGGTCTTCCCACTTCCTTGAGGGGTGGAGGGGTAGGGAGCTTGTTTCTCTTCCCTGCTCACAGCAAACATGCTCTTCAGATGATCTGCGTTTTTAACACCTCTGCTTAAATGTGCTCATTATCTCCTTGTGACCTGAACCTCAGGACTCTTTGTTGAAATGATCACCATCTGTCGCTGCAGTTTGCAGCCTGCTGCACTGCCGTGAAAGCTGCCGTGGAAGGGTGTGAGCTTCATTCATGAATCTGTGGCTTTGTAAACTATGAGCAGCTCTATGATGGCAAAGCAGGAGTATAGAAGGTGGCTATCGGAACCAGCCTGAGTCTTCCTTGACCTCCAGACTCTGTTACCTTGATATAAGGCAAAGAGAGGGCATAAGGAACCCCATCCGAGGGTTTGTGGAAGTCCACATATACTCTCCCTATTGAGCGTCTAGATTTTCACTGGCCAATACAGCAGCCGCCCACTGCAGGCAGCTGCCCAGATTTAAGCCAACTAAATTAAGATGTGTGTTCAGCAACTAGGACATGCACATGCATTTTAAGCATTGTGGAGTCACATGTGCACGACCCCTCCGTATCAGTCAGCCGGAGCCTATCATCCCAGCTTGCCAGTGGGATGGCTCTGCCATTCACTGAAAATAGAGCAAACCCCCAGAAGTCAAGTTTAGGAGCATCACCTGGCTTACCTGTGAAGTATTTGCCACCTTTCCTAGCTGCACAGCTGTAGAGTAGGTGGGGGACCTCTCAGAGCCCTTGTGTTCCCATGCCTCTGATGGCTGAGGTCTTGTCTCTGTTTCTCCTGAGTACATCATCATATCGGCTGGTTGTGGAGAAGGGACCACAAAATGCAGTTCAGTAAGGCTTCATTTGTAAGTGCTTCCAGGCCCGCTGGGGCAGTACCCTGTCATCTGCCTTCACTGTCACACAGTGGTGCTCTGTGGCTTTGGAGAACTGTCAGGGTTGGGAAAGGCCCACACAGACTTTCTGTTCTACACTGTTCTACAGCCACAGTGGCTGTCAGCATTTCTAGGCTTTCATGGTCAGGTCTGCCGGCCACCACCCATACCAAACTGCTTACTTATAAACTCTTGAGAATGAGGGACAGTTTGAGGTCTGCTTCTTCAAGCTCTGGTGGCTTCAGTGACCTTGCCCCAGCCATTCCTTCACATTTCATGCTGGTTCTCCTTGTAAGATGGTCCCTCAGGGCGCTTTTTCTTTTGCAGCCCAGGATTAGGAGACAACAGATGATGCTATTACAAAGGTACTCTGACAGCGCAGAGAATATGCTTTGTGGCTAGGGTGGGGGTGGGGCATGGATGGTTGGAAAACCAGAACCCCAGTCCCCTCAGTGGCATCAAGGACCACTCTGTCCTGGGGCTTCTGAGCCTTAACACCTGGGCAGGAGGGCTTTATACCTCAGACAAGAGATACAGGCTGGTCTGAACTTAATTGAAAAGAAACTTTGCCAGTAACATTGTATTTACGAAATGTTTAAGAAGCGTTTGACATGTTTTCTACAGCAGGTTTGTGTTAAAAGTCTAAAAGAAGCATTCTGTCAGAGAAATCAGAGGAAGGAGCTCAGACAGCGAGGACGACTCCTTTGAAGCAGAATTAAGTGTAATGTTCTGTGCTCATTCACAAAAGAGAAGAAAGAGAAAGAGAGAAAGGCGTGCTTAGCCCATCACCCACACCCCCCACCCACCCCACCCCCAGTGCACAGGGAAGGAACATCATCCCAGCAGATGAGTCACTTGCTGGTTTGTTCCATATTTATAGCAGCGCTGCAGAGTTTATGATTATAGTTGTGAAGCCTTGGCAGCGTGCTTTGTGCCCAGGCAGGCTGTGTGCTTTTGTTATTCCCAGCTCCGCTCTCTGTTCCTCCTTGCTTCCAGGGGAAGTGCAAATTCTGGCAGAGGAGCCGATTTTCTTCATGGTAGAAACCAAAACCAAAATTCCCCATCTTCTCACACCCAGACACAGGGGAGGAGATGTGTGCAAAGGAGGAGCCCACCCTTGGAACTGGCACAGGGGGAAGCAAGGGTGACAGCGGCTTGGGCTTATATCCCAAAGGCGTTACAGGGCTTCTTGGTCAGAGTAGTTTTGGTGGGTCACCAATATGGTGCCCAGAGTGAGTCTCACTTCCTGTCATAGTAGCTTATTGGCTGTTTACTTCTTTCCCGAAGGCCTGTCCTCCTCCATAAGACACAGGATAACTCTTACATTCATTTTAAAACTTGTGTGTTTTGGATGGGACCTTGTGGCAGTCTCCTTCTCCATCTACAGCCCCGCAGTGGAGGAGTTCATGTGGCCCCATCCGGAGCCCCTGGGGTCTCTGAACCCTACCAGAGACAGGATTCCTTGCACTGGGACGCTCTGTTGAACTGTTAGACACTCAAGTTGTTGGTACAATTGACCCTCTCTGCCCACATGTTCTGCATCCATAGACCAAATCACCTGTGTGTCCAGTGTCATGAGACCTATCCTGATCACTGAAGTAAAATATGTACAGATTTTAATTTTCTTGTCAGGACAACAAGTGCTTGTGCAACATTGGTACCAAATTGGGTATTGCAAGTAACCTGGAGATGATTTAAAAACATAGGAGGTTGCATATAGGTAAAATGAAACTATTAGAGCGTTTTATATAAGAGACTTAAGGGCCTGCAAGGGAGGGTATCCTGGAATTGCTCCTCAGGGGATACTGAAGGGCAACTGTGTTCTTCTCAAACTGTTCTTATCTTAGGGTTTCTATTGCTGTGAAGAGGCACCATGACCACAGCAACTCTTATAAAAGGAAACATTTAATTGAGGGTGGCTCACTTACTGTTTCGGTGGTTTAGGCCATTATCGTCATGACAGGAAGCAAGGCAGTGTGCAGACAAACAAGGTGCTGGAACTGATCCTTATATCTTGATCCAAAGGAAACAGGAAGTGACCTGACTCACAGGGCATGGCTTGAGCATATAGGAAACCTCAAAGCCCACCTCCACAGTGACACAGTTCCTCCAAGAAGGTCACACCCATTCCAACAAGACCACACCTCCTAACAGTGTCTCTCCGTTTAGTGGGGGACATTTACTTTCAAGCCACCACAGTGATCTCCATTTTGATGCTGACCTAGCATGCAGGCTCCTGCATTTGGTTTCTAGAACAAACGCGCAGCACATTGCTTTCCAGGTCTCCTGGCAGTGCTGCCTTAAAGAACATTAGTTCTTTAAGTAAAGCCATCTAGTTCTTTTTACCATTTTCTACCTTTTTCCTTCCTTGCCACTGCTCTCTGGGAACACTCAGTCCCCTTACCAAAGGACAGTGCAGCACCTAATGTAGGAGAGCGTCTGCTACCATCCAAGGGAGCCAGCCAGGGTCAGGGTTTCTTTAGGTGTGGGTAAGGTGGTGGTGATGGCAATTATCCCTGAGCCAGACCAGGTCTATGGGTGAACGAACCCCCATAAGTACTGGAACCTCCCAACCTAGACTCTGCTCTTGATCTCTGTATTGGTGTTATGACTCCCAAAGCCACCTAGTTTTCAACCTGCTGAGAACCTTAGTCTTCCTTTGTCCTCTTTTCCATCTGTCATCCTCACTCATGTGATTGGTTCTAATCTGCACCACCACCTCCACCATCCCCTGACATCTTTTGGATCAGAGAAAACATCACACACAAGTATTTCATGAGAATGGTGTCGTTTCTCATCTCTCCAACATTGCACTTCATTCAGAAAATAGGATTCTGTCATGACCTTTGTTTCTGATGCCTGTTGCATCTATAGCCCCCAGTGTCTGGCAGTCTGTCTCTCTTTTCCTTTCTTCCCAGGGACCGGGGTGTGGGGGTGTGTCTATCCCACTCTGGCTTCTCTGTTTCCCAGAGGATGAAGACAGGTCTCTTGGTGTTGCCTACCTCCTATTCGGAGGTGGCTTCTTGCTTCCTTCACCCTCCCCTTTTCTCAGCTCCTTTTTCAGTAACTTCCCTGAATTCCCCATTCGGTTGAGCTGTGTCTCCTCCCTACAACTCGGATCTGCTTCAGCTCCACTGAGTACCCTGGCCAGACTGGACAGAGATCTGTGTCGTTCTGTCATCTTCTCTCTTGGCATCTCATCATCTGCCTGTCCATTCTATTTTCTCTTTGAGTCTCTCTCCATCCACCGTGAACACCAAGGAGAATGTCATTATATGCTCAGGAATAAACCTGTATGCAGTTGACCCATCCAAACACTAGCTAGTCACTTGTTCATTAAACCCTTATATATTGGTAGAATAGCCTCTCCAACCCTACTTAGGAGACAGGTTAGGGCGTGAGAGGCCTTAGAATATGTCAATGTTTACTGTTTTAAAACAGGATTAAATGCTTTTAGGTTTATTATATTTTATGTATTTGAGTATTTTGCCTACATATATGTATGTGTACCATGTGCATGCCTGATGCTCATGGAGTTCAGAGGAGAGCATTGAATCCCCTGAAACTGAAGGTATAGATGGTTGTGAGCTACCATGTGGATGCCAGAAACCAAACCCAGGTCCTCTGCAAGAGCAGCAAGTGTTCTTATCCGCTGCTCTCTCTATCTGTCTAGTCCCAAGTTCCCTTTTTAGACAAGTCAAAAGCTGTTTTATTTTTGTTTGTTTGTTTGTTTGTTTTGCTTTTCTGGGACAGGGCCTGTCTACTTAGCCCTGGCTGTCCTGGAGCTCACTATGTAGACCAATGTTTCGTATTAGGGAGAGGAAAACACTTCGAAACCCCGTGAAACAAAACTCATGAACTACAATTTTAAAACCTAAGTAAATAGGATGTTTGTTGGTACCATTTTACTGAGTGCAGTGGGGAGATGGTAACCAGTAAACTGTAGGCCAGATTCTTCTCTTACACACCTCTGTTTCCCCATTGGTCTGCCGTTGAATATTTTGTTCAAATAAATTAAGACTGTGAATCATTGTGCGTGAATAGGGTGCAGATTTTATATTTAGAGTAGGCTAATTTAGGCTGGGGGTGTAGCTCAGCCCTTGCTTACCATGTGAGAGGCCATGGGTTCTCGGCGCTGAGAGAGAAAAAAAGAAAGGAAGGAAGGGAGAGAGAGAGAGAAGGAAAGAAAACCAATCCCTCAAACCTCTGCCCCCTCCCCCATTTTAACTTGCTAGGAAAGCAAAAGCACCATTTAAAGAAAAATCTACAGGCAACTGCCTGGAATAGAGGTTTATGGAATGGTAGAAGCAGAGGTGGGACTGTGAGGAATGAGCAAAGAAGCCACGGCCAGGGGTTTTGCAGGCTCCTGTGCTGGTTACAACACCTACAGTATATAACCCACCGCCCACCCCACTACCTATGCATTACTCTTTAAGTGATGCTTCTTCTCCCTGGAAGTTCATGGCTGCAGTCCCAGCTTCTTAGGAAGCTGAGGCAGAAGAACCTCTTGAGCCAGAAGTTCAAAACCAGCCCAGGCAGCACCTCCCACGTTTAAGAAGCAAGGTGTTAAACCAGAGGAGCTGTTGCCCGAGGTCATAGTTCCTCCTGATTGTATTTAGCCTAGGTGGCAGCGTGGGTAGCCTGAGGACTTCTGCAGAAATGCTCAGGTTCCAGTATCCCATGGCAATCTCAAGATGCCAGCTCCACCCCCCCCTACCCCAGTCAGTGGTATCTACTCTGATAATATTAATTGGTTTATTAAAACATCTCCTTCTTCCCCACGATGAAGGAGTTTGTCTGAAAACAAGCCAACACAAAGCTGCCTGACCCGGAAGTCATCCAGTTCTGTGTCGCCGTCTTCGAATGCGCCAGGCTCCTGCTCCCCAGACGGAGTTGACCAACAGCTCTTAGAAGACTATCACAAGATGATCAAAGGCGGCTCTGTTGAGGATGCCAGCCAGTACTACTGTGACAAGGTGAGGGGGGTCCAGGTGCTGCCCGAATGACTTGGTGACCCTCCCTCGTGGGCAGGCAAATGAGTAGTTCTGACTGAGAGGAAGGATCTTGTCACCAACCACTGCGATTTGAAGGGATATAAATGACACTGTCACATGTCTTCTAGAATGACGAAGGTGATGGCTACCTTGTCCTGATCCGTATCACACCAGATGAAGATGGAAGATTTGGATTTAATCTTAAGGTATGCTTCGGCGAGTATGTGTAACCCTTTGGTTATATGCAATGAGACAGTCTTCAGGTGGATTTTGAACTTCAGTTGGAGATCTGCTATATACCCACACTGTATCAACAAAACAAAACCTCACTTGGCGCTGTAGAGGCAGCTCAGTCAGTAAGGTCCTTACCGTGCAAACATGAGGACCTGCTTTCAGTCCCCAGAAACTACCTAACATAGGTGATCCCCCCAGAAACTACCTAACAGATGCTGTGATCCCAGCACTGAGGGGGCCCGGGGCAGAAGCAGGGGGATCCCTGGGCTTTACTGGTCTGTCTAGCATAATTGGCAAGCTCTGGGCAAGTAAAAGACACTGTCTCAAGAAACAAGTTAGATGGTACCAGAGGAACAAGATTCCCAAGGATGACCTCTGGCCTCCACCCATATACACATGTGCACACCATCATTCAGAACTACCCAGGGCTAAGAACTGGGCCTTTTATATGTTTGTATAACTACCTAATAGTAAGTGTTTGCAGTGTGCCTGACAATGGCAGCATTATACTAGATTTCTGTCATTTTACTGAGCTCTTAGAATAAGTGGTTGAAGCAGAGCATGTGGGGACTAATGCCTGTAACTCCAGTATATCAGAGACCAGGAAGATTATGAGTTTGAAGCCAGCCTAGACTGCATATCAAGTTCATGGCCAGCCAGAGCTATCGAGACATTATCTCAAAAGAAATGAAGAAAGCTTAAGACGGTTGTTAAACAGATCTTACAAATAAAACTGAGGCTCAGAAAGTAGTGTGTGTGTGATTGGTGATCAAACTCAGGCTACAGCCCACCCTAGAGGGGTTATTTAGAGAACCCTACAGCCCTGCTAGACTGGTAAGGGAAGCTGGCTCTTTAAACTGCTGGGCTCCTTGTCTAATGGGTCCCTCTAGGTAGTGTCCCCAAACTGCTACCAGGCCCGCCCATCTGTTTGTGTACATACTGCATTATTGAAGCAGGTGCTGCACCCATTCGATTACAGATCCAGGTATTCATTGGTGGCATTAAATGACTGCCTTGGGGCCCTCTTTCCCACACAGCTTAAATAGCTATTGAAGAAGCATCATCTATCTCCCATCTCACTCCCACCTCCCCACTCCCCCTCCCACCCTCATCCCTCTTCTAGGGTACTAGCCTCTGGCATGTCACACATATCCCATTCTTCCCAGCAGCCCCCTAAGGCTCTGCTCACAGGAGAGCACTCAGGTGCATGTGGCCCTTCCTAAGGACTTGTGCCTTCTCTTTCAGAAAAGTTAACATAGTCCTTTTCCAGGAAATGTTGTTGGGTCCTCCAAGGGCATCTTCAGTTCTGGTGATGGGGATGTTAGGATATGCTTCTGAGCAGAGTGCTGGCTACCCTGCTGGGTAAAGAGGGGCCAGCCCTATGATTGGTCCTCCTGCAAAACCTTCCTGAATCATAAGGCTCACATCTACTGTATTATCTACATCTCTTTGATGGCAAAACTACTTCAGTGTTTTAGTTCTGGTTTTGTTTGCTTTAACCCATTTACAGGGAGGAGTGGATCAAAAGATGCCTCTTGTGGTCTCTAGGATAAACCCAGAGTCGCCTGTAAGTAAACATATTCCATTTTGCTTCCTGTGTTTGCTTTCCCCTAAGTCAAGCAAGTTTCTGTTTCTACATCCCATTCCTGAGTTTTGTTGGGATTTCATTTTTATTTGATTGGGGTGGATGGTTAGGTGATCAGGTCCTTGCTTGGTTTGATCAGTAACAATGTGTATTTGGTAATAGACACAGACAGATGAAGACAAAAGTAGGACTCCCATTAACTGTGACTGTGTAGTATGGTCCCTGAAACTGCGGAGCTGTCACCTGGGCCCTTGTTATATGTGCAAACCTCTGGCCGAAGCACACGTGCCGGCTCAGGCCTAGAGTCCTGCTTACCCTAGGTCTGTCTGTAAGAAGATCCTTGTGTGATGTGTATGCACATTGAACTTTGGGAAGTGATACTCCAGTGAAGGAGACTGAGAGAGTTTGCTTTCTGCTCGCCTCCCATAGAGATCCTTTGCCTCTTTTTGTTTTTCTTGCTCTGTACATGTGTAAGGTATAGCATGATGTATTGGCTAAGCCTTTATGGAGTGGACAGATGAGTGGGCGGACCTGCTATCTTCCCTGGTTTTTGAATGATGCTTTTCTTTCACTAACGCATTGCAATGTGAGCAAGTGACTGTGCCATCTCTGAGGGGATCGCTTAGGCAGAGGGTTCCCTCTTCAGTCCTCATACAGCTTACCTCTGGGGCCTGGGAAGATGGCTCAGTGGTTAGTGCTCATGCTGCTCAAGCGTGCGGACCAGGTTTTCATCCCCAGTACCCACATGAAAGGCAGGCAGCAGGTGCCATGGCCACCAGTAATCCTATTGTGTGGGAGGCAGATAGGATCCCAGAGCCTGGGTAGCAGGACTAGGTGAACTGATGAGTGAGAGTCCCCGCCTTGGTAATAGAGTGAAAAACAATCAAGGAAGATACCCGTTGTCCATGTCTGTGTGCGCGTGAACACATACACACGTATACACGCACAGGGTTTTGTTTTTGTTTTAAACTTGCTGTTTACCAGTTGCTTTTGGTTTGTGGTTTGTAGGGAATAAAGCGTGTTTTCCCACACCATTCTGGTCATCATCTTGCTGTGCTTTCTGCCCCTGCTATGGCATTGACAACATTGTATTTCTCCCTTTGTAAGACAGATTAAATGCTCATTCGTAGCTGACTGGGCATTTCCTGTCTATCCAACACACCTGAAGGTTGGAGGTGTTGTTGTGCCATTCTGTTCAGCAAGATGGGCTCCGGTGAAGAAACGCCTGTAAACTTGGCTTCTCTGTTCTGACTCTTAAGTCCCACCGGCGGCAGCTAAGTCCACCTAGCAGCAGCTACACAAACGATGACAGTGATACCTAAGGGAGAGGAGGCGAACTTGATCGCAGTCTCAGGTGTCTGGGATCAGAGAGAGGCGGCCCTCTTCTTCCCCTTGAGGCCAGTGCTATGGTAACAAAGAAACTCACTTCCCTCCACCAGGCGGACACTTGCATGCCTAAGCTGAATGAAGGGGATCAGATCGTGTTGATCAATGGCCGGGACATCTCAGAGCACACTCATGACCAGGTGGTGATGTTCATCAAAGCAAGCCGGGAGTCCCACTCGAGAGAACTGGCCCTGGTGATCAGGAGGAAAGGTATCACAGGCCCCTGGGGGTGGAGCCACAGGGACGCGCCGCAGAGGAGCGATCCTCTTCACTCAGCGTCTTATCTACCCAGTTTCTTTCTTTATTTGGTGTCTGGGACAGCTCCCACACGATAGCCCAGGCTATACTCCAGTAGCAGCAATTTTTCTGCTTCAGCTTCCGGGATGTTCCACTTGTATGCCTGAGACTCCATTCTGGGCTGCATGCTGTATTTTCTACAGTAGTAGTCAGCATTTGGAAATGAATTTCTTAACAATATCTGACTTGTCACCACCACAAACAAACAAATAAAAAAAAAAATATATGAAGGTCTATATGCAGAGGCCATGACTGTTCCTGGCCAGGCCTCTAGAGAGAGACAGCCCTAGTACCCTCTACTTAGACTTAGAGCCCTGTAGTTCTAACAGCCCACTCTTAGCTTGCCTGGCTCGGAATGCGACTCACTAGGCCCTATCTTATTTTTGAGTGTTTGTCTTTATCACAAGGGAGGCAGTAGGATCAGAGGGCAGGGACCGGACCCCACCTCTTATACCGAGGAACCTCCAAGATAACCAGTCTTCCTTATTGTTCCTTAGATGTTACATGAGCATGGGTAGCCTAGACTCTTCCTCAGGGGCTCTTGTGCAGATTAAATGACACACTCGGAGCACTGGGGAAATGGGGGGTATGCTGTAAATATGTGAAGAAAGGCCTGTTAAATAGTATTACTGAAGAAAGGCCTGTTGAATAGTGCTACTTGTTGTTTTAATATGCTGAGCCAAGTACTCCCAACTAGGGACAGTGGGAGAATAAAGAAAAGATGGACACACAGACTCAGGAAAGCTGGGTTCATATGGGCTGTGTGCACTCTGGTACATAGCATCAACTACTTCAACAACCCCAGAATCTCAGTGAGTTTACTGTGGACAGCACAGGAGGAGGAGTTAGCTAGACACTGTAGGCGGTTTCTGTAGGCAGGTAGTCTCAGGCTGTAAACATCTGGGAGGAGGAAGCTACAGTTGCTAGATTTTGTACACTCTGGCCAGTCATTCATAAACACTTATAATTGGGCTGCAGGGTGGCTATGCAATTCTGAGCCTGCCCTGGGAAAGGCTTTGCCAATTTCCTATGGGTCCAAGGCATTGGTCCTCGACATGGCTGTGCCTGTGACCTATGACAACATACATATTCATTCAGGAATTCTTATGCACTTTATAAATTCACTCAAAGCTTCCTCAGCTCCCCATACTTCTATAGATATGTTGTTGTTGTTGTTGTTATAACATTTATTTGTCTATTTTATTTTTGTATGTATGTGTGCTGGCCCTTGCATAGCTTTAAATACTAACATGAATAGAGCCTGGGTCTATAGTCTGGCCTTGGTGTAGGCGCAACCCAGTGCCCCACTCCCTGCTCCCACTAGGACCCCTATCAGCCATACTGGAACTGTGCTCACCCTCCCCCTTCTGGGAGGCCTTAGGGCAACTCTCCAGCTCTCATCCATCCCTGTCCTGACACCCACTATGCAAATCCTAGCAGTCTGCTAGAACTCTGATGCTCAGTGGGAGTTCAACAGTAACAGGTCACACCAGGGAAAGTATGCTTTGGGCTGCTTGATTCATGGTGGCAATCCCTTTAGCCCTCACCCACATGGAGAAGAATCAGGAAACAAAGCCACAGAGAGAGGGAAGGCAATTGCCCCACTACCATGTGGGTATGGCCACACATTGATAAGGGGCCAAAGGGGGCAGTCCACCCTTTGTGCCATCCTGATTGTCCAGACCCTCAGAGAAGGTCACCTCTGTTGGCCACAGGGACTGATGCCTGTTGGTGGTAAAGAAAACCTAGCACTGTTGGAGATCACCTGTTTTCAAGCAGCTATAATAACTTTATTTGTCGCATCGTCTGTGAGTGAGAAATATGAATTGATTTAAAGAAAAGGAAGTCAGCGAGTTTAACACAAAGAGTTGAAAATATGACAGAAACCACATATCATAAGAAAAATTGCTTTGCTGTGGTCAATAACTGTGGCCCTTAAAGGCGGGTAAAGCTATGGATTGCTTTCCCATGACCTGCCTGGACAAGCTGGGTGATTTTGAACAAACTCTCTGGAATGGAAACTCAACAGCTGACTCAGAATTCTGAAGATTCAGTTCAACTATCTGAGAAAATTCAAAGTTGTTTAGTTACTTTCTCCTTTCCTTTTGTCTTGAAAGTCAGGAGCCATTGAGAGCTCAGTGAGGGAATGAATGATTTCCCTTTCTGAGTTAAAGGGAAAATTCAGAAATGTTCCTGAAGTTTCAAATTTAGGAAGAGAAAGTAAGGGTTGATGATGACATCTGAGATGAAGTATTGCATAAGACAGAGAAGGGGAGGAGATATGGCTCAGCAGACAGCGTGAGAACTGGAATTCAGATCTCTAGCACCCATATAAAAAATGAGGTGCATTATCCCAGCACATGGGAGGCAGAGATGGGACCCCTAGAAAGTGCAGCTAGTTTGACTACCCAGTTCATTGAATTCTAGGGTCAAGGGACAGGCCCAGTCTAAGGTGGAGAGTGATGAGGGAAGACACATAATATCAACTTTGAACTCCCCAAACACAGACACACACACACACACACACACACACACACACACACACACACACACACACAAACGATGGAAGCTTGGGCCTGTGTTTTTTTCCATAGAGTCTGGCATGAAGGGAGAAGTTGAGATGGGGTTGACATGCGGAGATGTTGGCACTAGTACTAATCACTTGGCAAAATAGATCTCAGATTGAAACTAGGCTCTTAAGGGGAAGGAACAACACAGTGGGGCAGTGAGATATAACTCAGTGGATAAAGGCTCCTGCCGCCAAGCCCTAGGGCTCACACAGTATGAGAGAACTGACTTTAAGAGTTATCCCTGATGTCCACACATGCACTCACACACATACACACACACACACGAACATGCATACACACACATGCACTCACACACAAACACACATGCACTCGGACACTTGCACACGAAATGATAAACAGAAATGTAATTTAAAATTTTTGTAAAAAAGAAACCAGACTGTGGGAAATAGTAACGTCACAGGGAGAGCTTGGGGCCCTCCTCATGTGTCTAGAAGAGCACCCATGTTGAGGACATTGGGTGGGAACCAGAGAGTAGTTCCTTCCTTCCTTCCTTCTTCTCCTCCCTCCTTCCCTCCCTCCCTCCTTCTTTCCCTCCCTCCCTCCCTCCCTCCCTCCTTCCTTCCTTCCTCTTCTTTCTAGCTCTGGGAACTGAACTTAGAGCCTCACACATGCTAAGCAACCTCTCTACCACTAAACTGTGTTCCTAGCCCAGGACCTCTTTCTTCACCAATGTTCATTCCCACACCTGACCTATGGCCCACAGCCTGCCAGGGTCACTCACCTAGAAATGGTATTGGGTATAAATGATGGCCACATAATTGATCATTTGATGAGACCAGTGAACCACCTCACCTGGTGCTCTGGGCCGACAAGCAGAGTGACCAGCCCATTGTCCTCCTGTGTCTTATGTCTGTTCCAGCTGTGCGCTCTCTGGCGGAGATCAGATCGGAAGATGAGCTGAGTCAGCTTTTCCCAGAAACCATGTTTCCTGTCTGTCCTGAGGGTGGGGACAGTCTGGAGGGATCCATGGAACTACTAAAGAAAGGTCTGGAAAGTGGTACAGTGCTGATCCAGTTTGAGGTAAGGGGATCCCAGGGCCTGAGTCTCCACCCCTTTACTGTCATTCGCCATGTGCCCCTGCTATGCCTCTGCTGCAGCTGAGTAGCAGGCGGCAAGGCTGGAACATGGTCCTGTCTCCTTGGCCAAGGTGACTCTGGTTCACAGGCCTCAGACTACAGTCTCAGTGAGGACCGTAGTATAAGGCTCATGCTCCCCAGGTCTGATGGGGGCCTCCTCTCAGGCTCAGAGTGATGAAGCATCAGGCGAAGGCCCAGGGCCCCTTCCAGGTCTTCTAGCAGCAATCTGTAGGCAGGCCTGGCCTGTCAGAAACTGAGGATGAGGGCCTCTGAACAACCTACAGAGCTGCCAGCAGGAGCTCGAAACTCCACAGGACAGAAAATGGCAGCACGTTAGCACTCTACCCCCAACTACACTGGGGATTTAGAGAGTTGGCATCACCCCACGAGGGCACGGTGTCTGGCCTTCCAAAGCCACCAGACCACAGAAACGTAAAGTCTGTGCTGTCTTCTCAGGGAGGATGGCTCTGCAGTAGGCAGGGTCATGCCTCATCTGCAGCAGTGCCCACAGAGTCCCTTTCACACAACCCCAAAGCACAACTGCTCCCAAGTCACTTTTATCCACCTCTAACCAAATGAAAACGGAACGTGGTCATCTGCCATGTGTTTGAAGGTAGAAGAGAGCAGTTGTTCATGCAATGAACAGGTGCCTCCTGCATGGTGCCTGGGTGTGCTGGAGTCTGACGCAGAAGGATCACAAGTTCGAGCCTAGCCTGGACCACATAGTAAGACCCTGTCTCAGAAAGGGCCTTGGGGTAGGGGAAGGAAAACAAAAGAATCTGGTTAACATTTTTACACAGTTAACAATGCCATACATGGTCTCGGCTCACAAAGTAGGCATAAGAGGTGCTAAATGAGATTCAGAAACAGATCAACAACACATCATTTACTAGAAAAACCCTGGGAGGAAAAAGACATGGGAAGGTGGGCAATCTGTCAAATGTATTGACTGCAGAGTGACTCAGGGAGAAAGTGTGGCACAGATGGCAGACGTTAGGAATGCCAAGCAAACAGCCTTAAGCAAAAGGCTTACCCAACAGTAGCCTAGGCCCAGAATGTAAACTATGTGAGAGCAGTGTGAGCTGAGGGACAGTAGAAAGAACTCCATGGGAGAAAAAGCAAAGGTGGTTGACTCCTCGCTTCCAACCCCCATCAATAGAAGATCCTCAATGTTTTGTTTTGTTTTTTGGTTTTTGTTTTTTTTTTTTTTAAATCAACCGGTTGCCTGGACAAGTAACGTGAAAGTTTGCATCTTGTGGTGGTGATATTTGGGTGAGAATTGTGACATGATCACTCCAGAGTAACTGAAGCAAGGATGTGAGTCCAGGCTGAGACTCCATGAGTTCCCTCCTTTGGGTGCTGGGGATGCTGTGAACTGGGAGGGCAATGGTGGACCGTTTGCTGATTCTGCCAGTATGCCTGAGTTACTCTGGGAGCATGATGATGGATGGAGAAGGAGGCTTCTAACCACAAGGAGCCTGCTGTCTAATTTTAATGTATTTGGGGGGCTGTATCATGGGACCAAGCATGACAGGGTAAGATTTTATAATTGTGAGAATGTGTTCACTGGCAACTGGTAATTCCAGTTGATCAGAAAGTCCACAAGGAGGCACTGTGGGCTCTCCTTGGGAACTTGAAGCCATGCTCTTTGCTTAACCAAAGCCTGCTCTGTGCTATTGGCTCAACTTTGGTGTGCTTTTTACATCTAAGAAGCCCCCATAAGGTTCTCCTTGCAATGATTGCATCAGCTTCTACAACGTTTTTAAGAATATTTCTTTCTCATCACTACAAGTCCAGTGCCCGATCCTTTGCACCACAGAGCCACCTTTGAAAGTATTTCTTAAAGGGCAAGCCTGTAGCCACTTGTACAGAAATCACGTGAGGAGCCGTGGACCTAGCCCACAGCTACCAGACATTGGTGTGTTTTGTTTCCGTTTGGTTTTGGATTTTTCAAGACAAGGTCTCTCTGTGTAGACCAGGCTGGCCTTGAACTCACAGAGAGATCCACCTGCTTCTGCCTCCCAAGTGCTGGGATTAAAGGCATGAGCCACCACTGCCTGGCTAGACATTGGTGTTTTAACAAAGTCACCTGAGAGTCTCTGTGTGTTTGGGGGCACTAATTTATTGTTATTACCATATGATATGGAAGTGGGCTTGTGCCACAGCGTGTATGAAGAGGTCAGAGGATAGCCTTGTGAAGTCATGTGTTTTCTTTTTTGTTTGGTTGGGGTTTTTTTGTTGTTTTGTTTTTTTGAGACAGGATTTCTCTCTGTGGTTCTGGCTATCCTGGAACTTGCTCTGTAGATCAGGCTGGCCTTGAACTCAGAGATCTGCCTGCCTCTGCCTACCGAGAGCTGGGATTAAAGGCATGAGCCACCACTACTACCTGGCTCATTTATTTTCTTTTATGTGAGTTGCCAGACTTTTGCATCAAGCACCTCTATTCATTGAACTGCCTCTCCTGTCCTCACTTGAGGTTTTGATGCATCAATTGATCCCAGAGAAGGTAGAAATGGTATTAGGCCCATTGCCCACTACTGCCTCTCCCTGCCCTCCAGAGGATGCCTAAAGAATACCCACAGCTGGGCAATGGTGGCACACAACTTTAACCCAGCCCTCAAGAGGCAGAGAGGTGAATCTCTGTGAGTTTGAAGTCAGTCTAGTCTACAACAGCTAGAACTGTTACACAGAGAAACCCTGTCTTGAAAAACCAAAAAAGAAAGGAAGGAAGGAAAGAAAGAAAGAAGGAAGGAAGGAAGGAAGGACGGACATTTGGGGTTTACACTTCAGTCTGGTATTCTTATTTCATGTTCTAGGATGTTCCTCTTTGAAATAATGGCTTCCTGAAGTCTAAAATAGTGACTGGATAAGACAGATCTAATCTTCAATGGAGCTGCTGCGATCCCACAGCTCTCTGGTTGTTCCTCACTGCCCCTCAAGGAGCCCTAGGCTCCTGAGAGTATCACGTGACACCCACCATCTGAGGGTGGGAGGTTGTGTGCCAACAGTAAGCAGCAGGACCCAAGGGAGACCAGATCAAACAGGAAAACACCCAGGAAAAGCAGCCTTAGTGAGCCCTTGCTGTATCCAGGGTTTTAGCTTCTGAAATTCTCACATCACCCCTGTTAGGACAGTTTCATCCCATAGCACACAGGAGGGAACAGAATCTCAGATTGAGCGGATACTCAACAGGCTCATAGTAGAAGTCAGAGAGCCTGACTGGAGCCCAGACTGGGTACCAGTACCTCAAGCTTGTTCTTTTAACCACCACATGGACAGGCTTAGGAAACTGAGATATTCTTGGCCTGTGAAGTTGTCATTAGAGGCCTACACGGCAATGCTATCTGGGAGGCTGTCTAGCCACATGGAGCCAGACATTAAATTCTGGCTCTACCCCTTACCCCACCCCTTAACCTCAATGGCCCTTGTCTCCCCTGTGTAAATTGGGTGTCTCCCAAGTTGATTGTAAGGAGTGGATGAGATAAATGCTTAATGCATCATCTGGCCCTTGATAAGAACACTATAAAGATTAATAGCTGTTATTATTTAAAAAACAAGGGAGGCTATAAGAGCATGCCCAGCCTGCATAAGGTATCATCACTTGGCACTGAGCTTGGAGCCCTGGGCTGTCAATTCCAGAGTCATGGCTGTCTGAGTCCTTCCATCCTCCAGAACCTTTACAAAGGCTGTTTGGCTTGTGGCAGCTGTGCTCAGTGGACAAGTGTGGGATAAAGATCCTGGTCCCCAGCAGGCATCCACACTGCCTCCTTCATGACATACAGTGCCTGCCCAAGGGTTGTGGTCTGCAGACTGATATGCCCACCCTCACTCTTGTAAAGCTTATTTTAAACATTTTTTTTTTTCATTAAGGGAATTCCTTCATCCTTTTCTGTGTCTTCCAGAGAACAGAAGGCATTTGGTCCCCAGTGTACCAAAACAATAATAATAATTAGCATTTCTAAAGTACTCTGCAGTCTACTGAGTGTGTCTCACATGTCAGCTACATTAACTCTCCCATCATCTGTGAAATAGATGGAGCAGGAATTACTAGAATCGGCCTTTACATGCTGTTGCTGCTGAAGATTGAACCCAGGGCCTCTGTTACCCTAAGCATGCACACTGCCACAGAGCCACAACCATAGCCCACAGATCGCTCTCTAGAAATGGAGCAAAAGAGGTTAGGAGATATTCAAGAACTCATCCAGTGTATACACCTCATCAGGGAGAGACCTAGAATTTGATCCATGCTGAAAATGAAATCTGGGGCTAGAGAGATAGCTCAGTTGTCAAGAGCAGAGACTGTTCTTCCAGAGGTCCCACGTGCACTTCCCAGAAACCCATGGTGGGTGACTCATGATTTCCTGTAACTCTAGCTCCAAGGGATCAGACTCTTCATCTTTTAGCCTCCTCGTGCACCTACACTCACGTGTGCAAATCATCACAGGGATACGCACATAAACATAACGAAAAATATGATAGATCTAAAGACAAACCCCTAAAAACTAAAATATACCTGGGTTGGTATTGGACACCTATAGCCTGAAGCAAGAGGATCACACACAGGAGTTTGAGACCAGCCTGGGCAGCATAGCAAGACCTTGACTCAAATACACACATAAAAATTCAATCACTAATTTGTCAGTGGTGGTGCACTCCTTTAACCCATGCACCCAGGAGGCAGAGGCAGGCGGATCTATATGATTTCAAGACCAGCCTGGTCTACAAGAGCTAGTTCCAGGACAGCCTCCTGTCTGGAAACCACTACCCCCCGCCCCCCAAAAAAGAAAAAAGATAAAGCAGAGAGAGGGAGAGGGAAGGAAGGAAGGAAAAGTGAAGGGAATGACGGCACACATGTAATTCCAGCACTCAGGATGTAGAGGCAGGTGTATTTACATTAGTTCCAGGCCAGCCAGGCCTATGGGGTGAGACCCTGTCTCAAAAAGGAAAAACAAAAGGAAAAAAGGAAGAGATTCAGTGAGATGCACAGAGCACTCTGGGGTCCTTGGATGGCCCTACATGCAATGCCTAGACCTTTCAAGGTCAAGACACCATCTCCAGAGGACATGCTCTTCCATCTAGTGTATCTGTCTGTGAAGTACATTGGAATACTTGCTAGGATGCCAGCCACATGGACCTGGGTCAGGATGCCAGCCACATGAACCTGGGACCGTTCATTCAGCCCACTAAGGATCCCAGAATCACTGGTACCTGTTCATTGCATCCTACCTTCGTGGAAGGGTCAGAAGAAGCTCCAGGTGCCCTCTAGACAGTGTCTTTTGCCCCCTCGCTCTGTCAGGTACAGAGGAAAAGGGATGTCCCCAGGAAAAGGTGAACTACTAAATGCTTCTACCAGATAGTACCAGGAGAAGCTCATCTTGGCACCATTCTGAGACTAGGTTCTCCCTGACGTATGGCACCATGTCTAAGATAGCTTGTCTTGTCATGCATTAGCTGGTGGCTTACACCTTTTGTTTTTATTTTTGTTTCTTGTACGGTACTAAGGATTAAACCTGAGGCTTTGTGAAGTGCTCTGCCACTCAGCTACATATCCAACTTATTTATTTGTTTGTTTGTTCATTCATTCTTTCAGATTTGGTTTGTTTTTGAGTGTTTCTCCTGTATGTATGTCTGCACCACATATATATCCATATATAATTCCCTGAAAATAGAGTTAGAAATGATTATGGGCTAAGACCCAGGTTCTCTGCAAGAGCAACAAGTACCTTTAACCTTCTTTTCTTTTTTTTTTTTTTTTTTTTTTTTTTTTTTTTTGGTTTTTTGAGACAAGGTTTCTCTGTGGCTTTGAAAGCTGTTCTGGAACTAGCTCTTGTAGACCAGGCTGGTCTCGAACTCACAGAGATCCACCTGCCTCTGCCTCCTGAGTGCTGGAATTAAAGGCATGCATCACCATCACCTGGCCTCATTAAGTTTTCTAGTCCATCCTTGAGCTCACTCTATAACCCGTCCCTAGCCTTCCAAGCAATAAGGATTGCTGCCCCAAGCTGTACTCTTAGCATCTACCCTTTTGTAAAGCAGCAACTCCCAACAGTGCGGTGTTTTTATTGAGCACCTACTGTGCGGCAGCCACAGTGCTGACCTTCAGCTCTTGGGGTTAATGAGACATGATTCCTGCATTCATGGAAGGGGCAGTTGAGTGGTGGCTATGAGGTGCAGGCAGCAGGTTATCTTAACGTCACCACCCTGACAGACTCTAGTTGCACTTTGCTCTCTCTTTAGCCAGGGTCACCTCATCGCCTCTCCTCTCCTCACCTTTCCCTGTCTTTTGCTACCCATCCTCCCTCATCCTGAAGCTCTGAGCTTTCTCTGCTCCTGCTGGTGGTGGCTCTCATTTGCTATGCTGAGGCTGGCCTTGACTTCTGGTGGCCAAATCATGCCACCCTGACTGAGTAAGAAGAGTGTGATGTCCGAGGTGATCAGAGCACCCTAGTGCCAGGAAGCTGATGCAGAGCATTTACACTGCAAAGCCCTGTCTCTGTCCAGCTGCCTATATGTGCAAGAGAAGGCCAGCTCTTTGGCTCAAGGGACTCAGCTGGAGATGTGATCATCACATAGATCCCTCTGCTCCTTAACAGCTTCTTTCAGCCAACATCCTCATCATTTCTCCTTACGTTCAGAGCTGGTAGGATGAGGGTGGTGCACTGTAGTGCCTAAACATTGATAGTTTATTATAACAGGTCATTACTACTGAGATACATGTAAAATCTTATGATAAATTACACTTTAAGCTGGGTCTATGTTTGTCTGCTAGAACTTGGGTTGATTGCATTTACATTTCTGTTATTTGAAAACATATCTATCTTCTTGCCTAGAGGCTAGAGGTTCTGGTTCATATTCACTTAATTGGATTTTACCTCCACATAGTTAATCAATTAGAAGAAAAATGTCATTTAGATAAATGTGACTGGCTTGTGTGCTTTTTTTTCCGCCAGCATCAGACCAGAACCTGCAATAAATAACGGGTTCATTTCTGGAATGTACTCATAGTCTGTATAAACCAACAGGTATTTAGAGTTGGTTCAATAGCTTCCTTTAGATTGTTAAGTGCTGAAACTGCCCAGGTCATACATAGGTCAACAGTTGAGTTCTTAAAGAACTGGCAAATTCTAAGCATCCAGTAGATACAGATACAGTTACCATTGTTATGACTCTGAATCTCCATTGTTACTAGCAGTTTTCCCCCCAGCCTGGTCCCACAGCTGCGTGGTCGGCCTCAAATAACACAGAGATACTGTATGCATATAAAGCTGCTGACCTATTACTAGCATTTCTTATTGGCTAGCTCTGTCTTAAATATTAACCCATTTCTGTCCATCTAAATAGTTCCATGTGGTCTTATCTTACGGGAGAGAGGGTCCGGACCCTCTTCTCAAGTCCCTATATCTTGACTCCCTACTCTACTACATCTCCCAGAATCCTCCTTTTCTCCTAGTCCCACCTGTCTTGCCTTCCTATTTGCCAACAATGCTTTATTCATTAACCAATAAGAGAAATGTATTTACAGAATTGACATCTCCCGTCACTCCATGTTAATTCTCCTCTGCTAAGTACTATGCAGTTTGTCTAATGAGAGAAACAGACCTAACAGATGCCAGTTTATAAAACAATACAGTGCACAGAAACACGGCTGAGGGTGGGTGTTCAGCACCCCCCCCCATTCAAAACACAAAACAATCTTAATTGAGGATGTTGGCTACTACAGCTTGGTGAACAGACCAGTCTCCATTCCTGCAGGGCAATAAGTATCAGAGTCCTTGCAAATATGCTCAGAAGCTGCAATTCTGTTCTCAGATACTTGTAAGAGTAAAAAGAATGTAGAATGAGCTAACAACAAAGCAGGCTAAAAATTAAGGTAAATTATAATAATTAGATTATTGAGTCATTGAAAACCATTGGAGTGGAGAATATCTTGCAGCATGGAAGACAGATACCATGTAATAAGGAGGGTGAAACAGGCTTCAGAATTACAGCAGGGTTTCCCAGAGCGCTTGCTGGCTATGAGATGCTGAGATCTTTTGGTTTAAATTAGCTTGAGAAATGTTTGCCTGGTCAGAATTAAAGAGGACTTGTAGGACTTGTCCTGTTAGAGATTTATAAAACACAAGGTTAATCAATATTGAAATTGTTTCTGAGAACTATTGTGTTAGCTTTTTGTTGCTGTGTCAAATGCCCAAGAGAAATAGTTGAAAGGGATTAAGGGTTTGTTTGGGCTCATGGTTTTGGAAGTCATGATGCATGGTTGCCTGGCTTCATGGTTTATGGATCCATGTTGAAGCAGAGCTTCACCATGCAGGGCATATGAAGCAGAGGTGCTCACCTCAGCATCCAAGAAGCAGAAGAAGGATGCCTGTCATGGACATTCTGGCCTTCCTTCCCATCCTGGTCCGGTGCACTTGCTGTTCTTCCAGAGGACCCAGTTTGATACCTAACACCCCTGTTGAGGCTCAAAACTGTCTGTAACTCCAGTTCTGGGGATCTTAGATCCTCCTCTAGTTTCTTTTCTTTCTTTCTTTTTCTTTTTTTCTTTCTTTTTTTTTTTTTTTTAAACAGGGTTTCTCTGTGTAGCCCTGGCTGTTCTGGAACTTGCTCTGTAAACAAGGCAGGCTTCAAGCTCACAGAGATCTGCCTGCCTCTGCCTCCGCCTCCCAAGTGCTGGGATTAAAGGCATGCATCACCACACTTGGCTCCTTCTCTAGTTTCTGTGGACACCAGACACATGGTACACAAACACACATGTAGGCAAAACACTCATACACATAAAAAATATTTATAAGAAGGCAGTATATGCATGCATTGCATATATTTATACACATACTTATTTGTGTTTGCATACATGTATATATAGAAAATAATAAGCTTGGGAAAATATGAGAAGACCACTGGAGAGTTGTAAGATTACAAGTAGCTTTTTGTTTGTTTGTTTGTTTGTTTTTTTTAATAGTACCAGTCTAAATTCCCAAATTTGCAGTAAGGGAAAAAAATTACCCCTTCCATCATTGAAAAGGTGGGGGGGTGGGAAGCTACTTAAATTCCTGGAGAGCTACTAAGAAGCACTTGTGGGAAGGGCTTGGTGACAGTTGTGGAAACAGCTGTATAGGAATGAAAAGGGAAGTATGGCCAGCTCCCATCAGACCTGAGTCTCCCTGACTTAAGATCTTGGGCCAAGCAAGTACGCTTTGACTGTCTCTTACAAAAGTCCCAATACTTCCCACAGCTGCAGTGAGGATCATGTCAGCTTCTGTAGCAGCATGTGCATCAGGTCTGTGACAGGATACTTTGTTTTACTTTCTAGTGGTAATAGTATGCATGGAGAACTGTCTCTTTAAACGAAGTTACTGTATCAGTGGCTGTGTTCTGCTGTGGGGTTGTACTCCCAAAATGCTGAATGAAGTCCTCTTGTTCTTAAGCAAAGTATACATTTCATTTTATTGAACTGGAGGAAAATGTAGTTTTAGACTAATTTAGGTGAGTCAGAATTCCTCCCCTCCATCCCCCACACAATTGCCCTAAAAATAAGGTTTTACCTGGATCCATTGTCTGTGACTCAACCCTGCCGTCATTTTTCCCTCTACAGATCCTCAAGTTTGGATATATGTTAAGGTTTTAGTTGGTTTGTTCCACCAGGATAGGATTTCTTACTGGGGTTTTCTATTGCTGTGTAACATAGGATCACTTTGAAATGTTAAGATTGGGAGGTTTCACCAGGTGTTGGTGGCTCACGCCTTTAATCCCAGCATTCCAGAGGCAGAAGCAGGCGGATCTCTGAGTTCCAGGCCAGCCTGATCTACTGAGCCAAGTTCCAGGACAGCCAAGATTACACAGATTCCTCTGTCTCAGGGAAGAAAAACAAAGATTGGTGGGGTTCTCGAATGAAATCCTTTGCCATTAGGATATGCTTTTGGGTTTTGTTTTTGTTTTTCATGGCAATGGGGTTGTGTGGGGCTTGACTTTGTTGTTTTTAATTTCTCTATTTGTCTGATAGCAACTCTACAGAAAGAAGCCAGGCTTAGCTGTTACATTTGCAAAGCTGCCTCAAAATTTGGATAAAAACCGATACAAAGATGTGTTGCCTTGTGAGTATCCAGCCCAATATCTCCTTCCCCCTGCATGAGACAATGCTTCCCTTTTTAAAACAGATTGTCTGGGATTCTGGACTGTTTTTCAGTGTGTCTGTAGACACCACTGTCTTTATTGCAGCCATCTCAGACTCAGAACAGTTGGGGAATAGTGTTTATGCTAACGGGCGAGAGCTGCATATGGGGCTGGGAACTGAACCCTTGTTTACTCAGGATGATAAAAATAACACTCGGAATGATGGGTAAACTTTTCTTTCTCCGGCAGATGACACCACCCGGGTATTATTGCAGGGAAACGAAGATTATATTAACGCGAGTTATGTGGACGTAAGCTGGGAATCTGGGGGATAAAAAAGTACACACTGATCCTAGTCATGAGAGTGGAGACAGAATGGGGAACTTTGCCCATAACAAAGCACACTCCCATTCACTCCATCGTTCTAGTACAGTGGCTTTGTGAAGAAGGGTGTGGCCTCACTGTACAGGGGAGCAAAGTCAGGGTCACTGAATAATCACCGAATAACCTGAAAAGCCACAACACTTTGAGAGATGGATCCAAACATGTTCTAATTCCAACATCCACCTGCCGAAGTACTGGACCATTGTCATTTTTATGTTTATTTCTGCTGGTGGTATGTTTAACTTTCTGTGTTTGCCTGAGTGCTATTAGTCACACCCTGCCTACAAGTTAAAGAAAAATCATATATATATGAGAAAAAAGGAAAAGGTTTGCCTGTCATGGGGACATACTCACACACTCATCCTGGGCAACTTACCTGAATGTAGATTTCTCCGTTTGAAGGCAGAGTCAACAAACTTTTTTTTCTGTAGTGGACCACTTTGAAAACAGCTTTTAAGTAACCAGGTGGCAATATTGGTGCCTGGGGCCATCATCGGCTAATGCCTTGCAGAACTGTCCCTGTAGGAACCGGTTTAATCAGGGTTCCACTGCTCCCTTCACATTATTGTCAAATCTGGAAACAGCTTTTGTGCTGCAAATTTTTCTTTCTGGCTGTGAGTGGATAAGATCTTTTTCTGGGTTGATTCAGCTAGCTGCTAGAAAAGTATAAAATGGAGAGTCTTGCTTACTCTGTGTCCGCTACAATTTATAACGTCTTACCCATCTCACAATAGATGGAGATTCCGGCAGCCAACCTTGTGAACAAGTACATTGCCGCTCAGGGACCCCTGCCACACACCTGTGCGCAGTTTTGGCAAGTTGTCTGGGATCAGAAGTTGTCACTTGTGGTTATGTTGACAACTCTCACAGAGCGAGGGCGGGTAAGTGACTTGATTTCCAGTTCAAATGTGTGTAGATTGTGCTGTGTAGAACACGAGTCTCAGGGCTGGAAAGGGTCTCCGAGTGACCTGTAAAATCTCCAAATGAACACCTGCAGGGATGAGAAACACAGCCTCCTCTTGCCCATTTCCTCATGTGGATCTATTAAAATAAGCTAGAAGGGAGGCTGGAGAGATGACTCAGTGGTAAGACCACAGAGGAACCAGAGGACCCAGGTTCGATTCCCAGCACCCACATGGGAGCTCTCAACTGTCTGTAACTCCAGTTCCAGGGCACTGAATACCCTTACACAGACAAAACACCAAAGCACATAAAAGAGCACTGGCTACTCTTCCTGAGGACCTGGGTTCGATTCCCAGCACTCACATGACTGCTCATCGCCATATGTAACTCCATTTCCAAGGGCTCCAATACCCTCTTCTGATCTCCATGGATACTAGCACGTAGATGTTACACAGACATATGTGCAGGCCAAACACTCATATACATAAGATAGTATATCTAAAAAACGCATTTTAAAAAGACAAGCTAGAAAGCAGTACTTCTCCCCACCCCACCTGCCCCACGTCCCCTGTGCCGTGTGTGGCTTTGCTCATTTGGGATCTGTGTCTCACCTCACACAGTAAGATTGTAGTCTGCAAAGGCAATTTGCATGCCCTTGACTCTTGACATCTTTATCCAGCACTAGGCCAGACTGGGTTGAAAACAGTTATCCCTGATGAAGTTATTAGCCTGTCTGACCTTGGCTTTCCTTGGTGTGTAGTGGAGACAGAAATAGTACCCACTACCTTGGGGGACTGGGGAAAACTGGGCAGTGTTTATAAAGAGATAAGAATACTGTGCTTTCCAGTGTCTTGCAGACGTCGTCATCATAATCATCATCATTGTGTGGACTTACCTCTTTCAGCTGCCTTATTTCTGTCTCAGCCTTGACTCAGACCTTTATGTCATTCGTGGATTGGCTAGAATCTTTCATCCCATAAACCAGAATGAAAGTGTGGTGTCCCCAGGGGTGGTAGAAACTTCATCCTGAATACTGTTCCTCAGAGGCACTAAGGGCCCACTTTGGGAGTAGTTGCTAATCCTAGCAACTCTTCCTGCCTCCTGTTTCCCATCTTCCCTGTCCCATTACTGTGAGAAACTGTAAAATCACCATGCTGTCCTGCTTATCTCATTGCTGTCGCAAGAGCCTCACTCTTGTCTGCTTTTGTTTTCATACTGGATGGAGTTTCTTGGCCTTTTTTAGAGACTCCCAGCTCCTTGAGTTAGCTCACAGTGCCCCTCTATCTGATTATGGGGCACAGTAGGTAAGAAAGCAGACCCTCAAGCCAGCCAGGGTTAATTCCTGGTATTGCTTCCCACCTGTGTGATTAAGAAATCATGCAACACTATCACCCATTTTAGTGTGGTTGTGGGGAACTGAGCTCGTTGCTGCAGGAAGCCTCTCCAAGAGTGCTTGGTGCATGGTCATTTTTGTGTTATTATTTTTGTGGTTTTTGTTTTGTTTGGGGGGAATCGATTTTACTCTATATAGCAAGCTGGTGATATTCCTCAGCCCTCCCATGTGCCAAGAGGGAACACATGTGCTGTCATACCAAGTGACCACTCTTAATGCTATACACGTGTTAGCCAGCAGTAGCAATGACATCCATTTGTATTTGCCTTAATGACTGTTACCAGAATTGCATCATATTTGTTTTGTAATTTTACTTTCTTTAAACAAACTTATTTTTGTCGTTTGCTCTAATAGCCTTTCAAATATGTTTCTTAAATATAAATCCAGTATCATTTGCCAGAAGTAAAAGTATATGTACAATTTTCAGAAAGTGTTCAACGAAGCCAAGCATTGTGGCAAACACCTGTAATCCAGCACTCAAGAGGCAGACACACAAGGATTGTAAGTTCAAGGCCAACCTTGGCTGCAATGAGACCATATCTCAAAACAAACAGACAAAACAAATATAAAACACTGATATTAAAGTCCAAGTGTTCTTCTCTCACAAGCCCTGTAGCTGAGGCCAGCAACACTCACACATTTTCTATTATGTATTATGAAAAAAGTGAAGAAGTGTTAGGGATAGAATGCTCCAGGGGTCCTAGACCCAGGCGGAGGCTTTCTTGCTGGCACAGTGAGTCACTTGACTCCCACGATGGAGAATCTGCCTCCATACCTGGCAGCCTCCAATTCTGCTGTAATTGATAGCAAATAGTCTGTGTTCTGCCTGCCTTTATTTGGCCTTATATTCTGATACTTTGGGTGCCCAGACTCCATGTTTCCTCAGGAGGAGTTTTCAGAGCTGACGCTCTGATGTCCCCTGAGGTCTCTGAGTTCACGATGTTGTTCCTCAAAGCTGACACCTGAATCTGCCCAGTGACTCAGCACTGACGCTGGCTTGCTGGTGTCAGGCTTCTTGCTGTGTGAAAGCTCACGCTTGCCTTTGCAGATAGACAGTCATTCTTCTCCTCAGAACTGGGAGCCCCTGAAGGAATGATAGGTGACAGATGATCAGCTCTGGTGGCAGCTCCTCCTTCCCTTCGTCTGCTTGCTCCAGCTCAGGAAAAAAGATCTTTTCTATGATCCGAGAAACCTTACCGCCATCCGCCTGCTCTTCCAGGACCCGACCCTCCAGCTCCAGCCGCACTTTCCTGTCATCTGAGGTCTCCTTGTGACCCAGCGTGTCTCCCAACCTTTTCTTCTTAGTGTAACTCACCACCCTGTTTCCATGTGTTAGAGAGTCCCAGGAGGCCTACCCATCCCTTCAGCATCTCTGGCCCTGGCAACTTAACTTTGTCACTCATCAATAGTTGAAAACCTGTTCTTTCACAGTGCAAAGTGCCTGCTTCCCTCTCCTGTTACAGATTCTCAGGTGACCTGCATGCACCTTTTGTCCTCCAGACCCAGTCGATCACCACTCCTTCCGAATCAGTCATTCCAGGTGAATGGCTGTGCCCCTCTTTTGCTGTAAGATGAACTTTCTAGGGCATCCTGTTTGTTCTCGCTCTGTCGCTCGTGCCTGTAGGAAAGTGGGTCTCCCCGCGGGCATGCCCCAGAGTCCCATGCCCTTCCTCTACTGCACTGAGTCCATGCAGTCTCTGTGTTCAGGGACCTACCTGCAGCGTTTCATCACCTGCACTTAGAAAGCTTGCAGCCTGCAGGGTCACTGAGCTCTGTCCTTGTTCACTTCTTTTGGATAGGTTCTCTATTGAGGCTTGGGGGAACCAATATCCCTGGCCTTCCATCGGATGGTTCCCCCCCCTCCCAGGGAAGAGGGGCTATAGTTTATGTTGACATATGAATTATGTGGCTAATCTTTCCTGTCCCAGCTGTCACTGAAAGCACAGACTTTGAATAGGACTGTAAGGTTCCAATTTCCACGTCATAACAAAGGACAATGCCTACCTCCTGAGTGGTTCCGAGTGTTGAGAATGGCTAAGCCCTAGTTTCCCATTGTCTCACTGGACCCGAGGCAGGGAGCAGATTTGCTCTGAGTAGCAGTAAAGCCCGTGACTGTCAGGAGGCTGACAAGAAGAGGTTTGGGGTGACACGGATCTCCCTCTTGCAACTCCCTTGTTCTCTGGATGTGCTTGATACTGTGCACTTAGAGGCTAGATAGCTCCCTCCCCATAGACCTGATTTCTGAGTGTGGCTAGTCCCTTCATGGCCTCACGTAGCCTTACAAACCTCCTGTCTTTTGAACCCCCAGGCCAACTGCTTACTCTTTGATTGGACACATCTTCCTACTGCCATTGTGTAAGATCCCCAAGCCACCAACTAGCTGCTCATGTGTTTACACGGAGCTCCCCATCCCCCACCCCGAGCCTACCATCCGAGCCAGAGGCTCAGTAGGCTCAGTGCACTTAACTTAGCCTCCACCCCTAGCCACCTGAAGCAGGTCTCAGCTCTCCTATCTCTTTCCTTTATCCACTCACCATTGTCTAATGCCATCGGTACCCATGTGATCCCCACTTTGTCCCTCTCAACCCTCTCTTTTCTCAGAACCTTCCCACTTCTCTCCCACAGCAGAAGCAACAGCTCACTAGCCCAGAATTTCCATAGGCTAGTCCCATCCACTTTACCTTCAGCTGGGCCTTGCCAGAAGGTTTGAGCCAGCTTTTCCTGCCCATCCCCTGGAGTGGCCCTAGATACACAGAGCAAAGTGTTGGCTGACTCCAGACCAACTTGCACCCCTTATGCAGCTCTGTTGTCCCCTGAGTGCTCAGGTGACCCTTTATATTCTGTCTCCTTTCCCTTTGGCCTAAATGATCTGCCCTTGCCTCATCCATTGTAGGCCTTTAGTCCCGAGCTCCATGCCCACTCTGTCCAGTGACAACTCCTACCTGATCTGCCCCAACCTGTGCCTGTCCTTTCTTCCTGTGTGATTTTGACTGGATTAGAGAGCACCCAGAGGATAATGCCAGAGCATCTCTTATTCATCAAACCCTCCCCCAAGGATGCTTGTTGACCAACTAAGTTAGCAAAAAAAAAATCAAGACATAATGATACAGCCTTCTTAATTGGGCCCACGGCTCTCCCACAAACCCCATCTGGCCCATCTTCCCGAGACATTCTTCCTCTGCCAGGAACCCAGCCTCCTGCCTCTTCCTCTGGAACCCCAAAGCGCTTCCTTTCCAAAGCTGTTTCAGTTTTACTCTTTTCTTCCCAAGTCCTCTTCTCAGAGTTTCTGCATGGCTAGGACCAGAAGACAAGAGCAGTCTCACCGGCCTACAATGCCTTGTGGAGACAGTATTCCAAGTCCTGGCAACATCTGCCAGTAGCTGTACCCTACCAACCAGCTGCAGGGTCTGTTGTCCTTCCACAATCTGCTTCTCGGTGGTGCCAGGCCCCTTTCTTTTCCTCTTGTCCTCACAGCCTTGTACCTTCAGAGGGCACGAGCCTGTGATGAAATTCGGGCTCTGTCCCATAGTTCTTGTGACCTGACATGGGGTGAGGTCTTCTAAGCCTCAGTCAATCCATTCATAGCCACTGTTCCTACCTCAGAGAGTGGTCTTAAGGCCGGTATAAGCAGCATCCATAAAAGCACCTCCTGGTGCTTTTGGAACAGATACTATTCCAAATAAGTGGGGCTTCTGTACCCCTCCCCCAGCAGGCATGAGAGGCAGGTTCACAGGATACACACTGGGTTCTGGCGCACATTAACAGGGTGGAGAGAGCAAGGCCCTAGTGCATCCAGATCCAGATAGACCTAAAATGAGTCCAGTTCCCTGCAGATTCCTGTGGATAGATACTGGGAAGTGCAGGCTTGTGTAACCCTGCCTTGTACAGGGCGTTCCACTTTGGAGAGGATTGTCCCCCAGCTATCCTAGGGCAGGAGCCCATGGGGCGACTTTCTTCTGTGTAGATGAGATAGACACAGGTTCAGATTGACGGACAGGCAGACAGGCGTACAGTCTTTGCCTGGCAGCCCTGCCTCTGGTCCTGCTGACAGCGAGCACTCTGAATCTTGGAGAGGCAGAGAGTAACTCCTCACCAGGACCGATTTCCCATCCAAACTGTTTCAATAAACTAACTCCAGCCTCCACAGCATACTTTTAATTTAGGATATTCACTGTGACATTTGAGAAGAAGGCGAGGAGAACTGTTTCCCCAACAAGTTTTGTGTGTCTGTTAGTTATACCACCTTTCAGCTATAAACAAATGCCATTTTTTACTTACACGGGTACCAGTCTAGATTTGAGAAAGTTTTTTTTTTCTCTCTCTCTCTCTTTTAAGCTGTGTATGCCTACAGGGCAAGCTCTCAGTAGGCCAACACAGAAATCTATAATAATAATAATATTGTTAAATGAGTCAATGTTTGGCAGAGTAACTATGCACAGCTTAGACTTGCACTTGATGCGGAAACCAGAGGTGGGAGTTACAATGGCTTATGGAAGAGGCTATAGGGTTTGGAAGGAAAAATAGACCATGGGAAGGTGGTTACATTAGCCAGCCACAGCTGCTCTATTGGGACACACTGTAACAAACCACAGAATGAATGCTACAACAGTTTCCTGGCCATGGCAAGTCACTTAGTATACAGTACTCTGGATTTCTCTGTTATGAGTAGGCTTTTCCTCCACCAGTCAGGTCCCACCGCCATGCTAGCACCAAATAACACACAGAGACTCTGTATTTGATATAATGCTGTTGGCCAGTTACTAGTTTCTTATCGGCTAGATCTATCTTAAATATTAACCCATTTCTATTAATCTAAGTACTTCCACGTGGTCTTATCTTACCGGAGAGAGGGGCTGGCTTTCTTCTCTCCTCATCCTCCATCTTCACTCTCTTCCCTAACACTTCCAGAATCCCCCTTGTCTCCTAGTCCCGCCTATCTTGCTTTCCTATTGGCCAACATGGCTTTATTTATTAACCAATACGAGAAACATATTTACAGAATGACATCTCCCATCATTTCTCCTTTGCTATATGGGAAGTCTTGACTCCCTTGGGAATTTTATTTTTTTATTGTTTTAATTTTATTTTGTGTATATGATTGTTTTGCCTGCATGTATGTCTGTGTACCAGTACGTGCCTGGCGAAGTATGTGCCAGAAGAAGGGATCAGATCCCCTGGGACTAGAGTTGCAGATGGTTGTGAGCTGTCATATGAGTAGTGGGAATTGAACCCTGATCTTCTGGAGAAACAGTCAGTTCTCTCAATCTGTGGCCCAACTCACCTTTAAAAAATATTTTAACAACTTTCATTTTATTTATTATCAAAATGTGTGTGTGTGTGTGTGTGTGTATACTCAACATATTTAGAGCACACGTGTGGAAATAAGCATTTATGGATCAGCTGTCTCCTTCCGTGGATTTGGGGGGATTGAACTCATTACCAGGCTTACCTAGAAAGTGCTTTTACCCACTGAGCCATTCACCACCCTCAGAGGGGCAGGTGCAAAGTCTGTACCCTCTGTGGTCCCAGACCCTATTTCCTGTGAAGGCATTTGAGTTTGTAGGAGGCACTGTTGACATGAAGAGTTGTCTCAGCTTGCAGTCTTTTTAAATGAGGACTTTTGAGGAACCTGACCACCCTAACTGTAGCTTCCATGACAATGGTATTGATGATCAATTCATCAATTCTGCATCAAGTGCAATTCTAAGCTGTGCATAGTTACTCTGCCAAACATTGACTCATTTAACAATTATTATTATTATTATTATTATTATTATTATTATTATTATAGATTTCTGTGTTGGCCTCACCCACAAGGGACTCCACACAGCCGCCTCTCCCACCTCTGTCAGTGTGTGAAAACCTGAGATTCAAAGAGGTCGGCTGTTGGAAGTCAGATGACCAACAAGGAGAGGAAATTCTTCCCTTAGGTCCCTATCTAATGCCCAGTGAGCTCTTAACTGCTGTGTCCCAAGACTCCTGTGAGGTGGGGTGGAAGATAAAGAACCCTGAGGTGGGCGAGGCTGCTGAGAGCAGAAAAGAGGCCCTAGTATTCTGGGTCAGCCTGGGCAGAGTGTAGGTAGCCCTGAAACCCAGGCCCTATTGCTCTGCCGGTGAACAAACCATAGAGGGGAAGTTGACTCCCTTCAGGCTCCAGTCAGGGTGGACTGGCTTCTGGTAGACTGACTCACCCACCCTATAAACCCAGGCCCTATTGCTCACCCAGTGAACAAACCCTAGAAGGTAAATTGACTCCCTTCTTCAGGCTGTGGGCACAAGTGAGTTTCATCTGAGTTTCTCGTCTCCTGTCACTTCTCCTTGAACAGATGTGACTGGATGCCGTGTAGTTAACTGCCCTGGTTATGCCCTACAGAAAAGCCTAACTTGTGTTCTCTGGTTCGTTGCAGACCAAATGTCACCAGTACTGGCCGGATCCCCCTGACGTCATGGACCACGGAGTCTTTCACATCCAGTGTCAGGCAGAGGACTGTACCATTGCCTATGTGTCCCGAGAAATGCTAGTTACAAACACTGAGGTGAGCAGGGCTGGGAGGAGCACGGTGGAGGGGCGGGCACAGTCAGTAGCCCCTGCGGGCTTTCGTGTCCAGCTCTGCTGCCATGTCACTTGGTAGGTAGAAAACCAGTGCCCCACGTGTGTATCTCTGCCATTCACAGTAGCCAAGAGGGAAAGGTGGCCCTGGGCTCTGCCCATCAGATTTGTGGATAAATTAACTAGGCCTGCCTAGCTGTGTAGTAGTATTCAACCTCAAACAAGGAGGGCATTTTGGGCAAATGCCTCTGTGGAATGAGTCTGAAAAACATACTAAATGAAAGAGGCCAGTCAAGAGGGTAAGTGCTAAGATTACATACCTAAAATACTAACACTTACAGGCATGGAGATGAGAATGGTATTTGCCCTGGTTAGAAGAAGGGGAAGGGCCAGGCTTGGTGGTGCACGCCTTTAATCCCAGCACTCCGGAGGCAGAGACAGAAGGATCTCTGTGCGTTCGAGTCCAGCCTTGTCTACAGAGCTACTTCCAGGACAGGCCTCAAAGCCACAGAGAACCCCTGTCTCAAAAAACAAACAAAAGAGAAAGAAAGAGAGAGAGAGAGAGAGAGAGAGAAAAGAAAGAAAGAAGAAGAAGAAAATGGGGAATTACATTGTAATGGCTACAGAGGTTGTAGTCAGGTGGTAGAAATGAAAGTTCTGGAAGGAGATAGAAGTAATGGTTGCCCAGCATGCTTAATGCCAGTAGACTTTACCTCTAAAATTAGTTAAGCTTCACTGTGTCATATGTGTATTGAGGGTAGAAGTCAACAATGGAAGGTGTGTTTAGCCACATGATAGTAGGGGGCCCCTGATTGTCATGAGCAAGAAGGCCTCAACACCAGACTAAGGTATGTACACATATACAGAGTGCACCCTGGGTGAGTGGGTGGCCCTGACTGCAGGATGCAAAGGAGCAGGTGGGAGAAATGCCTGGAGGCACAAGAAGTCAAGAGAGCAGTGTCTTGGGGACAAGGGTGGTGTTTGGGAAAGTGGGAGCTTGATGGGAATTGACTGAGACCATAGCAGGGCTGGGCACAGAGGCACAAGAGGACACTGAGGCTAAGGCCACCCTGGCTGGTGTCCAAGGCAGGGCTCATTGCTTTGATGACTCACCAAGGCCACATCTTCCACAGACTGGGGAAGAACACACAGTGACCCATCTCCAGTACGTTGCGTGGCCTGACCACGGCGTGCCTGATGACTCCTCAGACTTCTTGGAGTTTGTGAAGTACGTGAAGTCCCTGAGGGTAGACGGTGAGCCTGCCCTAGTTCACTGCAGGTACTGAGCCTTACTGCCTTCTCTTCTAAATGGTTCTTCTACCCCTTGGGAAAGGCCAGGAGAGATTGACAGACACCAAACGTACCCTTATTTAACCCACAAAGTCAGATGAGCCTGTAAAACTATGCTTATTTCCTAACAATTTCTAAATGCTTCAAACGTAATGAAGTCATAATCATGTAAGTGCTGCTGGAGGCTGGAATGGAAAACTCCACCACTCCTCCCTGTCCTGAAGTTTCTGACCTCAACAGCAGGCATGACTCAGAAGGAGGGGAGTTTTGTGCTTTGTGGATGGGTTTCTTGTTGAGTCCCAGTCTTTGGACCTGTGGGGAAGGGCTTTTTCTTTTGACAAGCTTAAGATCACACCTGAATGTGTGCTTTCTGTTCTTGAAATCAGCATCAGGACTCACCCTGGGGTAGGCCATGGTGAGGCGGGGGGGTGCGGAGGATTCAGCTCGGCCCTACAGAAATGATGCCCATCCTGAGTCTCTTGTCTCTCCTCCCCAGTGCTGGAATAGGGCGGACAGGTGTGTTGGTCACTATGGAAACAGCCATGTGCTTAATTGAGAGGAACCTGCCTGTTTACCCACTGGACATTGTCCGAAAAATGAGAGACCAGCGGGCCATGATGGTGCAGACATCAGTAAGTAGGAACTCAGTAATTAAAAAAAAAAAAAACAATAGTAATGAAAACAGTGGTAGATGTTGGCTAGGTCATCCATAGCCAGGGGCATCATGAATAGAATGAGGTTCAAGGGGACTGAGTCAGTGCCTAGAGTCACAGTGTGTCAGAGGCACAGTGACTACAAAGCACAGGCCCATCTACATGCATTCTGTTATCTCTGGCATATCCTATTTGTCACTCAGCCCAAGAGCAGCCCTGTTTGCATCCCGTCATCACCCATCAGAAGAAAAACAAAGTTTCTCGGGTCCCCTCACCATGGGCTGTCTCCTACTGTATCAGGCCAGGGGGCTTGATATGACAAGTGTTCTCGGGAGAAAATATCTGCTTATCATGTTGCGCTGCAAGAAGAGCAGGGTATGGTTACTGTAGAAAGAGCATGATTTGGGCCTCCTCCTCACACACTTACAACCTTTGGGTAATCCTGAACCCCTCTGTAGGCCTCAGTTTCCCTGTCTTGCAGATGGGAGATATTCTGCCTTTGATCATTGATTCACCAGATAGAGTTGTCCAAATAGAAGACACCCACGCTTGGGTTAAGTAGAACTGGCTTAGTTTGTAATCTCAGCCATGATGGGCAAAGCTCCAGGGGTAACCAAGAATGTTCTAGAAGAATATTAAGAATGAGTTGTCAAAGACAGGGAAGCAGCCTCCTGACAAAACTTCCAGGGTGGTTGAGAAGGCTTCGTTAGGAAGCAAGGAGCAGGAACTCTATGTTCTAACCACTTAGAGCAATGCTGGACAGACATAAGGTTTCCCTAAGAGATTGTGAGCCCTTAGTTTATACCTGGGAAATACAGTTGAGAAAAACCAGCTCAGCCATAGAGATACCTTAGTAGGTAAGGATGCTTGTTACCAGTCTGAAAGGCAAGCTGTCCTCTCTTTGCCACAAATAACTAAGGAAAAGAAAAAGAATCATCTACTTAAAGTCATTGTCTGCCCTGTTTGGAAGAATAAATAAATGGTGGTTTAAATCATAGCACACGCCAGCTAGGCCTGGTGGTGCAAGACTCTTTAATCCCAGCTAGTCCAAAGGCAGAGGCCTGAGGGTTATAATCTTAAGGCCTACCTGGACAACTTAGCAAGACCTTGTCAGCTTTCTGCATCTGTGGTTCCACATGTAAGGATTCAAGAGGTCACAGATAAAAAGATAGCAAAGAAAATGTTTTCTGCATTAACATATAAAGACTCTTTTCTGTTTTATTCCCCACAAAGTACAGTACAACTGTTCCCGCTGTATTAGATATTAGAAATATCAAGAGGTAATTTTTGCTTTGCTTTTGGGTTTTGGTGGTATTTGAGTGGGGGTTTTTTCACTCACTATGTAAACTACTGGCCTAGAACTCAGAGGTCCACCTGCCTCTCCCACCCAATGGGTGTACCACCATGTCCTGCCAAAAAGGATGGTATATAAGGGGTGCGCATAGGCTATAAGCAAATACTGTACCATTTTATAGAAAAGATTAGAGTGCCTGAGGGTTTGGGTGTCCATAAGGAGTTCTAAAATCAATCCCCCATGGATACTGAAGGTCTGCCTCATAATCAGCATCTTTCCCTAACTCTCTTAAGAAAAAAGGAATCTAGATTCCTCTTCCCACACCCAATCCCAGCCTACCTGTGTTCCTATCGCCCATCATCCACCTCCCAACCCTTAGACATGCCCGTGTATTCCAGGCCAGGATAGCGAGGTCCGCTTGTACACTTCTCAGAACAGACTTTTCTTATCACAGGGTTTCCACATCAGTGTCATTCTTATATTAGTTATTTTTCTTGTTACTGTGGCCAAGCGCCTAACAAGCATGAGAGGAAGGGTTTATTCGTGCTCATAATTTGAGGAACAGTCTATCATACTAAGGAAGGCATGGCAACAGGAACTACAGAAGCTGTATTTAGTAATCAGAGGAAGATGAATGCTGGTACTTAACTCCCATACTTCACCACTTTCCTCCGCCCATACTTCTCTGAGGGCAGGCCCCCTCCCAGTCTGTGAAGAGAATATAAATGTCCTAGAGACACTCTCGAGCATGGTGCTCTGGACTTGACAGCTTTCTTTTCTCTTCCAGAGCCAATACAAGTTTGTATGTGAAGCGATTCTTCGAGTGTATGAGGAAGGCTTAATCCAGAAGCTGGATCCCAGTTAGGCCAACTGTGAAGCGTTCATTCCTCGTTCCCCTGGAGGCCCTCAGAGATGCTGGTCACTGTGGGAAGGGATGAGCTTATTTTAACCTAGGCACTTTAAATTTAAATTTCTGTGGAAAAGGTATCCTGTACATAGGAACTGCTGATGTAGATATGCATGCCGCTATGACGTCTTTGGGCCCAGAGAGATAAGCAACAGGGATCTCCAATTGGGAACTGTGTTTCTCCCTCAATATTGCCACCCCGTCAGCCATCTTCTGGCAATGAGAGGGGATGCCAGCAGCACTGCTGACACTCCTACCTCCTGAAGCCAGACTGTGTGGCTACTTGTGGTTGCTCAGGTGTTTCGTGTGTTGATCTGTGTGGGACTGACTCCAAGGGCTGAACTTCCTTGGCAATTGATATCCAGTTCCCCTGACGCCAGGGAAAACTCAGATGAATGTACCACAGGCAGGGCACAAGGGACTTCAGGCTGGAGGATGAACAGGGTCTATTCTGCCCTCCCTTCCTCTGCCTCTACTCCATCCCTTCTGCACTCGTGTTCCAAAGCACCCACTTCCCCACCCCCGAATTCCTCTCTTCAGGATCACAGCCAGTGCCTGAACCTGTTTCATAATGTATGTTCAGGTGACTTCTCAGCCGAGGCTGGGAACCAGACTCCGTGCTGAGAAATGCTGAGTCTTAGCTTTAGAAGCAGCCAAGCCTCTGCTCACCCCTTACTGAATACTCAGCCACCATGACTGGAATCACCGACTACTGACTCTCTATGTGGATTGCTGCTACTTCAAGCTCTCACACTTGAAACAAGACGATTTTCCTGTGTGTTTGGGGAGGGGGGGGATCATGTGGTAGCATCCAAATATTCAGAATTTTGAACCCTTCTGAGAAAAGACCTTCTAGTAAGTGACCATAAGAAACACCGCTTCTCGAAGGTGTCGTGTGTGTGTGTGTGTGTGTGTGTGTGTGTGTGTGTGTGTGTGTGTGTGTGTAGTGTGTGTGAGTGTGTGTGTGTGATGGGTGACTCTCTCAGGATTCCTAACTTGATTCAAATTACTGTTGAGTTTATGTAAAGAATGAGCCTCTGTACAGGACAGATGTGTGCATTCACCCTTGGTTACAGTGGTCTCCATTTCATTTCAGAGGCGAGAATCAGACTATCTAGATATACACACAATTTGATGTTAATTTATTCAAAGTACTCTGGGATTTTGATTGTCCTCGAGAATTCTGCTCTGTGAATACCGTGGAAATTTTTTTTTTTTTAATTTGTGGCAGGATTGTAGCAAATTATTATTTAAGGAAAAATAAATTACATGAATGCTTTAAGGTGGTATTTTTAAATAGCGGTTTTTGTGTATCTAGGAAAGTGTTAGCCGGTTTCTTAGTGGTGCTTATGGGTGACGGGCACTCCGTGTTGTCATGTGAGTAGATGAAGCTGCATCAATACTTAGCAGGCATTGAAGCAGTTAAAGCATTTCCTAATCACAAGATGGGTAAGGATCTGTGCAGAAGAGCCCAGGTTTCCCAGCATTCTTTATCTGTAGGTTCAGCATATCCATCCATTTCCCTCCTGTCCATCTTTTACCCACACACATCTTACTGCTTAATCATGTGAATGGGAGAGTGCAATGCCCAGTGCCCTGTGTAACAAGAAACTAGAATGGTTCTCCAGACCACTCAACACCAAGTAGCCCTCAGCCTAGGAACCTGGGATCTGTGACTGTATTTCCTCCTGTATAAAATAAAGAGAAACAACACTTGGAACTTGAAGGCAGAGTGAGATCATACTGTGGAAATGCATTTCCCACCACTGGGATTTGTAAACCAAAGCTACTGAAGACGAAGGGAGGTTGACTTCTCTTTCTCTGTGGTTGGCCCCAAAATGCACCAAAAATGTGGGGCCCACTGGGTTTTCCTAGACTAGTGTTCCAGAGGGCAAAAGCCCAGAAGACAGAGGACTGGGCCTTTATTCAACCTGGATTCTGAGAACGTCCTCCACAAAGCACCAAAAAGAGGAGGAGCAGAGAATGCTAGGTACATTTCAGAGGTATCAGGCTGCTTTGCAAATTGTCGTTTTGTAGAAATGTTTGTCACCACCCTGTGTGCAAAGCACTTTCAAAGTCTAAATGTCCTTGGAGAGTGTTTTATTATTTTCTAAAAACAAGCTGTTGAGTGTGGTCATGAAAATGCTGCTGTTACACTTACATAATATTCCGTGAAGCTTGAAAAGGCTGCAGCTGGCCTCTCTGCCATTGTATGGGGCCAGCAGTTCAGACACAACAGATGTTGCCAGCAGCAAAGTCCATGGAATCCTGGGAAGGATGACAAGAAGATGATCTCAAGGAGCAGAACACCCGAGTAAACAGAGACAACATCACCAATTACAAACCAAAGCTCTGAGCTCCTGTTACCCTGCATCCCACACTCCCACGGTTGCTCTTAAGAAACCATGTTTCATCCTAAGAACTGCATCAGAATCGGGCTAAATATTTTACCTGGGAAATTTGGCTGGATATGAATGGAGAAGATATTTATAGCCTACATTCTAGCACCTTCCAGAAGATCAGAGTAGACACCCCAATCTGCTGTCTTCATCCAGATGGGTCCCCTGCTGACATCACTTGAGAACCCACACATGGTGAGAAAAATTAAGTTTGTTTAGGGGTAGAGAGACAGTATAGATGGATCTCAAACTTGTAGCAGTATTTTTAGCTTACTCCCACGGTCATTGTTATCTAAATAAGCTTTGAGACTAGTGTAGAGTCTCTCACAGCTGTGTTCCTGGTTGATCCACTCCCACCCCCATCCTTAAACTTTTTCATTTGGGGGCAATAAGTAGCCTCTTCATCCTCCCAAGGCAACCAAGACAGTATACACAGGGGAAAACTGTAAGAGCCATGACCTAGTGCAGTCCTAGGCTTATGGAGATGCTTTACCCTCAGCCCTCAGTTGTGTGTTTGTGTGTTTGCTTTTGTTGAAAGGGACTGATGATCAGGTGGAGTAGATGAGCTCACAGTTAGATTTCAGGGAAACAATTTAATCGTAACCAAATCTGAAGAGCTGACCTAGAGAAACATACTCCATTTCTGTGACTTGTCCCCAAGAGGTTGTCTCAGCCCTTGTCACTGTGGAATTATGAAGATAAAGATTGCCACCCTCTTGGTTCTTGCCTGTCAACCTAGAGTAGACCTATTAAAGATGGCAAAGCCCTGGTGACCTTGAGACTGATACTAGCTATGTCACTATCTTGAGCACTCTCATACCACTGGAGCAACCAAAGGATTGTGCTAAGCCATGTTTTGTAAAGTATCTTAGTCAATCAGCAATATGTTTTTCTGTAAATTTGGAATGTTTTTCATTCTGACTTATTGTCGGGGACTCTACTGAAAAACAGTTTGGTTAATATAAAAGCATTCAAGCTATGCAACTCTATTATTGTCTGTCAACATTTTTATTTGTATGTCTGATTTCTGCCCCTACCCCTATCAACTCAAATGCTGTCCATCCATCTCACCAGCCCTCTGCTTATGATTTCTCATGCAGTATTTGGCCTTAGCATTCGTGTTGGGTGGCCAGTTTTAGTCCATAATTGCATTCTGCTGTTGTGGATACAATAGCTTGCAGAAAGCCCCTTCCCCCTTCATCCTGCAGGGTTGCTGAGCGTCCTCTTGCTCCCTTCCAGAGGACCCAGTTCAGTCACCACCATACATATCAGGTGGCTCGCAATCTCCTTTAACTTATCTCCAGAGGTCCTGATGCCCTCTTCTCACACATGCTCTTGGAGCAGGCCCAAGTCCTGTTCCCAACTTGTTGGATGGCTTACAACCTATAGCTCCAGATCCAAAGGATCTGACCACTCTGGCCTCCTATAGGCACTTAGATGGCCATACACAAAAATAGAAATACTTAAAAACTTAAAATAACTTCTTTAATAGATATATAGTTGTCTTAGCTTAAGCAGGCTATGGTAACAAAAATACCAAGGCTGGGTGACTTGAATGATAGGCATTAGTTTCTCATCTTTCTGGAGGTTAGGAAGTCCAAACCTAGTGCTGGGTGATTGTTCCTTGGCTGGCAGAATGCAGCCTAAACATAGCATTCTTAAATGTCAGAGAGAACCCACCTTGGTTTTCTCCTTTTCTTTTAAGGCTCCTCAGACTATCATGAGGGCCTTACTCTACAACCTCATCTGATCTGTTTCCAGAGGCTCTATCTCCACAGCCCATCTGTCTTAGTTACTTCCCTGTTGCTATGATGAAAATAGCCCCACAAAAGCAACACAGGGGACAAAGTTGATTTGGTTTCACAACTTGTTGCTAGGAAGTCAGGACAGCAGCCACTGGTCATATTGCATCTGCAATCAGGAAAAAAAGCAATAAATGCATGTATGCTACACCCAGCACTCTCCTTTTCATTCAACACAAGACCCTCAACCCAGTGAAGAAAATCTCCCCGTATCCACCCACAGGTCAAACTAGACTATTCCTCACACTGAGACTCCTCAGGTGCTTCTACACTGGCCACAGTCACCATCTAACTGGGGAGCCCGCTTCAATATGAATTGATCAGTCTTCTAGCTTTTATTTATCCTTGTCATCTCCAGAGGCCCAGATTCTCTCTGACCTTCCTCTCCCCACCTGACCTCTGGGTACCAAAACTCTTAGAGACTTCACAAGTGCTCGGGAGCTTATATATAGACAGCAGATTGGGTTCTTAGCCTGGTCCTGGTGGCCTCTGTTGGCTGACGGTCTTGGCACATGCACTCTGTGCTGTTTTCTTTGATAATGTTCAGTTTACAGAGTAGATGACCATACTTCCTCCCTCCCTGGAAGTGTAGATGCATGCTCTCCCACCCCTGCCTGGTCTAAGTTACAGACTATCCCAGACAAGTGGTCCGGTGGCCAGCCTCACAGTCTTGCCATCTCTGTTGTTCATAGACAACACAATGAATGTTGTCCCCCAGAACTATGCAAGGTGACAGCTTCCTCCCATAGACGTAAGAGGTACTATGTCAGAATCCAAGCTGTCCTGGAACCCACAGATGACCCAACAGTGCTGGAGGGCTTTCTGGCCTAGAGAATTTAGACCTTTGGCCCCAGCTGGAATGCCATCCATTTTGTTAATGAAAGGCTACTCCTGCAGCCCCTGCACATATGAGGTTTGTTTTGTTTGTTATGTGTATTTGTGTGTTATGCATGCATGTATACATGTTCTCACATATGTGCACATGACCATATGAGCAGATGCACATGTATGTGTGTGCATGTTTGTGTATGTGTGCATGTGGAGGCCTGAATTTGAGACTGGCTGCTGGAATCTTTCTCAGTCACTCTCCACCTTATTCACTGAGACAGAATCTATCAATTGAACCCAGTGCTCACGAGACTGCTAGCCTGGCAAGCCAGCTTGCTCTGGGGTTCCCTTGTCTCTTGCCTTCACAGCACTGGAATTATAGGCAGGCAGGCCACCATGTCAACCTGGCATTGTATAGGTTCTGAAGAGCCAGACTTCAATTGTTTGTATAACCAGTGCTTTCTCCACTGATAAGTCTCCCCAGTCCTTCAATTGCTTGCTTGCTTGTTTTTTAAAGTTTTATTTTCTAATGTATGTGAATGTTTGCCTACATGTATATTTGTGTACCACATGAATGCCTGGTGCCCAAGGACACTAGAAAAGGGCATCAGATCTCTTGAATCTGAAGTTATAGATGGTTGTGAGTAGCCACATAGGTGCTTGGAGTCAAACCCAGGTCCTCTGCAAGAGTAGCCAGTGCTCTTGATAGCTGAGCCGTCTCTCCAGTCCTGCTTTCGTTTTGTTGTTGTCGTTTTGTTTGTTTTGTTTTGTTTTGCATATAGTTTGAATGAGTTGCCGTTCTCCTGCTTCAACTTCCCAAGTGCCATTGTGCCTCCATGCCCAGCCTTGATGAAAGCAGTTTTGGAGGACTTGATTGGCACTTGCCAATCTCTCAGAACTGCCAGTTGCCCACAGCATGTCCACAGTCCCAGCAGTGTCTGCAGGGTATTAGGTCATTCCTGGCAACTTCAGCGTGCATCCCCTCATTCTGTGCCAGGCAGACAATTACCAGTAACAAGGGGAACTTGCCTCCCCTCCACCTCAACTAAATGGGCGTGCCCCTGAAGTGGTGTAGCCAGGAATAATGCCAGACCTGTTCCTGAGCCAGGAGCCCGTGTCACTGCCCCTAGGCATAGTGTATAGTGTGGACCGCAGGCACCTCCAGGCTGACCCTACTGTAGATGTGTCATACTGTCCCAAACCTTCCCTCTTACTGTAAACAGTTGTCACAGCTCCTGCTTTTTGTCATCTCTGAGTTCTGGTCAGAATTTGGGGACAGACATTTGTCATCAGCACACATATCTGTAATGGATGCTGAGAATGAAGTCACTGACTTTTCAGCATCTGTGATGTGAGATATGGAAGTTGATCTCCATCGTTGGGTGCAAGTGTCCCCAGATGCAGAAGACAGATCACCAAAACCCAGTGTCCCGAGAGTCCCCCCTTTTGCTTTATCCAATAGGCTATTGGTTCTGAACTGTACGGAAGATTCTGACAGAACCTTATATGACTGACAGAACCATTTCCTCAAAGACCCAAGGAAACCTAATAAATTATACTGTCTGTCAACCCCAGATATCTATTCCTGTTTGTCCATTATACTATCTCATTTTCTCATACTTCATTAACTAAATTGCACAGCTGATAAAACAGTGAAAAGGAGAGGAAGCATGAGATTAAATACACATGACATTCCCAGGAGAAAACACAACAAGACGAGCCTAGTGGGAAGGGTACCGCCAGGAGCAGGGCAGCCGCTGGGCTATGTACCCAGTATGACATCACTCTGGCCTAGGACCCTGGCACTGTGAGAAGGAACTCTGGTCTTAGATTTCACAGAGACTGTAGAGAGAGGCCTGCCTGGCAAGCTGTGGATGTGTGGAAATGAAAAGTAGAATGCTAGAGATCAAGGCCAGTATTCAGGTGTCTAAACAAAACATACACTGCTTACAAGCCACCATAAAACCCTCTGTAACATGAACAGGAAAGTCTAGAGAAACACATTCTAAATCCCCAGGCCTTCCACGTTCAGTTGCTTGCCCCCAGTCCACGTTGTGCTTCATTACAACTAGCTTGTAGGAATTCTGCTTTTGACTTGGCTCAACATCATCCAAAACATAGGCGCTCAGAGGCCTGAGAGCTGGCCTCCCTACACCAACCTCTTATATTTCTCCTAACATACTTTAGCACATAATCTTCAGGTAAGTCGTCCCAGGGTGTGTGTGTGTGTGTGTGTGTGTGTGTGTGTGTGTGTGTGTGTGTGTGTGTGTGTGTGTGTGTATCTATCTAACTGTGTGTGTAATTTTAAGCCTTTCTCACCCAGGAGAAAGTTCTCCCCTCTACTTCTTCACACATCAAGAACAAAGAAAGATGTTCATAGCCCCCAAAATGGAGACAACCTACCCATCCTCCAGTTGCTGAATTAGTAAATAAGATTCAATAAGTCTACTCAACCGAGTGTCATTACCCGGTCATTAAGAACAACAGAATGCTGATACATGTCACACGGACTGATCTTAAAAAATGTTCTCAAGGACAGGGAAGATGGCCTAGTGGGTAAGAGTGCTTGCTACCCAAATATGTAGACCTGAGTTCTAATCCCCAACACCATGTAAAAAGCTAGGTATGGTAACATGTGCCTGTAACCCCGGCTCTGTGTGGGTGCAGAGACAAGAGGATTACTGGACTTAATGGCTACCAGCCTATTTCCAGGTTCAGTAAAAAGACCTTGTCGTAAGGGACTATGGCAGAGAATAAACACTTGATGCCCTCCTTCTGGCCTCCATTCAGGCATACACATGTATATACATTATACACACACACACAACTCAAATTTAATTAATTAATTTTTAAAAATTAAGTGAAAGAATCCAGTCACAAAAGTCACATGGTTTCATTTATATAAGTTGTCCAGAATAAACAAATCCAAGGGCTAAAGAGATATCTCAGTGGCTAAGAGCTTTTGCTGTTCTTCCAGAAAACCTAAGCTTGGGTTCCAACATCCATGACAGGTGGTTCACAATTACCTATAAATCCCTAGGGGATCTCCAGCCTCTTCTGACTTCACACACACACACACACACACACACACACACACACACACACACACACAGACACACATAGCTAAAATTTTATAATATTAAAACTATAAAATAATTCTTAAAATATTAAGAAAACTCAAATCCATAGAGGCAAAGAGCACCAAAATGCAAAACCTAAAACCAATATAGGGTTTGCCATGACACTAGGACAGTTTTTGTTTATTTTTAACTCTGTGTCTGTACATATACACATGTGTGTGGGTTCCACAGGAGCTGGAAGGGAGCATCAGTTCCCTGGCAGTTGTAAGCTGCTGGTTTCCAGAACCACCTCAGAGAACATGGATGCAGAGAATTCAATGCTCAGAAAATGGGAGGATTCTTCTATATGGACCAAGCTCTAAGGACCCTGACATTTTGCTCTGCCCTCCTGTGAGCCCAACACTGGCCAAAATACCCTGGCATCCTGTCCTCATTGCATAAGACCCTGGAGAGTGCCCAGGAGTCTGTCCTCCAGCTGCAAAAGTACCCTGGTCCTGACCTGTACTATTGGAATGCAAATTCTATTACCCCAAGGACAAGTCTTCAAAAGGGACAGATTTCTTCATTCTGTGCCCCCCTTTGATTTATATTCCTATCCCAAATGTGATTATAAATTAAGTAAAACCTCCAAGAAGGTCAAACCTTCAAATGGCCTCTTTTAACCCAGCTCTCTTTGCAAGGTGGAGAAAGCTTGTATTTGCCAGTATTTAAGGATAAGTGTTCTGGCCGATGCCCCACAGTGTCTCCTTGCCCCTGTCCTGCAAAGACTGTGACAGTGAATATCCTCAGGATGGCCTCTGCTGTGTCTTCTTTCCTCATATTCTCATGCCCCATGCAGCCTGGCCACCCAGGTCCAGCTCACATGCCTCCTCCTCCTAGGATGCTCTTCCTGCCTACTCTCTTCATCTGAAGATCACTGGGTATCTACACTAGCTCATGTAACTTCTCTCCCTCCTAGTAAGAGAAGCATCTGTGCTCTGTCCCCCCCCACCTCCACCCCTCATTAATGTCTACCAGATGCATGTAGGTTGCTATGTAGCAGAGGATGACCTTGAACTTTCAACACTGCTGCCCACTAATGGCTTACTCCACCATGTCTGGTTTGTGTAGTACTGGGGTTTGAGGCCATGGTGTTCAAGCATCAACTCTGTTAGCTGATGGCATCTCCAGCTTATGTGTCTTCATTTGTGATGGTATTTAACACTCTTGTCCCCAGTGGAAGACATTCTTAAGAGCCAGGGTAAGGTGAAAGAACATTGTTTCTAAATCTGACCTCATCAATATTCAGAACACCACAGATATATGAAAAAGTCATCAAGAGACTGAGAAAAATATTTGCAACCAATATGACAAATTAAAATGAAATTTCATTTTTTTAAACTTAGACTTGGCAAAAACTGAAAACTCATGTTTTTGAAGCATAGTCAGTGACAATTTCATGGAAAATATTTGGATTTTTTTTTTTAAGCTGCAAAGCAGCGATATTATACCCAAACTGTGTCATGAGGGGAATTTACTTTCTATTTTGTTTCGCTGCTGAGATTGGGTCTCTCCACATGGCCCAGGCTAGCCTCAAACTTAGGATCCCTTTGCTTCATCCACCACAAGTGCTAGGATTTGGGTCATGCCCCACCTGATTGTTGGCATTTTTTGTTTTGAAGGCTTGCTAATTTACAATCAACTTTCAGAGCAAGCAAGCATTTTGGGTATAAACAGAAACAGAACTTGGTAGAGCCAGGCTTAGTAGTGTTTGCCTGTAGTCCCAGCTACTTGGGAAGCTGAGGTGAGAGGATCACTTGAGCTGGGAGTTCGAGACCACTTGGGGAAACAGACTCCATCTAAAAAGCAAACAAATCACCTTTGCTGCTAAAACTCAACTCAGTACTGGTAAAGAAGTGAGAGGGTAATTGAAACATAAATTGGCACCACCTTCTGGGAGAGCAATCTGCATTTTTTTTAACTTTATTTTGGGGTTGTTTTTTTGTTTTGTTTGAGACAGGATTTCTCTGTGTAGCCTTGGCTATCCTGGAACTTGCCCTGTAGACCAGGCTGGCCTTGAACTCACAGACATCCTGCTGCTTCTGCCCCTTGAGTGCTGGGATTAAAGGCAAGCACTGCTATGGAATCTTCCTGCCTCTGCCTCCTAAATACTGAAATTACAAGCATGTACAACTGTTTCCAGTTCACGAGGGCAAATTAACAGTGATTATTAAGCACTTTAAGGTATTTACATTGCCCAGTCCAACCTTCAATCATTCATCCCAATAGCCAGAACAACATGGGTAAGAACATTTTCTCTTGACTTACTCTAATTATTAGAGCAAAAATGACTAAGGAAGGAAGCAAATTTGAACAGAGATGTGCATGTAGCTACTCAAAGCAATATTGAAAAACAATGTAAGTGATTAATTAACTGAGGCTTGTTATTTATTTCTTTATCAGTAAGGATGTAGGTTGATAAAGTATGACATGATCAAGTGGTAGAAGATGATTGAAATTCTGAAAATACTGTATAGGAAGACTATTTAAGTTAAAAAAAAAAGTGGCAAGAATGTAAAATTTAGAGCAACAGTCTAGATTTCTAAAGCAGGAAACTTTAGAAATCTAGGTTTCTACATGTGTATGTACATGGACTCAGAGAATCAGAACAATGTGTAATAGTGAATACATCTACGTTTATTCATAACTCTAGAGGGGTATGCGGGTCTTTGTATACAATTTCTAGATGTTTGTGAGTGTGTGCATGTTAAATGTAGGGGGATATACATGTGTGTATATAGCAAAGGGCAATCTTAGGTGTTATATCTCAGTCACCACCTTTTTATTATTTATTTTATTTTATTTTTTGAATGAAAATGGCCTCCATAGGCTCATAGGGAGTGGCACTATTAGGAGGCATGGCTTTGCTGAAGTAGGTGTGGTCTTGTTGGAGGAAATGTGTCACTGGAAGGTGGGCTTTGAGGTTTCAGAAGCTCAAGCCAGGCCCAGTGGCTCTCTCAGTCTTCCTGATGCCTGTTGATCCAGATGTGCAATTTTCAGCTACCTCTCCCACACCATGTCTGCCTGCATGAGCCACGCTCCTGCCATGATGATAAATAAATGGACTAAACCTCTGAACTGTAAGCCAGCCCCTGTAAATGTATTCCTCATGAGAGTTGTTGTGGTCACTGTGTGTCTTCTCAACAACAGAAATCCTAAGACAGGATTTCTCATTGGCCTATAACTCATCAAGTAGGCTAGGCTGGCTAGCCAGGAATCTACCTGTCTCCATTTCTGCAACATGGGGATACTGGGTACCACTACACTTTGGGTTCTGGGAATCTAACTCGGGTCTTTAAACTTGCATAGCAAATGCTTTACCAACTGAGGCATCTCCCGAGTTCCTTGCCAAGTTTGTTCTCGTTTTTTCACCAAGGGCAATGTCCCTTTTTAAAAGGTCTCCGTGCCTTTTAAATAGTGACAGATTCAGTTGACAACACTGAGACACTTGACTTTGACCCAGAAACTCAACCACCGGGAAAGGACATACCACCTTGTGAGTGGATCTAGTTGTTCATTTCAGTCCTGGGCTGGCAGCAGATTGGAGACGACCTGATGCTCATCACCCAGATTTAAACATCATTTTTATGGTTGTGTTATGAGAGTTTGAGTCCAGGACCTTGGCTATGCTGAGGACTCACCCTACCACTGGGTCAAATCTGTAAGGACTCAGATGTTACTAGATACTCTGTAATCACAAACAAGCCAGAGAAAACCTTTTTATTTTTCATCATTATTATTCTAAACTAATTATTGATTAATACTCATAATATCCTATGATAATATCCTATCACAGCTATCAAATGTTCTCCAAGAGAGTAATAAATGAAACACCCAAACAAACACAAAGGATACAGGAAGTTAGCAAGTGTGCTGAGAAAATATCACCTGTATAGGCAGATGTCTACAGCTACAGCTGTGGACACTTGCTTCTGTGGGCATAATTACCTGGAACATCATGTAACACTGAATAGATGAAGGGATGTTTTGAGTCAGTCTGTGGCTATATCCAGTGATCCATAATGCTAGACATTAAAGTCACAATGGCTACAGGCTCTTCAGCATCGTTCTGAAAAGCTTGGACAGTGTATCCAACCTGACTTGATTTAAACCCTAACTGCTTGACAGCTTTCTAGACATTAGAGAAATGGTGGCTGTAAGCTCAATATCCTCATCCACAAAAAGGACGTGGTGGCGACACCGCCACAGAGTACCTGTGGGATGAGCACATAAAATACCGTGGTTTCTACATAATAATGCTAACATGACTGTGCTGAACAGGCTAGCCTGAGCTACACAGGAAGAAACCCTGTCTCAAAAAATCCAAAGTAAATAAGTACATAAGTTTAAAGGAATCCAGGACTTCAGAGAGCCGCTGCTGCAGATCTAGTGTTTGTAGATTTGCAAAGTATGCCTAGCTCCTGTCTTGCAGAAGACTACTGAATGTCCTGAGCAGAAACCACATGAAAAAAGCTGGGTTCATTTTTCTCTCCCATCTCTGATTTGTGGGCTCTTTATATTTCAATAATTATTTATATCTTTCTTAGAATTTCTGTGTAAAAGGGTTTTTTGTTTTGTTTTGTTTGTAGATGTTTTCAATCTTGTCTGTTTTCATACTGTTCAGTTCTTGCCTTAAGGCTTGAGGGAGCGTTTATCTCTTCAAAGATTTCAAACATGCTAGTTTCTAGTTCCTAAGATACAAAGTCTAATTGCAGCAACTGCCAAATATGTGTGCTTTATTTCTTCACACAGTCGTGTAAAGGTATTGCGGCAGGTTTTCTTCTTCCTTCCTTCCTTCCTTCCTTCCTTCTTTCATTTACTTATTTAGTTGGTAAGGAAGAATGTGTGCCAAAACAAGCTTGTGGAGGTCAGAGGACAACTTTCAGATGTCAGATTTCTTCCACTATGTGGGTTCTAGGTTTCAAATTCGACTTGTCAGGTTTATTGGCAAGCCTTACTGCTTGAGTCAGCCTCATGGCCTTCTCTTTTTGTCAGATTTCTGTGAGCATCTAAACCTTGACAGTGGTAGTATCCTGTTGTGAGTGACTATCTCTGAGCCAAGCAAAAATCCATTTTGGTGGAGTGGGAAGAGAGGGTGGGGAGGGGGAGTGAGAAGGGTAGTGGGGGGTTCATCTGCAAAAGGATCATCCCACGTGGGCTTGTTGGCTATTTACAACCACCTTACTGAGGAGCCATAAGCCCTCCCCCGAGGAGCCAGCCCTTCCCTACCTTTAACCTGTTCTATGCAACTCTGCCTTAATTGTACATGGCCTCAGGGAGGGACCCAAGTACATAGGCTACGGGCAGAGGTGGATCTCTATCAATGCGGCTATGGGGAAGTCCTCACCCCTGCTTGATAAAGGCTTTCCAGGTTTGGACTATTGTTGGGGTAGTACCCACACCCCTGTAAGTGACCCCCTCACCTATCTATGCTCTGGAGGAAGTCCAATAAAGTCATTGCTTCTCCAAAATGAACTTTGATCTCACAATTGTGTCTCCGTTTGTTGTTGGGACATGAGGAGATGGGAAGATGCTGCTTACATCTCTCCCTGGGAAAGAATTCTTGCAACCATCCTTATCTAGTGACTTCATAGACACTCGGTCCTCTCAGTTTTATCTGCTGTGATCAAGTTTTTACATTATTTTTTTTCACTTAGAATTCCTGTGCCACACAACAAATATGACTTCAGGCCCTGCTTCTGCACATGGTCTGGAATAAATACATGCAATTTTTTTTTCTTGTCCCCTCCTTCCCCCACCCCCACCCAGAAAACTCCCAACTCCCATCTTCCCACAGAGCCCATGGCTAGACTTCTCTTACACACAGACAGAAAATTTCTAGTTGCAAGCACTCAGCTTTCTTAGCCCTTGCCTCCCTGGTTCATAGATGCTTTTTTTTTTTTTTTTTTAATTTTTATTGATTCTTTGTGGATTTCACATCATGCATCCTGAACCTATTTATTTCACTGTCTCTACCTAGTGGAAAGGAGGAATTCCCATCTCCTCAGCGCTAATCCTGTTAATGTTGGCCCCATCTTCCTGACCAAATCACCTCCCAAAGCCCCCATCCTAACACGGTGATGGTGCTGGGTGAGGGATCTACACAGAGAGGTGGAAAGTACATCCTTCAGACACTTCATCCCCACATATGATGAGCGAGGGAAGTGTCCCTGAGTGCAGGACTGCCCTGATCTTTGCAGAGAGAAATGGACCTAAGGCTTTCAGATAAGACTAGGACAAGAAAACAGAAAGCTTCGGGCCTAAGTCGCTTCCTGGGAAATCGATTTTCAAAAGTGAAGTTCACAATCCTCCATTAAAAGAAAAACACTGTATTGAAAGACATGGAAGGAAAAGTCCAAGAGTAGAACTGTGCCGGCTTCCATGTTGAGGAATGCCTTTTTCTTTTCACCCTTCATTACTTTCAACACTTTCTATGCCTTTCATCTCGAGGGGAAAATTCATAAGCCATTTTAATACGGTCTTCCAATCAGCTGGAAGATGACAAATAAGGACTCTTTCTTCCTGTTGGAGGTTGGTGGCAAATAATGACAGCTATGGAAAGTGCCTGGGTATGGTCTGTGTTTGGAATCCCTGGAATTTGTTGGCATACCCAAGGAAGTAACACACTCTTCTTTCTCTTCTCCTAGTGGAGATGCAAGTGTCAGTCATTCTTCTCCTGTTAATTGATCATGTGATCATGCTCTGCACTACCATAGCTCCTATGTCTAAACAAACCTTCATCATAATGGATGGACCTGTCCTGGATCAGTTCTTTCTAAGGGCGTAGCTTCTAGCTGTGCCTGCTCACCGAGCACTTGAAATACAGCATGACTGGCAGATTTTTTTAATTTAAATGTTATTAAATTTCAGCAGCCACATGAGACCCAGTGGCTTCTATGTTGGGCAGCATCACAAACATCAGATAGTGCCTCTGCCCCATCTCATAGAATGAGAAGAAACAGGACTGTGGAGAGTGTGGCTGTTTCATGACTTTTGAACAAAACCAGCCATAGGACAACACTGAGCCAGAAGGATTTGGAAAGTCTGTGGCTGTAATGAGTGAGCATGGAGAACTGATGGAAACACTCAGTGGCTGGGCATGGAAACGACGGTGACTAAGTCCTGGCCCGTGATCGGGAGCGCTTTGGGGGAAACCCAGGGGCTCCCTGTGAAGAACTCATTGCACTGGAGGGAACAGGTTTGGTCCAGGGACATCTGCCTGAGGACAGGCTCCTTTCTCTCCTCAAGTCTGCCCTGAGTCCCTCTGTTGCTTCCCTCCCATGGTCCTCAGATACCTGGAGTCCAAGTTCTCTTGAAACTGGGCAGGGAGAGCACAGAGTATTTTGAACATACTCGATTCTACCTCTGCCTCTGTGAAACTTTCATTCCAAATCAAACTGGACTTTTCCTTCACTGAGAACAGAGGGGTGGAGCCCTGACTCCTCCCTAGACCTGAGGCAGCATTTTGACTCTTTTTCCTCTCACATGGCTTTTGCGTGACTTTGCTCCCTCTGAAACCACCCTTCCTCACAGCATCTCCCCTCCTGCTGTTGACCACAAGCAAGTGCTGACTGGCCTACAAGGTACCAGCTTACAAAATGGCAGACAGCAGATTGACTTGATAAGCCTATCTTGCAAGAGCTTGTACAGAAGAACCCAAAGAAGTTGTTTTTTGTTTGCTTGTTTGTTTTTGATTTTTCAAGACAGGGTTTCTCTGGATAGCTTTGTAGACCAGGCTAGCCTCCGACTCACATAGATCTGCCTGCCTCTGTATCCCAAATGCTGGGATTAAAGCCAGGCACCACAACTGCCCGCCTGAAGAAGAGAGTCTTGAGAGACGAAATTGAGAAGTGATTTAAAGGCAGCAATGACACAACCAGAGGTCAGGATAGCTGGACTTGACAGGAAGCAGTCATGCAGAGGTGAAACAGTATTGAACGAGAGGGAGAACAACTTACTCAGTGGCTCTCTAGTTCTGGCTGAAGAGTTTGAAACTGAAGTCCCAGGAAGAGAGAGAGGAGAGAGAGAGAGAGAGAGAGAGAGAGAGAGAGAGAGAGAGAGAGAGAGAGAGGAGGAGAGAGGAGGAGAGGCAGAGGGAGAGGGAGAGGAGAGAGAGAGAGAGAGAGAGAGAGAGAGAGAGAGAGAGAGAGAGAGAGAGAGAGAGAGAATGGAAAAGAAAATAAAACATTTTTGAAGAGAATTTCAAAAATGTCTAAATTCAAGTTGCCACAAGGGCAACTGAATTGAGCAAGATGAACTGAGCATGGCCTGTGGCTCCACATGAACAAGGTGAAGGGCTTGATGTGAGAGGCAAGCAAATCCTGAAAGGAGTGAAAAAATACCCTGTAGGAGGAGTTGTCCTGTCCTGACTGCCTGATCCCAAATAATCAGCAGCCATTTCCCAAGTAACTGACTCAGAGACTTAATATAAATTATAAATGCTCAGCCAATAGCTCAGGCTTGTTACTAACTAGCTCTTACAGCTTAACCCATTTTATTAATCAATATGTGCCCCGAGGCTCATGCTTTTACATTTATACCATTTTCTGTGTCCAACTCATTCTCTGTCTGGTGACTCCTCTCTCTGTCCTTCTTCTTCCCCCATCTATACTTCCTGCCTGGCTACTGGCCAGTCAGCATTTTATTAAACCAATTCAAGGGACAAGTCTTTACAGTATACAAGAGGATCATTCATCAGTATTTTCTTCTTTTGTTTAATTAAAAAAAGGAAGGTTTAAACTTTAATATAGCAAGATTACATACAACAAAAACAGTTATCAAGTAAGAATTACAGTTGCAATAGCTATTCTACTTGTATTTGGAAAAGTTAGAGAAAATACTCTATTATCTATCTTATCTTTGTGAGTTCAAAGTTCTGTACCTAACGTATCTTTTATTGTAACTAAAGAAAATGGTAATTATAGCTATCTAGTCTTCAAGTCCATCAAAGACCCCAGAAGGGTGAAATGTGTCCTAATGGCAAGGACCTCAAGCTGCCTGGACAGTCACCCAAAGTTCCTCTGCAACTTTGGGGCATCCAACTCTGGCCTACAGGCCTAGCATGTCTGACAGACTTCCCTGTAAAGCAGGGAATGTTGAAGGACTCTCCTAACTTGTCTTGGCAAAGTTTGGCAATCACCTTTCTTACATCCTGCTGGTCCAGTAATTGTCAGCAATTGAGGCAAGGGAAGTTTCTTTTCCCTAAAGAAAACAAACTCCAGAAAGAGTTTCTTTGATGCCCATCATCTTCTCTGAAGTAGATTAGTAATGCCAGGAACAGACATGTCTCGCTGTCATGAAAAGCCTTAGGTTACTAAACATACTAAATGCCACATTCTGTAGGCCTGTGGTGTTTGAATGCCATCTCTCTAAATATAACTGTGTCTGACCTTGAAAACATACCTAATATGACTATAAATTTGACTATTAAAGATTATTATTAACCTGTATTTCTTAATTATACATTACATTTTTAAGTGAGTTGCATAAAAACAATATCTTAAACAAGAGCAGAAACATACACACAGTATAACAAAAATTAAATTTGTATCAATAATGCAAAATCAATACTACGAATGTAAAATATTCTGAGGTTAATAGCTGTTTTTATTTTTTAATTAAAGTAGATTAAATAATCTAATGTCTCATCCTTTCATTTTTATATTTTATCACCCTTTTTCCCATTAGAAAGGGATCTCTAAATTTAATCTAAATTTAACTCTTTTGTTTGGCTTTTTTTTTTTTTTTTTTTTTTTACTACAACCAATAATAATTTGTAACCAAACCCCCTAAACAAACAGAAGCATTCATTTTTGGGGGAATGTGGGCATAGTTTTCTAGGCTACTTCTCATTGATTGGGGGTTCTGGTAATCTTTAGAGAACCCTCAGAAAATTTAGGGTTGTCAAGTCCTGACTGGAGTAGTCTGTGAGGCTGGATTATTTCAGCCAACAGCCTTGAAGCTGTTCTGTGAAGATTTGTTGCTGTGATTGGTTTAATAAAGAAGCTGACTGGACAGTGGCTGAACAGGACAAGGTTAGACAGGAGAGCCAGACTAGGAGAATCTGGGAAGAAGGGCAGAGTCTTGAGGTCACCAGCCAGTCAGTCAGCCATTGAGCAAGCAGGACATGTAGAAAATGAGGTAACAAGCCGTGATCCATGTGGCAAAGAGTAAATACAAATATGGGTTAATTTGCATGTAACAGTTAGCTAGTAACAAGCCTGAGCTACTGACAGAGCATTTATAAAGAATGTTAAGTCTCTGTGTGGTAATTTGGAAGCATCTGCTAGGATGGGGAGCAGGTGGTCAGGACAGAAGAACCTCCAATTACAAAACTCAGAACAATGCTGGCTGCTAATACACATCTTTAAAAAGATAAATACATATTTAGAGCAGAGACTTCAAGACAGGCATTTACTGTGTGTTTCCTCCCTCTTTCCTAAGTATACAGCAAGTGAAGGGGTCCTTCACTCCATAAAGAATATCCCTGAAAAGCCAGCCACTTCCTTCTGTTCTCAGAGTGCTTCAGGGGCCAGGGACAATGTCTTCCGCCTTTTCATGTCCTGATTCTTAGCTGGTCCCTATGCTCAGTTGCATTTCTAGGAACCGCTTGTCAGAGATACCCCAAACAGGCTAGTGTCATGGCTCAATGGGTAAAGTCCCACTTGCTGGAAGGAGAGAAGGTGTCCACTGACCTCCAAACAGCACGCCTCACCAACAAAAGAAACTGTAAGACAGCCCCGAACCTTTGACACCTCAGTGATTTCTTGTTCTGTTTATCTTAACTCAAACCGGTGGTTGCTTCCATCCGGAAAATTGTAATGAACATACTGGCCTTGCTTACTGAAGCCACAGCTTTACCAGCAGGGGCAGAAACAGTCCATGATCTCAAGTCCCTGTGAGCTTCCCTCCATTTCCCAGCCTCTGTGCAAGTCAGTTCAGGGCTGGCCACGTGATCAGTTCCAGTCAGTGGAACGTGAGTGGAAGTGGCATGTGTTACTCCTGAGCCCCGTTAAGAGCCAGTGTCTCCCCTACCACTCTTCCCATTGCAACAATGACGCTGGAAGAAGGAAAAGGTCTGCTGGACGTGGCACAAACAAAAACACAAATAAGCCTTTTGTGTGTATGTGTGAGGGAAGCCTTTGAGACTTTGGGGAGGGTTTGCTTGTTGCAGCACCTACTGTTAATTACACTACTACACACGTTAAATTATAGGTAAGCTACTAATCCCCTTCATTAGGATCTGTTTAAGGTCAGGAGCAGGTGTGTGCCTCGTAATTCCACCACCCAGCTACTACAGGGCCTGGCCCATGAAGTAGGCTCATTAAATACGTGTTGATTGAATTATGAGTCAATGAATCATTCTGCTTGATGTTTCCATACCTGCAGCAAACATGCACTAAAACCCAAGAGGGGAATCTCAGAACTTCTAGAGCTGAAACTTGAACTCAGAATCTCTAATTCCAAGCCATGGGGGTTTTGCACACCACTGCGGTGAATGAATGATGGGAACTGTGAACTAACCCCAGTATGTGGCCGTTAGGCAGACAGACGGCCTGTGTGTAGCTTTCTATGACAATTATTCGGGAGAGTCATTTCTGGGAAATGGCCCAAGAACTTACATACAGTGGAGAGAAAGACTTCTTTAGATGGCAACTGTCGCCATTGCCCTGGTCATGAAAGGCTGAAAATAACACAAGTCAGAAAGCATCCTTGGGGACAGGGAGCATCTGTCTGTTCACAAATGTCAGCATTCCTACTAAACAATTCCTCAGGAATTAGCAAAAGGGAAATTGGGCAGGAGCGGGGGTGGGAGTGGGCAGGGATGCTTAAAAGTCCAACATTGGGGCTCAAAAAAGCCAGTGCAATTCAGGGTGGGAAGACATTTTGTGATAGCTTGTGTGACTATCTGAATCAACCACAGACTCAGAGATAGTAAAGATATGTCTGTATTGTGAGGGTCAGCAGGTACAGATCTAAACTTCTCAATCTCGAACTGAAGCGAGGAGGTATTACTGCACCCATGTTTTACAAATAGACAAACTGGGATCATAGTCGTTATATTGCTTACACCGGCCACGTAGTTAGAACGTGGTTGATTCAAAATTCAAAGCCAGATGCTCTCCACTTTCCGATGTGGCCAATGTGAATTTCCCATTTGAAAGCCTCAAAATCCCATTGAGTAACTGGTTTAGACAAAGAGACTTCATTGACTCCCAGGTTCCAGGAAGGATTGAATGACAGTCCCCTGGAAGGGCAGAGATGGCACCAGGCTTCCACAGCAATGGCAACCAGATATCTGAGTTCTGCCCTCAGTCCTCTCTCTCCCCTTTTCTGCTCTTCCCTATCAGCTTCGTTAGCCTTCCTGTACACGTCTTCCTGCCACACTGGAGAGAACACGTCTGCCAATATTTCCCTTTCTTCATAGCACTCAGTTCCTGCTCCCAGGCACCAGCCTAGTTGTCCAGCTTTGGTCCGATGCATTCTCTGTGGTGAGACACTCTAGCCACAGGGAGGGCTCATCTCAGAATGAGTCAGACCCTTGTTTGGAGGGGAGGAAAGCACCTTAACAAACAAAAATGGTCAAAGGAAGAGTCAACACTTCACATGAAGTAGAGAACATATGGGGGCAGTGTTTGCTTTCTCTTCAAACCACCATGAGGAGGAGTATCTTGGAAAAGATGGAGGATGTGCTCTGGCTCATTATGGAACCAATACAGAGAAGCTTCAGCAAAAACCAACTGTAGCATTTTGGGTCTAAAATCCCAACATCCAGTAGGCTGAGACAGGACGATGATTGCTAGTTTAAGCTGAGCCTGTGGTTCTAAGTGAAACCCTGTCTTAAAAAAAAAAAAAAAAAAAAAAACCAGACAGGTTTGGCTTCAGGTCCAAATATATCACCAGTGCCTCTTGTGCTGACTATTGTCAAGTTTCATCCCCTATAGCACAGCCCTCAAATGTTCAAACAAATCTGTCACGAGAGACATTTCCACATGAGCAATGAACCAAAATTAAAAAAAAAATATCTTTTTAGAATTATTTTATTTTGGATGTATAAATGTTCTATGTATGTATGTATGTATGTATGTATGTATGTATGTATGTATGTGTGCCCTGTGTATGCCTAGGTACCTATGGAGACCAGAACGGGGTGTCAGACTCCATAAGACTGGAGTTACAGATGGCTGTGAGCCACCCTGTGGGTACTGGGAATTGAACTAGGGTCCTCTGTAATAGCAGCCAGTAGTCTTCACCACTGAGCCACCTTTCCAGCCCCTTTAATAACCATTTTTATGTAAAGACTTGGGCATTCCCAGTAGCAGGGAGCCACCCATACCTAGAAGTCAAGTGGCCATTCTCCTAGGATTTGACAATAGTATATTCAAACTTTTATCTATTTTATCGCAACCTCTGTATTTATTTATTTATTTATTTATTTTTGAGACAGGGCCTCTCTATGTAGCATTAGCTGTCCTAGAACTCAGTATGTAGACTAGACTGGCCTTGAACTCACAGGGACCTACCTTTGTCCTTGCCTCTCTAGTGCTGGGATCAAAGGCATATGTCACCATGTCCAGTACACCCTACTTTTTAAGTGAGTAAATTTTTATTTAGAATTTTTTATTTAAAAATACATGCACTTATAACTCAAAGTATGTTTCTATTTTGGTGGCATATGGATTCTAATTTCTGGTCATAGTTATTGTTCTGACATAGTATACGTATGTTACTTATGTATTATCATTTATTATTATTATTATTATTATTATTATTATTATTATTATTATTATTTATTGTGTTATGGTATGTGTGTGTGTGTGGGTGTGTTTGTGTATACCTAGTGAGTAAGTAGAGGAGTTAGTTCTCTCCTACCTTTATGAGTGTTCTGGAGACTGAACTCATGTCACCGGGTTTACACAACAAGCATCTTTCCACTGTCACCTCCGCAGCCCAATGATAGACTTCAAATGGGACATAGGGTTAGACTAGAATTCCCCTCAAGGTCCACTCCAATGCAGGCTTAATAAAATCTCCAAGCACTCGCAAATTCTTTTTAAAAACTTGTTCATTGGGTTTGGGAGGTGGCTCAGTGCATAAAGTCACTTGCTGCACAAGATAAAAGCACCTGAGTTTAGACACTCAGAACACACATTTAAAAATCAACACAGTAGGGCTGGCTCAGAGGTTAAGAACTCTGACTGTTCTTCCAGAGGACCTGGGTTCATTTCCCAGTATCCACATGGCAGCTCACAACTGTCTGTAACTCCATTTCCAGGAGACCTGACACCAATAGCAAAACACCAATATACATAAAAGAAAAGTAAATTAAATAAACAAGCTGGGCACTGGTGGAGCAAGTCTTTGAACCCAGGACTCGGGAAGGGAGGCAGAGGCAAGTGGATCTCTGTAAGTTCAAGGCCAGCCTGGCCTATGGAATAAGTTCCAGGATAGGCTTCAAACAATACAGAAAAACCCTATCTTGAAAAATCAGAATAATAAATAAACAAACAAACAAATAAATAAATAAGTGAAAAGAAAACTAAAGAAATAAAAATAAAGAATTAAACAAAAATATGTGGGGGAAAAAAAACATAGTAGCACAAACACCTGTAGCTTCAGTACTTTGTCAATGGGCAGAAGGAAGCCGAGACGGGAAACTCTCTGGGACTTGCTGGCTACCAGCCTAGCTCTAGGTTTAGTAAGAAACCTTGTCTCAAGGGAATAAAACAGAGCATAACACCTGAGTTCCTTTTGTGCTCGTCAGGCTTAGGCACTGCCCAAGAACCTGCACATATACATGTGATACACACACACACACACACACACACACACACACACACACACACAAACACACAACACTCTGGATAGCCTCCATATGCCTCCCTCTCCCATCATTGTCTTTTATGCTCTGCTCTGGACCACACAGAGCAGACCCGTGTGTGCTACATCACAGTCTCCCAGCCTGCTGGTAGGGAGGCTCAGCAGAAGATGAGTGTTGGGAGACCAGTGACTCTGTGAGATCATCTATGGCAGGCTGGTCCCCCAACTGAAGGTCGCTGACTATGATCTGTACAATTGCTCTTCCTATGTTTGGCTAACCCTTTCCTTGCCTCTTCAGTCTCTGGATGGCACTAGCTCTGGCGCTGCTGTAGCAGAGGTCACGACATCCCTGTGGCTCCACTACACACTTATCTTGTCACTTACTCCTCTCTTTGTCACAAACCTTCTGAGGACCTTTCCGGTTTGACAATGCCTCTGTTTCCAATTGAGACCCTGAGCGGTGGGACTTTTTCTTGGTTTTAGAGCTGTACTCTAGTTACATTTTCCTACATGTCCCATGTGGGTTTTTCAGATATAGACTAAAAAAATCAACTCATATATACCCCCAAACGTAGAGCTAACATTTTGGAACATTTCAATGTTTCCTCAGGTGCACCCTTACATAGATTTTTTTTTTTTACCGTGTACATACAAGTTCATCCACACAATTGTGTTACAGGCATTCTCTCATGTCACTAAAGAGGCTTGAGTATCATCACGTTTCATACTTGAATATCATAATGCTATGTGATTATTATTCCATGCTTGTGTATGTGTCAAATACCATTGTTCTGACGAACATAGTCCAAATGTCTAACTCTCTATTGGTCTTTTAAAATCTTGATACTCAAGTGGTACCCAATATATTGTCCACACTAGAGGGCGCTTTTGGGTTCTCCGAAACAATGGTTTTCTGTGGCCTGGTGAAGAATGAAAAGAACCTGCCAGGACTGGCAGAAATATTACAGGCATTTAAGGGTTTCCCTCTACCACTGGAAAAAGCTAAGCCTGATCTCATAATGAAACAATGTGGGCATTCTCTTCCCAGGACTGGTCCATCTTGGGTCAGGAACAGAGTTTGTTATTGTGGCTGACACAAGTGTGGTCAGGAATCTTTAGACCTGCAGATGACCAACGGGGAGCCTGCCAAGGCTGCACTGGCTTGTTGAAGAAAATCCATGTGAGGAGGCCCTGAAAGGAGCCCCACCCTAGCCCTAGGCAGTCACAGTCCCCAGCCCAGAGTGAATTCTCAGAGCTGAAGGCCAGACCTTGTTGTGGAACTTGCTGTACAAGTTCTTGGCAGCTACTTGAAGAGCTGTAGTGGGTAATTGTCCTTAGCCAAGGCACAGGGTCACCACCAGCAAACAAGTGGGTGGCAAATAGTGACCAGGACACGACTGAGGAGGAGGTGGGCGTAGAGGCCCGAGCTCCTGAGTTGCGTTCCCCTCTCACTTGCTTTAAGATGACTCTTACAGAAAGTTCTGGTAAAAGAGAGTGCCTGCCACAGTCTGTGGTCCCTTGAACACACAGTGGCTGGGCAAGTGCAGAAAAAGACTTGTGTATGTGTGTGTGTGTGGGGGGGTCCCTCAGCAAGTAACCTGGGATGTGCACTATTGTTGTGCCAGCATACATTTCCCAAGGATGAAGATGGCATTGTCTGTGACCATTGGACTAAGCATTTCACCCTCTCCCCTGGATCCAAATTTTCCCAGGCAGGCAGGAGCCCTTCCTTCCTGGTCTCATTTGCTCATTTGTGTGGAAGGTACACTAAAAGTGTTTCCCTTAGAACCAGAACCACAAGGAGAGAATGGGTTGTGTGCCAGATTATTTAGTTGACCAAGGAAAGCAGTGGGGGTTTTGTAATTGGAAAACTGGTCCACAGTAAATGTAGAGACTCACAACTGGTCAGTGTGCTGAGATTAAACAGCTATTGAATACTCAGCCCTAATGGGGATGTCTATATTAACCCCACCCCCGAGGCTCAAGGAAAGACAAGGAAGAGGGATTGAAAAGAACCTAAGAACCAGAGGATGGGGAGGAGTGCTGTGGAATGCTGTCTTCTGGACATGACATGGCCATCACACTCAGGAACACATGGCAACTATGGTGACCGGCACAAGACCTGCACAAGATCAAGCCAAGATCAACCAACACTCCAATAGGTATCACAAGCTGAACTCAGTGGGTTTCTAGGAAAAAGGGAGAGGATGAGAGACAGGGAAGGGGACATGTTGCAGATCCCAGAGGGAGTAGGAGTGGGGACGAGGTAGTTGGGAGTGAATATCATCAAGGTGCGTTGTTTACACGTATGAAACTTAAAGAATTAATTTAAACAATTAATTGTAAATTTGAAAATTATAAGATTTGGAAACAGTGGGTAGATAGATTCAAGGACCTGTCTTAGTTTTCTATCATTATAACAGGTACCTGAGATGACATAAGGAGGTCTGTTTTCACTCACAGTTCTGGGAGTTTCAGACAATGACTAACTGGTCTTGTTGCTTTGGGCCTGTGGTGGCCCATTATGGTCAGAACATGTGACCCAACAAAGCAATTTACCTCCTGATTCAAGGGGCTAGGTACTATGTCTCCTTAAGGTTATGCTCACAATTACTGGCAGACCTCCTACTAAGGCACCTTCTTAAAATTTCCACCACTTCCCTCTTAATACCAGACTGGGGACTAAGCATTTACCATACAGTTCTCTGGGTCTTTGGGAGAAGAAGGACTTTCTTTTTCCTTTTTTTTTTTTTTTTTTTGGAGACAGGGTTTCCCTGTGTAACAGTCCTGGCTGTTTAGGCTGTTTAGGAACTTGCTTTTTGTAGACCAGGCTGGCCTCAGAGATTCACCTGACTCTGCCTCCTGAGTGCTGGCATTAAAGGTGCGTGCCTGGCTAAGAAAAAGGATTTCTTTCATTCTTTTTTAAAAATTATTTTTTTAGGCAGTCTCATGTATACCAGACTAGCTTTAAACTTACTATGTAGTCAGAGATGCCCTTGAGCTCCTCATCTTCCTGTTCCCACCCTTCTCCTCGCTAACCACTCCAGGTTCCTGCAGGCTGGGGACACAGAGCTTAGTGTATGCTAGGTAAGTACTCCACTCACTGAGCTACATCTCCAGATTGGTTCTCAATTTTAGTTGTACATGAAATCACTTTTTAAAAAAAAAAAAAAAATCACATGATTAGAAAGCAACTGTGTCAAAATCTTGGGAGATGGGACTCAGGCTTCAGCATCTCTTACAGTGCCAGGTGATTTCCACATGTAGCCAAGGTGGAGAGCTACTGGCCTTAAAGCCACAGTGAAAGACAGTCAAGGCCTTAATGCATCAGTAGCCCTATAAATTTAATGACCATATGTCCTGTCTGTGCTTAGGTGTTTTATTTCTTTAACTCTTCCTTTAAAATGCATTCTGGCCACCATTTAGAAAGCCACTTAGAGGTCTATAAATAAGTTATCATTTCAGCACTTAAGTTCAATGGGGAAAAAATTTCTGTTTACATGTGCTTTGCGAGTCTCATCTGCTAGAGGAACATTTCACTGGCAGATGAACCCAACGCTACATTTATTTATTTATTTTATTTATCTATCTATCTATCTATCTATCTATCTATTTATTTATTTATTTATTGCAATTGACCATATAGACCACCTGAAAGAATGAGAAGGACAGAGTTCATCAAAGCAAAAACTTAAAGACAGCATGTGTAAAAGCTGAAGGACGTTCAGAGAAGCATTAAGCACCAGATTCTATATTTTGTTTACAGGCACCACCACAGCCTACCCTACAGGAGCTACAGAGTATGAAAGGGTCCTTGGGTTGTAGGCAGGAAAGTCAAGAGTCCTCCAATCCCAGAGCTTCAGTTCAACTCTGGATTTTCTGTCTCCAACAGCCACCCGCCCTCCTCACTGGCTTCAAGAGGGAGGCATGCAAGGAGCAGAAGGAGCAAGGAGCTTGGAGCTGAACAGAAGATAATCCACATCCTGGCTCCATCTCTCACTGGCTGTTTGGTGGTCATAGGATCTTTAAGCCCTTATCATTTCATTTTGCATCCACGAACTCATCAAGTGTGCTGAGAGCATCCGGTGCCTCTGTGTTGACTCTGCCTTGTCTGCAGATTAGGATAACACCAGCTATTCTCCACAGGCCAAGGACTTTGCCTCTTCCACCTGCTTTCATCTTCCCAGGGTTTCACCCCTTCCGGAGACCAAGTCAGATAAAGACTTGGGCCGAGTCAAGGGGGCCCGTCTCCCTGCTCCACCCTACACCCCCACCTCGATCCTTTGACTGCTGTCGATGAAGAACCTTACCGTTGGAACTACTACTTCCCTTCCCAGACCACAGTATGTGAGCCAGAATTCTTAATTCCCTGTCTAATTCAGACTGAGCTATTAGGATCTGTGAGGGCTGTTACCACACTCATCCTCGTAAGGCTAGAGACTACCTTGCCTGTCCTGGACTTGAAGGGTGGGACAGTGACTGGAGAGAGGTCACGGGAATGCAGGTGGACAGAGCAAGGATATCCTATATCATCAGCACATTTGCCCTGTGTTGGTTGAAATGGGCTTGGGACCAAGAAGAGAAGCAGAGGCAGGCAGCTCTCACTGCCTAGACTCAGTCCAGCACAGAGCAATGATGAAATCAATTGGATTTGAAGCTTGGTGTGGTGGTGCACCATCTGTACTACCATCACTCAGGAGGTGGAGGCAGGGGAATCACAGTAAGTTTGAGGTCAACCTAGGCTTCAGAGTAAGACCCTGTCCGACAAACCAAGTGTGTGAATGTATACACAGGTAGGTGCTCAGTGAGGATTAGTCTTGCTTTCTGTTTCGCCAATAGCATTTCTTAAAACATCAAGTTGTGAGAGAATTTCTTTCTCAGTGGGCCCCACCTCCTCCTCTCTATCCAGAGAGTTGCTTCCCAGCGTGTAGGCTCACTGGTACTAACTGAGGCTGCCAGGCCTTTTCCACTGAGACACTGATTAGTCAGTTGACTGGCCAAACAAAGCTCCCATGCCAACCAGGAAGGCCAAGGCCCCTTCTGAAGGGAGCCAGCCTTAGATAGTGTGGGTGGGGCTTCCAGGCCTTCCAGCAAGACCGGAGGAGAGAAAACTGTGGGTATTGGGGGCTGGGAGGATCTAGCTGCCTGTGCTTTTTTTGACACTGAAGCCTGTCTGCTGAGGTTCAGAGGCCTGAGCTTAGGAACGGTACCTAGAAAACCCTTTCTACTGCCTCAAGGGCGAGGGGAGGGTGAAGGGAGGGAAGGAGGGAGAGGGCCTGGCTCAGTGGTCTAGTCCCCAGAGAAGCCAGGCTACTCTGATAAGTTGGAACCAGCTAAACTGGTTCACTGAGCTGAGCAGTATCTCAGACTTGTTGCTACCCATGGACCAAGTGCTTTGAAAGTACGGTCTAATTTCTGCATTTTAAATAGCAGGATTATGCTAAGTGGAGAATAGGGCTGGGTTAGGGAAGGAACAGAATTTGCAAAGTGCTGCAGGCACAGAAGAGGTCCTACACGTCAAAAGACAGTGAACGGTGAACCCTAAAATACGCAGAGAGTGACAGGAAGGAAGAGCCTAGAAAGGCATTTGGGCCATGCAAAAATGACCTCTAACACACTGATGTCACTTCACGTGTGACAGATGAAAAGGCTCTTTAAATGACTTCTTTAGAAAGTTTATCTATGATCTTGGGGTAATTTCAAAATTTTGGTTTCTGAATGTTGAAGAATAGTGTGTGTGTGTGTGTGTGTGTGTGTGTGTGTGTGTGTGTGTATTTATTTATTTGTACTTTATGTGCATTGGTGTTTTGCCTGCATGTTATGTCTCTGTGAGGGTGTTGGATCCATTGGAACTAAAGTTACAGACAGGTGTGAGCTGCCATGTGGGTACTGAGACTTGAACCCAGGACCTCTGGAAGAACAGCCAGTGCTGTTAACTGCCAAGCCACCTCTCCAGTCCCTGCTGTCTATGTTTTTTAAACCACTGGGGACATATACAAAATAAGACATTCAGAAAATACTTTATTACATTTATTTATTTGTTGTGTATGTGTTGGACCTCTTGATTTAAAAATGAATTATCTGTTACCTATAGTTTTAAACCACCAAAGACATAAATTTGTCTTTTAAAAAAAAACTTTAAAAAATTAATTACAATTATTTATGGCATGTGTGAATGTGTATGTGAGTGTGTGTATGTGTGAGTGTGTGTGCATGAGTGTGTGTGTGTGAGTGTGTGTCTGTGTGTGTGTGAGCGTGTGAGTGTGAGTGTGAGCGTGTGAGTGTGAGTGTGAGTGTGTGTACTAGCACATACACCATGACAAACCTGTGGGGTCAGAGGACAGCTGGTGAGAGCTGGAGGTTCTGTGTCCTTCCACTTTGTGGGTTCAGGTGACCAAACTCAGGTTGTCCTACTTGATGGTAAGCGCCTTTACCGCTGAACATGTTGCCAGCCCAAGAAAACATACTTTTTATGATTCATTTTGTTTTTAATTTTGTGTATGTGAGGGAGGTGCCCACATCGGAAGAGGCATCAGGTCCCCTGGAACTGGAGTTACAGGCGGTTGGCTATAAGCCTCCTGACATGGTGCTGGGAGCCAAACCTCCGTCCTCTCTCTGGAAGAGCAGCAAGTGCCCTTAACCACGCAACCCTCTCCCCAGCCCTTCTCCCAACCCTGAGCAGATGCTTTGAAAGGAGAAATTCCTTTGTGAAGTTTGGTAACCCACTAAAACGGAGCTTGTTGAGAAAAATCTCCAGTCTGTGAAGAGCAAATTGAATGGATAAGTCAATGCGATAGCAAACATTTTCATCCCATTGACATGCCAATGAGGTCTGCAATTCCCAGAGAAGAAAGGTGATACCGGCAGTTCTGAGCCCAGCCCTGTAGGGTAACTTCTTAAAGATGGGGAATCAGTCACACCCACAGTGCAGGAACATGTTTCCATCTGTTCTCTGACAAATTTTATCCGAAGGGCCTGCGGGTGAGCCATGGTGAATTCACCTCTGAGCCCGTCCTCGCCTCACACCAGCACGCTTGATTTTGACTCTGGCTTGCCCCTTGTGAATGTCACGTTGGTTCATTTCATTGAAGCAACACTAGTCCTTTTATGCTTCAGGTCTACACAAATGCAACATTGTTTATTTGCCAAATCCCCAAGAGACTCCAAGAACTAATTCATCTATTAAAGCTTCTCTTGGAAAAAAATCAAACCTTTCAGATGGGAAACCTGGGTGGATACCATCAGGGTGTTTTGCAATGGGGCTGGCCAGATTGCTGCAAACGATTCAGACGGCTCTGCTTCTCGTGTCTGGAGGTTCATCGAGCTGGGAGTACAGGTCAGGAATGCAAATGAGAAAGCAGCTCCTTTGAGGATACAGGGAGAGGGGCTGGCAGTCTCCACCCAGACAGTAGCCATTGTCCTCTGCAGTGGACTAGTAGGCCCAAGGCCTATGGAACTTCACTAGAGTAGAGGAGGAGTAGCAGCGGGTGGGAACAACACAGTTGAAGGTCACAACTTAGCTCAGGTGCCCTCACCCCCAATCTATGGCTTTTGCCGGAGGCCACTGATGGTATTGGTAGGAGGGTCACATGATCCTGACAGAATGTCTCCTGGGATAATACTCCACTGCCAGAGACTGAAGGTAGGCCTGGTGGGGTAGGCTCAGTTTTACTTATTTGTTTATCATTTTTCCAGGGATTTTGTTTTTATTTGTTCTGAGATGGTGTCTCACACTACACCTGGCTGGAACTGGTTGTATAGACCAGGCTGGCTGAAGCTCACAGAGCTCTCCCTGCCAAATGTTCACATTAAAGGTATGTATGCCAGCTATACCTGGCTTATTATTTTTGAGAAAAGGTTTCTAGCCCAGGCTGACTTGAACTTGCTATCCAGCCAAGAATGACCTTGAACTTCTGATCCTTCTTCTTCTACCTCCTGAGCCTGGGTTTATGGGCTCTGCATCACCACACTAGGTTTTTGTAGTACGGAGGATCAAATCCATGCCCCTACATGTAGGCAATACTCTACCAGTTTATTTTGAAGCTATAGTCGTCCTTGTTTTCCCCAGACCTTAAGGGCATGAGAATCTCAGGTCTCTCCCTTTCAAGGCTCGACAGGGACAAAGAAACAGACAGCTCAGCCAGTTCCGTTGAAATGATGATGATGGCCATGATGCTGGAAAAGACACAAACAAGGAACCACTCTACATCCTTGTCTCTGCAGAGGAAGCAAGCATCATGAGAGCTATCCAACAGGGCAGCTTCCTGGAAAGATGCTCTTCAGAGGACTAGATTATGTGGTTTGGGTCTCTTATGGTTGGAGTTTTATATTTTGTTTTTGTTGCGTTTGTTTTCTCTTTTGACTCTGTGGGGCTTGCCATTCAGCTACCAAATAATCACACAAAGACTTAAGCTTTCTTATGAATGCCTTAGCCTTAGCTTGGCTTATTTCTAGCCAGCTTTTCTTAAATTATAATAATCCCCATCTATCTTCTTGCTGCTGGGCTTTTACCCTTCTCTATTTCTGTATATCTTATCTTTCCCTCTTACTCTGTGTCTGGCTGTGTGGCTAAACCCACCCCTCCCCCCCCTCCCCCAGCCCCGCCTTTCTCCTTGACTGCTCTTCTCCATCCTCCCTCTTCTTCTTCTTCTTCTTCTTTTTTTTTTTTTTTTTCCTCCTATTTATTCTCTTTCTGGAAGCCCCACCTATCCTTTCTCCTACCAACCTATTGTCTGAGCAGCTCTGTACTAGACCAATCAGATGTTTTAGACAGGCACAATAGCACAGCTTCGTAGAGTTAAGCAAATGCAGCATTAAAAAAAAAAAATGCAACACGTCTTTGCATCATTAAACAAATGTTCCACAGCATAAACAGATGTAACACATCTTCAAACAATATTCCACAACATATGGCACCCAAGTTCAAATCTGAATTACCCAGTGGTCTCTGGGTGGTTTTTATTTGTTTTGGTTTTTGTCTGTAAGATGGGCACAGCATAACTCATGTCAGGAAGACACCTGCTTATGGGCTCTGCCGGGAGGCTCTTTCTGCAGTGAACTGACTGCTCCTCACCTGTGCTGCCTCACACAGCATCCCCCAGACGTGAGTGGCTGCTGCACACCAGGGTGCTGTCTCAGGGGCAGAGGAATGGAACATTTTTGATCAATGTAAGGGGAAGCAATGAGTCTGGAGAGATGGCTCAGTGGTTAAGAGTATGTATAAACGCCTCAGGTTTGATTACCAACACACATATGGTGCCTCATAACTGTCTGTAACTCCAGTTCCAAGGGGTCTGACACCCTCTCCTGGCATTTAAGGGTGCCAGGCATGTAAGCATTGCACAGACATACATACGGGCAAAGCACCAATGCACATAAAATAAAAATCAATAAATAACTTAGTTACAATGGCATGGCCTCTGTTTCAAAATACAATGGTTTATCTCAATTATATAAATAGCCAGTTGTGGAGGTGGCATGTAGCTGTAACTCTAGCACTTAGGAGGCAGAGGCAAGAGGTTCCTGCAAGATGAGGCCAGTTTTGTGAGTCCCAGGCCAGCCAGGACTAGTGACATCTTGTCTCAAGAAAAATTGGCCCTCCCCTTAAGTGCTTCCTTCCTTAATGAACTGAGGGTCATAGGTGGCCAGTGAATGTCACACTCATGTTGCAGGAGGTCTGCTTGCGTTGTGATGCTTCTGAAGGACCTTCTTCTTTCTTCTCAGCTGCTCCCTTTTCTTGCCTCTTGGTCATTCCAGCTTCTCGGTGCCTGGGCAGCTCCATTGCAGAGGCATCTCCTCTGTTAACCAGAATCCTTTGGCCAGACTTCAGCAGGAAGACACATTGCACTGTCTGTGCCCAAAAGACTGCTTCTGAGCTGGATGAGGTTGGCATGGATTGCTGAAGTGGAGTGTGAGATTTCAAACTGCTAATTTGCTAAAATAATTTGGGAAAGTGCTACTTAAAAACCTGTCGGGAGAGGAGGCAGCATTTCTGAGATTTGTGGGAGGCCGAAGTCCAGGCCCCTGGAGGTTATGTTTGCTAATTGCCTCAGTGGCTGTTGGCCACAGAGTATTTATTTCTCTCTTGGCCAGCCTTATTCACTGAGCGTTTTCTGCTGTCACTCAAGCTAAACTTTGGGTTTGGTTTCTTATCAACTAGAAATTTGGGGATTATAATCTATCCCCACCCCAAGGATTCATAGGAGATTTTCATGATTGTCTTTGCAACCCAGGCTGTCTTTGCAACAAAGGCCCAATGGAGAGGAGAGGTAGGGTAGCAATGGGACTGTGTTATGGGCTACTGCCCAACCACCTACAGCTAGTAAGTTTAGGGCTGAGCACTGGCCCTAGGTCAGCCAATTTCATCAGATGACCTATGATATGACACAAAAGAATGTCTCTCATTTCTTTCACAGTCATTCTCTCTAGACCTTAAGCCGGGAGCAGGGAGAATCAGACATGAGATAACAATTGGGGACAAATTTGTTAAAGCCAAATTTAACAGGTTAGGGAGCTCTGGACCTGTGCTGGACAGTTTTTATGCCAACTTGACATAAGGCAGGGTCATCTGGAAGGAAGGAATCTCAATGAAGAAAATGCTTCCATAGGGCTGGCCTGTAAGCAACTCTGTAGAGCATTTTCTTGGTTGTTGCTGTCCCATGCAGGTGGTCCCGTGGTGGCTAAGAAAGCAAGCCATGGAGAGCCAGCAGTAAGTAGCATCCTTCCAAAGGTCCTACCTCCAAAGCTCTTGCTTTGAATCCCTGACCCGACTTCTCTCGGTGATGGAGTGTGGCCTGAGAGTTTTAACCTGGAACGAACCCTTTCCTCCTCAAGTTGTTTATTGTCACAGTGTGGTTTTCCATTACAGCAATAGAAACCCTAAGACAGCCAGAGGCTGATTTTATACAAATTAGATAGAGCCTGAGACTTTATATTCTTTAGATGACTATCCACCCAATTTATTTTAATATATACTTGATCACTTGGACAGGACACTCCTACCTCACTACATCCCTCCCACTTGAGGCTTCGTTCTCTGGAGCAGCCTGTGCTGGGTGGTACTTGGTCCTTCAGAGTCAGCTTCCTATTCAATATTTTCTTAGGTAGATTGCTAGCATAGGGATTACCAAACCAAAGAGCTGATTATCCTTCTGTTTATTACCGCATGTTGCCTTCTATTGGGTTGTATAATCCTAGTATCATTGATTAATTGGGGATGTCAGCTTCACCCCAGCATTATCAGCACTGGGAATACCATTTAGGGGCTGGGGAGACATGAGACCCTGGGTTTGATCCACAGTACTGACTTAAAAAGAAGAAAGAAAAAGGAGTCAGGCTTGGTGGCATAGCACATAGCACATTACATGCATAATACTAGCATTCTGGAGTCTGAGTTCAAGGCCAACCTGGGTTATACAGCAACATCCTGTCTCAATAACAAAACAAAACAAAGCACCAGGCCTGATACAAGACTGTCATCTCTGCTACTCCAAAAATAGAAACGGGAGTTTCTTAAGTTCAAGGTCAGCCTGGGCAGCTGAGTGAGCCTTTGATTGAAAACGAAAAGCTAAAAAGAAAGCTGGGCTATAGCTTAATGGTGGGCCTTGCCTAACATGTTCAAGATCCTGGGTTTAGTCTCCAATACTGAAAACAAACAAACAAAAAAAACAAGCAAAGCTATGGCAGGGCACATCAGAAACAACCTCATTTGTATTTATTTTAAAAAAGAGAGAAAATACAAACACCTTATTATTTTTATTTATTTGTTTTTTATAACCCCCATTACCAACAGAATATAGTGTCCAAGGGCAGGAATGTCAATTCACACAGGCCGTTCTTCATTCACTTAAAGTTGTAGAATATGAACTGGAGAGATGGCTCAGTGGTTAAGAGCGTTGGCTTCTCTTCCAGAGGACCTGGGTTTGATTCCCAGCACCCCCATGGCAGCTCACAGCTGTCTGTAATTCCATTTCTAAGGACTCCTCTGGCCTCTGAGGGCACTGTTTCGCTCAGTACACAGACATACATGCAGCCCAAAACACCCATATATATAAAATAACAAAGCTTTTTATAAGTTAGAGATAAGAATATATTTTATACTACCCTTTGGTCTGCACTGTCGTGTTTTCTAATTATATTTTCAAATGTGTGTTTTAAATGTTCATAGCAGCTAGACAGTGGTAACGTATACCTTTAATCCCAGCACTTGGGAGGCAGAGGCAGGCGGATATATGAGGCCAGCCTGGTCTATAAAGCTACACAAAGAAACTCTGTCTGGAAAGATGAAATAATAAACTAAATAAACAGACAAATAAATAAAATGTTCATAGCACACTTTTTTGTTTTACTTATAGAATCCTTTTTTTTTTTTTTTTTTTTTTTTTTAACAATTCATGAAGGAAATGTTCGAAAAGAATTCTAGTTAGCCCTCATAGCCACAGGTTTCCTAAACGAAGATTTAGCAAATTTGGAATAAAGAATTCAGAGAGTGCAGCTGAGTGGCAGAGTGCATGCTTAGTACAATCAAAGCCCTGGGCTCCACCTCAGTATCCCCAAAACAACAGGAACAACAACAATAACAAGAACGAAAAAAACCAAAACTTGTGTATAGACAGGCTTTTTATTTTTTGTCATTATTCATTACACAATTCAGTATAATAACTATTTACATGGTACCTATATTTTCCAAGGTTCTATGTACACTGTGGGGATGACTGTAGGGGAGGGTGTGTGGGTTATATTGTAGTGCTGTATTGTTTTGAATTTCAGGGGTTCTTTATATGTTTTTTTTTTTTTTTTCTAGGTGCGGTGAACGGTTTACTGCATGTGTATGCACCACCGGCATACACTTCTTTGAGGGCCGGAAAGGGCATCTGCTCCCCTGGGATAGAGTTAGAGACAGTTCTGAGCTGCTCTGTGGGTGCTGGGAACCAAACTCTGGTCTTCTGCAAGCAGTTCAGAGTTCTGATTGCTGAGCCATTTCTCTAACCTCTACATACAGTCCTCCCTATACAATATGCGTTCTGGGTGTTAATTTCTTATGAAGCCTGTATCTGCCAATATCTCCAGTCTTCTCCAGGCTGTCTTTTCACTTGCTTGAGAGTTTCATTTGCTGCACAAAAGTTTATCATTTTAACGTGGTTACTTTCTTTTTCTGTTCTTGTTGCTGAAGACACCGTCCCTGTCATGTTGAATGACCCTGGCACCCTTGTTGGAAAAAGGCTTCCACTGTGGCTCTGAGGGACTCTACAATAGAGTGTGGGCCTTGGTTTTCTCTGAAGCATTCTTTGTCTCCTTCCCAGAGCCAGGAGGGTGAGGTGGGACCCCTGACAGCACCTCCCAGGTAGAAGAGGCCTCAGGCAGCACCCAAGGGCTCTGTGCTGGGCCAGGCTGCTCCCTCTGGATGCCAGCCCAAACAACCTGGCTTGGGACTGCCCAGACCGGTTTGTAGGCTTCTTTCTGTTCCTTGGAGCTGGCTCAGTTAGCCATAGCCTACAACCAACACCACCGCCTTCTTTCTCTTTCTTTCTGCTTCTCCCCTTCTCTCCATTCTTCCCTTTTCGATTCTTTTCTCCCAGCCCCAGTGTAACTGAGTCTTACCACCCCGAGTCTTACCACCCCAGCCCCAAGGTACTGAGCTGCTCACTTTTGTGCCATCTTGCCCACGTATGTGCCCTTCCTCCCCTGGGCCCCCTGCCAGGCCAGTCAGGTTCCAACCAGAAGGTTCCTCTGTTCTTATGTTTTTAATGGATATAAAATTATCGATAATAACACAACCAGTAACGCTAACAATAACAATTGCCGTTTATTGGGTACTTACCAAACATAGTTTACATGTTTCGCATGGTTAGCTGCCCACGGCAGACCTGTGAGGTCAATATTATTACCATATTTCTGTAACAGAAGAGAAACTAAGCTGCAAGGGCTCGCATTCTGCGCCCAAGGTCACACAGCCAGTGAGTTCCACAGTCAGGATTCATATGTTGCCTGCCACAAATGATCTGGCCTAGACTCTGAAGACCACCCTCACTGCCTGACTTTGGACACAGCTCTGTTTGAGAGCCACAGTGTGTGTGTGTGTGTGTGTGTGTGTGTGTGTGTGTGTGTGTGTGTGTGTGTGTAAAATGGAGTTGGAAGAGAGCTCTACCAGACATAAGTGTCCAGATATTCTGGTCCTCCTTGACACTGAGGGTCCCTAGAGGGGGGCATGAAAGGCTAGGGAGTAGACGGAGTTATGAAGCCAACAACTGAAATTTCTGGAACACAGCACCCCACCACTCACAGACTTGGCTTGATTCTCTGCCCCTCCTGGCTAGACTCACTGATACTACCTTCCTGGCAGGTTCAAGCCTGCCTGTTCTGAAAAACTTCCCTCTACCAGGCCTGTGCACAGCAGGGCATAAAGACATAAGAGGAGCTTCCCCTCAAAGCCCTGGTTCTACTTTGCTTACTATTGTGGTGATAAACACCATGGCCAAAGGCAACTTGGAGAAAAGGGTTTATTTTCTCTTATATCTCACAGTTCATCATGGAGTAAAGTCAGGGCAGGAACCTGGAGACAGGAGCTAAAGCAGATGCTGAGAAGGAAGGAGGAATGCTGTTGATTGGCTCTCCAAGGCTTGCTAGCTTTTCCCTTCCTTCCTTCCCTCCTCCCTCCCTCTTGCTAGCTTTTCCCTCCCTTCCTTCCCTCCTTCCTCCCTCCCTTCCTTCCTTCCTTCCTTCTTTTCTTCCTTTCTCTTTCTTTTTTTCTACTTCCTTCCTTCCTTCCTTTCTTTCTTTCTTCTTTTTTCATCTTTCCTTTCTTTATTCCTATTTATTTATTTATTTTTTGAAACAAGGTCTTTCCATATAGTACAGGCTGGCCCAGAACTCACAGAGATCCACCTGCCTCTGCCTCCAGAGTGTTGGGATCAAAGGTGTGCACCGCCAAGACTAGTATTGGCTTGTTTCCTTACACGGGACTACCTCACAAAGTGGTTTGGGTCCTCCCATATCAATTATGAATTAAGAAAATGCACATAGATGTGCCAATAGGACAATCTAACGCAATAGAGGATCCCTCTTCCCAGATGACCCTAGCTTGTGTCATGCTGACAAAACAAAAGCTAGTTACCAACATCCTCTTGATCTGAGTAGAAACAGTGTAGGCAGCTACTGAGGAGGAGAACATGGAGCCATCTTACACCTGCCTCCCTGTCCCTTCAACCCCTCAAAGCCCATCCATCACCATGTAGTGTGAGTGTGTTTGTGTGTGTATGTATGTGTGTGTCCTTCTCTGCAGTAGTTCAAGACTTGTCCTCTGTGACTGCTGAACATTGCTACCTCTTAGCACAGAATGGCAGCCTACTCTTCACACAGAGGGGATGTGTGTGTACACAGTGCTAACAATACGATATACTGGTTCCCCAAAGATGAATAAAAATTTACTGTGGGAGGAAGAGAAACTGTATTTGAGAGGGCCCAGATCCACAGATAATGGCTGGGAAGGTATCCTAGTGTAACCGAAGAACAACAATTTACAGTTTAGGATGGAGGTGAGTGGCACAGTCAAGTCCATTGCAACATCACTAGACCAAGAAGGCCTTTTCCCTACAGGTAAGTTAAGGAAGTGTCATTTAAAAATAGGCCTCCAAGAGTGGGGTGAGCCCTATCGTAAACTGTGTTCAGTTTCCCTGGGATATGCAGGCCTGGTAAAATTCTCATGTGGCTTTTGTCCAGTAGGCAGCAGACATCCCAGGTTCCTCTTCCACACTACTGCAACTCTGCCATCTTTACTTGTGTCCCTAGTGCCAGCCCGGTTGAATGATTTGTAAGTAGGAGAAGAGCTTGGTTTATTTCCCTGGGGGAAAGGAAGAGATGATGGGCAATGGATAAGTTAGAAGGGATAGAAGACAGGGGGTAGGGTATGGTGGTCCAGGAGTTAAAGCAAAGGTGTTGGAAATGCTACAGTTGGGTGTATAGAGGCTGGAGAATGAGGGAAAAGGGAGATAGATGTTTCTAGCTTAGTTTCAACTGTTGACACAAAGATTAAGCCCAACTCCCCACAAGCTGCAATGACTCCTGCCGACATCTCAGCTCTTCTTGAGAGGAGAGAGCCTTAATCTGATGGGTGAGATGCCAATGCCAGGGTGAGTCCAAGTTTACCTGTGAGCAGGGTCACTAAGCGTAGAGGAAAAATGGTATTCAAGAATGTGGCCCTCTGTTCCTCACACCCACACTTGAGTACACTCGCCTCTGCTCCTCTAGCAGCTACTAACTGGAGGAGGAAAGAGCCCGAAGCAAAGGCAAGGTCAGAGATTGGAGAAGAGTGCTAGGCAGATGCAGACCAACACCACCATGTATCTGGTTGCTGTAGCCCACAGCTTCGCCCCTTGGGAATCCTAGGGACAGAACAGGGAGTGACCAGGCGAAGCTCTCCTGCAGCGGTCTCATTAGAATGCCTGCCTTTATTTCTAACAGCTCAGACAAAGTGAAGGCAAGGCTGGAGAGATGAGGGGCGGTATTTTCAGGGCAGTAGCTGAAGAGAGTCTGGTGCCTTCCAGGCCAGAAACTGGCTCTGGGGAGCAAAGAACCGGCCCCCATCCCCTCCCAGTGAGTCAGTGCGGAGGAGCTGGGTGTGGCCCCTGAAAGAGCCAGGTTTCAGTTTAGAGAGGCCACAGGGAGGGAAGGAGGCCCAGACACATGGCTGTGGGACTGAAGGACTCCCAAGCCAGCCTGCTGCCGTCTGGTAGCTGTGTAACCTGGGGCGTCCACTGATGCTCTGAGCCCTACTTTCCCCAGTAGACACCTCCCCGCTGGAACGGGGGTGGGGTGGTGGTGGTGGGGGATGGGAAGGGAAGAGTAATTAAGCCTGGCCACAGGTATCTGTGACAGCCCTTAATAAGCCATACATCTCTGCAGGAATACAGAGGCGTTATCATTTTTGTTAGTCCCCTGGGAATGAAAACACAGGGCACCTCTGATAAGCATTTGTTAGTGTCCAGCCCCACCTACCTCCTCTAGTTTGTCTTCCCTCCAGCTCCAGGAAAACACCGTTCCTGTCCCCTAAGGCCCAGCTCCACGTTTGGTTTTTAGCAAACTACCTCTTCCATTTTGATACCTTCTAAAAGGTATCACCCTTGTAAGTGTTAAAATTAAAAGCATGCCCAAACCTAGGACCCACTTCTCCTGAGCTTACATTTGCAGGTCATGGGACACTTATTTTGGGCCTTGGTTATCTGTTTGGCCATATAGCAACACCACAAAAAAAAACATAATAAACAAAATGATCCTTGGCAGGATCATTTGCCCATTTTATGGGGGAGAGAAGCATCTGACCAGAATCAGCAGGAAATCCCTGCTCTTTTTTCAGACCTTTCACCGCCTCCCTTTGATGCAGAGATCTCCTGTCTGCACCCCCAGTCTCTAGACTATCTTGAGTCACACTGTATAGCAGAAGGTCAAGCACAGGGTTCCTAGCAGGTATGCTTCCGAGGTTCTCTGTAGATCCGGTGCCTGTCTGTGCTTCCACAGAGTGCATCTACCCACGTCCTCTTCCTACGGTTTCTTTCTTTCCTTGGCTTGAATCAGAATCTGATGTCTACAGTGTCTGTGCTACCTCCTCATTGGCTGTGTCAAGGCAGCTCGGGCCCCTTGAGATGGAATGTTGCTTCCATTGGGAGCTCTGGTTGTGATAACAGCTCTAAAGCGCTACACAGCAGCAGCAGCAGCAGCCAAGATGCTGAGGGCCTCACAGAAGAAGAGCTTGGAACTAAGTTGACAGCAGTTAGGTATGTGATGAAAATAGACAAATAAAAGTTATGCTATATTTTTTTTTCAGTACTGGGTGTTTTTTCAGTACAACCCCAGGGTTGTGCATATCCGAGAGGTAAGTGCTTTATCACTTAGCAATATCCTTTTTGCTTTTGAAGCAACCATCATTGTTGAGTGATTTGATAGCAGGATTTATTTTTTTGTCTTATGACTTGGCTGGGCATCTGGAGGCTAATGCCAGCCACCAGGGATCCAGTGAAAAGGATAGCTCCCTGGATATAGACCCTTCCAATTGGAGTGGATCAAGGGCAAGGGGAATCATTTCATTTAAAGGTGACAGGGCGGGGTGCTATGCAAGCCTGCTTCGCCCAATGTGATGACCAAGTGACTTGTGACTATTTAAGTTTAAACCAGATCAAATTAATATTTAGTACCTTAGTCATCTTAGCAACTTCCCAGTGCTCAAGAGCCATTTAAAAATGGCTCATAGGAGCTGGCAAGATGGCTCAGTGGGAAAGGGAGCTTGCTAGCAATCTTGAGTTCAGACCCTGGGATCTACAAGGTAGAGGAAGAGAATCAACTCTCCTTAAAGTTGTGAAGTTGTGCTCTGAGTCCCACAAGCATACTGTGGCACATATGCTTGTGAGGATGAACACACACAGACACACACACACACACACACACACACACACACACACACACAGGTAAAAGTTAAAAAAAAAAAAGAGTCATTTTTTTGTTTATATGGGGCTGAAGAGTTGACTCTGTAGGTCAGAGTACTTGCTATACAAGCATGAGGATCCAAGTTTGGGATCTTAGGCACCCACATAAAAAGCCAGGGCTTGGCACCACACATCTATAACTCTACCTTTGGGGATGGGTGGAGCAGGGAGCAGCTAGATTCTTGGTGCTTGATGGTCAGCTGGTCTAGGTGAAAAATCCCAAGCTTTAGGATCAGCCTGTCTCAAGGGAATAAGATGGAGTGAGAAAGAAGGATGCCTAATGGCTTCTACACACGTGTACATGGTGTTTGTACCCACAGCATGTGCTCCCCCATACACCAGATCTATTGCTGCAGAGACTTTAATTGGACACATTGATTTTATTCTCGCGGTTGGAGCAGAAGCAAAGGCAAAAATGTATGCTAAGTGCTGCGTAGGTATTTTCTCTAGACTAAATCATTACCTCCTGGAGAAAGAAGGGCACCTCATAAGACTCAGAATGCTAATGCAACTTTATAAGGTATTTGCGCTCAGAAAGTTACAGGCAGAAAACAGTTGCTGGCGGCTGGGGTTGGGTATGGAGGTTCAGGACTACAGCTCTCATGAGTTGTTGCCTGTGCTGAGGTGGCTTTCTGATGCTGCAGCTGCCTTTGAATCCCTTCCCTCAAATGAATGACATCTGTTCATGTATCCCCAGCAAAAGTCATACATCAGTAAGGGACAGGGAGCTCACGAGAGATGTCTAGTAGGAGTGAGCTTAGCTTGGGTGACCCAAGGGCAGGACGTATTAGAGAGGAAGACAGGGAGGCAGCAGGGTGAGCAGGCACTATAATAAATGCCCTCTTTGGCTCTCTGTGTACCTTGGGTTTGCCTAGACGAGCCATTCCATCAAGCCATGGGTGTTTCCCCAAAGCAGTATACATAACCTTCAGGGAAGAAATGGCTCTTCAGTTAGGATATCCACACCCAGGCTGCCAGCAGGCAAAGAAGAGGCACTATCTACTTCCAGATGGGACCTCTCCTGTCGAGACCCAGGGCTAGATAATAGGTATTTGCAATGGAGATCTAGGGCTTAGATACTGAGGCAGAAATCCCTAATACGATGTGGAACAGAAGGAAAGATTGGCAGAAAACAGATTTGGGACTCAGTTGCAGACACCTGGATCCTTTTGTCACTTCCACTTCTGGATTAAAAGCTTAAGTTATTTATACTTGCTCATTTAGTTCATCAGGATTCAGTGATGGGAGCTGCTAATTATTTGCCTGGAGACAAGTCCTTAAGTATGAGCAAACTGAACACATATTTGAAGTAATGTTTATGTCCCATGCTCAAGAAAGAACAGAGGAGCAAAGGGGAAGACCCAGCACTTGAGAAACCACCCCTTAAATTGTGTCATGTGATTTATATATTTGTATGTTTGTTTATATCTTAATTCTACCATCATCTTCCTTTCCTTCAAACTGTATTGCAGGAGGTAGGTCAAGGCATGGCCAGATCAAGGTAGTTAGAACAAGTTGTTATCACAAGTCTGTTTCCTGTGTCTCTTGATTCTGTATTGGTGTGTTAGCATCACCCTCAGGCTTTCTCCATATGATGTCAAAGTGGGCCTATAAGAAACAGTGCACAGCCACTGGATGCTTCAGCAATTCAAATGGAAAGAAAGTGCCGCTTGAACTCTGGAGCTAACCTTCCCTGGTCTGTCCATTTTTGAGCCAGTGACAGGGCTCTGGGGAGTTGAGGAGTTGAGGATTGCATCCCTGTGATTGGCCATACCTACTCGCTTGTCCCACACCTGAGGCAGAAGATTAAGTGAGAATCTTCTGGACCCGTGGTTCTTAACCTGTGTGTTGAGACCTCCCTGGCAGAGGTCACATATCCAATATCCTGCATATCAGATAGTTACATTGCAATTCATAACAGTAGCAAAATTACAGTTATAAAGTAGCAATGGAATAATTTTATGGTGGGGGGGGTCACCACAACATGAGGAACTGAGTTAAGGGATCTAAGTGTCAGGAAGGTCGAGAACCACTGCTCTAGACCTGTAAGCCCTTGAGTCGGGACAGAATGGTTCTGCATGGTAACTCAAGGAAGGAAAATGGACATGAGCTGGGTAGAGACCATAGATTTCCACTCTGGAAAAGATTAAATAGATATGTGGGAGCTGGAGAGAGCTCAGTTGGTAAAATGTTTGCTTGTACTGCAAGGATGAGGGTCTGAGTTTGATTTCCAGACCCATACTAAAGAAAAATGTGAAAGCCAGCAGTGGTAGCAAGTGCTTGTAACTCCAATATTGGGGAGGTAGATCCCTTGGCCTCATTGGTCAGCCATCCTAGCCCAGTCAGCAAGTTGCAGGACAGTGAGACATTGTTTCAAGTGGACATTGTCTGAGGAATGACATGCAGCTGATCTCTGGCCTATGCCCACATGTGCACATCCATGAACCCATGAAAGACGAAGCTGATATGTGTGGAACATTTGCATTACATAACAACCTTAAGGAATGTTACAGAAAGGTAAAATTACAAAGGAGGAAGTAGGGACACACAGTCAAGTGCCATCTTCTTTTGAGGGAGGGAAAGGAATCCAATGGGATTCTGGCACAATTTCATTGAACCTCAATCCAGGAAACAAAATCATACATTTCTAGAAGTTCCTTAGAAACGAGGTTAAAGGTTATGTAATCAATGATATGTTTACAATGGAGGGGGGAGGTCTACAGGAAATGTCCCGGTATGTTGACAGCACAAAACTCCCCTAGTAGAGATGGGAAGTGCAGGGGAAGGAGCTTGTGAGCTGAGGCCAGGAGCAGAGAAGTAACAAATGAGGGGTAACATGGAGATGGCAAAGAGGTGATGCTATGGGTTCTATTCTGGATGATCTTATATAGTTAAGCTGGAATCACTGCCTATAGCCCAGGAGAAGATCTGGAAGTCAGTCTAGACTCTATTGAGGGCCTCCCTGGTGGTTCCAGGCAGAAATGCATGAGAAACACTGGTGTCTTAGTTCATTCAGGGTGCTTCAACAAAATAGCACAGAAACACAGATTTATTTTCTGTAGTACCAGGAGGCTGGAGGTTCAAAATGAAGGTGTCAACAGATGAGGTGTTTGGTGAGGGCTTCTGGTCTGCAGTATAGGTGACACCTTTCTGTGTCCTACCGTAACCAAAAGAGCAAGATACTTAGTGTCTCTTGCAAAGACACTAATTTTACTCAAAGAAGCAGAGTCCTTACAACATAAGCACCTCCAAAAGGCCCTGCCTCATGAAATTTGAAAGGACACAGGTCATAGCAACAGGGTCCTGACGATGACTCGTTTAAGGATGAAAATGTCATTCAGGAGTGACGCATTGGGAGCAGAGAAAATAGCTTAGTTGGTAAAGTGCTTGCTATGCAAGCATGAGGACCTGACTTTAATCCCTAGAACCCATACAGAAAAGCCAAGCACAGCAGTACACACCTGCAATCCCAGTGCGGGGAAGTAGAGAAGACAGGATCCCTGGGACTTACTGGCTACTTCTTCTATCTCAGCCAGTGGGCTTCAGGTTCAGTCAGATAGCCCGTCTCAAAAAATCAGGTAGAGTGACTAAGGAAATAACCCTATCAGTCTCTGGCTTCTGCATGCATACATATATGTACACACAAATGCACACACACAAATGGATAAAAAAGAATGGTATAGTCATATGCAGGCAGCTCTGGCGGACTCGTTACTTGTAAGTGGCAAGGGGGGGGGGTCCAAGAAAAGACTACTAAAATCTTTGAGGGGTTGGTTCTAGACTTTAGATAAAACAGTTAGGGACTTTAGGGTCTGAAGGCAACAACTGAAAAAGGGTGGCTGTTGGAACACAGTCCTGTGACTGTGAAATGCAAGCTTGCCGACTAAATGTCGAGATTCTGAGGCTGTAACTTTAGTGACAAGACTTGTTGTTAAAGTGATGCCTGGATAGCTATTTCCTGAAATGTAGGAATTGCGATGTAATTCAGGATGGCACTGTCAGTAGCCATTAGATCCAAACAGTCCCAAGTGTGGGAATCTAGGCTCTTCTCACCTTCCTATTCCTCATCTCAAAGAGGAAATAACATAGTGTACCTTACAGAAGCACCAGGAAGATTAAGTGGGACCCTGTGGCCGTTCAGCAGCATGCGATGAGTGCTTGCTACTCACCAAGGTGCTGAGTGAGGATATACAGATAGTAAGAAAATGCCTGGACTTAATGGAACCTGGAGTTCAATGGGAGAGAAGGCTCTGAAGAGATGTTCATGAGATGGGTGGCTTTGAAAGTTGTGATGCTCCAAACTGACATCGTGTAGCACACCTGCTTTGGTTCCTGCTTGACTGACATAAACATATATACTATACATACGTAGTATATATATACAGTGGCTTAAGACAACATGAAAATGTTATTTTACCTTTACCATTCTGGGGCCTGAGATGGATCTTATAGGCTGAAGTCAACATTGCATTCCTTCTAGACTCTACGGCATAACTCATGCCTTTTTTAATCTTCTAGAGCAGTGGTTCTCCACCTTCCTAATGCTGCAACCCTTTAATAAGTTCCTCACATTATGGTGACCCCCATAAAATCATTTCATCACTACTTCATAACTGTAATTTTGCTATGAATTATGCAAATATCGAATATGTGACACCCCCCCCCGGTGGTTGTGACACACCTCAGACAGTTGTTGACTTGTCACAGCTCCTTCTCTCACTCTGCTCCTCCTGTCTCCTTTGATTCCACTGGTTATGATAGTGAACTAATTTCCCCACTTTAGTCTTTTTAACTGCCACATATGCTGAAATCCAACAGTGCAAGTGTAAAATGCAAAGGTGGACATCCTTGAGCATTTTACTGCATTTACTACATTTACATCATTCTACTGCAGCATTCCTGGAGATAGCCTCAGAAACGGGTCAGCTGACCCAGGCTATACCAGCTTGTGAATAGTATCTGTCAAATCTGTCAAGGAGGTGAGAGCTCATTGTAGATGACTCTTAGAACATACTGTCACTTGGGTGGGTCCCATAATATCATAGAGTGAATGCTAGGCAGCCCTCAGACCCTGGGCAAGCATATTACACACCTAAGCTCCAAAATCCATCTAAGTGAATGGAAAATAAATAGAACTGTCTGGGAACATTGGAATGAAGATTAATGAAGATGCAAAGGATGAAATCACCTAAGGCAATGCCCGGTTCTCAATAAATATCTGTTCTGGAATGACTCCTACATTTGGCCCTTGTCTTCTCTGTTTTGCTGAGGCCACTGCTTTTCCAACTCAAAACTGCCACTTGCTTGCCAATCAACATTGTTATACGCTCCATCAATAGCTCTGGAGTCGGGTCAATGAGTCTGTATGTCAGCTTTCTAAACCTCAGTTTCCTCCTTTGTATAACGGGAATAATAACCTTATATGCTAGCAGGCTAAATTGAAACGTATGGGAAGGGCTTAGTGTAGTTTAGGCACAAAATTAGAACCTAATAAACAGTAGTGTTATTCTCCCCAAAGGCCTGGCCTCCTTTCAGCCTCATTTCCCACATTCCTCATTCTGCAGCACGGGACACCCCATTTGTCTGTGGGCAAATCCCGAACCTGTGGGCATTGCTTGTCAGCAATTTGCTCTGTCTCCAGTTGGCAATTCGCTCGGTCTCCAGTTTCCTCCATGTGTCCTATGCAATTCATTCTCATGGCCCCAGTTCTACTTCGCTTCCCAGAAGTCTGTCCAACCTTGACCAACCTTCTCAGTAGCAATTGTTTATGCAAGCCCTTGCCTCAGTTCTGGGCATGAGCGAGATCCTTGAAGCAGCGTGTCTCCTATGGAGTACGGAAAAGTACTTCCCCTCCTCGCAGGCCTCAATTTTCTTATTTGGAACGAGTCCATTGGAGTGGAAGGTTAAAGCTGCAGCCATAGCTGAGATTTTCAAACTGATAGAATTTATTTAAGTAGCAGGGGACCTTCTAGGTCAGTACTCCACATCTTCTGCAGAAGGGGAAAACTGAGTGTTGTGTTTTGGTTTTTCTTTCACCAAGAGTTGTTCTTTGTCCCAGGAACAAGTTTTCCCAGGAAGGAGGCAGCCTTGTTTTCTTCATCCGATCAAGGAGGGGGAGACTCTCAACTTCTCAGGGGGTCCTGTGCGCCCGGAAACACGTGTGTGCTCACCTACGTGTATGCACGTGAGCGCACCTACAGCAGCAGGGGGCACTCGGGCCGGCAGGGGGCAGCACAGGTCCGGCGCAGCCCCGGGGGAGGAGGGCGTGCTGCAGTGCCGGCGGCGGCGGCTGGAGGTGCAGCCCTCCCAGGTGGGAGGCGGGGGCTGCGGGCTCAGGAAAAGGCGCCCGGAGAGCGGGTGCTTGGCGGGGGCCTCCTCGGGCCGGGCACGGCGCGAGTGGGAGCGAGCGCGCCGGGAGCACGCAGGCGCTCTGCTCCGGCTGGCCCTCGGCCGGCGGGCGGCGCGGGAGCAGCCCGCAGCCAGGTCCCCCTGCAGCGATTTTGGGGGGCGGGGGTAACAGCGGCTACGCAGTAGCCGGCACCGACCGACCGCCCCTTCCAGCGCGCAGAGGCGACAGCAGCGGGACGGTCCCCCGAGCCGATCGTGCGCGCTCACTCCTGCGCGGCTACTCGTGGCGGGCGCTGGCTGGGCCGACGCTCCCCGCTGGCGGCCGGAGCGCGGCCTCGGCCTCGGCTGGGGCGGGAGCGAGCCCCGGGCCGCAGCCCGCGGGAGGCGGCGCGGCGGCGCAGCGGGCACTGACGGCGTCGCCGGGCGCTCCCGGGCGGCGGCGCGGCGGTAGCGCAGGGGGCGGAGGCAGGGGGCGCCCCCGGCCAGGATGCTGCGGTTCCTGCGCCGGACCTTTGGCCGCCGCTCCATGCAGCGCTACGCGCGGGGCGCGGCGGGGCGCGGGGCCGCCGGGCTGGGGGACGAGCGCGACGGGGGACCGCGAGGGGGCCCGGCCGCCGCCGCCAGCTCCTCGGTGCTGCCCGCCGCGCCCGGGGGCAGCGTGTTCCCGGCCGGCGGCGGGCCCCTGCTCACGGGCGGCGCGGCCGTGCACATCTCCGCCTCTGGAGCGGCCAAGGCCACCCTCTACTGCCGTGTCTTCCTGCTCGACGGAACCGAAGTGAGCGTGGACCTGCCGGTGAGTGACTCGGCGGGGCATTAGTAGCCTTCACTCCTTGGGCAGAGCCCCCTGCCTCAGTGTTTCCCCTCTGGGAAGCTTCCCGGGCCGATCTTCGGGGACCCCTCCCCCATCTTCTGCCAGTCCTCCCAGCTTGGAACCCTCCCGGACCACCAAGCCGGCGTAGTCTGCGGGGCCCGGTCTTGGGCACCTTGCACCGCAGGGTTGCGTCTTTTTGGCGCCCACCTAGGTTTTTGGGCCTCACCCCTACCCCATTGCACACGGTCCCCACGCCCGGTGTAGCCTTCCCTTGGCGCAGGTGGCCGGCATTCCCTGTCAGTGCTGGCCTTTCGATGCTGGGTTAAATAGATTTTTTTTTTTTAAGCGATGCCGGACTGCTCCAGGGTTTGTGTCAGGCCTTGATGAGACACTGGAGAAGAAACCCCAGAAGGTGCCCCAAGTTTGGGAAGAGGGTTAGGGGACAGTTTTGTCTCTCTGCCCTCTGCCGATCCCCTATGGATGTCCCCCACTCCTATCCCAACGAGTCCCCTGGCTCACAACCTCGCAGGGAGTGGAGCGACTTGGGAAACAACTCTCAGGCCAGGTCAACTTTGAACGCGCAGAAGCCTTGGGGTGCTAGGAGTTGGCCCCAGCACCCTCTGGACTGGCTTACCGACTCCCCCCCCCCACACCTGGCAGAAGTGCAGGGCATCCCGGGGTGGCAGCACCGGGGCCTGTGTCCGGGCCGCATACCCACAGGTGGTTGCACCCGGGCCCAGTTCCAGTGGCAAGCTAGGCCAGGGCCAGTATCTCCGGCGGGGAGTCCAGCCACCAGAAGGGCCTTTCTGACGGAAGGGGCCAGTCAGATCCAATCAAACCGATACCTAACGGGGCGCCCACTGTGCACTCGGCGCTGCGGCAGACGGTGCCTTTGGGAATCTTTGGGCATGACTGAAGAAGACACCGCAATAATTAGGCTTTAGATGAGTTACAGATTGTCCGGAGCGTTTAGGCCTTGCTGGGTGGCAGGATTTTTTTTTTTTTTTTTTTTTTGACTTAAAGAACTCTTAACCTACCTGGCCTGGGCTCTAATTGCTTCTTCGTGTGGGTTTAATTTGGAGACTGTTTCAATTTGTGGCAGTTTAATTTTGTGGTTCTTGTGCTCCACAGGAGAGCATTTTGTCATAACAATATCTTTGCGGGGCCTTTTCATAGAAAAGGTGCCAACATTCCCCAGCCCAGACAAAGCTGTTGTCTTTTAAAAAGCATTCATTCTTGTCACTGCTCCCCAAGAATGAGGCTCTCCAGTTCTGTTGCAGCTGGGAGAGGCAGCCTGAGATCCGGGAGCAGAGGCGAGGTGAGTGGGCAGCTTGGGTTGGGAGAGGATGTGGCGCAGTTTGCATCTGGCAAAGGAATGCTATCCTTGGGAACTTTGTCGTTCTCCTTGCCGGGTGGTTTTCTTGTCTGTCCCCCAGGGATAATTGGCTTATAAAATGTATTGCTACTGTCAGGTTGCTGCGACAGGCGTAAGTGGTGTTTCTGAGATGAAAAATTGCAGATGGAGTAAAGTGCCTGTGTGCTAAAGAGATCCAAACAGGCACACACAGGAACAGGTTGGGATGCTGACTTACTGCGGCTGATGGGGCCGTGGGGGAGGGGAACACAGGCGGGCGTCCTGAAAGGTTTCTTCCCTTTTATAAAAGGGCACAGAGGAATCCCTCCGCCTCGGGTTTCCTTTTGATGGCAGATGTTTCTGATGCCTTTTAAAAAGATGTGTGATTTAGTGAACCCGGAGCTTTATTTATACATACAGAGGTAAAACTGTGCGCCATGTCCTTAGACAAATAAAAAGCCCATGTCCATAGACAAATAAAAAGCAAATGCTGGCTTTGTCTAGTTGAGCCTTCAGGGAGGAAAGATGAAGAAAAATCACCAGTGAACATTGTTCATTGATTTAAAGATGTATTCGATATTAGACTTGCATCACTCAGTCTCCTCCACCAGTCCTCCCTGAGCTGAGTATTAGTCCTGTAATTAATTCTAGTTACAAGGGTTAGTGCCAGGCAGCCGGCTGCCCTGTGAATTTATTGTGTTTGTGCTGTTCCTTAGACGGGCTTTACCCATTTACCTTCCTGTGCCTCCTTCTAGGCATTTGACTCTACCGGTGCTTGTTCTGCCTTTTCTGGGTTTTTGCTACTCCGTGGGCTCTGGCCTTGCCTGGCTGCTTGTTATACAGACAGAATTTACCTTTGACCTGATAGCCCTAAGTTCCCTTCTGTATTGGATCATTTCCACAGAGACCTGGGGACTTGGCCAGTCTATGACTCCTTTGTAATTAAAACTCTCGGGTGGCCTTAGATTCAAGGATTACTTTACTCACTGTACAAAAGTAGTAATGTGTTGTCATAAACCTTTTTATTAGCCCCTCTCAGGACAGACACATGTGTTCTAAAATGGCCTCAAACACAGTAACACCCTCAGTATGACCAGGCTGTGGCACCTCAGTGCGGTTACTCATCATTTATGGGGTGTCTTGAATGTGCTAAGCTATTTGCTGTGAACACAGAGGTCAGTGAGGTATGGCCTGGAGGCTCTTGGAAGACACGTTTGGAAAGATGGTTTTGTATTCTGAGTTATGCTAATAGGAGAAACACTCCCAGTGGAACACTCCAGAAGGTTGAGATGGGGTGTGTGAGGTGTGGGGTCAGAAGAACTTCCTGAAGTTTTTGATGGTTGAAATCATAGAATCTTACATCACTGTCACTTGGCAAAGCCACGGTCCAGTTGTGATAATTAGTGAAGTTGCCACTATCATTTTCCTAGTGCGCCCCCTCCAACAGACTTGGAGTTGGGTGGTCTGGTTGGTTGAATCTGCTAGCATTCCTGAATGTTCTGAATCCTTCATGTAGCTAGTCAGTGCTTTCTTGATTGTGGATAAAACATGAACAAGAATGTATTTTAAACCCCACCTATAACATGCAGTCCAAAGCAGGCTTGGCACCCAGCCCCAGCTTCCAGGTGACACTCAGAGGGCCATCCTGACCTGTGCCATGGAGGGAACCTCCCGCCTGTTAGTTGAGGCATGTGCCGTCTGGTCTGAGGGAGCCAGGCACTTTCCTTCTATGAATGTGGCTGCAGGTCCCACTGGTTGATGTGCTTGGCAGCGGCACCCACTGTTGATTCCTATTAGCTCTCTTGTTGACTAAACCCCTGGCATGGCTTGTGCTTGGGCCACTTCTGTTCAGCCCCGCCTCTGTTGCTGTGTGTGTGTGTGTGTGTGTGTGTGTGTGTGTGTGTGTGTGTGTGTCTCGCGCACACTCGATCTTGCCAGTTAGCACTCCCACCATGCCTTGCAGGGGAAGGCTGTTTGGCCAGTGTGGAATTTGGCACAATTGCTCTCACTGTATCTGGGACTTGGCATTGACTCATTAGGGTATGGTGCAAACGTGGAGAATTTCAGTGTTACCTTATAACCTTACAGCTTGACTGTGTCACCTTGGGCAGCTTCAGCTCTGAGTGTTTGTTTCCCTGTCTTTTTTTTTTTGGGGGGGGGTGAAATTATTAAAAACAAATTAAAATGCCTCTTGAAAGTTATAATTTTATAAACTGCTCATCTTTTTTTTGAATGTGAAGAAGTTGTTTTAAAAATTGTAATATGGAGTTTAGAAAAACAAAAATTGCTTGGCTCTTAGAAGCTGGATGCTATATGAGGGGTGTTTTTTAAGTTTCACTCTGGAAGAGAAAAGAAGCCTCCATACAAGTTCTTGGGTATAACATCATATGCCTTATTTTGGAATTGAATTGGAATTGAAAGCCATGCCCATCCATTGTATGTATGGATGAATTCAGATTTCCCTTTAGTGACTCCCGGAAGAGCTGGAATGGGCTACTCCGGGAAGACATAGAGCAAGCTAGGTTGTAGGATGTTGGCATCATTGCCACTTGTCTCACCCATGCAGATAGGGGTGAGATGTGTTTCTGACAATCGGCAGTAAGACAGGGTTACTCGTTCCATGTAAAATTCTAACAGAATGACTCTTAACTTCAACATAATGTGAAGGGAGCTTCATCTGGTCTTTTTTTAAAGATGGTTTCACTGTGTTGCCCTGTTTGCAACTCCCAACGATGCTCCTGCCTCAGCCTTTCTTGGTGCTGGGACTGCAGGTCTGTATTAACTGTTCTCAATTCATCTGGAGCGAGTGGGACATGTTTGTGTTCGAGTTCCTGCATTCACTCATTCATTCATTCATTCATTCATTCATTCATTCATTCATTCATTCTTCCCTCCCTCCCTCCCCCTCCCCCCCATCTCTCTCTCTCTTCTCCTCAAATAAAAATTTCAGAGTCCCTGGAGCTGGAGATGCTTCAGCAGAGAACCTGATTCCCAGTGTCTACCTGGCAGCTCACAACCATCTGTAACTCTGGTTCTAGGGGAACCAGAGACATACATGCTGGCAAAACACCTATACTAATAAAATTAAAAATTAGGAAAAAAAATCCAGTTTACTGCTAGCATTCCAGGCTCAGGATTTCAGGGAACAGAGCTCCTGGCTGTTCACAGCCCATCACGGCAGGTGATGCTGATAACTGCTGTCCCTCACACCTTCCAGTACACCTTGACTCTGGTGACAGCCAGAAGCAACTGCACTGTGCATTAAACCCACAGTGAGTGTGTGTGCACGTGTGTGTATGCGGTAGAGGTAGGGCAGTCTTTGACCTGGGTGTTGGCGTGTGCTTCAGAGAGCCTGCTTTTGCTGTAGTGGAGTGGAGGCTTGGCTGGAGGGTGGACTTGATGCCAGCTGTGCTGTGGCTATACTACAGGTGAAGGGTGATGAGGGCGTGGCTGGGAGAGGGGGCAGAGGGACCGGGGACGGGGTCAGTTTACAGGGAGAATCAGGTGAGTATGTGGGGAAAGGACAAGGTGCCGGTGTGGAGCATATGTGAAGGGTAGGCCTCCCCTTGCTCTCCATTGTGGGAAGGGTGAGGAAACACAAAGGAAACCCCCAAAGTCTGGCTGCCGCAGGTGCCTTGCCTGGTCCAGGTCTTTTCTTACAAATAGATGTTGGTGAATGATAGCCTTTGGCACTTGCCCCATCCTTTGCCAAGCCTTTCATTGGGCCTCCGGGGAGCCTTTGGTGTCTGTACACATGGGTCACTTTGAGTTTGTGTTGTTTCTGTAAAGGGTGCCTTTATTATATAAACGGTGGGCTGAGTTGGGAGTGAGGGGATGAGTGGTAGGCATCTTTCCTGGCAGGATGTGACAGAGAGTAGATCCTTGCAGCTGGGCACACACTCGTCAACATGAAGAAGGGAGTGACTGGTGAGCGGGGGCTCCCCTGGTCTCTTCCACGGCCAGTAACATAACCCTCCAGAGGTACAAGGCTCTGAACAAACATTAACTTGCTAAGTATTTCCATGTGTATAAACTCACAGATTTTTGCCCCTTGTTTTGAAATAGCAGGCCATGGGGCTGAGCTTTCCCCTTACATTCTTGTGTGGAAACTTAGAAAATTTCTATCCTGGTAACCACAGAGAGATCCTCTTCCTTCTCCAGAATGTGTTCTTCCCACTGCTGGACCTCTTTGGCTGGCTGGCCGCAGATGCCCCCTTCCGCTACTCTCCTCTACCCAGAGGAAAAACCCTCTTCAAAAGGGGTCTATACTCTGTGTCCATCACTCTGCTGGATGGCTTTCTACTGCCAGGGTCACCTGCTGATTCATCAGCCCCTTTCCTCAGGCTCGTGTGTAGGTCGAGCCCCCTCTTTCATCTCACATTTAGAACAGGTTACCAGCAGAAGGATTAGAAAATGTGGAGAAGCCAGAGAGGTGGACACAGATTCTCAGATTTCATGAGAGGTTTGAACCACTGGTAACATTGTGCTGTGTCTCCTCCATCTTCGTTTTTTAAGCTTTGTATTTACGTGGATATTTACGTGGAAGTGTATATTTTGGATGATGAACTTGAATGGGCCAGTTGGGAAGGCTCTGTTGACCCTGGTCTTTCAGTGATGCAGTGGACCACATTCTAGGCATGTATTGCAGTGTGGTTGGTCCTCTGAACTCACTCACTACCTGGCTGAGAAGCAAGCTGGGAGCCCTCCCTGTCTCCCACCTTTCTTCCTATTGGCAGGGTTAAGGTTTTAGTGATACTGTCTCCAGTTCCTTGCCTCAGGAATCAGCTGGGAGAGAGTGATGGTTAGTTTTAATCCTTAACTGACACAATGTAGAACAACCTGCCAGGAGCTCTCCATGAGGGATTGTCTGGATCAGGCTGGCCTGTGGACCTGTCTGGGAGTTGGGGGGGGGTGCCCTTGCTTATGTTAATTTGATGCAGAGAGACCAGCCTAAATGTGGACAGCAATTTGGGTCCTGAGTTGTGGAAGAGAAGAGCAGCTTAAGCAAGAAGTATACTTGTACCTATTCTATCTCTGCTCTTGACTGTATGTATGTGCATGGGATGAATTGCTTCAAGTTCCTATATCCTGGAATTGTGAATTAAAACAAGCCCCTTCTCTTCCTAAGCTGTTTTTTATTTCTTAACCTGACAGCTAAGTCCCCCTCTGCTCTGTAAAACACAAAGATAGCCAGGGCCAGCCTTTGTGAGCATTCTGAGTGATAATCCCAGGACACCTGAGCACAGAGCCAGGCAACAGAAACAAAACTAGGATAGGGAGGTGGCAGTCTTTGCCTGCCTGAAATGCCTGTAAAAGCCTTGCCTGTGTCCCCTGCACCCCAGCGGCTCCAATCTTGGACCTTCTGCAGCTTCTGTGCTCCCTCTCCAGCTAACTGTATCATCTCACCTGGTTACTTGATTTTAATGTTCGTTTATGAAAATCACTTTTCAGTGTGTTTCAGCTTGTGTAAGGCAAATTTTCTGTAGGCCTATGGAACAAAGGCCTATGGAACTCTCCCAGTGTGTTGGGGGGGGGGGATGGTATTTCTTGAGTTCCTAGTCTGTAGTAGACTTGTACCTCCACAGGGAGGGGCACAAGGGGGGAGCCACACACTGAGCTGTGTGGTAGTTGGAAAAGCTTTAATGCCCACGGTGACTAGGGCTGTCCCAGAAGGTACAGAGCAATATAGCTGTTGTATTTTGCTGGAAGGTACCTGGGCAGCAGGTGCAAATGCATTCAGAATGGGAGGGGGAAGGGGAACTTACTCATTCCTTGGGGTATGGAGGACTGTGAACTTGCTCTGTGAACTCTGTGTTCCTGAGTCTTAAAGGAGTGTGTGAGGGACTTTTGAAGTACACGAGAGCCTGGATCTGTGCTCAGGGGTTCTGGGTTCTGGGATGATCCTTCTGAAAGCTCAGAAAGACTGGCTGTTTTCCCCAGAGTTTTACAAGAGAGTCTGGCTTAGCTGCCTGAAGCCACACAGCTAGCAAGGTTCAGTTTCAGGCACAGAGTGTTTGGAGGAAATGTTGGTCTGAGAACTCTGGCAGCTCACCTGGGCATGGGATGGGTGAATGGCCTGTCCCAGTGGTCTACAGGTGCGTTGGTACCCCAGAGTCCCATGTGAAGGCCACTTGGCACCTCCAGAACTTGGGCTCACACCTTTGGTAGAGGGTTGAGTGCAGTTTCTCAAAGATACAATCTGACTCGAATGCCATTCTTCAACTCCTGGGTCAAAAGCCATCTTCATAAAGAAGTGTCTAGTAGAACAACAGTAAAACTATCATTAAGAAAACCATTTCCATCTCCCCATGCAGCCACGTAGCAACTGTTGGGTTGTACTTTGTTACTTTTAGTCTTTGTGCTTTTGTATACATGTGGATAAGCACGGCAGGTTTTGTTTTGATTTGTGTTGTAGCCTGGGAGTTGAACCCAGGGCCGTGTACATGGCTAGGCATAGTTTCCTTTGGCAGCCCTGCCCTTTTCTTAGCAACATATTTCCCAGCCGTGCAGGTTTCCTGAGCGTCTCACCCTCTGTGTGCTGCTCCAGCTGACTTAAATCCACCCTGCCTCTCTGTGTGTGGCAAGTGAGTAATACCTGCCTCTGCCTTCTCGGTCTCTGGGGGCTGGAGGTTGATATGCAGAGCATCTGCTCTCCTGCCTTTTAGGCACCCTGCCTCCCAGGCTCAGGGAATTTGTGTCATTTCTTTAATGGGCTCGTCTGGCAAGGTATTGCCTTCTCCTTCCAGGGGGTTTCCAGAGAACAGATGGCCTGGTAAGTGTGGTCCATCCAGATTCAATGTAGGTTTCCGGACTTCCCTCCCATCTTTTCCCTCAGCTCAGGAGCACAAGCAGCACTCTTGTTTCCTCGACTGTTCCTGGGCAGTAGACGCCCCTGCCTCTGCCTTGCCTCTCTGTCTCTCTGTCTCTGGAGTTTGGGTTCAGTGTGTTGCTTCTGAGCAGCCTTTTCTGGATCTTTCCCACAGTCCTAGCTGGCGGTGTGTGCAGCTTTTTCTTGTTATAGTTAAGAACTAGAAGAGTCCCCGGAGTTTCGTCTTAACTATAGGAACACCCAGAGATTCCTTGACACCAAAAGCTGAGCTTGGTCCTGGTGTGGGGTCATCTGCCTTGCTGGCCTCTCTGAGCATACCATCCACAAGTGCCTGCAGAGGTGACATCCCTGGGCTCTGTGATGCTCTGCCCTCATCTGAATGCTGTCATCATGACCTTGCTTTTGAGAGGCCTGATTGTGCCCATTCACTGTCTCCTTCTTTGTTTGGATGCAGCTGCCTTAAAGTAGAACTTTTCAGAACTCACAAAGTGACAGAGAGCTAAATGTCTGAATGGTCATCATACCATCTGTCTCTAGAACTTCTTTATCTTCTTAAATGGAAACTCCAGCCCCATTTGAGCACTAACTCTCCACCCCTCCTTCCTCTCCTCCTCTGTCTGTCCCTTGCTTCTAGGTGCTGTTAGGATGCTAGAAAACCACTTAGCATAGTATTATAAGGCCAGGCTTGCCCACCTCCTTTCTTCTTTTTGTCTGTTTGAAGTTGACTGCTGTCACCTCCTAAGTAGAACCCTATAGCATTTGCCCTTTTGTGTAAGGCTGGTATCATTTAGCAGTGACCCTCCCAGTTGTAGCCTGTACCCTGTGTAAGGATTCAGGCATTACGCTGGCCTGCCCCTGTCACCTGGCAGAATGCACTCAGGCAGTACTCTGGTCAGCCCAGGGTTCCATGAGCAGGTGCAAAGGACCCCTTTGAAAGAAAGACTTCCTCCCACTTATGCTGTCTTTCCCTCTCTTCTCTCTGTCTCTTTCTGTTCTTTTCCAGCTCTCTTCCTGCTCACTCTCTCCTTTCTGCTGTTCCTCTGGGGAGGACAGGACTTTTCCTGTCTCCCTCTTCTCTTCTGTCCTCTCTCTGTCTCTGTGTCTCTTTGCCTCTTTTCTCTTTCCTTCCCCCTTCCTTCCCCTTTCTAATAAAACTTCTCACTTAAGCTCTGTCTGCTTGGCGAGTTTGTGCTTCTGCCCGGGTCACCCTTGCCTGCCATGGAATCCTCTATGATACCGATTCGAGGACCCCTTCAAGCTTTATCTTAACACCCTGCATATTGTTTATCCAAATGAGAGAATGTTATGGGTTTTGGACCTCTCAGTCCTCCCATTGAACAGTGCCATTGTCTTTGGAACTGTGTATGCCCTTAGCCCTTAGCTCCTGTTTTTATTTGATTTTAATTAGCTAATTAATTTGTATGTCTTGGGGGTGAGTAGATATGCACATGCCATGCATGTCTGGCAGGCAGAAGACAACCTGCAGGAATTGGTTCTCACCTTCTACCATGTGGATCCTGGGGATCAAACTCAGATCTTGAGACTTGTCGTCAGGCACCTTTCATGCTGCGCCCTTACCTCCTGGTTGTTGGAATTCTGGCATCTCCCTGGGGACTTGCTCTGTTCTCATTCTCTTCCCACACCGTCTTAGTCTGGTGGTGGTGGGAGGTGATGAGCCGGTTTCCTTTCTTCCCCTACACTTTTGTCAGAGTTGCTCAGGACCCGCAGGTCTTCTGCCCAGCATATTTTAAAAAATGAAATTAAAAAGTCCCTTTTATTTTTTGGAGACAGGGCCATAGGGCCTCACTCTAGCTCGGGTTGACCTGGAGCTCACCATGTAGCCCATTCTGGTTTCAAACTCACATCAGTTCTCCTAACCTTAGCCTCCCGTGTGCTAGGATTATACGTGTGAGGCACCATGCCTGGTCAGACATTCTATAGCTGGAAGGATCTGAACAGAAACAATACAGTGGCGATCCTTGTACTACCACCCAGCTTCAGCACAGACCAGGCTCAGGTGCACATGGCTCTGAAATGCTTTCCTGGCCACATCCCTTCTCTCCCTCCTGAAGCTAGTCTTTCATCCTTCTTTTTGTTTAAGGACTCTCCCTAAGCAGCACATTGTTAGTTTCTTGTGTTGTGAGCTGAGGTGGTTTTTCATTTAGCCTAGCGCATGAGACCCATCCATGATGATGAGGTACCTGGAGTGCTAACTGCTCTACAGTTACTCCGTTGCATAACTATAACGGAATCTGTTTACCCTTTGGAGACATTATGGATGTTTTCGGTTTAGGGATATATGGAAAAAGCAATGCAACACTTTGTCAGACCCAGGTGCGCATGTGCAAATGTTCCTTCCAGGAGGCATGCCTAGCAAGGAGAGTAGGCTGGGCCCCTTAATACTATGCCAAGTTGTTTCCCAGCATCTCGAGAGTATCCAAAGGCACCAGTGATTATCCTTCTCTAGTGTCAGGCATTCTGCAGCTTTTTGTTCTATGTCTGCAGTCTAGGGAGAGTGACAGCAATGTTTAGGGTCTTCCTTTTGTGGGAATTGAACCAGGTCCTCAGGAATGCTGGGTAGGTATCCTGCTCCTGAGCCAGGGCCCTGACCCCTGGCTTTCACTTTCCCCCAGTTATTGGTGGGCTTAAGTTTCAGATGTTTGTTAGTGAGCTGGACTCCTGCTGGAATGCCCAGCCTCTGATTTCTGCCAGGCGTTTGCTATCAGTGTGTTTTCCCAGTGTGTTGTGCTGTTGTGCTGCTCTTGTGCCTTCACACCTGCTCCCTAGTGAGACTGTCATCCAATCCCCTCCCTCAGAGAACACACCTTGACTGGTTCCTTGGGAGCATCTCCTCACAGAGGAGGAGTTGTTATTGTTTGATTCTGCTGTCACTCAGAATGAGCTCTATTAGAAGCTGCCGGGGGGCTTTGGGTAGATAGTGGTGAGACAGAATCATGGCTTCTTTCTGTGCGTGCGTGCGTGCGTGCGTGCGTGCGTGCGTGTGTGTGTGTGTGCATACATGAGTGCAACTGCACATGGAGGCCAGAGGACAGTTTCTCAGGTGCCATCCTTCTTGCTCTTTAAAAAAAAAAAAACAAACAAATTATTCCCCCCCCCGTTGTGTGTGTGTGTGTGTGTGTGTGTGTGTGTGTGTGTGTGTGCATGATACCTGTGAATGCATGTGGCACAGCAAGTGTGTAGAGTGTGGAGGTCAGAGGACAACTTTGTGGAGTCAGTTCTCCCTTTCTCCCTTTATGTGGGTTCTGGGGATCAAACCTGTAAGCAGGTCCCTAGCTTGCACAGGAATCACCTTTACCCAATGAACCAGCTCTCAGGCCACTTTTTTTTTTTTTTTTTTTTTTTTTGAGGAAGTCTTTTATTGGCCTGGATTCTGTTAATCTGGCTGGACAGGGAATCCCCAGGGCTCATTCTTGGCTTTTTATACCTGGCTTCTGGATATTGAGTTTAGGGCCTCATGCTTTTAAGGTAAGCACCTTGCTGACTGACCTGTCACCCCAGAACTGTATAATGGACTCTTAAGTGTGTATAACGAGAATTCGTCTTTGCCCAGCATACTGTTACTTGTTTATACCTGCAGCTCTAGCCCTCCCCAGTGTGTCTAAAATAAGCTTCACATATGCCATTTCTAGGGTATACTTCATTAGGTGTCTCTGGAAGAGAAGGCTATGCTTTAAAATGTATCCACAAGTCTGTTAAAACATCTCAGTGTAACCACTGCTTTTTAATATTGTATATTTAGCAAATGTCAAGACTTTCCTCAGGTTTTTAGCAAGGACTAAAACCTTTGTTGTGTTTTGTTGACAGTCATGAGACAGTTGTCTAGACCTCTCTCCTCTTTCAGTTTTCATTTTTTAACATGCATCTGTTGAAGAAGCTGAGGCATCTGTCCTGTGTGTATCCCTTGTTTTCTGGATTTTGCTACATTTGGTCACCCTGGCAACTGGTTGCATTTGAAGCACCTAGTCCAGGGCTCATCATGAGGCTAGGTTTCTGGTGGGTGGGTGGAGATAAGTAACTATACCTGATGTAGATGCTCAGTGGGCAGGCCTAAGGAGGTACTGCAGGGTGAGAGAAGACTCCTGGATCAATGGAAAATACCACCAGGGAGCGCTGGGCCCTGAAGCAAGTGAGGAATTGAGACGCTTTCCTGGTGGCTGGAACAGCATATGCAAAGGCACGAGTCTTGAAAAAACACGTTCAAGGTCCCTGCTCCTTGCTTTGTGCCTATCGGTAAGCTTAACCATATCCCACTCATCTTGCCTCACGGAAGAGGTCCAAATTCCTCTCAGTAGATGTGAAGAAGGAATATTTTATTTTCTTCTGCTTTCTGTTTCATCCCCAGTTCCTTGATATAAGACCCTTCTTTATCCTTTTCCCTCCAGTATGGGTACCCTTTCCCCTGACAGGAGGCCCTCTGCAAGCCTTCGAACACAGAGCAAAAGACCACTCCAGAGAGAACAAAGCCAGCTAACTATGGGGCAGTTGGATAATTGAGTGTTAGGCTTCGTGGATCCAGTGAGGACCGCTTGGCCTAAAGCCTGGTTCTGGGGTGGGTTCACTTTCCCAACCACCTGGGTATGCTCACTGCTCTCTCCAGCCCATGATGAGGGTGTCAACAGAGCAGCTTCTGGGCGGGCCTCTCTTGGTGATGTCCTTTAACTGAGCCTGCCATACTCTCTCCTATACTGTCTGTCTCTTCTAAAGCAGGCAGGGTTCTTCCCAGCCATGGAAGAGTTGTCCGGTCTATGATATGAACAGATGCTTCCTCCAGGCACCTGATATTTGGTAAAGGCCCAGGAGGGTTAGTTATTAACCTGCCATGCACTCTCAGTTGCCCATCCCTGGAGTTTCATCAGCTGCAAGCCTTTTATTGTTCCTGGCCTGAGCAACCTGTTCTGTATCTGTTAGTCAGCATCAGTACCTCTTTGATGACAGCGAGGGTGCCTGGTCAGAGTTCAGGGAGGGGCTCAGCTGGCTTGGAATTGGGGTCCAGGTCAAGCATCAGATCCAGTAGGATGAAGAGATGTGGGATCAGGACTGTCTTAATGGAAACAGGAGGAATCTAAGGTTGAAAATGTTTTTTCAGGATGCACTACTATTTGAGAGCTAGAGATTTGTTTAGCTTTGAATCCAGAAAGCTGCAGCATTGTGAAGGGCAAGACCCTTTGCCCCCTCTTATTTTGTTGTTTATTTTGTTTTGTTTTGTTTTTGAGAAGGGTTTCTCTGTGTAACCCTAGCTGTCCTGGAGCTATCTCTCAAAGACCAGGCTGGCCTCACCTCACAGAGATCACCTGCTTTTCTGACTCTCGCTGGGATTAAAGGTGTGTACCACCCCACCCAGCTGCTCCCCCTTATTTTTGATGCAGAGCATCAGCCAGGTATGGAGGTGCATGCTTATTGTTTGAGGCAGGAACTGTTTGCCGTTGTCCATCAGGCTAGCTGGCCTGTGAGCTTCCAGGGATTCTGGATTCTGTCTGTCTCTCCCTCTGCTCTCTCTGTGGGAGTGTTGGAATTGTAGACGTGTGCTCTTCTGCCTCTGGCTTTTTTATGTGGGTTCTGAGCACTTGAACTCAGGTCCTGACACTTTCACGGATAGAACATTACCCACTGAGCCCTCCCCTGCCTTGTGTTCCTTTTTAAAAGAGAGAGGATTGGATGAGCTAGAATTGCTGTAATGTGTCACTTAGTTTATTCACTCACAGAGAGATGAGCCTTCCCCATCCAGGAGCTGCCCAGATGGCTAGTGTATTCCATTTACCAAAGAGACCTGCTCTATTTTAGCTATTTCATTTATCAAAAGAAGCAAGCCACAGAGCCCCTTACTTATGTAAGACCCTCTGCAGGGATGGCAGATGCTCAGAAACAGGGCTCCACTCTCCAGGAGCTCATGTAGGGCAGGGTCTGGGATTGTCCTTGACATGCTTTATACATTCCCTAGACCTCCTAAAAAGGAGACTGAATGACTTGCCTTGATGTCCTAGGTGAACTTGCTATAGGCTTGTTCCCCTCCCAGATTTCAGGTCCTCACTGAAAGGGCAATGCTCAGCAGTGGGTCTTGCCTTCCCAGTTGTCACAGACTTCAAATGGTCTGGGCTCTTGGGTCATCTCTGTACAGTGTGGCAGCCTTTGGAGCATTGTGGCCTCAGTTCTTGCTTCTGGGGCTACTGGGTTGTAATGATGTTGCTTAAAATTTTATTTTATGTGTATGAATATTTTGCCTCCATGTTTTTCTGTGCATCTTGGGCACTCCTGGTGCCTGTGGAGGCCAGAAGGTTTGTGGAATCCCCTGGGACTGGAGTTATCAGACAGTTGTGAGCTGCCATTAGTTGTGTGCTGGAAATTGAACCTTGGGCTCTCTGGAAGAGCAACCAGTGGCCTTATTAACCTCTGAGCCATCTCTCCAGGCCCTGTGATTTTAAGTTTCTTACATTCTAGAGGCTCCTGGGGAGCTCATTAGAGTCCACATTCTGGGACACGCCCCAGGTTCTTGGTAATCCCCAGAATTACTGGGCATGGGTGGGACAGAATACTGTCCTCAGAATGTTTCAAGGATTCTAGGCAATTTCTTGGGCATAGGTTTGACAGAGAGAGAGAGAGAGAGAGAGAGAGAGAGAGAGAGAGAGAGAGAGAGAGAGAGAGAGAGAGAGAGAGAGATGAGAATGAATATGAATTAGGCTCTTGCCTTTCCTGGTTTTATTTTGTACTCACCGTAACTCTCTGGCAGAATTGTGGATGTTCTGATTTTAGGGAACACCCCACAGCTAGAACCAGGCTTGAACCATTTTCAGCTGCAAAATCAGCAGTGACTGTCACACTGCAGCCCCTGAGCAAGCCCCCCACTTCTCACCCAGCCTTGCTGCCTTGCTGTTCACCTTCCTTTTGTTGTCTGCCTTTCTTTCTTTTTCTTTTGAGACAAGGTTTTGCTATGTAGTTTAAGGCTGGCCTAGAATTCACTGTGTATCACAGGCTGGCCCTAAACTCATGGCAGTCCTCCTGCCTCAGCCTCCTGGGTGCTGGGATTCAACAACTGGTATTGACTTCTTTTTAGTTTCTTCTTCGTGGCCCAGCCATCTTCCCAGGCTCCTCTGAAATGCTGCTGTGTTGATGGAGCTTGCCACTTGCCATCACCTCATGCTGTTTCCCTTTCCTGCCTGGGAGCTTGCAGGACACTTTTGCTACAGACAGGCCTAACACTTTTCTTTATGTAGCAATTAGAGTGATATATAGCATTACTGGCCTTTTACTTTTGCAAATGATTTCTTATTGTGGTAGAACTGGTATGACAAACAGTTTGCTGTGAATGACATCTATTATATTCAGTGTTGTGCACCTTGTACCCATTAAGCAGGCACTCCCTGCTGCTCCTTTGCTCTAGGCAACCTAATCTTTTCTTTGTGGGTTTGCTGATGAGGGGCATTTAAGCAGAATCCCACAATGGGTAGCAGTTTCTGTCTGCCTGCCTTGACTTAGCATAATGTCTTTAAGGTGCACCAGCCATTTTCCTTGTTCAGCCTCCCCCATTCTTTTTTTGGCTTATCATAGTCCTGTGTCACAGGTTGTCTCACTGGCACCCTTACTTTATAGACGAGGAGATGGAAACATGGCGTAGTTAAGCAGCTCCTAGAACACACATAGTGAGCACTTAGTAGGTAAGGGTCTGCAGTTCCTCATGATCTGCTGGTGTCTCCTCTTAACCTGGACCCTTTGAGCCTGTGCCAGCTTTGGCGCTGTAAGCTCAGCCTTTAAAGTTGAACTAAGAAACTTTGTAGCCTATGCATAGCATATGATACAGCTCTGGTGGGTACAGAAATCAGCTGCTGTGCCCTGCAGGGAGCTGCTGAGAGAACTGTTCAAATTCTTGGCTTAATTGGACTGGGTCAGTTTTGTTATAAGTGTACCCTAGATGTTCCTTGTTGAGCATTGAGCGTGTACATAGTATGGTAAGCCAGCTAGTTTGGAAGAAGAGCACCGTGTGTTGAAAGTGAGTGGTTCACCCCTGAGAGATAGAGGTTACCCCTGGCAAGGGATGTCTCCCGTTTGCTCTGCACCAGCAGATCTCCCAGCAGTGTGCACATCCACCCTAGAGTCACTCCATATCCTCCAGGCCTTCACAGGGCAGTGCATCCCTGTTTTGTGGATGAGACAGCAGACGTGTCAGACAATGGTGGGCCTCATCTGGGACCCTGCCTCTAGAATGGGATACACCCAGGAAGCCTGGGCTACAGCTTTTTTTTACTCATCTTTTCATATTTTCTTTCAAATTCTTGGGGGAGTTTGGTGAAGTCATTCAGTTTGTAAAGCAGTGGTTTTCACTCTGTGGGTTGTGACCCCACACAGGGTTGGCGTATCAGGTATTTACATTACAATTCTTAACAGTAGCAAAATTAGAGCAGTGAAGTAGCAATGGTTGTGGAACACTACAATGTGAGGAACCTACTAACGGGTCACAGTGTTAAGAAGGTTGAGGACCACAGCAGGTGTTTGCCAGCGAGCAGGAGAACCTGGATTTGGACCCACAGTGCTATGTAAAGAGCATAGGAGTGTCTGCCTGCAATCTGAGTGCTGGGAAGCCAGGCATCCCTGGGGCTGTCTGGCCACCAGCCTAGATGACTCTGGGACCTGCAGGTTTAGTGAGAGAGACTGTCAAAAAATAAGCAGGTAATGAAGGATGGGTGTGGGTATAGGATGGGCAAGCGGACTATGGGAGATGAAAGAGGAAAAGAGACTGGGGGACTGTGAAGGGACATCACAGCTAGCGAGGCATGGCTGGGGAGAGACGGAAGGGAAAGATGGCCTACCAAAACATGTTTGTTAAAGAAATTCTGTAACGATGGGGCTGGGGAGGTGGCTCAGCTCTTGTTTTCTCAGAGGACCCAGGATCTGTTCCCAGAACCCACAAGGTGACTCAAAACCGTCTGTAACTGTAGCACTACTGACCTCAGTGGATGCCAGGCATGCACTTGGTGCACATACATGCATGCAGGTAAAATGATCATACACAAAACAAGTAATTCTAAAGTATTGTTAAAAAAGAAAACACCATGTTTGTATCTAATACTTTGGGTGCTAATTTTAAAATTGTGAAACAAGGCTGGAGAAGTGATTGTGGAAGACACTTGATGTCACACAGTCTGGTCTCCACACCCGCATCCACCCCCACTCCCTACATTTCCCATACACCTACACATTTTTGACCATCCTCCACCCCCTTAGACCACGAGAACGGAACAGTCTGGTTGCTTGATAGAAAAAGGAGGAAAATACTGTTTCCTATTAAAAGAGATGTTTATCCCATCATGACAGTTCTGTGCTTTTGGTGAACGTTTTCCCTCAGGACCCCAAAAAATGCAACCAGCCATCCTGTTTATATATCTTTAAGAAGTTAACTCATGGCAGCACACGCTGTCTGTCTTCATACTGCACTGCCTCTTGTAGTTTTGGAAGGGCTAAGGGAGTCTGGTCGTTGTCATGGGAAAGGGGACCCTTAGCTTGTTTCTAGTGATGGAAGAATCCGAAGTGGCCCTGTAGAAAAGACACTGGGTTTGTATGGCTCACAGGAGGACAGAGGATTGGCCTACAGGCTGTAAGTTTCTAGGATCTTCCTAAGTGCTTGCAGCCCTCCTGAGGTGAATCCAGTGAGGCACCGGGCACTGTTACTCCCATTTGGCTGAATCGAGCCCCTTCCTTCTTCTCTCTTACATACATACATTGACATTCTAGTCCCTAGTCCCTAGGGGATAAGGTCTTTAAAGAGGTTATTTAATTAAAATGAGGGTGTGGGGACAGTCCTCAATCCATCGTGACTTCATTCAAAGAGGGGATCAGGACACAGACATACAATGGGAGCATTTAGGAAGAGGATAGGATTCTATAAACCAAGGAAGCGGCCCTGAAACCAGCCCGGTCTCCACCTTGAATAGGGAGGAAACACATTTCTGTTGTTTCAACCACAAGTGCGTGGCATTTTATTCTGACAGCTTGGGCAAACCCAACACAGAGGCTGAGACTGTGTTCTCCTACTCTTTTGACTTGTGAGCTAGTTCTTTGCTGTGTCACCATGCTTTTCCGGTGACCACAGCATGAAGCCGAAGTGTCCCAGCTGGAAGCCTTGTGGAATTCACTGGAAGAAAAAGAGGCTTTGCTTGGGGATAGTTTTTAGGGGGAGGTGACAGAGCTGATGGTCCAGGCAGGACCCACCTCTCCCAGGAGAGCTTGCAGCGGTGGCTCCTGGGGTCCTGAGGCTGGAGAGACAGGAAGGACAGCAGTGGCTGTGGGGTGTTCTAAAGCAGCCCCGAGTTAGGAGTTGCAGGGTGAGAGGAAGCAGGCAGTCACCGTTGAGGTGAACTGCTGTTGTCAGTGACTCTGGTGCTGGGTCTGGGCAGGAAGAGTGGGTGCTTAGGGGTTATGACCTTGGGAGCCGGTGAATTTGGTGGCTGGAGTTAGTGGTGGAACTTACAGCAAAGGAGAGCTGTCACTCCATGTTTTCTGCATGCTAAGTTGCTGAGGTTGAGAGCTCAGAGAGGGAACAATTTAAAGAAGGGTTCACTGGCTCTATATCTATATCATCTGTGTGTGTGTGTGTGTGTGTGTGTGTGTGTGTGTGGTTATACACACAAATATTTCTTTAAGGTGCCACAAACCCAGGGTTTATTCCTGGTTGGTTTACATGAGGCCAGTGCAAGGGACCAATAGGAAAGACCCCTAAGGAGAGATCCAGGAAGATTTGAATGGAACCTCCTGGAACCTCCAGGAGGACCAGTGGAGGAAATGGAAACAGCATAGCCATAGCCAATATTGTGAGATACTTGCTCCCTGCCTGGCGCCAGACCACTGCCTCTGGTGAACTCTGAGCCCGGAGTACCTGAGCATGGGTGGAGTATCCCTGTTACCAGCTGGTACAGGTGATCAAAGAGAGGCAGTTTCTACCCTCTGCTCTGTTGCCTTAAATGTGAAAGTTGTCAACACTTTTCAACAAGAGAGAGAAAACCAGACGGATGTTGGTGCTGTGTACACAGAGTCCACCCAGGTACCAAACCGAGTCAAGGCTGACTGTAAGATGTGTCTTTCCCCTGAGTTACTGCCGGTTTATGAGAAACAGTGCCTTCTGCAATTGCAGCGAACACTTTGGGTTTCATATGGTTTTACCTGTGAATTGCTGAGACAGAACATGAGAAAGACCACAACAGTCCACTTTGCTTTTCTGAGGATGGCAGAAGTCAGCTTTGTCAGACCACTGGGACAGATGCTCATGGGTGCTGCAGTCACGAAGCTGGAGGTGGTGGCGTAGACACAGGGAAGACATCCAGCTCTAGTGGTCCGTTGAGAGCTGTGCTTCTAAGTCCCAGGAGGGATTAGTCCTATCTGAAACATCAATTTCAAAGCTTTATAGGTATTTATAGAGGTAAGCACAAAGAAGGTGATAGGGATTTGCTGATGCTAGCTTGGCCTAAAGCAATCTTGTCCCCCCCCCTTTTTTTTTTTTTAAAGAAATGTAGTCAGTCGGTGTTGGCACATGCCTTTAATCCCAGCATTTGGGAGGCAGAGGCAGGTGAAATCTCTGTGAGTTTGAGACCAGCCTGGTCTACAATGCTACACAGAGAAATCTTGTCTTGAAAAATGAAAAAACAAACAAACAAAACCCAAAAAACAAACCAAAAAAAAAAAAAAAAAAAAAAAAAACCCCCAAAAAAAAACCAAAAAACAAAATAAACCATGTTTCATGGTTCATTTTGTTGCCCAGGCCGGGCCCATGTGGTCATCCTGCCACAGTTTCCATGCCTGGTGTACACCACTGTGCCCAGCTCAAAATGAATTTGAAAACGGATTCTGGTATTCATACCATTGTACTGAGTGAAATTGACCTTACTGGAAAACGTAGCTTATGATTCCGTTTATATGCAGTTCTGAATGGACAGAACTCATCTGTGCAGGAAGCAAATCAAAATAGCTGTTGCCTCTGGGTGGATCAGGGAGTGAGGGTTACACAGATGTTTCCATTTGTCAGACTGCTCAGATGTGTGCATTTCTATAGAAACAATTCTTAGTGCCTGTCCCAAAAAAGAAATGTTTAAAAAAAAAAAAAATCAATGGAGCTACAGGGGAGGAAAAGACGGCATGGAATGGTGGCCATGGCTACAGCCCAGGGACAGGTGTTTGCTATCCCATTGTCCTTTTGTCTGAACTTGTCCACAATGTAAATTTCTAGTGTCATAAACGGAGGCAGTTTATTAGGAAAGGGAAAAATGCAGCATCCCTCAGGGTGGCAGTGGGCTAGTGGGCAGGGAAGACTAACACAGAAAAGCCAGTGGGACGCTCTCTTGAGGACTAAGCAGCATACACACTCCTCTGTAGATTCCTTCCTGGAAACCTGCCTGCTGACCCCAGAGAAGGGCACGGGGGACCATCCCAGTCTCTCTGGCTAGAGTCCGTGTTTGCTTGCTTTCTGCTTTCCTGGGCACTATGAACTTTGGCTTCTTCCCACTGTCATCTGCCACTGCCCGGTCCTTTTTCCGTCCCTTTGATCAGGAAACAGACCCTCCCCTTCCGTTGACTTTGACCTCTGCACCACCCATCATCTAGTCTCCTTATCTCCTCCCTGCTCTATCGTTCCAGGTCTTTCTGATCTCTGGGTGAGCACACAAAAGGTGGATTCACTGGATCTCATTTCTCTTCCTTTTAGGGTTGTAAATTTGCCACCTGTGCCTTTGTTCAAGGATGCAGGCCCGGCTGGGAATTCAAGGGTGCCCTCCCTGTACTCTGGTGAAAGATAACCGCCCTGGGATTCCATGGATACTAACTTCAAAACAGATACAATGACTCTGTGGTGCTGAGAGGAGGAAGGGAGGGAGGGATGGGACCTCTGATGAGGCACATGGAAGCCTCCAGCCAGTTGAAGAGGCACATGGAAACAAACCTCCAGCAGGTTGAAGTTAAGTTGGGGAAGGTTTTGGTTCCTGTCCTATAGGGTGGCTAATCAGGGTGTTCACACTGGGGAAGGTCTTGAATGTACCTGCACAGTTTCTATGCATGTCACACTTTAGTGTTTTAGAAAAGTCAACTAGAGGTCTAAGCAAAGTTTAAAACAAAACAAATTGAAAAACTACCCATGTATGTAAAAATGCGTATTTCTAGATTTTCTTCAAACACTGGGAAAAATGTGATAATGTGGCATTTGCTTAGGTCTGTGTGGTGACCCCCTCCATCCCTTATGGGATGCACCATCCCCTAGAAGTTGTTCAGAATGTGTGGGCAGCCTTATTCCCCTCCCCCCCTTGAATTCTTGAGGTTTCTTAGAAGGCATGGGGTTGGGGGTGATTCATGTCTGGTTTGGTGCTAGGGCCTTGGGGCCCCATGCCATTCCAGGTATGTTCTGCCCCAACTGGTGGAAGTTGAGGTTAGTTTATGACCAACCCAGGCAGTTACTATATTTGTTCTTACGTGTTTAGTTCTGTAAATAATTTCCTACATGTGCATTCTATTTTAAAGTTACATTTCACAAATAGTCCTAGTTCAAGCTTGTGCCCTGCTTGGCATTCCATTGTCCCTTACAAAAATGCATATATAATTGGGATGTGTTTTTTCCTACTTAATGGCTAGGCAAGGCTGACTTTGTATGGTGAACTTACAGCCAAGATTTTAAGCTCACATTAATTGCAAACCATGTGCCTCAGGGAGGCATTTTGATGTTCTTCCTTGGAGACCCAAACCTGAGGGGAGACCTTGTATCTCACACCTTCCTTTTCTCTATGTGGACATGTGATTCTCTGGGCTCTACCACTGAGTTACACTCCTAGCTCCTCTCTGCCTTCTCATAGATGGGCAGTACCTTTTGCTCTTTTTTTTTGGTTTGTTTTGGTTAAGACAAGCTGTCCCCATGAGCCCTGGCTGGCCTGGAACTTGCTATGTTGACTACATGGGCCTTGGATTCACAGAGATCCACTCGTTTATGCCTGCTGAGTGCAGGGATTAAAGCTGTGTGCTGCTGAATCTGGCTACTTTTTTAAGTTTTTTTTTTTTTTTTGTTTTGTTTTGTTTTGTTTTGTTTTGAGATAGGGTTTTTGAGATAGGGTATAGTCCTGGCTGTCCTGGAACTCACTCTGTAGATCAGACTGGCCTCAGACTCACAGAGATCTACCTGCTTCTGTCTCTCTGAGTGCTGGGATTAGGAATGCACCACCACTGGCCAGATACTGTTTTAGTTTTTGAAGATTTATTTATTCTTATTTTATGAGTATACATGTTTGGCTGCTTGTATGTAGTAAGCATAACACATGCATGGCTGGTGACTTTGGAGGCCTGAAGTGGCTGTAGGGTCTTCTGGACCTGGAGTTACAGGTAGTTATCAGCTGCCATATGGGTGCTGGGAATTGAATTCGGGTCCTCCACAAGAGCACCAAGTGCTCTTAACAGCTGAGTCCTGTATTAAACAAACAAAACAACGACAACAAAAACAAAACCCCAAACTACAGATTGACCATCACCCACCCAAGAAAGAAAGGAGGAAAGATGAGAAGTCATTTTATACAAACAGCTTCATGTTACATGTGCCCCATCAGATGAATGGGGTAGAGACGCCTCCATTTGTTTTAGGTCTGTTTTTAAAGGTCAGGCTCAGATGGTGTCAAAGGGGAAAAAAAATCATTAACCTTTTTGAAACACATTCAGTGCTGAGTAAACCACTCTAGGATCTGTGCATTACAGTTGGCGTGATCCTGGAAGTACTAAACCCAGGCTAGTTTGACCACTAGTTTATTATTCCCTTTTATAGACTGTCAGAGAGCCAAGGAGCATGTGTCCATTATAGGCCTTCCTCCCCCTCTTCCACAGGATTACCCAAGGTCCACCTGATGCTTGGCTGTCGGTTTCTGCATCTGTTTATAAGTTAGTGGGTGAAGCCTCTTGATAACAATTGGGTGAGGCAGCGATCTATGAGCATAGCAGAATACCATTAGGAATCACTTCATTGACTTTTCTTTTCTGCCACTCACATTTGGTTCAGTTCTGGGTCTCTGAGCTGTTCAACCTCTGGGTCCTGGCTCTCCAGGCTGTCAGGAATGGGTTCTCTCTCATAGTATGGGTTTCAAGTTGGATCAGTCATTGGTTGGCCAATCCCATAATTTCTGTGCCACCTTTGTCCCAGCATATCTTGTAGGTAGGACAAAATGTAGAACGAATGTTATATGGCTGGGTTGGTGTCCTAGTCCCTCCACTGGAAGTCTTGTCTGGTTCTAGGAGATGACCAGTTCAGGCTACATATCCACTGGTTGGCTAGGGCAGCCATACAATGTGCCACCTGCTGGGAACCTTAAACCACAGAAGTCCGCCCTCTTACAATTCTGGGGCCTGGAGTTAAGATCATACTGTTGGTAGCATCGGTTTCCTTAAGCTACTCTCCTCATTGGGAATGGCTACCTCGGCTGGCTGCCCTTTTCCTGTTTCTCATAGACTTTTCTCAGGTCGTGCATATCTCTCTCTCTCTCTCTCTCTCTCTCTCTCTCTCTCTCTCTCTCTCTCTCTCTCTCTCTCTGCTCTGTCTTGTCCTCCCCTCTCTTCTCTCCTCTTTCTTTCATCACATGTATTTTTTATTTAATTTACATGTTGTGTGTGCACAGGTGAACCACAGCATACATGTGGAGGTCAGAGGACAACTTTAGGAAGCAGTTCTCTCCTTACCCCCTGTGGGTTCTGGGGCCTGAACTCAGGTCACCAGGGTCGACAGCAAGAACCTCTATCTGTTCAGCCACCTTACCAGCCCGTCTCCTCTTTCTGTGTACACACCAGTCAGGTGGAGTAGGACTCATGATAGCCTTATTCTAACCTAACTACTTCTTTAAACACCCTGTTTCCAAATACTGTGACATTCCCAGATCAAGACTTCAGCGGAAGAATTCGATGGGGGCCAAAGTGCAGCATGCAGTGTGGCCCACAACACTGTTCAGTCACATAACTTAAGAAGCATTTCTCCACCCTCTGCTGATAGGAATGCTACAAAGACTGAGGCTGCTGCCATTACTAGGTGTGTCCTGTGGATAAACTCTGGGCAAGGCCCTGTTAAATTCATCACCTGGCTTCATATAGTTGTTAAAACATCCTTTACTGGCTAAGAAACTCTTGGATGTCAGACTCCACCCAAGCTGAACCAGAGTCAGGACTCAAAACCCAAGCCTCATTGCCCTGTGTTACTAAGTATGCAGTCAGATCCAAAGATCGTCCTTCACAGTTAAAAAGTGTGATTGGATTCAGGGGTGGGGTTCCTTTGGGACTGGGTTTAGGGAGTGCTGGGTGTGTGTGTGTGTGTGTGTGTGTGTGTGTGTGTGTGTGTGTGTGTTTGTGTTTGTGTATACGTCCTAGTGTGTGTGTGTGTGTGTGTGTTTGTGTATACGTCCTAGTGTGAGTGTGTGTGTGTGTGTGTGTGTATACACGTCCTAGTGTGTGTGTGTGTGTGTGTGTGTGTGTGTGTGTGTGTGTGTGTGTAGCCAATAGTTGATGTCTGGTATCTTTCCTATAATGGTTCTCCAACTTTTTATTAATTTTAACGTTTTAGACAGGATCTCTTATTGAACCTTAAACTCAACAATTTTGTTAGGCTGCCTAGTGAGCTTCGAGATCTGCCTGTCTCTGTAATCCACATTCCACACCCTGGCCCCAGTGCTAGAGTGTGTGCATGTACCACCATGCCTGACTTCTCTTGTTTTTTTTAATTTGGGTTCTGGGCACCCAATCCCAGGATCTTGTACTTGTAGGACAGGTACTTTACTGGTCAAATCATCACCATAGCCCTCACAACACATTCCACTAGGCCTGAGTTGCAGGACAGTTTGGGGAGACATCTACACCCACCAAAATTTGCTCTTTCTGCTCATATTTCTTGGCTGGCTTCTGGGGGAGATATGCTACATATTTATTGATGTGGAGTTATTTACTTTCAGAATTGAATGGGGAGGGAGGTGTCTGCAATCTGGCAGCAAAAAGTATGTCTACAATGTATTCTAGGGGCTGCCCCTCTCCCAGCAGCTTGTTCCTGCCCCTCCCCCCATAAAAAGACATCCATCATTTTAATTGCATCTTACTCTTCCTTTGGGTACCAATTTATTTCATTTTATTTTTGCTTTGTCCTATGGTGGTAGGTTGGCTGCCTCCCCTTGCCCTGCCCTCTGCTTGGCAGAGAGAGGGAGAAGGGAAGGGGGGGGGATAGTAGTTTTCTAAATCAATCACTTCTAGTGATAGAGTTTTTAGCACCTAAGTATCTGTTCCATGTTTGGTTCTTAACCTTTGGGAACAGAAGGCAAAGCATGCCTCTTGCCTGGCTGACCTAGGTAGCCCAGTGCAGACTGTTCAAGACAGTCTTAAGAAAGGCTCTTGGTGTCCACAGAAGGCTTGCCTTCTGTTCTTGGCTCAAATTAGCCTCCTGGAAACTGACATATCTACCTCATGCTTTGTCCCATCAGTCAAATGCAAGTTTCTAGATTACTCCTGGGTTCTTAACCTGGTAACTTGGTTGTTGGGCCCAGGCACAATTACTGTGACCCTCCAAAGCTTGTCCCGTTCCACATCGTCATCATGTCTGACTTTGCTGCATGAAGGATGATTGTACTTTAGTTCAGGGTCAGAAGTCAGTCTTGTATCCTTCAGAACTGCTCCGAGGGAGAAAGACATTGTTTCCATGCTATTAGGCTTATGATAAGGAAAGGTAACTTTGAGTGTCTCAAGCTAAACATTCATTGCTCCATATACTTTTGTAATAGGCCCCCACTTTGTGTCTGTGAAATTAAACCCACCGTGTACAATGCATCATTTGAATAGGCTGCACAAGGGGTGCACAAAGCAGGGATGGAACGTGACTTGAGGTACATTTGTACATTCTTGGGTGTGCATTGACTTTGGTCCTCATAGAAGTCTTTGTGCTGTATTTTGTCATGATGATATGGAGTTGAATTAATGTTCACAGCTTGGAGTAATTTTTCCTGTCTGCATCCTATAACCTGCTCACCTGCACAGTGATTATGGGAATCTCTTTTCCCAACCAGTGGCCCCGATGCTCCAAGGCAGGAGGGCTCAGCCTCATGTTGCTGCCACCCTCCAATCTCCAGCTCTTTTGCACCTGGTGAGATTTTTTTTTTTAATTCTTGTTCTGGGAAAATCTGAATATCAATAGAGAATATCCATTTCTTATTTCTTGGATTGATTGATTAATTGCCGCACTAGGAATCAAAACCAGGGCCTCATACATTCTACACAAAGCCCCCCACCCCCCAATTCATACCCCTGGCCCTGATTCTGGGATATTTTAAAGCAAATCTCATAATTTGTTTAGCCACTTACTTCTTAATTGGTCACATCTAACAAATATATATGCATTAGATGTAGCCATATGTCAGCATCATGTTCAATACAAAATAGTGATTTCTTAATGTCATACACAAATGTCTATATTGTCTACAAAAACCTTCTTACTGTTTTGTTTTGGTTTTTTTCCTCACTTGATTGGGAAGCTACTGTAGTTCACACATTATGTTTGGTAGATCTCTCTGTCAACTGGTACACCCCTTTCCCGCTTCCATTCCAACCTACCAAGCTCTTTTCCTGGAGCTGGTTAATGGTGTGTCTAAGGTAGCCGCAAAGAGTTAAGCATTTTCCTCCTAAATAGTTCATGGCCTTCAAAAAAGTTTCTTGCCTTCTTCCCTCCCTCCCTCCCTCCCTCTCCCCTCCCTCCCTCCTCCCTCCCTCCCTCCCTCCCTCCCTCCCTCCCTCCCTCCCTCCCTCCCTCCCTCCCTCCCTCCCTCTCTCCCTCCCTTTCTGTCTAGAAGTTTGTAGCCGGGTGGTGGTGGCACAGTACTTTAATCCCAGTACTCAGGAGGCATAGGCAGGCAGTTCTGTTTATGTTCTAGGCCAGCCTGGTCTACAGTCTCCAAAGCTGCATAGAAACCCTGTCTCAAAAAAAAAAAAATAAGTTTGTTTATCCTACTTTCCTTTGTTTCCAAGCAGGTGATACTCCAGTTAGCATCGCCGTATGGTGTTTCTTGAGAAACTTGGCTTTAAACTTGAAAAAAGTTGATACCTATGAAATCTTTCCTGTACACACATATGCCACACACACATGTCCTGTCTGTGTCTGGATTTTACTTCACTTATCTATTGTTACATAATAAACTTCTCAAGAGTGTTCTGGGCCTTAAATGGCCATTTCTTAATGCATCTTTTTGGGGGATTATATTGGTCAGGAATTGAAGCCGAGCTCAGCTGGTAGCATCTTCTGCTCTTCGGGGTATCTGCTAAGGTTCCCCAGAGATGCTCATTTGAATGATAGACCAGGATGGGGTGGGATCCTCATGTATTTGGGTGACTGGGAGGCTGGCCCAGCTGGGAGAGTTTGAAGAAGTCCACGAATGCCTGAATAAAAGAATAACAGATACTTCTTTGGGGAGAACTCTCACAATGAAGGTAATTAGCCATCTCAGCCTTCTGCAGCTGGAAGTGCAGAATTCTTTGATGCAGGATACTCAGACCACAACCCACGAGAGAGAGTTCGAGCCTGCCTCCACTCCCACTTTCTTATAAGGGATCACTTCGAACACCAAAGCCACACCCTAAGTTCAGTACCTAAAATCTGTTGTTGAAAACAGATGCCACTACAGTCGTTGCTAGTGAGCATAGCAACCTCAGGGTAGGTAGACTTTTCACATGCTGGATGGACCTTCCTCCAGAGCAAGCATCCTGGAGAGGGTGTTTCTTCACATCCATGATACCCAAGTTTGTTTTATTTGAAGCTGTACCAGTTTCTTCCAGAGTCAAAGGCCCTTTCTTCTTCCTCTTCTTCTCCTTCTCCCTTCTCCTCCTCTGTGTTTGTTTTGTTTTGTTTTGTGTTTTTGAGACAGGGTTTCTCTGTGCAACAGCTCTGGTTGACCTGGAATATCTTTGGGGTTCTTTTACCCTTTTGCAGCATCTTGAGTAATAAGTGGAAAGCCCGTCCCTCAGGCTAATTCAGGAGTCTCTGAGTGGAGCTCACCAGCAGATACTATATATCCTCATGGAGTGAAAGAAGGCTCAAGGGGTTGGAGGTTTGGCTGGCTCAGTGGAGAACATTTGCTTTGAATATATGAGACCCTTGATTTGATCACCCCCCCCCAATCCCACCTCCTGTCCAAGAAAATAGTCACAGGATCCAGGTAAGTAGAACTGAGGTTCTCACTGCATCTTGTGAGGGAGGGGCAAAGGGAAGAGCCAAGAGCACTGAAAGTCTGCCCGGATCTAAATACAGCTTGGCCCAAAGATAGCTTATCAGCTGGAAACAGGCTGGTCAATGATTGATCGATAATACAACATAAAGCCTCATGTTCTCTATTGATCTCTCCGTCAGTTGATGCTAGCTAGCATGGCTGTGGCTCTGTGGTAGGACAGCTCCCAGTCCCTGTCCAGACTCCCTAGCTCATCCAGGGCCCTCACAGTGGCCCTAGAGGGTCACGTGGACCTGGCAGCAACACCCCTTCCACTGACTGGCTAGCTGAGATGAAAGGACTTTTAAAAGCATTCTTACTTCCTTGTTTGCAAAATTAAGAGCAGTTGGTAATGTTACTTCCTCTGATTTCTAAGCGATTGGTAGCCAGGCAAATCAGGAAATTAATAACATGTGCTCTGCTTTACCAGAATTCAATTTCTGGGAGCCACCCGGACTGCTGCTGCTCAGTTCCCTGCAGTGTCTCGGCTTCTGTGTCAGTGTGTGAGCACATAATCCACTTTCCACACTGCTGTGCTTTCCAGCTGTCCAAAGGCGGGTTTCCTCTTCTACCCTGAGCTCTGTCCCTGTCCCAGTTACAGCCAAACTCATGTTTGCAGGTAGCATTTGGTACACATATTGAACTGGGCTCAAGAAAAATTTCTGGTTCTCTTCTTTTTTCTCTACTTACTGAAAAAACAAACAGATAAAACAACAACAACAACAAAACCCCTTCCCTTCCTCCCTACTTTTCCTCCTTCTTTCACAACCCCCCCACCCCACCCCATTTTGTCCCTCCACCCCCAAGCAAGGTCCGACTGGCCTGGAACTTGTTTTTAAACAAGTGGTTTCAAACTCACAGAGATTTTTCTGCATTTGCCTCTCAGGTACTGGTATTAAAGGCTGTTGTCACCATGCCCAGCTGTCCTTTTTAAGGCAGTCTTACTGTGTAGCCTAGATTGGCCTCAAACATGTGATCATCCTATATAGGCCCCCTGAGTACTGGAATTAAAGGCATGCACTGCCATGCTCATCAATACATACTTCTTGTTTGCAGGACACTTAGCATGCATCCAGAGCCTAGGTGAATGAGATGGCCTGGGAAGCTATGGGTTAAGATAAAAAGAACTCTGTCTGCACTTTAAGCCAGGAAGCCTTGGGGTTCCAAGGATTGTTTTGCCAATAGGTAGTTGTATAAGCGGGCCATGTGACTTGTGTAAGACCTAGTCTCCTGTTTTGGGAGGAGGCATTATTTTGAGATAGGATGGGCTTGAATTTGGGAACTTCCTGTCTTAGCCTTCTAAATGCAGTGATTACAAGTATGCAACCCTCAGTGGCTTACAATCCAGTTTTTAGTCAACAAATCTTGCTAATAGTTGAAATAGTATTTTTCTTCTTCTTTTTTAAATAAAGATTTTTTATTTTATGTGCTTTCTTGCTCGTGTGCGTGCACACACACACACACACCCCACATACACACACACACACACACACACACACACACACACACACACACGGACACGGACACACACGGACACACACGGACACACACGGGCACACATACAGGTACCATGTGCATGCTTGGTGCTTGCAGAGGCCAGAAGAGGACATTGTATTTCCTGGAACTAGAGTTATAGACAGTTGTGAGCTACCGTGTGGATGCTGAGAACTGAATCAGCGTCCTCTCTGCAAGAGCAGCCAGTGCTCTTCATCTCTGGGCCATCTCTCTAGTTGCTGAAGTAGTATTTCTATTTGGTAGTTTCAGTCGTATGTATTTATGACATCCTATCTTCTTGGTTTATGATGACTTTGCTATATTGACAGTGGGGACTTTTCTAGTTATTATATGTCACTACGATAAAATACTCAAAGGTAAATACTTGCAAGAAAAAAAATTTTTATTTTGGCCCATGTTTATGCAGGTTACAGTGCAAGAGCAGCTGGTCCCAGTGCTTTGGGCCTGTAGTAAGCAGGTGCATATCATGGTAGGATCAGGTGGCAGAGGAAAAACCATATATATCATGAAGCAGAAAACAAAAACAGATGGGAGTGGGGTGAGATTTCATACATTTCTTCAAGGGCACATCCCCGGTGTCCTGAGGACTCCTGACTAGGCAGCAACCCTCCACTATTCCCAAACAAAGCCCTAAACAAAGCTTCTTCCAACAGGGTCACTCTGGGAGCCACGTTCTTAACACATGGGGGACATGTGTTTAGGGGACATGCCTAGGCCACTTGGGATGTGTGTGTCTCTAACAGAGAGCTCGTTTCTTACAGAGGTTCATATGAACTGGCAAGTTGGGGCTCATTGGTGGTAGGACATCTGTCTAGCAGATACAGACTCTGGGTCCCGGCATCACACCTGAAAAGGAAAATGGGGATGAATATCCTGAAGAGACATTCTAGCCTCTCCTTTTGGCCATTGGACTATTAAAACAATGGGCCCTAGGAGTTAAAAATTTTCCAGGAACCTCACACTGGGAGAAGGAAAATGTTGAAGCCAGGGCCAGTCAGGGGAGGAGCTTGTGTCTACCGAGAAGACATTTCATACCTTTTTGACAACAGCTGGCAGGAGAGACTGGGACCACATTTGACTGGGACTGCTTGGCTGTGTATAATTCTTGCCTCCCTACCTAAGCTTTATGCCAGGATCTTGAAGATGGACTTGGGATGGAGGTGGGCAGGGCCACTGATGCACTCTGTTCTGATTAGCAATGAGGCTTCAAGGAAGAAATCTCCTTTCTGAGCTGAGATTGTTAGGGTCACTTGGGATGTGCCTGTCTCCAATAGAGAGCTGGTTTCTTACCCTAGAAGCTGTGCTAATAGAAGGTAGGAAGGAAAGACAAGCAAAAAAAAAAAAAAAAAGCTGACGAGTATGGCAGGGGTTGAGAGAGCTGGTGACTAACCATGAAAGTAGTACTTCCCAGAAACTATGGCCTCTAACTTTGAGGCAGGGGCCTTCTGGGAAGCTAGCAAGATTCCCAGGTAGGGCTCTGAGACAGACTTAGACTTGGGTATTAACACATCAGAAAAGGAAACTGATCAAGGTAGGTTTACAAAATTCCCACACCAGGCTAACCTCAGTCCTTCTTTGATGGGATTATTAGGCCTCAGATACTTTGTGCTGCGATAAGCATTTGACTAAAAGCACATGGAGGTGGGCCTGTGTTCTAGCAGGAGATGGAGGCTTGGGTGAATCCTGTTCTGTTGGAGCAGGGGTGCCAGCTGACATACGTACCCATTTGCTTTCTTGCTGATACAGCTGAGCCTTGGAGCAAGATTGACAGAGCACATGAGAACTTCGCTGTCTTCTCAGGAGTGACAAAAGTCATGTTCGGTTTGCTGGGTTTCCAGCGCAGCAAGTGACCCCGCAGAGGCACAGGGCACAGGCCTTTGCAGAACAGTGTGCTTATTTATAGCCGGGCTGGAAGTCCCTCACCACACAAGTACTCCCACCCGGGCCTGCCTATGGCACCTCCCCGTTACAAAAGTGAGATGGATAACTGAGAGATGGAATAATCGGCCAGAACTCTTAATGTATTTAACATATAACGGATCTCAGGCCAGTTTAAGGGTGAGGAAACTTAATGGTAGCAAATTTGAAAACAACGACGACAACAACAGCAAAAACCCTAGCTGTTCAGAGGTTCAGAAATCATGAGCATGGGGGCTGGGGTGCCCCTAGTAGATCACTTGCCTAGTTTGTTCAGGGCCCTGGATTTGATCTCCAGCACTACACAATTATATTTTAAACATTTTGTTTTGCTGTTTTGTTTGAACGCTTACATGAGAATCCAAAATTTGTTTATTTTGTATCTAAAAGAACAAGGTAACACATGCCTGTAATCTTGACACTCCGTCAGTGGAGGCAGCAGCACCATCGTTCCAGCCCGGTCTTCAGAGTACCACCCCATCCAAGTGAAGTAAAGTAAAGCCCATGGCTGTCCTGGAGCTTGCTGTGTAGATCTGAGATCCTCCTGCCTCTGCCTCCTGAGTTCTGGGACTAAAGGCAGCGGGATATGATTTATAAAACATCAGTGTCATCACGTGTGTTAGAGATAGCAGTCGGTGTGTGTGTGTATGTGTGTGTGTGTGTGTGTGTAATGGTTGTGCTACAGTTTTGCTCTCAGGTCACAGCCCGCTATGGACACTTCCTAACAGCATTGGAATGGGGAGGTCAGACTTCTGAAACAGTTGGTCATTTGAAAGCTTTTATGGGGACAGAGGATTCTCCATAATCTATACCAGTGCTAATACTTGTGTCAGCCTCCAAATTCCAGATGACAGTAGAGCCAAGGATGAATGGAGAAAGGGTTCTGGCCCCAGGGTTTGACTTGCTGTAGGCGAGGATAGGAATGGGGTAGGGGAAGAGCACCCAAGGCGGAAGAAGGACACAAGTCCAGCTCTGCAGGTAGGGGCCACCGTGGAAAGTGGCAAGGATATTGTGTTTGGAGGGCATCAGGCTTCAGAATTAGACTGGAATTCAGGGTACTTATAAGACCTTAGGGAGGGGAAAAACTTGTTAGAATTTGGGCAAGGATGGTTTTGCAAAGTCCCTGTTCAGGATACCCACTGCCTTGAGCTCTCGAAGCCCTGTTTCTTATGCCTCCTGGTGGGTGCTTTGGAGCAGAGAAGGATTTCTTGAATAACAGCTTCTATCAAAGGCACAGAGAAAAAGGGCAGTAGTGGGCAGGAGCAGAACTAAAGGTGTGTGGACCACTTGGGTCCGTTGCTATTGTCTGGGTATGAAGTGATGTGCTCTGGCCTGTGCTGGAGATGGAAGGCAAGGACATACCATGTGATGGATGTGGAGCAGGTGCATTGAGAGGACTCCTGCCATCGCTTTCATTGTTTAGACCCTGTGCTTTTCCAATTTAGCTCACGATGAGAACGCACACACTTAACTCACTGAGCGTGCACAGCTTACCGTACCGCTTCCTTCCTGGGAAGCCTGATGCTTTCTCTTTCGGAGACAAATGACATTTGGACAGTGGGCTTCTGTCATCTTTGTTCTACAACTAGGTGTGACCTGTTTGCATTACACTTGGGCAGGTTGCAGTAAGACATTGCCAATGGTATCTTATCTAAGGGGATGCAGCAGTGAAGACATCAGCCGTCCAGCAGTCTGCCTTATCAGAAACAGGGCCGGGAAACAGTGAGTCAGCATGGGAGCCTCCTGGCTGGCTAGCAGAGACGGCATAGAGCCCCTGCCTTCCCTAGTAGCTGTCTGTCTGCCTGCCCACCCCGACTTCGGTTGGCAACTATGGACTCTTATGCAGCTTTTAATGAGCTTGTTATTTTCAGCTCCTGTCAAATCAGAAGGAGCAGCTACAAAGAGGCATACTGATCAAAGCTGCTGGTCCTTGGGAGAAACTACATGTCGAAATGGGAGGCATAAGAATCAGGGCCTCGAGAGCTCAAGGCAGAACTTGCTGGAGCCTCCTGTATAGGGAGACAGCTCAGCATATAAGTCTGGTGGCAGACACAGTATCACTGCGTTGTAGACCGGCAGGCCATGCAGCCTCAGAGGGCAGGAGGTGCATTGCACAACTTTACTTGTCAGCTAGTGCTCATTCACTGAGGACTTACTGCAGTGAGCAGGGACTAGCTATCCCAGCTTCAGACTGTTTATTTAGGCTTTGAGAGGAAGTTCCCCTTTTATTTCTTACTGTTTGTGCAAAAGTGTGCCTGAGTGTAGGTTTGCACATGTGGGTGCATTACCCATGGAGGCCAGAAGAGGGTGTTGGATCAGCAGGAGCTGGCACTTATAAGCACCCCAACATAGGTGCTGAGAACAAACTCATGTCCTCTGGAAAAACAGCAAATACTCTTAAATTTGCTGGACCATCTCTTTAGCTCAGGGCTTTAATTTTTTTTTTTTTTAATTTTATTTTGTGACAGGACCTTACTATGTAGCCCTTGCATGTGTGGAACTTGTGCTGTAAACCAGGCCTGTGCACAGATTCACCAGCCTCTGCCACACAGACATTGCGATTAAGGCCATTCACCATTGTGTTGGGCTGTTTGTTTGTTTGTTTGTTTGTTTGTTTGAGCCATAAGCTCATGTAGCCCTGTCTAGCCTAGAACTCACAGCAGAGCATGGCCTTGAGCTCTAGGTTCCCCTGTCCCCACCACCCAAGGTTAGGATACGGATTTGTGCCACCACACTCTCTAACTTTCTAACCCCCACTACATTTCCAGGCCTTGGAAAGGTGGTTGGAAGCTGATGAACGATCAGCAGATTCTTGTTAAATGACTGAATGACTAAATGTGGCACAGATGGGGAGGCTTAGTTTATTTTAAAACATCAAGGATGACTTCCACAGTAACTTATCTCCTATGGTAACCATTAGACAGCACTTCACATAATGGCAACAAAATTGTGTTTAGGTAAATGGCCTTGGAAGTGCAGTTGGTTCCCTAGGTGCTGGTTCTCGGAATACGGAATTTGAAAACATTGCAGTGAGCGTATTCTCATGTGTAGATGTGCTACTTGCGATACACCGTTAGTCTGTGTTGATGCCATAGCACAGCCTATCCGCTGCATTTCCTACTTGACCCCAGACCCTACCATACAGCTCCCTGTTTAGCTACCTATGCACCACCTATGTAAGTTCTGATGTGTGACAGCTAGACTCTGTGCTTTGGAGGGGCAGGGGTGTGGTTACTCAGGTGAGTATGACTAGGGCCTCTCCTCAGGGAGTGCTCACTTGGAAGGAGGAGTGAGATGGGGGCGGGTGTAGACAGCTGCATTCCAAGGTGTAAAGTTACAGGTGTGCACTTATCTGTGGGATTGAGAGGAAGGAGCATAAACCCTGCTCCATGTGATGAGATGATTAATAGTTCAGGTAAACACAGTTATCTGGAGCCTCTTGGGGTTTGACAACTGGCTTTGCAGGATGGGGGGCTTAGAGGTAGTGCGTGAGCTCTAGTATAGTGGCCTCCACCCTCCTATCTTCATCCTTCTAGTGACCTGTGAGCATCTGCTTTGAGGACCCCTCTCTAACCTCACCTTCCTTTCACCTCTCTCTATGAAGCTGGCTGGAAATTCATTATTCCAGCAGATCTAGTAAGGAACACAGTTGATTGGTGTTTGCAGATACATAGGAGGCAGGCATGAGTCCACCAAGGGAGGGTCTGGCAAGACAGAAGGATTGCTTTCCAGTGGAAAGGCTCCTTCCCTGTCTCTGCCCAAGGATGGCGGAGGAATAGTTGTTGAAGTGAGGCAGAGTGGTGGTGTGCACTGAGCCTTTTCACTGTGCATCATCAGGTAATAACCTGTGACTGATGAAATCATATATTGCAGGGTAAGTCTTGAATCCACATAGAGAGGCACAGGCAGGGTGCAGACTGGATTCGGGGCCGCTTGAGTTTTATGGCTCCTCATATTCAGGGCACCCACAGGACAAGCTTGGGTTGGGGATAGGGGTTTGAGGGAATTATGAACTGCCTTATGTCGCAGTGGCTAGTCCATCTGGGCCCCGAGCCCAGTCTCTTGCTTCCTCCCAGCCTAGATCTTCTGCCATGTCCTGCTGCTAAAGCCTTTCTTAACTAGTTCTGTCCCACTAGGAAACTACTTAATGAAGCATTGCTTCCACAATAGCAGGTGTTGCTTGGGGCTGGCTGCACTGGAGAGCAACAGGGGACACATCCTGAGGTTTGGTTGTTATAGGCAAGAAGGCAGAGTGCCAGGGTTCGAGCACTCCTCCTCCCCCCAATCATATTTGCTGTCTGACAGCTGTCCAAAGGTCAGTTTAAAGAGAAGTTCAATAGTTTCCCATTTGAACCTTTGTTTCAGCGGATGTCCTTTTATAAAGCTGTTCATAATGTACAGCGCATATGTTTTAGCATTTTATTTATTATCGTATGTGCCCGGTGCATGTGGTAAGGGCAGGGTGTGTATGTGCCGTGGGGCATGTGTGGAAGCGAGAGGGCAATTCTGTGGAGATGACCTTCCACCTTCACACCTTCACTTGGGTCCCAGACATCTAACTCGTCAGACGTGCGTGGCAAGTGCCTGGATCCACTGAGCCATCTTGCCAGTCCTACAGCGCATATGCTTTTATGTAGTCGGAATCAAAGCTCATTTACCTCTTTACACGAATCTCCCTCTTTATAATTATCCTCTCCACTGGTAGGGCAGTATCTGCAGTGTTGGGGTGCCATTGTTCTCTGTCCTTGTGCTTGGGACATTAGCTGGCTGGCTTTTTCCCGTGGGATACACTGTAGAGCATGTAGAACATGTAACCTTCTGTTTCTGTTGTCGGTCCAGAAAGGAGAGTGTGCAGTCTGTAGTCTTGTAGTAGATGCTGAGGCTGGAACCCAGGACCTTGTGATATTCTTCTTGCCCTGTAGATAGAGATGTGCTGATAAACTGGGGCATAGCTTGATGAGTTATTAGAATGCAAACACTCTGTGTCCTGAGATAGAACCCTGTGTGTTGGTCAGGCATGTCCCCCTATCCCCCTCCCCCTTGTGTGACCTTCCCATCATGAGCAGCAGCTACCTGACTTTATTGTGGTCACTTCCTTATTCATTTGAAGTTTCCCCACCAAAGTGTGTATCCTAGGCAGTGCGCGTCCGTGTGTCTCTCCTAGGCATTGTGGTTTGACCTTGCCTTTTTGAAGACAGTCTTTTAGATCTTTGAACCTAGGGGTGCCTCTCCACACCCCATCTCTTCTCCTTCCTGTACTGGAAACAGGATAGTTTGCATTATGGGGTTTCTAGAGGGTTTTTTTTTTTCTAGGCAGGATCCTGTGGAGAGACTGAAGCAATTTGTTGACTCCAGAGGTGGGGTGTTCTGTCACAGGGACACTGTGGCTGCTTGCTGGAAGAGATGGGAGTTGCCATTCTGCTGTCATTCAGGCTGCCAGATGTTGATGTTGCAACTTTCTCATTCCTGATTATTTGACATGTTGGGATTCTAAAAATCAAGAAGAGATGCGTTACTGTGTGTAATGGAGTCACTGGGACCCACATACTGTACGTCACCTACTGAGTCCAGTCCTGTGCTCCCACTAACCCAATGTCTGACTCTAGGGTTTGCCTCCTCTGACCTTTCTTATGATAGGGTCTTCTAAGTTTGGCCCTTTGAGACCACTTCTTTGACTGAAGCAGAGGCTTTTCTGAGTCCACCCCTACGGTAGCTTACATCAGTATTCCAGTTCTTTTCATGGGGAATTCATCCACCAAATGAATAGCCTGTGTTTTGATCATCGATTGATGTCCATTTCAGTTGTTCCTGCCTTTTCAGTATAATGATTAAAGGTGTGGACATCACGTACAACATTTTCATGAGCGTGCATTTTTTATTTTTCTAGGATATGTACCTTGAGATGGAATTGCAGGCCATGATATGATCTGAACTTCACTGTTTGAGGAGCTGATAGCGTGTTTTCCAGTGTGGTTGCAGGTTACTCTGCTGGTAGTATGTGAGGAGTCCAGTGTATCCAGCTTGCTGTTAGGTCCTTTCTCTCCCAGCCATCTGAGTGGGCGTAGAGAGTGGGATCTGGTTGTTGTCGTGGGGTGCCTGCCCTTGTGGCTGTTGATGCTGCTCACCTTTAGGTGTTTATCAAACCCTTCTTGTGTATCTTCAGAGCACCTTGTGCACCCATCTGCTGGCTCCATTAGATACTTGTCTTTTCATTATTGAATTGTAATAGTTCTATTTTTTTTATTATTATTATTCTGGATAAAAGTCTCTATCAGACACCGTCAGCCCTTTACGACCCTGACTGGAATGAAACTACTGAAAAACAATTGCATCAGTACTGAACATGTATAGACACTTCTATGCATTCTATACATTAGGTCACTCCTTAGACAGCACAGGGAAGCAAGAACAGCTTTCACATAACATCTGTGGTGTCTCAGGTGTCAGGAGTCCTCAAGAGGACTTAAGTCACGTGAGAGGATGTGCATAACTTATTTGCCATGTGTGTGAGGGATTTGAGCATCTGTGCCTTTTGGTCCTTCTTGAGTGGTGCTGGAACATTTCCCTACAGTGGTGCTGGAGTGATGACTATATATGATTTACAAACTTCCCCGTGTTTTGGATTGCCTTTGCATGCTTTGGACATCTCAGTGTGTTCAAAGCATTGAAGCTTTCATTCGTGTACATGCAGTTTGTTGTCCTCTGGTTACTTGGCTCATACTGTTGACGACATCTTTCATCAACCACCGCCTAACCCACGCTCACGAAGGGCCTACGTACCATTGGCGGTTTCATAGTCATCTCTCTTCCACTGAGGCCTGGTCCATCTTGAGTTAATTTGTGTGTTTGCTACCACCTACTCTTCCCTCCAGGGAAGGGTCAGGCGATGCCGGTTGCTTTCCCATCGATTGCCAGTGTTGTAATAAGGAGCGGATCCTCCAGTCATTGTAAGAAGTTGCTGTTTGTTTCCTCTGTCAGTGTTTTCTCTGACACCTCGGTTAAATGTATTTGCTGTGGTGTAGATTTTATCAGAGACACATGCCTGCATTCTGCTTGGATGAGTACTAATAAGCCTCCTCTTTAGTCAAAGGTCTTTTTGCAATAGCTTTCTATTTGAGATCTCCTCTGTCTTCCTAAAAAGAGGTGGGGGGGGGGTGGGAAGCATCTGTCACCAGCCTGTTTTGCAAGGCAGAGATGTGGTTTTCCGAGGTCATGCCTGTTTCTCAGTAGCAGGTGAGGCTGCTGCATCTGACTGTCTTCTTGGGTTCGGGCTCCCTCTGTGAACCACACAGAACCTGGAGTGGACCTGGGCTTTGGGTTTGAGTTCTAGCTGGATGGCTGTCCACTGTAGTAGAGCTAGTGTTTTCTCTGGGCTTTCGTTGATTGCCCTGTAAAATGAGAAGGCTGGCCAAACTAGCAGAGTTGCTAAGGTGGCCTGACTTGACAGCCAGCCCAGGTGTGGCTGTGCTGGAGCAGAGCCCATCACACCTCTTTGTAGAGTCCCTGGTCTGGGAAAAGCTTGCGATCACGAAAAGTCGTTCATCTAGAAAGCATCCTCCTTGTAAGGAGAGAAGGGACAGGGTTGACAGTGTTCATCTGGGTCTTTAACCCCGCAGGGGTGCATGGTGTTTGAATATGTATAATTACAAATCCTTACCTCACTTAAATAAGACAAATTAAAGATTTACAAATTTGTGTGCATCTGTGCAATTCATAGAGAGAAAAGGGTTTTTAAAAATACCTGTTTCTTATCCACCTGTCATACCCTTAATTTCCATGTCCCTGTTTGTCTTCCAGAAACATGCCAAAGGCCAGGATTTGTTCGACCAGATTGTGTACCACTTGGACCTGGTGGAAACAGATTATTTTGGTCTGCAGTTCCTCGACTCCGCCCAGGTCACGGTATGTCTTGCTGTGATTTCATTTCAAGAGCGATTGGCTCTTCAAGCTAATTGCCGTGCCGAGGATGCCACACACTGATAGAGAACAGAGTAAAATTGAGATATTGTGCCAGCGATGAGCCTGGCAGGTGGTGCTGGTGCCAGAATGAAATGCATGCAGGATGCTTGTCAGCTCTTCCCACCCTTGAGGGAGCCACTGACCAGGAGGCTCTGTGCATAGAAAGCCTTCTGGAAACACGGCTGAACATGGGCATGTGATAGGCATATTGCTAATATAGGGGTGGAAGAAGAAGTTACTTTGACATCCTTTCAGCGGTGTGTCTAGGGGATCCATCACCTTCTTGTGGATCTTAGATGGGAAGGCAGCAGGTGCTGTGAGCCCAGCCGAGCTGCAGGGGATGGTCAGAGCAGGCCTTCGCTCTGGGAGGTGATGAGAAGTCAGAACAGACGCACCCCACTCGCCCTCTGGAGACAGGTTCTAGAGTCTGCAAAGCTCAGTGCAGTTCTTTCTCTTTAAAATGTTTATTTAAAAGCTATTTATTTTATGTTGTATGGCTGTTTTGCCTATGTGTATGTCTATGTAGCATGTGCACTCTACATAGGCAGGTGGTGAAGGGTTAAGATTAATGAGGGATCCCAGGGAGATGGATCTGAAGACTTGAACTTCTGAGTTTGCATCTCCTCACACGTGTTATGCAGTGTGACAGTGCATGTCTGTAACCCAGCAATAAATACTACATCCCTGGGGTAAGTGGAGAGGGTTGCATCCTGGAACTTGTATGGTGAAGAATGACTGAGATATAGGCCTGTTAGCTTTTACTCATCTCATGACCATTTGCGTGCATGTGTGTACATGTGCACAGACACATACCTACCTCACACAGCCTAAACGTAGAAGAAGTATGGGACAGGAGGAATAGGCTGCTGGTTGAGACAGTGTCTTGGAAGGTGGGTTTTCTGGGAATGTGTTTGAGATGGAGATCTGAAGCTCTTTGTACATGGAAGACACTTAGCAGATGTTTCCTGGGTATAGCTATAAGATGTAGCTGCTCAAAACCGGTGCCCGATAAATGGGTTTGCTGGAGACTCTCAGGGAGATGCTGAGCCCTGAGATGATAGATTTTGACTGGTGGTGCTCCTGGTTACATCCCGTGAGGGGGACATTCCTTGGGTGTCTGTGCACACGGACACCACTACTTCCCTTTGTACCTTAGGAACTTCTTTCTGCTCTCAGTAGTCCTTACCTTGCAACACCCTCTCCTCTGAAGCCCACTTGAACCCCACTGTTGGGATTTCTTCTTTGTTTCTCAGCTGGAGACTTCCTTTGATCCCAAATTCCAGGGAGGCATCCCACTTTCTTCCTTTCTGCCTCCCTAGGACTCAGGTTGCTGGCTCTGACCGTATTCTAGAGATGCTGTTTCCTCTCACTTAAACCTCATTTCAGCAAACCTCACAGATCCCTTGTTCCTATCCTTCTGTCCCTTCTCCCATCCCCCAGTCTCTTTTTCTTGCCTTCTTCCCTGCCCCAGAGTGACCAGGCTTTTGTCCCCACTCCATTTTTGGTTCTCCTGCCCCATGGCTGTTCTCTGGCCTCCCCTTGGCAACCAGACCTTTCTGTTTTCTCTGTGGCTTTTCAAAACCCAGGCTGCCAAGCGTTGCTGGAGATGAGTGCCTGTGTCTTTTTGTCTGCAGCAGAGATCACGGGTTGAGCCAAGTCCAAGCTTCCACAATGTGCCTCAGGAGTGCAAGCTTCTCACAGATGCCTGGGTGCCCCTTGGTTCCTTTTTAGATTCCTACTACAGAACCCTAGTCATATCCTCACCAATTGTGTCTAGCAGCTCTTCACCTGCACAGAGGATAGAGGCCGTCTGCCCAGAACTTTCCCATGCTTTTTGCCCTGCACCTCCAAGCCTCTCTTTCTGTCTGTCCTTATTCCATCTTTGGGTAATGGATTCAACCCGCCTCTGTGTCTCCCTTCTGCAGTGACACCCACAGTTCCTTTCCAGTTGCTTCCCGAGAGCCACTGTCTTAGGTCAAGGTTACTATTGCTCTGATGAAACACCATGACCAAAAGCAACTTGGGAAGGAAAAGATTTATTTTGCTTACACTTTCTTACAACCATTCATCATCAAAAGCAGTGAGGGCAGGTTTCTCTGTGTAGCTTTGTAGATCAGGCTGGCCTTGAACTCACAGAGATTCTCCTGCCTCTGCCTCCTGAGTGCTGGTATTAAAGGTGTGTGCCCCCACAGCCAGGCTCAGCTTGCTTTCTTAGAGAACCCAGAACCACCAGCCTAGAGATGACCACACCCATCAATCACTAATTAAGGAAATGCAGCCAGATCTTACAGAGGCATTTTCTTAGTTGAGGTTCCCGCCTCTGTGATGACTCTTGCTTGGGTCAATTTGACATAAAACTAGCCAGTACAACCATATTCAGAGTTTTTATGCTCAGCATCCTCTGACCACCCTAGCTTCTCACACCCTTGAGCCATTATGTCACCCAAACGCCTCTCTATCCTGCGTTAGGCAGAGGGTGCTTTTCATTAGGAGATCTACAGCCCTGGAACTGGGATCGGTTCTGGACCCTCTTCCTGGTTCTGACCCATATGATGGCCTTCAGATAGACTTTCTTTTCTCTCTTGGCTTCAGTTTCCTTACCTCTAAAGTGAAGTCTGTGTCCCCAAACCTAAGCACTTTCAGTCTTACGGTCAGTGACTAGTCTGCAGATGCGTCTGCCCCAGGGTCTCCTTCAGCTAGGAAACCATCAGTTTTGTCTTTATGACCAAGGGCCTGTGGCTTTCCATCATGACCTCATCCCCAGGTGACCCCTCTATAGCTATTTCTCTTCCTGGAAAGCTTCAGCTGTAACTCTTCACGAAAGACTTTGCTGTGAAGCCATGCTGACTAGGCTGGCAGGCAATCCCATCATTGTGCCCCTCCACCGTGGAGCAGGAGGGATGTTCACAGCAGGACTCAGGTGTCCTGCCCAGACTAGCTACCTGCAGATGTCTTGGCTCTGCTGGTCCTGAAGCCTCTCCAGCATCTTGCTCTGCAGATGTGAGAGACTTCCTGTAAGGCAGGAGTGGGATCCCTATCTGCTTTCAAGTCCAAGGATGTAAGAGGTGTGCTCCTGCCTCTAGGGCCCTTCCTTTTACCCGTCTTTGCTTTTTCAACCTGTGCCATCAGAGACTGGTCCTGATGGTGCCAGCCTGCATCTGTACATCCCACTGGGCCCTTTCCCCCAGTGATATACGTCTCACTCGGCTTAAACTTCTGGATGTCCCCCTACAGCATCTCTACAGACCAGCTCATGGCTCAAGAAGTAGGTCCTTAGCTCTCTGAATGTTTTTCCTCTATGTAAACCTTGGAGCTTATTTGCCTTCTCTGAAGCCTTGTTAGATGTCCTTGGGTTTGGTATTTGTAGATATAAGCAAATGGGGCTGAGGGTGTGGCTCAGCAGTTACAAACACTTCCTGCTCTTTCAGAGGACCAGGTTGGTCCCAGCCACCCACATGGCGGAGGTTTATAACCACTTGTAGCTCCAGTTCTAGAGGACCCTCTTCTGGTCTGTGGTACACCATGGGTATCTCATGTGGCACACATAATATATGTAGGCACTCATTATTCATAAAAGAAAAACCTTTCTGACTACCACCTGAGACTTAATGACTTCCTCTTCTTTGTTTGTGAGCAAGGCACATACCCACTAGCAGCCATGGGAGGAGAGGCATTGTAGTTCTTTTCATGTGGTGGAAAGCCCTTAAACCTTGGTGGATCACTTAGCATAACTCAGGCCCCAATGCCCCAACTGAAGTTATCTTTTTCATGTATATGTTCCTGTTCTGGTACCCTGTGCCCTTGAGCCTCAGGTGTTCCTGTCTGTACAGTGTGTGTGTGTGTGTGTGTGTGTGTGTGTGTGTGTGTGTGTGTGTACATGTGTGTGTAATAATAATAAGTACAGGGCAGAGCTCAGGTGTCATGGAGGAGAAAAGGTCTAAACATCTTCTGGAACATTGCTGTGAGTCTCTGGCTTGGCTTGTTTCATGTTGCAAACCCAGGATACTTTACAAAGGAAGGAGGTTTATTTATCACAAAGTTTTAAACACTGAAAGTCCAATGTGGGGTGCCTGTATCTGCATGGCTTCTGAGACAGATCAGAATACAATGGAAAACCAGAAAGGGAATTGGTTGCATGCAGAAGAGATCATGGGTGGTCATGGGTGTAGTGTGGTCTTGGTTTAGTTATAATGATACAGAATTGATTCAGTCTCCAGGAACTAACCCGGTGAAGGTGGGACTCTTGTAACCTAATTTCTTCTCACCAGACTCCACCCCTTAAAGGTTCTAGTACCCCAGTACCACCCTGTAGACCACCCTCTAGTACCCAAGCCCTTGAGAGCAAACCTTATCCAGACCATAGCAGCCTCTTCTCTCCAGCTGGGTAGGGTTGGGGTGGGGACACAGAGTCATCAAGGTGAATGCACTGAGGCGATGCAGCTAATTGGAAGCCGCAAACCTGCAGTGTCTGTGGGAGATTTCAAAAGACCTTTAGAGAGTTGCAGAGATGGCTGCTGGGTATTCCTGATGTTCATTGGGTCTGGGAGGTGGACAGATGACATGGTATTTCTGGGAAGGAAGGAGCAATAGATGGGACACTGGAAGGAATAATTCGTTGGAGAGAGTGCATTGCCCCACAATTCGAGGCCCCCTCAAATATTCTCATTCCCACCCAGCCCCTGACATAAGCACCTAAGGGCTGGCAGTGGCCAGGCTTTGGGCACATTTCTATGTATACCAAGCTTATCTCCCCAGCTCCTTGAAAAGAGCCAAGCCTGGTTTCCATGGTACCCTGCCCAGCCCTGAAGCAACTGTCAAATCCTGTTGGCATCACCTATTTTTAGCAGTTGCTGGGACCTCCTGTTTCCCTTTTCTGTGTCATATAGGAAGGCCACCCAGGGACCCACTCCACAGACCCACACTGGGGATCAGCCTAGAGCAGAAGTTAGGAGTGTGAGTTTATGTAACAAAGCTTTCTGCAGAGAGCCAGGGCCTCCGGCTTGTGCTCCCAGCCTTTCTGCTACCTGATCATGGCAGCTGCTATCGACTAAGTTCCTACTCTGATATAGCATTAAGCTAAAGGCTTGCATGACTTGTGCTCAGCATTTGCTATCTATCTATGAAGCTGGCCACAAAGTTTGCAGGGGGATGAATCTAAGGCTCAGAGAAATTGGAAACTTTGTAGACAGTAGAGTAAGGGCAAAGCCAGGATCCAAAATTTGATCTTACTCCAAAGTCCAGTACTTTTCATTGGGCTATGTAGTTATTTGTTCATCACATACTAAATACACAAATGCGCGCACAGGGATTTAGGACAACAGGGCATTCAGACTTGGCATTCAGAAAACTGTATCCCATGTCAGCTTGAAAGCTGTATGCAGAAGCAGCAGGACCTGTCAGGCACGTTCACCTATACCTTAGCTATATAAAGCAGACCACCCATCAGTGAAGGCGAAGGCAGACAGCCCCTGAGTTCCTCCACAGACCATTAAGCCAGTCACCACAGGTAGACTGATGCATTTTTTAGTTCAAATGGCAAGCCATTGAACTCAGCTCTCTAGTGGGTGTTAGCAAGGTGATTTCTTGTCTGAATCTGTCATGATAGTCCATCTGGCAAAGCCTTTCCATAAATCAAGATGTGGGATGTGATCCTGGCAGAGCCCATCTGTTCTCCTACAGCATCAGTCCTGGAAATACGACCAGCATAGGCCGGCTGTAGAATTTAATGGTCTGAGTCCTCGTGGGAAGTACTGAAGCTCAGAGGTTAAAGAGAGTCTAAAATCTCTGTTCATGGGGCCCTTGCCATGAAGGCTCAGTGCTGGGACTCATATACTAGGACCCCGCCATGAAAGCTGAGTAAGGCGCCTTATGGTCTAGTAGCTAGAAATTCCCTTGGCTTATAAGGAGTATCCTTTATATTGTAGCGAGAAGGGATCTGAAGAGGAAGCCATATCCACAGGATGAAGAGAGAAGGGAGGGAAAGGACATTTTGGATTCACTGTCCATACCTGATTCAAGGATGGGGGAAGGGAGATAAAGAGCTGTGATGGAATTCAAACTCACTGTTGTTAGTGTCAGTGTTCCCAACTCAAGGCCCATCACATTCCAAATTGATGCTAAGCACTGTCTCCACCGACAGGCAGGAGGGGGTCACCCTCCCTCTTCATCCAGATGGGAGTCCATCAAACTCACAGTGGTGGCTTAAGGTTTCCTTGGGGATGTGCCTAAGCCTCTCCCCTATGGCTTCCCATTAAGTACTGCTCTCTGCATGTGTGTACCTGCTCCTCACTGCTGATACTCAGGGGTGGGCTACTGGAAGCCTGTTGTACTTCCTCAGTCCATATGATGCTTCTCTATTCTACCACAGATGGAGGCAAAAGGTCAAAGTTCCTTTCCTGATTTGCGGCCTTCTGGTATGCGGCCACCAGTCTCTCCTTTGTTCATTCTTCACCGTTCTCATATGTACTGGCCCTCAATACATGTGTGGGATCAACCCATTTCAACAGCTAGAAGGAAGAGGTTCTGTCTGAGTCTCTGCAATAGCAAGGCTCAAACCCAGGGCCTTCTACCTGCCAGGAAAATTCTTTACCCCTGGGCTACAGCCCCAGTTTTGCTCCAAAGTGTCCTGAGGCATAGTAGTATTGGCACTAATATATGTAATGACCTTCTGAGACATGGGCAGCAGGAAGCCAGGGCACTGCAGCATCTCCAGCAGCCACCACAGCTGTGTGTTAGCTATGTCGCACAGGTCTGCCTCTCACCTGCCAGATTCAAAGCCATAAAGAGAGAAAAGCAACACACAGACTTTGAAGGAAAAGTCAAAATTGTCTTGGTGGATCTCACGTGGCAGACTGTACTGCCATTAATAAAACCCTGTTCCTGTTGGGAAGGGGCCAGGGAAGCAGACGTCAGGGCTACACATGTCCTGTATGGCACCTGCCCCTTGGATGGGAAGGAAGGCATCTCCTGTGAAGACTGTTGTCCTAAATATCTGCCCACCTTCTACTTGGAAAGTGCCTCTCCTATTCTGTTGACACATGAGTGCCCATTCCTCCTCTTGCTTTATCTGATACTCAGGTAGTCTCTCCTCTGTGGGCCTAGCCACCTCCTGCTGGAGGACTGATCACACTGTACTCCATGGGAAACACCTATCTGTCTCCCTGACCAGAATGCCCCAGGCAGGTAAATAAATGTCTAGCTCATGTCTGCAACCAAAGAGCCCATCACATTCCAGATTGGTGCTAAACACCATCTCTACCTACATGCAGGAGGGGGATCACCCTTCTTCATCCAGAATGTTGCCCTGGTATTACCTTGTGGTATTCATAGAGTGTGGGGTTCTTGAAGGCTGTAATACCTGTGATGAGCAGCCTGTGAGCCTCTGGTGGAACACAAGATAAGCTTTATCATCTCTTTCAGGATCAGGAATGGGTTTCTTGTTGCCTCTGTTGGAGCCACCAACTCCTGTTCTGAAAACCCCCCAAGGGTCAAGGAGTTTCAGAATAATAATGCCACTTTTGATTCCTTTCTTGGCTTCAGAAGCTGCAGATATTTTGTAGCCTCTGTCTTGGCAAGTCCTGCTTCAGGTACAAATGATGAAGCCCCATAAAGCTAGGTAGATAATGGGAGCCCCCTTAGCAGTGTGGCCCCAGGGTGGAGCTGGTTGCTGCCCATAAGAGCATCTGGCATCCATCTGCCCTTATGTTAGCTCTAGCTGTGGACATTTGGCCATTTCACCCCTTGGACTGGCCCATAAACCCCGGGATTGCTTGAAATTTTATAGAACTCACATAGAGCTGTGGTCATTAAGCCATAGGGCATCTTCCTGTAGAGAAGGGTATGGAAGACTAAGCAGTAAACACTGAACAGACACACTAGACACATCTTGTGAAAAGGATGCTTTGCAAATGTGGCTCATGGGTCTTATGTGACTCCTGGGTACCAACTTCTTTATTTTAGTTCTTACAGAATTGTAATGTGTGATCAGTTTCCTCCAGGCCAAGGAAACCAAATTGGACCTGGATAGAGATGGTAGTTAACAGGGGAGGGAGAGGAAGAGTGGCTTTGAACTTAATCTACTTGGAATAATGGTAAGGAGACCTGAGAGAGGAAAGGAGGAGAAAGCTGTGAGTTGTCTGGAGCTGTTTAAACTGGAAGGCTGGCTGCAGGAGAACTTCCTGTGCCTGGGAGTGATGAATTCGCTTAAGTACAGGTTTAGCCATAGACATTAGCATGGTACTTGGCAGGAGCATAAATATGCTTCTATCTTCTCTGTGTCTCTCCTTCCCAGAATGCGATTAGGGGTTTTCAGCGTGCTTGAGGGCAATGGTGAGGTCTCGTTCTTGTGCTGCAAATTTCTAATCAAAATTGCCTACTGCAGAGCTGAGGATGTAGCATGGTTATTAAGGTGCATACCTAGGATGCAGGAAACTCTGAGTTGGATGCTCCCTACTATACAGTCTGGATGTGGTGGTATATATCTGCATCCCCAGCACTCAGGAGGTAGAAATAAGACTATCAGAAGTTCATGGTCATCCTCGGCTACATGGAGAGCTTGAGGCCAGCCTGTCTCAGAAAAGAAAACAAGTGTACCACATAGGCAAACAGTGAATAAATACAAAATGGACAACCAGTTCCCCAATAATAATATCATTAAAATAAAAGGCTGTTCAGAAAAGCAAATGAAAATGGCATTCATATTATTACCATCTCTGCCCACCCCCTCCAAATACCCAACAAATCTTTCTGGACATATCTTGTTAGAAAACAATAATTTTCTATAAACATTATCCTACCTGGTTTATTTTTCTACCTTAACATTGTGCTGTGGATCTCTGTCACATCAGTAAATACAGGCCTTTAAAAATAGTATTGCATTATACAGATGAGCCATTTTTGAATCCGTCTTTGTTAATGGGCATTTAGGTCATTGCCAATTCAAAGCTATCAACAATGAGATGTAGCATCCCAGCCATGTGCCTTTGAGATAGCCATCCTGCTGTGGTGATCTGCTTTTATTACCCAGCCTAGGCAGTGTGAAGATGACAAAGGCCGACATCCTCCTCTCCTTAGCACTGCCTGCACGCTTATTGTATTCTAATTCATCTGTTATGTGCTTTTTTGTGTTTCCACATCCCCCTCCTCCTACACAGTCCTCTCAGGCTTTGTGGTTAGGCATGAAGTACACTGTGCTCATTCAGCCCCGCCCTTTCTCATTAATAACATGTGCATGGTGTCGATTGCTTCTGCAAGTCCCTGGCAGTCAGCAGTATTAGCCTCTGGTTCAGAACAGCTGGAGAGAAGCCTACTTTGCCTGTTTCATTCCAGTTCTTTTTATAACAGTGAAGTTCTAGTGTGCATTGAGTTTACTTAACAGAGATGGTGAACATGTCTAGCTGCTCCCCTTTAAAATACTTTTCACACTTTTGGGAAGCTGACTTAGCTAACTTAAGAGCACCGACTGACATCCAGAGGATTTCAATTCCCTGCACCCACATGGCAGCTCACAGCCATCTGTAACCTCAGTTCTGGGGGACCCAACACTCTCTTCTAGCCTCCTTGTGCACACATGGTGCAGACTTGTGTGCAACATGCAAACAGAATGCCCATTCATATAAAATAAAATCCTTTTGGAAGTCATACTTAATATTTCTCAGTCAAATAAGAACATCCTGGGTACCACACCTGGAACCTCTTACAGGAAGCACAGAAGCCATCAGCCACATGGCCCAGAGTACAGATAGCCCCTGATTTACCATAATTCAGCTTTATGATGGTATGAGAATGATAAGCAGTCAGTAGAGACCAGACCTCAGGTTTCGGTTTTTGGCCTTTCCTGGTAGTTGATTGTTAGTGCTGTTCTGTCTCAGGATCCCAGGCACAACCATGCAATCACAGGCATAAACGAATAACACTCCATGGTCTGCTGTATAGCCAAGCAGGATACACAGGCTAGAGGGAGAAAATGCATGTTTAATTCACAGTATTTTCTCTTTCGGATGGATTTATCTGGATGTTACACCTCTATAGTGTACTCATATGCAGCTTTCTGTAGAAGTTAGGCTACTGAGCATATGTCAACAATTTTGATATAAATGTTTGTATGAGGGAAATGGCTTTGTAACCTCCTAAGGCAGATAACACTGAAGTATGTTTTATGGTCAATATGAGGAGCAATTAAAATGTCTGTACTGACCATGGCTGAAGCATCTGCTTCTCTTTCTATCACTGGTGGAGGGCAGGAATGTAAAAGGGTGAAGGTTTCAGGAACTTCCTTTCCCTGATTTCAGAGTCGAGGGAGTCAGAACCACAAGGATGGGTGTCATCAGAGCTTAGCACAGGTGTTTGCACTCCTGCTAGACTGATTAAGACCCAGAGCCACCAGGAAGACCAGCAGTGTAATGTGTCATCAGTCACCTCAGCAACCCAGAATTTTAAAGGGACTTTGCAGATCAAGTTTTTAGGGGTTTTAGAGCTATCTGAACTCTTTTTTTTTTTTTTAGAAGCTTAGGGAAAGTCTGGCTGTAAGAAAAATGCACTTACATGTACAAGCAAATTATTTGTTTTCTGTTTACATGTGGTTCATGTGTGTATGCGTGTTTGCATGTGTGTGAGCACATAGTGCTTTGCCACCTCATTCATTGAGTCTGGGTCTCACAATGAAACCCAGAGCAGGATGCTACAGCTAATCTCATCACCTAGCTTGCCCTGGGAATTCTCTCTCTGCTTTCCTACTCTGGAATTGCAGGCAACCACTACACCTACCTGGGGATCCAATCTCCTATCCCTAGAGCAAGCGCTTTAAGTGTTTGTTTTTATTTTATGTGTGTGGGTGTTTTGCCTGAATATGTATGCTATGCACCATATGAGTCCAGTGCCCACAGAGGGCAGAAGATGGTGTTGCACCCCCTCGAATTGGATTTACAGGTAGTTGTGAGCCATCATGTGAGTGCTGGGAAATCTAACGTGGGTTCTCAGGAAGAACAGCCAATGTCCTTAACTACTGAGCCACCTCTCCAGGGTGAGCGAAGGATTCTTCATACCATACCTAGCAGTTTGCAGATCTCCAGTGAGGCCTTCAGGATCCAGCTTAGTCTTGGGTCTCTGTGAGTGGAATTGCCTAGGTTTGTAATGGAGAGGAGCTCTAGGGACACATACTTGGTTCCTAAAGAAACATTTTTTTTTTCTTTTTTCTTTCAGCACTGGCTGGACCATTCGAAACCCATAAAGAAACAGATGAAAGGTAAGGCAGAGACTCCAGTCTACTCATGTTTTCTTTTTAAAACAAAACAAACAGAAAAGCTGTCAGTAAACTCCTTTGTCAAGATTTTTGAGATAGTTTGATTTGTAAATAGATTTGCTGTTAAATGGATGGTTTTTGCTTCCTTTAAACTGGCCAGAGAGTAGAGCTTTAAAACTGAATGGGCATTTTGGGTAGACATTGAACCACCTGAGCTCTCATTTCACACGAGACACCCCTGCCAATGAGAGCTGACTAATGTACTATTCAGAAACCTGACACCCACTTCACTCATGACCAAGTGAGTTTTACAGCACATTCAGAACTGAGAGTAGGAAGCAGGAAGTCTCCAACTCTCTCCTCACTCACAGGTGTGGTAACCATATTTCTCTAATGCTGCTCATGCTTAGATCATTTGGAAATTATATTTTCTTAAAAATATGTTGCTGTTTCTGCGTCACCTCTTCCAGCCCACTTTGTACTTTGTAAAACGTGGGTGCTGGTTTGGAGTAACCCCACCAGAGACGGTGAGACGTCAGCTCTTTTTACCCACCCAGACTCTCAGGGTTTTCTGCCAGAGTGAAGTTCCCAGCTAAACCATCCCGGTCAACCTAAAAGTTTGGCTCCATTTTTCAAACTGCACATGGAACAGTGAGCTTGCTGTCGTTTCCATGAGTCCCCTTTTGTCTGATGGGGGACAAACAACTTTACCTTTCTGTCTCCAAATGTTCAGTTGGACCTGCCTATGCTTTGCACTTCCGAGTCAAATACTATTCTTCAGAACCAAACAACCTTCGGGAGGAATTTACAAGGTAGGACACCCCACAGATGATTCTGTCCAGCCTCAGCTGGGGGGGGGAGTGGGATGGGGAGGGTGGCTCACTTCCTTTTCAGTCCTCTGTGTGTCTATGAAGACATTACTAGCACTTTACCCAGGCTTCTCTACTCTGTTGAAAACCCACCAGTATGCTTAATTTGATATTTTATATAGGAATCAAATTAGATGGATTTTTCTTAGACCTTGGGGAAATGATGGGCTCATCTATGGCATTTTGTCTTTGTCTCCATTGCAAAAACCAAAGGGAAATATTGGGAGAAGACTTTTTAGTCAGCAATAGCTTTTTTTTTTTTTCTTTTTTCTTTTTTTTTTATGTTTCATAACATTCTGATTGTTCCAACAGAAGGAACCCTTCACTTCATATAAGCAGCCCTGTTACCACAGATTTTGTTAGGACCCTCTCATCTCTCTCAGGTCCACTAGATATTTTTATGTTGTTAGTGCCTGTATTTATCTCTTGGATTTCAGAAACAATGGAAGAAAATGAGAATGTAAATAGGGATTGGAGTGTGGAGCTTCCCTTCCATTTGGGCACGTAATGCTTTATCTGGTTCTTGATATCACCAGAGTGTCTTGTCACTGGGTTTGTGTGTGATGCAATGCAGTAGTGACCTGTACAGTGATGTGTGGTCAGCAACTAGTTGAGGGCCACCAAAGTGACATTTGGAAAGCTAGCACTAGTGCCTACGGCAAGGGCCTTAGGGACACCATACTCTTGGTGTGAATGCACATGTCAGTGCCCTAAATTTCAAAAGTGGAAGTTCAGCTATAGTTAAGGATCTATTGGGAAGCAGAACCTTCTGGAATGAGGTGGAAACTTCAACCTCCCTGCCTATTTTGATTTCTGTAGTACATAGCTATTTTACAGAAAAGGATAGCCCACATGGCTTCCAAGGTTCAACTCATTAAGCAACTGCAGCATTTCTCTTTGGAGGTCCTTATGAAATGTGTTATCCCTAGCTGTCACCACAGCTATTCATTTTTAATCCAGGTGTGTGAATCAGAAACACTGGGAAGTTTTTTGGCAAATAGGATTCCTGGGGGCCACTCTTGAGTGTGGGATTCTGACTCCATAGGCCTGAAGTAGAGTGTGGGAGGCTTTGATTGGTACAAAGTGGTTCGGGTGCCCACATCTTCCTTGAAAGAAAAAACTTTTACTTAAGACTAAGGCATTTATTTTTTAGCTTGGTAAGCCCCCTGCTTATGTTTTTTGCTACTTTTCTTCTTGTTTCTTATTATCCCTGTAATTATCTGTAGTGTAATTATAGGATTTTTCGTGTGTGTATGTGTGTGTGTGTGTGTGTGTGTATATGTGTGTGTGTGTGTGTGTGTGTGTGTGGGCGCACACATGGTTCGCATGTGTGTTTGATTTGTTTGTTTTAAAGACCAAGTAGGCAGTTAAACTGCATCAGAAAGAAAAGCTGGAGTGGTTTCAAGTAGACTCTGCAGTTAGTTGCAGACTTTTGAGAGAGTTCTGGAATCTGCTAGGCATAGCTGGCCAGGTGCCAGCGCAGAGGTTCCCTCCTGCCTGTTTTCTTGGATGCATTGTTTGCCTGCGTGAGTCCTGTGTGCCTGTTGGGCTAGTTTCTTCTGCACCAAAGCCATCATGCAAGTCACATCAGACCGCTTGGTGTTGCATCCATGCTCCATCCTACAAGTATCTTGCAAACTCCCCTGCAGGCCCAGTGAGGCCTGGGATGCCTTTCCACAGGCTCAGAAGGAGGCTCCTCTCTCATTTGTTTGAACTCTCCTTTAACAGTACAGAATGCCAGGGAATGTGCAGGGAGGGATTTGCCACGGGAGGCTGGGGATCTGAGGTGGCTGGGAAAGGCAAGGGTTCCCCTCTGTTGACTTTTGTATATATTTGTCAGGTACCTGTTTGTTTTACAACTCAGGCATGACATTCTTTCTGGAAAGTAAGTATGCTTTTGTTCTAACTCTTAACCCAGCATAGAGCATAGTATAACTCAATAATTTACTGTTTTAACTTTTAGCCTTTATCCTCTTTACCAGATTCAAAAAAACAAGTACACCAGGTCTTTTCAAGTGAGTCAGATACTTGAACTGCTGTCATTTTTGTCATGTTTTAAAAATGATTTCTATATGGCTTGGAGCATTTCCAAGAGCATTGAGTTTCTTGAATGATGTGTATTTGGGAACCACTTTCTCCCTGTCACATCACCGGCCCATTCATATCGGCTTCTGTTGTATTTGCAAGCAAGGCCCACTGTCAACATGTATACATGTACAAGTATTCGTGCAGTTTGAAAAGTCTCACTTGTCACCGTCACTCCGAAGCAGTGTAAAGAGACCCTGCTAGGAAGAGCTGTAGCCTCTTCCTCTCATTGCCTTTCCCATCTTATTATTTAAACTCAAGGCATTGGGCTTATAGTGATCATTAGCAAAACACGTATCATTTTATCACAAAACAACATGTGGTTGGTTTTGAGGGAGCATTCGTAGCAAAAGAAAGCTGACAAGATGGCTCAGCAGGTAAAGGCTCTTGCACCCAAGCCAAGCAACCTGACTTTGATCCCCAGAACCTGAAAGTTGTGCTCTGACCTCCTTATACTACTGTGGCATGTTCAATCTGCCCTGACATCTGAGCATGTGTGCACAGGTGTACACACACACACACACACACACACACACACACACACACACACACACACACACACAATCTTATCTATATGAATAAATAAATAGAATATTTTTTAAAATTAGATTTCATCATTTTCCAATAAGAGTTACTGAGTATTTTGTATTGCATTAAAAAAAAAATAAAAACAAAACTGAGGCTATATTAAGACTAAGAAGCAATACCTGATGTTACTAACAGGAATATGTTCTGATTTGAATATAATCTGAAGGAAATTCATTGGGTAATTTCTACCATTTTTGATGGTCCACACATCTAATCACAGAGCTGGGAAGGCAGAGGCTGGTGGATCCGAGTGAGTCTGAGGCCTGTCTGGTCTATATCTAGTGAGTTCCAAGCCAGCCAGAGCTACCTAGTAAGACCCTATCTCAAATAACAAAACCAAATATAAATCAATTATATAAATAAAATTTAAATGTACTAAATAAGTAAAGTGTAATTTCCATGTTTGCAAATTCTTAATAGAAAATGCAATCTAAAAATTGCCGTGGCAGGTAGGCAACAGAATGGGTAGACTGTACAGTGTATACATTGGCCTTACTCAGCCATGCTGTACAGTCTGGTTGGTGTGTGTGCTGAGTATGTGTGTATTTTTATCGCTGTTGATTCTGTGCTCATCATACTGAAGATCCTGTCAATGTAGAACTTGTCTCCAATTTGGAAAACATTGATGACAGTACTTCATATATGTCTAGTGCTTTGCAGTTTATCTCTACTCCCACCAGACTTGTTATCTAACCAAAACAGTGTTCTGAGCCCAACACTGCCTCCTGTCTACTGGAAGACCTCGGGCGAGATGCTGAAGACTAACTCACTCATCTGGAAAATGAAAAATGGGGTGGGGAGCATTGGCCACACCCATCCTAAGAGTGTACAAGCTATACATTGACTCAGCTATATCCTATACTTGAGTAGACTTTAAGAACTATGAAGTTCTATGCCAGTGTCCATTACAACAGTTTTCCTAACTAACTTTGGAATTTGATTTATGAGTAACATCACTGTGTTTGCAGTAGCAGTCTGTGGTCCTGCCTCAGTTGGACCTGTTAGAATGCTGAGCACATCTAGTGGTCCTGGAAACACCACACACGGTGTTGGTATGCTTATTTTAGCATCCTAACTTTGTTTCGAGAGAGAGTGAAGGCAGCTTGAAAAGAGTCATGGACTGTCTCAAGAGAAAACAAGTGTAAGATAATAAGACGAAGGACAGGTTTTCGTTGTTTTTTTAAACATCCCGAGTTCTCTTCAAACCCAGCAGAAGTGATAGGCGGTAGATGGTAAATGGTAGATGGTTGATAGAACGTGTACTTGGATAATCTCTTCATATGTGGGGAACTGCCCTGGGACATTTGTGATGTATGTTAGTTTGTGTTCTTCCACATAGACCCTAAAAATACAAACCAGTAGCATCAGAAGTCTTGTGTAGATACTGCTGCCTTTTTACTGACATGTGTTACATGGTTTCAGATGTAGAGCTTCCTATTAGTGTTCATTTCTTTTTCTTTTCTTTCTTTCCTTCCCCAAGACTGAAATGCCCCTATGAAACGGCCGTGGAACTAGCTGCTCTCTGTCTGCAAGGTACATTCATCTTTACCATCTTAAAGTTACTGCTTTCATTTCAATAAGGGAGGCTCTCCCGGGTGCCAGGCTTGGTGTCCTGCTTTCTCCCAGGATGTAAAGTAAGGTGTTGTGACCTCAGTCTCCAGAGCTTGCAGTCTGGTGAGGAAAGCACATGGAGCATATGGCAGTTTCTCTAACAAGAGAGATAGACAGGGGGCTTGGGAGAGGGGCCAAGCAGGGACGTGGAGAGGAAGGTGGCTGGGAGAACCAAGATGGAAGTGTAGCAAGGAGGGGAGCTCCACTCTTGCTTGGTGTGCACACGGCCCAGGGTTTCATCCCTAGCGCATCAAGTCTGGGGTGGGGCTTTGCATATTAAGGGACTAATACAGATACAGGTTGATTGAGTTTTGAACACCACATCAAACCAAATTTGGTAATACACACCAGTAATCCCAGCACTTAAGAGGTGGTGGTAAGAGAATCAGAAGTTCAAGGTTATCCTTAGCCGGATACAAGTTTGAAGCCAGCCTGGATTACATGAGGCCCTGTCTGGGAGGGGGGGGGAGCAAGCATGCAAACAGTAAATCACAGAGCTAGAAATCACAGTGTGAAGTTCAAAACACTGGACTGGCAAAGAGCCTTTGGCCCCACTTAAAACGTATGAGCTTGGTGGGGTCAGCAGCAATTCTTTGCACGTTCTTAAGGAGGCAGACTTGTGGGTGGTGGGTTTTTTTGGAAATGCCACACTGGCTAGCTGTGTGAAAAGAAGGAATTGGAGTGGGGCCGATACATGGGCTGGGGAAGGGCTGTTACCGTAACAGAGATAGTAAGAAAGCGAGCAGGGCAGGTGGGTGTGTACATAGTGAATGCAGCCATGGCTGGATTCCCTGATGAGCCTTACTGTGAGAAAGGAGTTGGGGATGACTCAGGCTGCTGCTGAGGGTAGGTGGCGGCATCGATGACTAAGTAGTGGGAAAGGTAGCTCCTGTGGAATACGAGACCTGTTAGGACCTTGGCCAAGAGGTGCTGAAGTCACCAGCATGCAAGAGGGAACTGGGTGGCAGAGGTCTGTCTGCAGGACCGTCCACATTCACTGTTCAAATGGGAGGTGCTGGGGGGGGGTCTTCATTTAAGATGCATGAGAAACACTTGCTTAGTTATCCAGCACTAATTAAGAGAATGGGATTTCATTATCATGTGGTTAGCACAGTGCATTTTAATTTAGTGTGTATGCACGCACGCGCGCACACGCTCTCGAGAGATCAGAGAACAACTTGGAGAAGTTGGTTTTTTTACTTCTTTCACCATGTGGGTCAAACTCAAGTCTTCAGGCTTCGTGGCAAGCACCTTTATCTGCTGAGGCATCTCACCAGCCCTACTTAGGATTTTCAGTCATTGGGTGTTGTCACATACATGTAAAGATGTTTTGTTGAGAATGGGTGTATTCCCATCCCCGAATACTTCGTCCTTAGTTCCTCCTAACAGGCGCTCAGTAAGTGCAGAGTGAATAGAGGGCTGAGTTGGAGGAACCCTCAGTATAGATAGAAAGCACTGGCAATAATGGTTACATCTGCTATCTAGAACCCACTGTGTGAAACACGGAGGGAGCCACATGCTTCCTCTCCCCATGTAGTCTGATGCAGTAGGCCTCCTTCTGGTGAGCACCTGGTGTAGGTAGAATTGGGGACATGGCAGAGGCTCCTGGCTCCTTGTGTTGGCCAGATGCGATTTTTTACCAGCATAGACAGTGCCCTTCATCTACACTGGTCCCGGAGCTGCAAGATGCCTAGTCAGGCTTGGCAGCCCCGAAGGATCTGTCAGGGTAGTGTTAATGAAAGGAAAGCACCCAGGCACCCATGTCAGGCCTGGGGCCATTAATCACTGCAGAAGCTTCCTCCTGAGGCTATTGGCACAGTGTTTGAAGCCTGTCCTGTTGTCCTGAGTTATTAGAGGAGGAGGCACACCTCTGCCCTTGCTGGTCCAGCCGTAGTGAGACTGCAAAGAGCATAGAGCCACCCGTGAGCCTTTCTTGGAGAAACCGCCCATATCTGCAGGATAATTTAAGGCACAATCATAGGTCAGGTACAAATAAATACTTGAAGACTGATGAGGGGACACACTTGGGGAAGCCCTTATCACATTGTCATTCCTTTCGCCGTGGCCTCATCTGCTTTCTTCTGGAGCCCTGCCTGGAGCCCAGCCCAGCACTGTGATTAATTACTAGCTCTGTCAATGTGAATAAAATGAAGGGTGAGTTTCCTTTGGTGGTTGAGCCTTTAAGGTGCACCTTACTGTTACTTTTGAATTAATAGTGACCCCTGAGCTACTGTGGCTGTCCATGGAGGATATGCTCTTTGAATATTCTTTGTGGTATATTTAAAAATCAATCCAAATGAAAGGGTAAAAGGAATTTGAGGTCGTCTGTTGTATGACAGTATTCCAGTTTTGTTAGTGTTGAAACTCCAGTGTCTGAGGTAGAGAGCACAGACCTGGAGCAGCTCAGTGATTTGCCCAGGGACACACAGATAGCTATGGTTGGAGTCTAGTCTCCCTTTCTTCTGAGCCATCTCCCTTACCTTCTGTGGCCTCCATGGAGCCAGAGGCTGGCTGCAGAATTGGGAGTTCTTGGAGTACCATGGTCTTCCAGCATGTACTTGGAAGACACCGGTGTCCCAGGTACCGCGCAGGCTAGCTTCAGTACATCAAGGGCTGGAAGGACACTGCCCTCTTCCTCATTGGTATCTTTGTCATAATTAATCCCGACAATTTAGGACACCACTAAACCCAGGGTCCTATTGAGTCACATTTGCCAGTGGGTACATAGGGTAGTACAGGAATCTCTTTCCAGACTATACAAAGCTTAGAGCTTGCCAGGACCCCACTCCACAGTGATTTCTAGAACTGAAGTCAGTAGTGGTCTTTGGCTTGGGGAAACCCAGCCCACTCCCTTCCTGGCTATACATTGTTTCCAGAACAGAACTTCATGGGTCTGCCTTTGCCCAGGGTAAAAGGCTGCTGCATGTCCTGACCCAGACCCCTCCATGTCTTGGTCTAAGGGATGTGAAGGATGGCATTCAAGTGGAGAGCTATTTGCCGGGTCACCTCTCTCTGTCAGACGTTGTCTTGTAAAGGCAGAGTCTCGTTGAACTGGGTTGTATTGTCTCCTCTGCATGAACAAGAACTGTGTGTTTAGTGTTTTGAGACTAGGTCTCACTTTGCCCAGACCTTGACTGTAAGAGCCTCCTACCATACTGATATACTTGATCACAAACATTTATCCATTCTACAAATCAGATAGAGCCCCTCTCCTGAAAATTGGGCCATGAGATTTTGACCCACAGATAAGATGGTTGAGTGTGATAAGATGATATTAAGTGTGTGGTGAGCTGCTGCTGCTGTCCCTGAAGTTTCCTGGACGTGTGTGGCTCCATCCACTGGTAGATTTGATGTCTGAGACATCATATTGGGTGGGAATTTGTTAGAAGTACAAATTTGATGGGGTGGGGATGTAACCCAGTTGGTAGAGTGCTTGCCTAGCATGTGCGATGTTCTGAGTTTCATCCCCAGCCCCACATAAAATCAGGCACTCAAAAGGTGACAGTAGGAGGATCAGAAATTGAAGGTCACCTACAGTTACCTCCAGTCCTGGTCCTGGGTCCATATCAAGATAAATAAAATCTGGGTGTGGGGCCCAGTGTTGTTATGTTTTAATGAGCCCACCAAATAATGCTTTTGCATTCCAAGTTCAAAAACAACTATTGTGGATCGGTGCCTTTCCAAGGAAAGTGCACCAGTCCCCAAGGGTCTTGCGAAATGACAGGTAGCGGCTGACTTGTTCCTGGATGGGCATGCAAGTCCACATGGTAGCATCTACACTTGCAAGCATAAAGCCCACATTTATTGTTAGCAGGTTACAGAGGAACCTGGGGGAATCCCTTTTCATTCTAAAGTCTGCAGGGGTTAAGTGGATTTTCTCATTCATGCTCCAGAGGGATAGGGCACCGTATCCTTGGGTCCTCTGTTTTGTGGCTTGGCGAGAGCAAGAACTGTGCAGTGTACATTGGGCTTTTTGCCGGGAAGTTTGCTGTTGTTATCACTCTTTTATGTAGCCCTCTCCCTTCTCCCCTTCTCTGTTCTGCCTGACTCGCTGCACTTGCTCCTGCAGCTTGCTCAGCACCCCTCCCTTCTCCTCTATCCCTCACTCAGAGTCTGCATGCACCAAAGGCTTGAGCCATTCTTCCCCGCCCTGCAAACACTAAAGTGCTGCTCTGACCTATGCTTAAGGAGATCCCTGTGCACAAGATGCTCTCTGGCAGAGCCTCATTGCCTGCAATCACCTTTTATTGCAAATTTCCACTTCCCAGGGAAATGTGAGCCAGGCCTCCCTAGGTGTGAGAACCAGTGTGGAGAAAGACAGTAATGACCAAGATGATGGTGTACTTCTCTATTGGGAGGGGGGGTTAGAATAACTCCCAGGGATTCTGAAGGAAGCTGATAATGAGAGGGCTCTACCTCAGGGGCACCTGTACTTTATGATAAAAAAAAAAAAAAAAAGCCTTTGGATGCAGTTGCAGCAATAACCCAAAGTGTTCAGTGTCTTCTGTTTTCCTCCCTTTTATAAACTGCACAGCGGAGCTGGGGGAGTGCGAACTCCCGGAACACACACCAGAGCTTGTGTCTGAGTTTCGGTTCATCCCAAATCAGACAGAAGCCATGGAATTCGATATCTTCCAGAGGTGGAAAGAGTACAGGTACCGCAATGCACCTCTCTCGTGATATGAACTGCTTGTTTATTTGTACTATGTGTTCATCAGACCCTTCTGAAAAACTGTCGCATGACCTTCCGCAACACAGTGTGCCCGTTGTCTCACAGAGAGGCGCTCCATTAATGGCCAGCTTGTAATGTCTCTCCTGTGCTTCACACCTGTTTCCAGAAGGCCTGCCTGTCACCTCTCTTCTGAGAACGTGCAAAGGTCAAACCCTGCTATTTTATGTCTCTGAAACACACAGCGTCTGTCTAAGTTGATTGTTTCTTACTAGTGACACCCTGGGTATGGATAAAATGCTGCACTTCTAAGATCCTGTCTGTCCTGAATAGTGGTTCTCAACCTTCCTAATGCTGTGACCCTTTAATACAGTTCCTCATGTTGTGGTGACCCCCCCAACTATAAAATTATTTAGTTGCTATATTATAACTGTAATTTTGCTGCTGTTATGAATTGCAAATATCTGATATGCAGGATATCTGTTCTGTGACCCCCAAAGGGGTCTCGCCCCACAGATTGAGGGCCACTATTCTAGAGCAAACCTTTTACAAATATAGGTGGAGCATCCCTAACTCCCAAATTCTGAATCTAAAATGTGAAACTTGAACACCAACCTGGTGATACATTTGGAAAATGCACACCAGGCTTTGTGGAGCAGGCTGAAGTCTAATCATAGGAACAGTTTTTAAATACGTGTAAAATCACCTCCAGGTGATACACACCTTCCAGATTTGTGTATCAGGTGAATGTGACATAAATGACTTTGATGTTCAGAGTTAGGTCTTACCCTTCAGAGTATGTCATTATCTTCACACTAGGATTTGAACATCTGAAAACCACAGATACTTTTGGTCTCACACATTCTGGGTCAGGCGTACTTGCCTATAGCCCTACAGTAAAATGATGAGACCGTGTGACATACAGTTTTATTATATGCAAAAGTATGCTCATTACACTGAAAGCCAGAATGGTATTTATATCTTCCCTGTTTCCCTGCTTCTGCCACCCTAATCTAATATACTTGTTTTTGTTTAGCCTGGACCAATAAGGCAGTTTGTCAGTGATGCACACATGTGTGCACAAGTGCATGCATGTACACACACAAATCACATGTTCCTAGTTACTCTTGGACCTGACTTGGTGTGACCTTCTATTGTCTCAGTCCTTTGATGACTTTTAAAATTAAAGATGGCATGAATTTTGTCATTATATGTTAAGGAAATGTGCAGGTGTACAGTCAACATGCCCCGCCCACTCTCCCACATGCAACCTCCCTCCTCCCAGAGGAAGGCAGGAAGAACAGTTCTTCCCTTTGCCTTAGACACTTTTTCTTTTTTTGGTTTTTTGAGACAGGGTTTTTCTGTGTAGCCCTGAAAATCCTGAAACTCACTCTGTAGACCAGGCTGGCCTCAAACTCAGAGATCTGCCTGCCTCTGCCTCCTGAGTGCTAGGATTAAAGGTGTGTGCCACCATCCCCTGGCATGCACTCTTGTCTTCTTAGGTTATCCTAAGAAACACCATTCTGTGGTCTTCCTAGTCAGTCAACATGGGCTCCTTGGGGATGGTCTCCCATCCTTATAGACTCGCACTCTCCATTGCTGTAACTATTGCATGACTTTCTGTAGCAGGGTGTGCTCTTCAGACCCTGCAGGTGTGTGAGGTCCAGTTTGCATGTGTCTCCATTGGGTTTTTTTTTTTTTTCTTTTTTCCCCTAAGGGGAAAGAGCCCTGCCCAGGCCGAACTCTCCTATCTCAACAAAGCAAAGTGGCTGGAAATGTATGGGGTGGACATGCACGTTGTCAGGGTAAGAACTCTGTATGTTTGCGTCATTTTATTTTGCTGTTTCTGAAAAAAAAAAAATGCATAGTGTGCCAACAAAGTAAATTTTGGTGAGGAAATTGTTTGCGTTCTTCTCTGTGACGACCTGTTAGAACCCTCTACCGACTGTCACTTCGTTTGTTTGTAGGGAAGAGATGGCTGTGAATATTCTCTTGGACTGACCCCGACAGGCATATTAATCTTTGAAGGAGCTAACAAAATAGGCTTATTCTTTTGGTAATTTAGTTTTGTCTAATATTAAAAATGTCTTTTCCTATTTTGTGTTGGAAAGTCTATGTGATGGATGATTTTGAGGGGTATTTGCAACACCCAGATTCGCTTTAAAAAAAAAAAAAAATCACACCATCCTGTTGTCATTGTGGGTGTGTGGCCGATGCGCTGAACCTCTGGATAATCGTATTTGAATGGATGAATGATGATTTTCTTTTCTTAGCCAATCTAAACTTTTATAAGTAGAAAGGAAACTGTTGGATGTGTAGACAGCTTGGCTGTCGACCGCCCCTTTTTTAAAACGCTCTCTCTCTGACCAGGCCTAAGATCACCAAAATGGACTTTAAAAAGAGCAAACTGACCCTCATAGTAGTGGAGGATGATGACCAGGTAGGCCTTGCTCCCCAGCGTCCTCCTTATTGCCCCCCACCCGCATCCCTGTGCCATGCGCCCCCACGAGGACCTTTGCTTCCTCCCTCAGGGGCGTGAGCAGGAGCACACCTTCGTGTTCAGGCTGGACAGCGCGCGCACGTGCAAGCACTTGTGGAAGTGTGCTGTGGAGCACCACGCCTTCTTCCGTCTGCGCACACCCAGCAACAGCAAGTCCACCAGATCGGACTTCATCCGCCTAGGCTCCCGCTTCCGGTTCAGGTTGGCAATTGCTTTACGGCATGGGCCATGTGTTTCAGAGAAGGACAACTCCTTTTTTTCTGTGTGTGTGTGTGTGTGTGTGTGTGTGTGTGTGTGTGTGAATGTAGCAGCGGATTTGTGTCCATCCGTAGGGTTGTTTGCTCCACCCACATTTCCTTCTTAAGGTCTGCCCTTTAAGTCCAGTCACAACCTCTTTCGGCTTCCGTCACTTCACCGAGGAAATGGAAATGATTTGGCGTGAAGTGCTTGGTGCCAGGAGTGTTTGAGGTGTTGACATTTTTCTCAGTTTGGAACTGTTTGCATGTTTGAGACTTGATACTGCAAATGTTTGAGCTTAGGACCCCAAATGGTTTGCATCTAGGGGTGAAGCATGCTCAACAAGTAGTAACAAAATAGCCAGGACTACAGCTATAGCTAGAACGGTACTGTCCAGTGCAGCAGCCACTAGCTACATGAAACTACTATAGTTGAAAACAATAGGTCCTTAGTGTCAGCTGGCCTCATTTCCAGTGTTCGGGGGCCACACAAGTGTTAACTGCATATGAGTAGGGCAGACACAGCACAAAGGGTCATTCATTGTAGGAGGTTCTATTGGATTATGCTGCACTAGAACTCATGACCCACTCTTAATCTTAGCGGCAGCCTCAATAAGGCAGATTAAGTATCCCTGGTTCACAAACTATGCTAGGCTCAAACTCTGCCTACCAAATGGATTAGAAGTGTGCTTCTATTTCTTTGTGTACGTGTGTATGAGTGGGGGTGTTTGCATTTCTTCCATACACTTGTACATGTGCAAGCTTTCATAGAGCCCTGAGAGTGACGTTAAGTGTCTTCCTCAATTGCTGTCCATCTCATTTTTTGAGACGGTCTCTTACTGAACCTGGAGCTCACTGACTGCTGACCTCCATTTATCTTCACCTCTCCAGTGCTAGTACAGATTGCAGAACAACACCCCCGCTGTTGACATGGTGCTCTGTCAGGACTGTACTGCCTACACATCTTCCCAGCCCTGGTTTTTAAATTTCTCACCAGTGCTGTTTTGTTTTACATGACAATGTCAAGAGATTGGGTAATGATTAAGAATGAGAGGGGTGTGTGTGTGTGTGTGTGTGTGTGTGTGTGTGTGTGTGTGTCTGTGTGTCTGTGTGTGTGTGTCTGTGTGTGGGGGGGTCTGTGTCTCTGTCTGTCTGTATTTGAATCTGGAAAGAGCCTGAATAATTAGCTTATGTTCACATATTTTCACTTTTAAGTTTAAGACCAATGCATGAAGGCTCCTGGGGCATCTGTAAAAATAAAAATACACAGCCTCTGTAATCAAGAGTCTGTGGATGTGCACATATGTGTCAGCTCTTGGAATGTGAATTTTATTTTTTTTTTAATTTTATGTGTTGATGTGTATGGGGGTTTTGTCTACATGTATGTTTGTGTACCATGTCAGTGCCTGAAGAGGCCAGAGAAGGTGTCAGATGTCCTAAAACTAGAGTGACAGACTAGTTGTGAGCAGCTATGTGGGTGCTGAAAATTGAACCTGGGTAAAGCAGCCCACAGCGTCATCTCTGCAGCCTGGAATGCACATTTTAAATACGCTCTGGAGTCTGAGAATCTCAATCTTACGCGGTAGAGAACATCACTTGGTTTCGTAACCTCTGCCCACACATGGCATGTCCCTGAACTCTGTTTAAAATGCCAGCAGTGTCGCTCACTTCAGATTTATGCACGGTGCGTGGAAATGGCTGTGTGTTTCTGTTTAAAGAATAGTTTTTGTTTGGATGTATTTTTTAAATGCTCTAAGGAAGGGGAAAAGAAAACCAGGTCCTCGAGGAAAAAGCATCACATCACCAGGCCCTTGAAGGATAGACATGTCAGCATGGCAGAGGTTCACAGAGCCGCTGCAGTCTACCCACATCCATGTGGATTTGGAGTTGGGTGGAGAGGACAGTCGAGGAGATTGCCAAAATAAGGAGGCTCTTCCCTACCGGGAAGATGCTCCAAGGATTAGCTCAATCTAGTGGCCTTTGTTCCTGAAAAAAAAATGAAGAAGGAAGGGAAGTTTGGAGGTGAGGTTGCCCCTGAGAGGCATCTGGAGCAGGTAGCATTTGGCTCCTTCCATCTGGAAAACTGGCCAAAAGCAACTGGACTGGAACAGTGATGGGTGGATGGGCGAAACACAGCTCCCTCCTGGAAGTTGCAGCTGTCTTCACAGTGGTGGAGTCTGGAAAGGCCTTGTGAAGTTAGAAACTGTTCCTGTGGTGCATAGCAAGGGAAGCCAAGGTTTAGTTTAGGGGCCTTGGAGAAGATATGAAATGCTGAATGTCTCTATGGTGTTTCTTGAAAGGTTATTCTTTGTTTAATCAGTGTTTTCTTCTTCAAGTGATCCAAGCACTCAGACCTATTTGGTTTGAGCAACCAAGTGGTTGGTACTTAAATTGCAGGTTTTAACCTTTGGTAGAGAGAGATTCTTGCCCCTGTGCCTGGCCTGGCAAATGAGATTGTGTTTCCAAATAGAAGCTTCTAACTTAGCATGTCTTTGCCACGCAAGTTCATGCTAAGTTGAAATGCACACTGGAGCTCTTGAAAAATAAAAATACTCACTTGCAATAGCTGTGAGCTGATATTGGCGGTAATGTGCAATCAGATATTTCCTTCCCAGCGGGCGGACAGAATATCAAGCTACACACGGCTCCAGATTGCGAAGGACCAGCACCTTTGAGAGGAAGCCTAGCAAGCGCTACCCATCCCGGCGACATTCCACATTCAAAGGTTACTCGGTGTTCCTTCCTTGCTGCCATTTTGCAAGAGGGCTTAGTGGGTCGATTGGGGTGGGGGGCTGACTGCCATTGGCCTCTGATGTTTGAAAGCTGTTGGAAAAGAATGTCATGGAGCTCACACCCTCCAGTCTTAATCTCTCTCAGTGTGCTCCTATGCCTCTTCTTGTCTGTCTTCCTTCAAAAGTGCCTCTCTACTTCTTTTAAGCTTGGATCTTCAACAGTATCACGTTTGCCCATAGAAGGTACTGCATCCATTGTCTCCACCGCCTTGCCATTCCTGGTGGGGACATTGGGCACATGCTAACCAGAATTGTGACCACAGAAGAATGGATGCATAACCTGCGGAGACATAGTTCAGGTCCCCCGTGGTCAGTCCAGACATGGCCATCCTTGAATATAGCTGCACCCTGCTGTGCTACTCTCCTGCTCAGAATTCCCTGAACCTCATGTCTCTTGCTGACTCCCACCTGCGTGAGGCCTGAGACCAGGATGTGCCAGGCTGTGCGTGAGCTCTCCTGGCTCAATTCTATTTCACTTAGGTTTCAGAATCTTGGCTGGAAGTTCTGTGTAGCTCATTTCTCTACACAGATTGGTCCTCTATCCGGCACACTCCAGTTAGCACTAAATTGTTTGTCCTTTTTTACAGCAGTGCCATTGCACCCAGCTCTGCCACCCTCCTAAACTTGCCGGGACTGTTCTGTACATTTTTCTTGCATCACCTGGGATTTAATGGGCTTCTGTGGAACCCTGCTTATATACCTGTGCCTTTTAGAATCTTCAACCTTTGTCTCCCTCCACTCATTTCCTTATGTTATGAGTCAACAGCACAGTTTGATGACAGTCAACAGGTCCTAAGTCATTTTCAGCTGCTCTATTGAAGAAAAAAGAGAGAGAACTAGGGAGGAACCACGTCAATCAGAGGGAGGACTGTTTAAATCCTCGGATAAGAAGTAGGTAGAGTTCACGATTGCCTGGCTTGAGATGAGGGCTGTGCTCTGATAGCGAGGTCTGTCCAATCATTCTCTGTGTGTTGCCATGTAGTGAATGTTTTTAAAGTTGTGCATAACTTCCCATCCTTTCTTTACAGCAAGCAACCCAATGATTGCTGCTCAATTCTGGTAAGTACTCCCAGACTTCCCAGCACAACTCTGCCCTCTAATTACCACTTGCTCCTTAATACAGTTAAATCCAAGTGACTGGCCTGATAACATTTTTCCCCCCTTTTTCTGCTGCCTGGCTATACCATCCTCCCAGCTTTCAAAAAGCATGCAACAGAATGTTCCAGGGCTTTCTTGTTGCAAAACAGCTATTTTGTTTGAGTAGCATAGTGCTTTGTTTGTTGTCCTAGTGGCAAGGTGGCAGCCACACGTGCAGCACGTGCAGCAGAAAAGGGTGGGGAAGGAAGGCCCTGCTGCTGAGCAAAGGTTTCACAGCAATAGTGGAACTGTTTTGTCCAGTGACATGCAGGTGCTAGGTAACGTTAAACAGCACTAGGAGGAGGAGAGATGGCTCAGTTGGGTAGAGGTGCTTGCTGTGCAGGCCTTGAGATTTATGTTCAAACCCATGTGAAGAGAGAACGGGCTCCACAGTGCTGTCCCCTGGCATGACCTCCACACATGCACCATGCCATGCACACGCATCATGCACATAGACATATGACAATAACAGATAAATAAGCCGCTTCAAGAGTCCTGCAGGAGAATAATGTATCACAAGTCTGAAAATCGCCTGTGTGGAACTTTGCAAGCTTCTCATCAGGGGACACATAGGAAACATTTTGAATTTCGGGCTGTGACAGCTCTTTCAGAACTAGGCTGTAGCAACACTGAAGCAGCTGTAGACAGTTTGCAAATCAACGTGCTCAGCCACGATTTAATAAAACTTTATTCGCAAGTACCAGTTGGCCACATGTGGCCCATGGGTCCAATTAGCTGCATCTTCCCTGGCTTGGCTCTGCTACCTGTGTCTGGAATTACCTGATGAGTTATGAAATGTCCCCTTTGGGCAGGACTGCCCTGGGCCATGTGAATACTATACTCATGTAGAGACTTGGGCTTTTGTTCTTCCAAGCTTCCCTGATAAGGTTAGCGTGGCTTCTGGGTGGGATCACTGCCCTACCTACTACCTCACTTTCTCTCTCCTATCTGAAACCACACTCTTGGTCTGTAAGCATGACATGCTGGGATCAGCTGTCATGGGAGAGAATAGTTGGTAGATAGATCATTGGCTCTAAACTGCAGGCTGAGGCCTCAAGCCTGATGGAGCAAAGGTGCTAGTGGCCATTGAGATGGGTACAGATGGCCTGTGCTTTGTACGCTCATCCTGGCAGACAAGGCATAAGATCAGGGGCTCCACTGTCATTGCTAGCATCCAAACTCCAACCTCAGGAGCCCTCTCCATAACAGCTTTTTCAAATGCATCCTGGAGCCTTTGACTTTCTACTTGTTATGCTTCCTTTTTTCTCATTTGCCGACAAGGAGCTTGAACTAGGTTGGTATTCTCACCCAGATTTTTTAGCTTGTGGTTTTTATACTCTCCCACCAGCCCCAAGAAGCCTGACTTAAAAGCAAACAAAAGAGACAGAACCAGGGAGCTCTTGTGGGTAGGGAAGGACCAAGGCTCCATTGGCTTCCTCCCCATTTCAGGAGGCACTGAGATCCCTTCAAAAAACCTCAGATTCTGTAGAGCAAAGTTAGCATAGCCTCAGGTTCCAGGGTGTGTTTGCAAGGACATGCTAGCCTGGTCATGGCATCTGCTTTCTGCATCTAGTAAAGGGGGTGAGAAACCTCTTGAACTGCTGCTCATTGCTCCCTGTGGTGGGGGTTATGGCGTATGTACAGTGTTCTCAGATTGGGTAGTTGTATACCTGCAGGTGTGCCCTCTGTCTTGCGGAGTCTCTGGCAGTAAGGGTCTCTGCAGGTAATGGGCTGAAAACTGGTGGTCTTTTCAGCCTATCAGGTACTGCTTTTAATCTCAGAGGATTGTAGTAAGCTACAGTATTTCTTGCTTTCTTAGGAGAAGCTTGTTTTGTTTGTTTGTATTTCCCTGATAAAGTGGCATTTCCCTCTTAGAATCTAGAGGAGATTATTTATCGGGAATGAAAACAAACATTAAAAAAAAAAATCGCCCACACACACACACACAAAGTGTCAGTAAATATACCCTTTAGGAACAAATGAGCTAATAACTGCTGTTCGCAGCTGTTGAATTGCTCTTCCCAGCCTGTGGGATGGAGGGTGAATAGAATTGCTGTGGGGATCATGGATGAGGTTGTGCTGGGAACCACAGAGGTACTGTTGGAGAAACAGCACCTTGTGGGACACTTTAACCACCTGCTGAGATTCAGCCTAAGTGGTCTGGCTCGGAGCCTGGCATCACTACCAGTCCTTTCTGAAAACTAAATGCAGACCCAGTGTAAGACTCAGAACAATGATGTCCCTGCCCCCTTGGTAGAGAGGCAATAAACCTAGCAAGAGGGACTGACTGCCCAGTGATTGTTTTGGGGTTGTAAGGGGTTCTGGCAGGCACTGCGTTTGCATCTTATACCTCAAATGTTCCATCCCTCCCTCCCTCCCTTCCTCTCTCCCTCCTTCTCTCTCTCTCTCTCTCTCTCTCTCTCTCTCTCTCTCTCTCTCTCTCTCTCTCTCCTCCCTCTCTCCCTCCTTCTCTCTCTCTCTCTTTCTCTCTCTCTCTCTCATATGCATATATGTTTATATATTTGATTCTAATCATATTAGATCACACTTGAATTCTGCACTTTTCCACAGACCCTCCAAGAGCCATCTAGATTTGGTGGAAAGAAAACAGGTTTTGGGTCTGAGCAGATGTTGAGTCAACCCTGGCACAGCCATTGACTAGCCAGTGATTCTTAGTAGGTTTCCTAACTCTGCCTGAAGCAGCTGTTCTTTGTCTTCGAATTGAGGTGGATTAAGGTAGTAGGAAATGTCATGGACTTTTGTCACCCTGTTTTGTAGAGGCTTGACTTGAATGAACACTCACCAGATCAGCAGCAGTGAGTGTCATCATGTGCCAAGGCTAGTATGATTCCTACCACAGGCACTGTGGTAGGTGTCTCAAAGAGGCTGGTACCTCTCCCTCCTCCAGCTGCAAGAAACTCTGTGTCTGTGCCATCACTAGAGATGTAGCCTATGGGGCAATGCATGTGTGTGTGGGTGTGGGTGTGGGAGGGGGTGGCCATGGGAACCGAAGCCGCTTGGTTTGCATTGCTGAAAGGTAACCCAACATGGCTGCACTTCGGCGTCTTACAAGGGTGTTTATGCTGGTGAGCCTTAAACTGGTGAGTGAAAGTTGGTGCTTGTGGTTTCCTTGGTTATATGCTTATATATGTTCATGTGAGCTCTAGCAACCAAAAAAGGGATGGTGTGCAGCTATCCCTAATGGAGCAGGGAGTTTGTAGGATTAGTTGTGGCTGTTAAATAGATTCATCATAATTACTCCTAATAACTGGCAAAACGATGTTTTCTCTTCTTCTTTTTTAGCTCTAAAACAAATCCTGAAGTCCATAATTACCAGGTGAGATTCTGTGTTTGATATGCTTCTTAAAGTTTCTGAAATTTGTTCGATGAACAGTATGTAATTACAACATACGCTTGTTAGGTTTTGGTTTATTCCTCTTGTTGTTTTCCAGAAAACTCTAAAGGACAGTTCCTCCCTCTCTGACCCCTGTTCTCTCCCAGTCATGTCATGTGCCCATTTGTAACCTTGTTAACCTGCAAGTGCCAGGGGCATGGAGTGATGTTTCTGCTGGTCGGGACTTGGAGTGATGCTTTTCTGTTGGTCAGACACAGCCTCTCAGCACCGCTCAGGCACATGCTTTAGTGAAAGCATGCCTTGGGCCTGGGGAACACAAGCCCTTGTATGGGCCTAGTGAATGCGAGCCCTTGACACAGCCATCCAGATGGCCGACTCTGCTGCTTCTCTGTTTGTCTTCTTGGACTTGACTGTGCCTGCTGGGGTGCTAAAGTGCTAAGGAAACTTTCAGGAAGGGCATTTTGTTGTGTGTTTTTACGAGACAGGTCTGGCTCTGGCTGTCCTGGACCTCAGCTGTGTAGAGCACTGAGTTCTGGTCCTTAACTCTCAGAGACCCACCTTCCTGTGCTCCTCATGTGCTGGGATTAAATGTATGCACCACCACACCCAGCAGATGGTTTTTGTTTGTTTGTTTTGCTTTGTTTTTGTTGGTCCTTCTCCCTCACCCCTTTTCATGGTAAACACCCCCACACCAATGAAGGCATCATTTACTTGTAGAACCCATTTGTCAAACACCAAACACATTGCATCCAGTGTCCGTATCCAGCATTGTATTATTTCACAGTAGTGCCAAGCAGGACCCATGCCTCCTGCCTGCCCACACAGGACTGCCAAAGCCTTCTTAGTGGCCCAGCCTGTAGTGAGCCAGCCACTCCATAGCTGCTGTGGGTTGCCCTCTCTGGGTTTCCACAGCCTGTCCTGACTTCTTATGTCCCTTCCCACTGTTCCTGACTGTGTGGCCAGCATTAACAAGCGGCATTTCAGTCTTACCCCTTAAAAGCTGGACAGAAACTTAAGGAGTAAGACCTTGTCATCCCTAGACCTCAGAGATCCTAAGGTACAGACAGGTGGAAACTCTGGAAGGATGCCATGGGCCTTGATTCCCAGGCAGTCATTTGTTTCTGCTTGAAGGCAGAGACCCATGTCTGCTGACTTCTAACTTGGAACCCTACGTTAGTTACCCCCCCCTTTCTGTTGCTATGACAGACTATCCATCACTGTGTGCTTTATAAAGCAAAATAACGTCATTTAACTTATGGCTTTGAGGGTAGTACTGACCCCCACTCAGTGCTGGTGAGGGATTTGTGGCGTAAGAGTAGGGGAGTGTATGTGGAGGAAGAGATTACATGGTGAGATGGGGGCCAGGGCAAGACCGGGGCGGGGTGGGGGCTGTACTGGTGAGAACTAACCAGGGTCCCTCTGAAGCCCCCAAAGACCCAGTCACCTTCACAGCATCACACTGTTAACCAACCACGTCCCGAGCAAATGTCTGAAGCACGCTGCCCTCCTGGTGTCTGTCCCCTGATGTTTGCTGTGAGTGTCACAAGTGACAATGCTGTTCCACAAACAATTTCAGTTTGAAACTTTATTCTAATTGTCCCCTTCCCTGGCCTTCCGCTGTGGTAGGTACCACTTCCGTAGGTGACCAAGATGCCCATGTTATCCTTGGGAGGTTCCCAGATGGTTTCTGAACAACTCCTAGCGTACAGAGTGAGGAAATGGGGCTTTGGGGTAGAAGGGACTTAGAACCTGCTGGAAAGAAAATCATTTCGCCTGTCATCTTCCTTAGGGTCTTCCTTGGGCTTCTTATTCACAGACTGCTTTTTGTTCAAGAATGTAAGGGGGCAACTGGGTTGTCATAGGGAGAGAGCTGGGCAACCAGAGCCTGGCAGAGAGAGAATGAAAGCAAAGAAAGAAAAGCAGCCCACCTGCCATGTCCCCTGCCCTCTTCTGCCTCCTCAGAGCATCCTGCTGACAGTGAGCCAGGGCTGGCACTGCAGACATGGACCTCTCCATATTGTCACTGGGAGCCCCTTGTACTTGGCCAGTCTCAGTGGCCCTGTGTTTCCCTGTCCAAGTTTGGATATAAGTGACCTGATCACATTGTGATGCTGTGAAAGACTGTCGGGGAGGTGACATGGCGGCATTAGCTCATTCTGCAAAGAGGACAGGCTGCCATGTTCTCAGTTAGGACACTTGTCATTTGAGGTGGGGCAGTCCTTCATTGTCCCAGGAATTCCAGTAAATCTGGCCCCCTTCTTTTTTTCCTATTATTGTGACAAGCAAAGAGATACACACACATCCCTCATTGTTGCCGGAGCACCCCAGTTAATGTTAAAGTACTTGAGTCGGTAGAATGTGAATTAATTACCAGACGGGATATACCAACGAAGGTTATGGAATCTCACTTTTTTCAAGTCTGTGGATGACGTTTCTACCTCGTTGGTGAATCTCGGCATATTTAAAAACAGAAAAGACTAGAGGGTCCAGTTTTAGGGTAATCTTTCGTCTTTGTTGGAGACTCAGTGCAGGGAGCCTGGGAGTGACTGGCTTTGGGAACATCACCTGAACGCCTTGGGCTTCAGTATCCCCTAAAAGAGACCAAGCTTAAGAGATTGTACCACACCAGTCCTCAGATCCTCCTGCAGACCTACCCCTGCAGATTCCACTCCCCATATCGTGCCCTCTGGGGGTGCAGCCTCGGCTTGCTGACAGGTGCTTTGAAGGAGAAAAGAAAGGCTACTGGAATACAGAATAGACAGCATGAGAGCATCTCAGGGCCATGAAAATTGGATGAACAGAATTGCTGAGAATTTCTGTAACAGAAAGCAGGCCACTGCTTATTAACCACAGCAGCGGGGGTAAAGAGGAGGAAGGGAAGAAATAATTAGAAGATTAATGGTGGTGTGATTTCAGACTTTCAGGTCGAGGCCAGTGAGGGTGGGGGTCAAATTTGCCCCATAGCTAGTTTAGCCTTGAGAAACCCCATGGCTTCTAACAGTGGCTAGGGCTGCTGCCCTCTGCAGGTGAGAAGTGGGATGGCAGCTGGCTAACCTGCCAGGCCCCATCCAGTTAACACTGGTCTACTTTCTTTTCTTCTTATGAACAGCTTCCCACCCTCCTTCCTTGAGTCCATCAGTGTGTCTCTCCAGTCTCATCAGAACATTAGGTCTTCCCGAGGATACTGCCATTTATACACCCACCACGTACTTTCATTATCCTGTCCTTCCATCCCTTGTCTGTGTGCCAGCTAACTTAGCTGTTACACAGACCAACAGAAGTGTCTTCTGAAGAGGGAGGTCACTCACCCATCTTCCTGGCACTTGCTTCCTTGGGAGAGAGGTGTTGTCTGACCAGGACATTCTGGGTAGCCTCCTTTGAGTCAGATGTGGCACCTTGCCTCCCAGCCTCTTCTCTGGAGATGGTATTTGGTGAGCCAGACACTGGGTTCCAGCCCCTCCAACCCCCAGCCTTTGTTAATGGGAGAAACAAGATCACCCTGGGAAAGGTCCAGCCGTGCCCTCCCTTCCCAGGGCTTGGTTACAGCTTTCCTATTCACAGCCTCCTCAGGTGGGTGCCATTGCAAGAGAAAGCAAATGACGGGCGGGCAGCCATTGAAATCCAAAGGTTACTGAGTAATCAAGTTTGGTGTTTCCTTTCCAGCCTCAGTGCCATCCTAATGTCCACCCCAGCCAGCCCCGGTGGCGCCCCCACTCTCCAAATGTCAGGTGAGTTTGCGAACCCTGCTTCCCCACTGCAGGGTTCTTGTCCCCTGCAAATCCCCACTCTAAGCTGCAGGCACATGACCCCTCAGGGTGGCAAGACCGGGGCAGAAACCCATGCTTTTCAAAGCAAAGGAAGCAAGTGACCAGTCTTTGTGAGACAACAACAACAACAACAATCTAACCTCAAAATACTTTGGTTTGGTTTTTTAACAGAGATGGTGCTTAAGATTTCCAAGTTAACATTTTCTTATTCTGAGAATTTATTTTCTTGGAATGTGATTAAAGCTTGGAGATTATGGTTCCTTTTTTTTTTTTTTTTTAAGGGTTTTCACCCCTTAGGAATGAGGGCACTCTTTGCTTTGGTGACAGTGGGCATTTTTTCTCCTACTTGGGGTATTAAAAACTTTTTCAGCCAAGGAGAGTCTGTATTTTCAGCAATAAGCAGTGAGAACTCACATAAGAACATATGATCATATTCCAGGGAAACTTAATTTACAAGAAAGCGGAGTTTGGCCTGAAGGCTATCAGTGTCTCCTGACACTGCCCTATGAGGGACCTGGTACCTGCCATACTACTTGGAGTCAGGGTGACCCCTGGGGAGCAGACATGTCCTCAGGATTTGCCTTCTTGATGAGTCTTAATTGGCATTTATGTGTCCAGCTATTTCAGAAGCACGGTTGGTGAATTGAGTTTGACCAGGATGGAACTGTGGGCCTTGCTCCTTGAGAGGGAGTGTGGAGAATCGAGAGGTAGGGAGAGAGATGCCTTGAGCAAGTTAGGTAAACATTTGTCAGGGCCCTTGTAACGTAGCACTGCAATCCATCATCATTAGCCCTTTGATATTCATGTAGTATTTTAGGGCAAGTCAAGTCAGTGGAATGATAGTTCTAAATCTTCACATGGTTCAAATGTAGTTTTTTTTTTTTTTTCAGACATGACAGGTGGCTGAGGCTTAGAAGGGCCATTGTTCTGTTAACAGGGGTTTAAGCAGATGTCGTATCTAGTGTTACCTATTTTGTCAGTGTATTTTCCCTCTGTAGCATACATGCCCTAACCTCCTCTTCACCCAGAGGCAGCACTTTCCCACTGAGGTGACCCTGCTGATGCCAGGCTTTAGTGTCCCCTGGGACCCACAGCTCAGTCACATCCCAGGCCTGTAGCTGAACGCAGGGGCACCAGCATTTCCTGTGTTCTAGAGCTCTCTAGAGTTGCATCCTGAGGAGAATTGATTGGTCCACACTTGTGGCAGATGCCATCCAAAACCATCACCGTGCACATCTGGTTTAAGGAGGCTCTCCTCTCAGCTAGCTTTCCTTGGACTCACCTGACCAACACATACCCCTTGCAAAACCATGATTTGGCCAGAAACAGAGCTTTTATCAACATCAAAGTTGGTCGATGACCACAGAGGAGTTTTTAAAATCCTGAAGTTACCAGGCCACTCATGTGTCAGCCACCCCACTCCCTCTTTCCCCCGCCATTTCCTCTGTGGGTGTGTGGTTGGCCTCCCTCCTTTCTGAATTGTCTCCCGTTCTCCCAGTAACCATTCCATCTGCAAACAAAACAGGCCGTCTTTTCAGGATGACAGGCCACACTGGAAAGCCTCAGCCAGTGGAGATGACGGCCACTTTGACTATGTCCACGACCAGAACCAGAGGAACTTAGGAGGGGCCTACAGTGTCACGTACCGGGACAAACTCATGACTGCACTTTGAGAAACTGAAGCGCCTTACTTCCAGTCATTACCATGGGTGTCATTGCATTCCATGAGAAGCATCCTGGCGTCACATGGACGTGCTTGCACAAGTGTTGTTAAGTAGTGCGTTTAGTGTCCGTGTCAACATTTGAAGGTAACTGACATAGATAGTCATGATTTACTGTGGAGTGCATCCTCAATAAAATGAAGGTAGCTAAAGGCTCAGGAATCATTTTGATATTCTGATTTTAAAACTGAAGTGAAAGTTTCTGTCATTGTGCTATGTACCTGATAATCTTGTTTAACCAGTGGGACCACAGAAAGCAAACCAACAAACAGAAAGTTTGGCGAAATAGCTTGGCACATAGTACTGTTGTAGGTTTGGAGATTGCCTGGGCCCGGCCTCCATTGCTGTGTGACCTTGGCTAAATTACTCCCCTTTCAATGGTTTCATTTCCTTCTTGAAAACAATGGACAGGACTAAGTGATCTCCAAGGTCCTTTCTGTTCTGTGATTGATTAAAATTTAACTTCTCATCTGTGCTGAAAAAACATGCATTCAGACTAACTTCCCATAAAGACAACCGTAATACCCCTTCTGTAACAGAAGCTCAATAAAGATTATAAAACTTATCAGATACTGCGTTAGTACAAGGAGACTTGGGATTTTGCACCTTTCAGTGGGTTAGTTAGCAGGTGTGGACTTAAGCCTCAGTGCTATCACCAGCTGCACAGCACTGGTGTTGTTTACATCTCAAACATAAGAATGATTTGTAATGCCTTAATGTTTGGTGCTGCTGACCCATGTGATTTCAGAAGATGTCATTGTGACTACTGGCAGGATTGAGGCTGGGTTTCACTCGAGATTTAAGTTCTTCAAAAAGCAGCCTGCAGTTAAGATGAGTTGAGGGTGCACATGAGAGCCTGCCAGGATTCTGGAGGCTGTGCCAAAGCAGTCATTTGCCCAGAGGGATGCATGTGGCCCCTTCCTTCTGTAGAACCCCAAAGCAACATGTTGTCTTTTAGGGTGGCACTTGTAGGAAAATATTTATTTACGCCGTTTCAAGTAGTGTACCAAACCTCTTTTTCTCTTAATAGGCAGCCCCAGGATGCTCTTTCATTTGTGTTTTTGTGCAATTGAGTGAATTTCATGTCTCTTGGATATGTGTGGTTATAATTTGGTTCCTTTTAAACCCTTGGACATGTGTTAACATCTTCTCTTGGTAAAATCTGGCCTTTTTGGTTCTACAAAGTCTCTTGAGGAAGGAGTCCTCTACACACTTGCACAGGGGAGTGGACCGCCTTCTCATCAACAACGCCCCCCTCCCAGATGCTTGTTTACGGATGTGTTCTGATCCCCAGGGTATGTACTGCATCTGAATAAATGTGTTCTGATCTCTTCATCATCTTAACTGCTAACATTTTTACAATGTGTCTCCAAGTAATAAAGATTATTACTTTTTTCTTTTTTGGACTCCATCTTCATTTCATTGATTGTTTTGCACAAAAGTCTCCCTTTGATCTCAGTTATGGGACAGTTGACCCCCGAGTATCTGAAGGTGAACCTTGAGTTAAGTGGTATGGGACGAGACCATCCTGCACTGACACTCTTCTGGGCATAGTAATTGAGGTGTTTCTTCATCTGGGCCCACTCTGGCAGAGGCTGTAACACCTGGCCCCAGGTGGTAGCAGGGTGTTCCCTGATAACAGTCCCATGGTGAAGAGCACATGTCCTCATGGTCACTTACCTCTTCCTGGCTATGTCTGTGGCCTTTTAAAGATGATTCAGTCCCCTCAGTAAGGCTTTCTGATTACCTTGATGAGGGCACTCAGCTGCTTACATAGGATATTCTGACTGGGGTGAAGTGGACCTTTATCTACTGCATGGTGACTTTGTTCTCGCAATTGCATCTTCCTGTTCCTATTGGACATTGCTTTCTCAGGGGTCTCTTCTCTGTTCACTACTATTTCTCACATAACCAGTGTGGTATCACCTCATTCTGTCACATTTCGTAATGCTGCTGACTCTGAAAGCCATCATCTTCAACTCAGACTATTTATGGGCTGCTGAATTGTCACTTCAACGTGGGTGTCCCACGTATAGTCCAAACTCCACCTGGCAAAGAAGCCGAGTTTATCTTCGACCACCTCCGTCAAGTTCTCTTTTGCCACAGCTCTTCCTTCTCTTGCCTCCCATACCCAGGCAGTCCACAATTCTACTCAACGTTGCCTCCTTCATGACTCTTCCCAAGACTGTCTTGCAGGAATGTCTTCCCCCCTTGAGAGAAGTGCCCTCTCTGATCTCTGTGACCCTTGCCAAGCTCACTCTTGCCTTTCTGCAGCCATATCTGATTGTGTCATCACAGTGCTGGGCACATTGCCTCTGTCTCTTTGCTCTAGCATATTCCATCCATACCCTTCGCATTTCTGAGAAAACGTAATGCCAAGCTGCATGCGCCATGCCTCATGACTGTGCCTTTGCAAATGCTATTCCTCCCGTCTAGATCTCTGTCATTCCCAACTCCTGCTTAGCCTTTAAGCCTCCGCTCAGACGTCATCTTCCCCGGAGACTCTCTTGACAGCCCCCACCTCTGCAAATTGGGTTAATTTCTGTGTTCTGTGTTCTACTACTGCCTCCCCCTTCCACCCCCAAACACGGGAACATTGTACTCACAAGTTTGTATTAAAACAGCCTCCTTTGTTCATCTCCTCTTGGAGCCTTAGCCTCAATACGAGAGCTATGCCTTTGTTCTCCGGTGCCTGACAGATAGGTGCTCACTGGGTGTCTACTCAGAGAGTGGATTCATTCCATAGGGAATTTCTAACCAGGTAACAGGCAAATGATACATCATCTCTGTTCTGGTCTGAAGGATTCTGGTATACCACATGCAGTCTGGAGCATCACATGTTGAGTAGGACACGGACCACCGCATCATTGTGGACACTATTTAGTGTGTCTCATCTGAAGCATTGGTGTAATGTTGAGCAGGGCAGAGGACCAACTAGCCATCTGACATTGAAAACCCCATTAGGTGGATAGTGATGTACAGTCACATAAAGGGGTTAATGACCAATTTCGTGCTCCGTATGAATCACTTTGTCTTATCTTCCTGGTCATTCTGCAAGGTGGGTAGTATTGTTACTAATAGGGAGGTTCAAGCCGTACCTATATGTCATACAAGAGATAAGTGCCAGCCTCTGGGCTCTCGGGATTCATTCCACTGTCATCACCCTGTTGATCCACATCTCAGTGAGACTACTAGACGTATTTCTGTTCACTACATTGAAGTCTAGCCGCTGACTAGAGAGCCGCCCTATGCCAATAGCCTGGTAACACTACCTGTCTTTGCCACTGACCCTTCCATCAGTGGGCTAATAACTGTCCACACCTACCAACCCACCAGGGGCTAAACCCCATTCATAACTAGGACCATAACAACCCTCCCCATGCCTCATCCCACTCTGGTACAGCAGCCTATCCACAACTACTGCACTCAACTCACTCATTCTTCATTTTCTAAGGAGCAGAGATGGACTGTTATTTCTAATGAATCATCCCTGTGTGAGATGTCCCACATGTTTCTTCCCAATAATTCGTGGTGTGTGTGTGTGTGTGTGTGTGTGTGTGTGTGCGCGCGCGCGCGCGCGCGCGCGTGCGTGCTTGGGAGAGAGAGAGAGAGAGAGAGAGAGAGAGAGAGACAGAGAGAGACAGAGAGAGACAGAGAGAGACAGAGAGAGAGAGAGAGAGAGAGAGACCATTGCAGGTGCCAGCATCATCACACTCACTTTTCCACAGCTAATTAAATTCTCTGGGATTGACAAGTGTAACCAGTTCTCTGCCACCTTCTGTGCTTGGTGTCAGTGAACTGGTGTGGCTCGTGGTTGTTGCACAACTTGAAAGTCTGCCAGGTTGTTCCATGCTGCATTCAGAACCATCTTATGTCCTTCACTGCTTGCTTAACCATTCCCAGAGAAGAGGGCCCTCTTTAGCAGCAAAGACAAAATCAGGACGGTGCTGGGGTCCCTTCTGACCCTCTTGCCTGTTAAAACCATCCAGCATCCTTCTGGGTCGGTGACTCCAGCCTCCTGGGCCCAGCTTGGGACACAACAAATAACAGACTTTTCAGTATACTTGACTTTTGCAGGTGAATAGTCCTTTAAAATCTGAGTTCATCAAAGAACTCTCTGGACAGTCATATTGATCTTGTCCGATCAATATTTCCCAAACCAGGCTGTCAGTCAATTCCCTGACTGGCCAAGTTTCTCAAGTACTCCAGGTAAATACCACAAATTGGCCCAGGGTGACTGGCTTTGCTTCTCCCACCAGGAAGCCATGGGCAAACACGAGCTGGGCCTTGGTGGGGGACTGGAGAAAAGTCAACTGCCGTTAAGGAAAGCTGGCACATTTAAAGAAACCCCTGAGGTACCTAAAAGGCAAGCAAACCTGAAACACACTTAGCTGAGCCCAGGCAAAAGAAATCAATAATTCTGTAAATAGGTCCACCTCTCTCCAAATTAGAAGCCCAATGATAGCTCAGACAATTTATTTAACAACATTGAGCTTTGGGCCTGGAGAGATGGCTCAGCAGTTAAGAGTCCTTGCTGCTTTTTTCAGAGGACCCAGATTTGGTTCCCAGCACTCACAAGTGAACAGCTTATAACCACATCTAACAGCAGCTGCAAAGGGTCCAGCGCCCTCTGCTCCTGTCTTTCATGGTACCTGCATACACATGACTGCACATTAAAGCCAAACCAAGCCCCCAAGCCCGCATCTTTTTTTTTTTTTCTTTTTCTTTCTTTTTTAATTTAAGCCAGTCCCTCTACATAGCCTGACTGTAGACCAGGCTGACTTCAAACTTACATAGATCCGGCTGCCTCTGCCTTCCTTCTGCTAAGATTAAAGGTGTGCATCAGTCTGCCAGGCTTAGGACTTACATATTAACCATCACCACAAAGAAGTTGGGGTGAGCAGGGGTGGGAGCTTTCCGTTGGTTAATGACATTTCTTGGTTTGATGCTTTGATTTTTAACCTTCATTGGTGGCAATGGAAGTATGTGTCATTTAGGCGGTCATGATGCTGAAAGGAAAATGGATGAATCCCTGAGATGTGTGTCAGTATTAGAGCACTTGTCTAGTATGGACAAGGCTCCAGGTTGAGTCCTTGGCACTGAAAAAAGTAGCTGTGTCTGCCCAGTTAATGTTCATTTCCACTTGCCGAGCACATGGGGAGGCAGAAGAATTTGGATTCTAATTGTTCTGTGTGTGTCTCTTGTTTGACCATCGCCTCCCTTGCCTGTCAAGCCATTTGCTGGTCATTGCTCTGCCTTAGTGCTAGACAAAGGTGAGCCATGTGACCACACCTGTCTTAAGGATCTGCTTCTGGGTGAAAGCCCATTCATGGAAACAGGTGTGAGAGTACAGAAGCTGATGACAGCCATTGCAAGCCATGAGACACAGACAGGAGGCCCACAGTTTGGTGTTCTGGTGGTTCTGGGGAGATAGGCTTACAGGTCCCTGGTGGGATAAAATGTGGAACTTCAGAGTCTCTCATGCTGTGAATTGCTCCACTTTGCCACTAACCATGTGACCCTTGCCAGTTTTCCCAACTTGTCTCATTTTCTTCATTCCAAACAGAAATTAAACAGCATCTTGCTATTAAGGAACTCGGAGCTAGGAAGACAGTCAATCACTCAAGTGCCTGTTGCATGAACAAGAAGGCCTGAGTTGGGATCCCTGGAGCCTCCACAGGCTTGTGGTCCAGAGAATGATCTGATAGCCATGCTTTCGGTTTTCCATGAGTGAGTTTATTAAGCATGTAGCAAGCAAAAAGTAAAAGAATAAATAACAAGTGAAAGATAGGTAGGAACAGCAAATAGAGGGCAAAATAGGAACACAGATGCTAAAAACATCCAGCAGAAACTGACCAGAGAAGCCTCATTGAAGCAACCAGCTGTAGTTCCTAATACAGTGTGCTCCAATGAGGCTTCCAGGAAGAACAAATAACAGCAGAAAAATAACATCGCATCAAAGGTTTACAAACATCCAATAAAACCAGCTGGGAAAGCCCCCTAAGGCAGCCAGCTGGAGGTCCTAGTAGTGAGTCCCTGGCAAGTATCACCTCCAGATCAGATAACATCAAATAGATGTTTGGAGAAGTTGGAGTTATCGATGGCACTTTCACAGGGTGAGCTCCCTACAGCAGAACTCTTGGCTTTTCTTTTTCCACCGTAAGCATCTTTTATATCATGGGACCAAGAATAGTAACATCTTTTGGAAGTGATTTGCCTTCTAGCACTTCTCAAGGACACCATGTTTTTACTCTTGGGATGTTCTGCTGTCCCTGTTAAAGAGTCTAGGGAGGTGTATCCCATTGCTGGACAAGGTGCCTCAGAGGGCAATTTAAGACAAACATACTCAGGTCTGGAATTGGGTTGGAGAGATCCCTGTTTCTAGCTTCTGGGTGAGCACAAATGACACATGGCAGTTTATCAGTATAATACACATGACAACATGCAACGAGCTGGATCAGGGGAGGGGGCAGGGCAGACACAGACAGATCTCTGGGGCTCACTGGCCAGTCAGCCAGCTAAACTGATGAGTTCAAGTTCAGTGAGAGGCCCTGTCTTCCTAAGGTAAAAAATGATGGAGGACTTCAGTCCTTGACCTTTGCTTCAACACACATGTACGACACCTATGATATCTATATCCTCACACACAAAGGACCAAATAATGTGTCATTAGGCTGTTGTGTACAGTGTTTAAGGCTACCTGGTAGCAGTTTTCAGTGGATTTTGAACAGTAACACGTTGGCAGTCAGTGTAGACAGAAAAAGAACAAAGATAGCGTCTAGCTCAAGAACTGGTGTGTCTCCTGGGCCAATGGGAGAGCTGTGTGTTCTAAGTTTAGTAGTAGAGAGGAGTGCCTGGTTCCAGGGGAAGATAAAATGGAAGAGGCCCACAGTGAAGAAAGACATCTCTCTTTCAAACTGCCAAAGAGCAGAAACACCATGGGGATCTTTTGAGAAGGGATAAAAGGAGACATAGAAATGATATTTCGGTCTGAGACGCCTAGGAGATAACTGCCCAGGCGCGGCTTGTGACAATACTGCCCTCTTGTAAATGGTGAGGCTGGTAGAGGGTGAAGGGTAGGTGAGGGCTGAGAATGCATCTGCTGCTCCAGTAGGTTTTGAAAGTTTGGAGGACTGAGAATGTCTGGTTCCCACGTTGTCTAATTTGGGGGTTCATCTCAGACAAAGCAGAGGAGGTGCTCCCCTGCTGGTATACCGGACAGAGTAACACATGAGCTGAGGAAATAGCTAGGTGGTAAAGTGTCTGCCATGCAAACACGACAAGCTGTGTTAGGATCCCAAGTACCCAAGTAAAAGCAGAGTTCACTGGGGCCCTGTCTGTCACTCCAGTGCTGGGGAGCAGTGGCAGGAGGGTCCCTGGAGAAGACTCACCGTCCAGCCAGCCTGGCTGTTATCAGGAAACTCCAGGTTCAGTGAAAGACTGTCTCAAAAAGAAGGTGGCAGATATCCAACATTGACCTCTGGGTCTCACATGCATGTACAGACAGTATACATGCAGGCACACACATGTGCATATGTAAATTTAATAATAAAGGAGATCATGGTGCTATTGTTTTTAAATAGCCAGTGCACACAGTGGTAAAAGACTCAAACTGTGGCTGGGAAGATGGTTCTGTGTGTAAAGTGCATACCCAGTAATCATAAGGACTTCAGTTTTGATCCCCAGAAATATGTAAAGTCAAATACTATAGCACACATATAATTCAAGATAGGAGGCAGAGATAGCATCACAGAAGCTTGCGGACTAAGTAGCCTGTCATATGTCACAGAAGCAAAGGAGACCCTGTGTGTAAGTGGGAGGTAGAGCCCAACACCAGAGGTTGCCCTCTTAACCTCCACACATGTGCCACACTACATTCATGCCTGCACTCAGACACACACAAGGAAAAATTTTAAGCCTCAAAAATATCTATGTTAACTCCTTTTTTATTCCCCCAGTCCCCTGGTTCTGAGCTGCCAACATCATTAATATTTCTTGTCAGTCTCAAGAAGTCTACATATAAAGACGCACATGTATTTACTTACCCATTCAATACTGATAGACATACAAGCCTCGTCAACTGTCTATGAAAATTGCCTGCCATGCTTGGCATTCTGTTTGTGCACTTGAACAAATGAAGGCTATAGGACAAATCCCCTTTTGCTGATCTAAAAGGTATGTGCATTATAATTTGAGCATTTTTTTATGTTGCTCAAATGCTCAGCATTTTATATTCCCCCTAGGAGATGTCATGTGTGTGTACCCTCTACACATAAGTGTGATGAGGGATGGAAGAAAGCTCACAGCCTTGACTAGCTTTAAACCATTTTTGTTAGTCCAATGGGCAAAAGCCAGAACTTCTGTCTTTATTGTATTTCTCAATGAGCAAGGTTGTGCCTGTTTCACTGTTTATGTATTTATTTTCTTAAGGTTTAGTCTTAGTGTGTAGCTTGTCCTTGAACTTGTGAAGTTGGTTTTCTGTGATTCCCCTGAATCTTCTGTTCTTCACTCATGCTCTTTAATCAGAATCAGCTGGTAAAGTGATTGCTGGGCAAGCATGAGGACCTGAGTTTGGCTCCCTAGAATTCGCAGGGGAGAAGCGAACATGGCGGTGCTTGTAATCCAAGTACTGGGGAGGTGAAAACAAGCAGCTGCCTTAGGCTCGCTGGCCAGCTTACACATGCACACACATGCATCTGGAGGCGTGCACACGCGCCCATGCTGCCGAAGCACCCTGAAGTGTGCCCTCTTTGCATTTATGATAGTGAGAAAGAGGAAGCTGGGGGTTGTTGGTCGGTACTAGACCTTTCTTGAAATTTATTTCAGACGTTCAGTTGACCCATCAGCATGCTGCCACCCTGAAGGACTGAACAGGGAACGCAGACAACATAAAAATAGCTGAGATGAAGGCATTGATTTCAAATATCTGTGCTTTCTCCCCTGCTGGGGGTTCTGTTGAGAGTGTCCCGCTCAGATGTGGTGACCTAACTGTGCATTTGACCGAGGAAGGACTTGTGTATAGTTATGACTACATTTCTGATAGATCTGATCCAAAATTGCAGCTGCATCCCAAGGCTGTGAGTGGTTTTAATGGAATGAATACTGCAGCTCTTTAAAAAAAAAATACCACAATTGTCGTCTAGGCAACCCACTAAAAGGGGTTGGAATAATTAGAAGGACACCCCCACAGAAACCCACCTAATCACTCCCTGCCTGAAGGGATGGCTCGAACATCCTTTTTGGTGGCTAAGACCTCATCAGCAAGAGTTGCTGTGCTAATGACCCAGCCAGCCTCCTTCCCTGGCTACACGATGAACATTGCGCCTGTAATAAAGGCAATTAAGCCCAAAGCTCTGAAACCCAGCCAGTGTCTGGTCTCAGAGGCTAAGGATGCTGAAGATAGACGCTTCTAAAGAGCCTCTGAGAACTGGGGAAGGGACAGACTCATTTGGGATGTTAGTGCACTAATGAATACCAAAACAGATTCATTCTCCTTTCTGTCATCTCAGAAACATATACCCCCAGGTTTCAGCTTCAGTTTTAGCTCACACTGGTACATCTAAACCTTGCCTTCTGCCCATTATATATTTTATTCATCTAACCCAAACGCTAATTCAGAATGAATCATGTTTTAATTTCATTCATTTGGTGAACTGGGTGGTGTCCGGGGATTGGAAAAATATCACTCCCGGCTCACAGCCCAGTGTCCTATGCCTCAGGTAGCCAGGATGGTGAGGAATGGCTGTTTAGAGGACTTTTTTTTACACTCTAATGACCCAGACAATGATTAATTGTATTAGGGCCCCTCAAGAGTTGCTGTGTAATGGGGGCTTTTAAAGTAGTCATTGGGGGCAAGTGTGTTCATGCTGCTGCCCTCCAAAAGGAAGGTTTCACTTAAAGCAAAGAGCAGAGGCCGTGGGGTATAGAATTGAAAGAGGGCAAAGACTAAAGAAACCAGAAAGGAAGAACACTGTTAGGTGCATTAGAAATAATCCTGTATGCAGAACAACTCTATTGTAGCCTTTGTTTTAAGGACAAAGCAGAATGAGTCAACCCTCAGTCATGGGCCCCCTGAGCAAAAAGGAACTCATGAAATGGTCATTCTCTGGATTAGACCCTAGAATGGATCTGAAACTGTCAACACCTTGAGATTTCCCCACAAAGTCATATGCAGCCCTTCCTGGAAGCTTTGTGTCACCTTAATGGTTCATGTATACTCACACAAGTGCACATGAAAGCACACATACACACACGTGTGTACTCACGAAGACACACAGACAATAAAAAAAGATGTTAGGGAGGATAATGCCAGGACAATTACACTATTCATTGAAATCACTTGAAATGATTGATTTCATCAATTGAAAGATGAACGTGCCTGTCCTATGCCACCTCACAGGACCAGGGAATCTTCTAAGCTGTCCCTCAGATGAGCAGTATTTTACTCTGCAATTTGCAGAAGTTAATGTAGTTACGAGCAACTAGGGAACTCATAAGCAGAGCGAGACCTTTACAATAGATGCTTGAAAATTACCTAAAGAAAATTAAAATCTAATGCATTGGAACAAGTTCGTTGAGCAAGCATTTACTAGACATCTACACTCGCCCACTGCAGTGTTGAGGAAGACACTACCTTTAAATCCTGATTGCTAAAATACTAGCTGAATTAAGAGTCGCCCCACATAATTTGGGAGTCACACATCACCCATGCTAATAGAACTAATTTGGAAAGTTGATTATTTGGAAATTTTCTTGAAAGAATTACAATTTGGGGAAACCCCCCCCACCAGTGAGGGGTCTCTATAAAGGAATTTAAACTGCATTTAAAAAGGAATGAGGAACTGGGTGTGGTGGCTTACCCCTTTAATTCTAGAACTTGAAAGGCAGAGGCAATTGGATCTTTGTGAGGCCAACCCAATCTATATAGCAAGTTCTAGGCAGCCTACATAATGAGAAGTTCTAGGGTCTACATAATGAGACTCTTCTCAAGGGGAGAGGGGTGATGAGAATGGAGAGATGGCTCAGATGTTAGGAGCACTGGTTGCTCTTGCAATGGTCCTAAGTTCAGTTCCCAACATCCACATTGTGGCTCGCTGTAACTCCAGTTCCAAGAGAATCCAGCCCTCTTCTAGACTCGTAGACAGACACTTGCACACACAATGTACATGTAGACAAGCACTCATACACATACACAAATAAAAATAAAAAAATTTACAAGCACTCATACACATACACAAATAAAAATAAATTTAAGTGTAACGTGGGAGAGAGGTGCCAGGAATAAAACCCAGGTTTTTTGGGTTTTTTTTTTTTTTGTGTGTGTGTGTGTGTGTGTGTGTGTGCTCGTGCTCTCTAGTCTTTTTTTTTCCCCTTAAGAAAATGAAACTAAGTTTCTGTAAGAAGTAACCCTAATGAACGTGCCTAACATTTGTTGGTTCTCTCTCTCTCTCTCTCTCTCTCTCTCTCTCTCTCTCTCTCTCTCTCTCTCTCTCTCTCTCTCTCTCTCTCCTCTCCCTCTCCCTCTCCTCTCTCCTCTCCCTCTCTCCCTCCCTCCCTCCCTCCCTCCCTCTCTCTCTCTCTCTCTCTCTCTCTCAGATGTTGATAGTTTTCTCTTCACCCCACTATGCAAAGAGTATAATGTTGCAAACATGCATCTTTCCACAGCCAAAGTATGAGTATGCTTACTCTGATTTCAGTAACAACTTTGTAACCCTGTGTTGGTCAGCTTAGTCTCTGCTCAATTAAAACTGAAATATGTGACAGGTATCTTGGAACCAAGGTGGTCACGTGTCCCTTCTGCCATCTCGGGTGGACACAGCAGTGTGCACACGAGTTCATGATTTCCCAGTGTAGTTGGTGGCATGAAATGCTTACTAAATGCCCAGAAAGGGGTATTTCTGAGACCCTGATGAGGGACTTGAGTTCCATGAACTCACAGCATACAGCAAGATCACAGTGAGGTTCCAGGCCACTTTCCTTTGTTACCCTTAGGCCTCTCCTGTCACCTACAGGGCAAGGTAGTGCCACTTACCCTAAAGAGAGTACAGCATTCAAGATTCAAGTTGCCTCTGTCAGAATCCCAGCTCTGATATTTTGTAGCTATTAACCGTGGCAAAGTTACATAGTCTTTCTGTTCCTGCTTCCCTAATTAGAAAAATATGGATTAAGAGTCTTTAAGTGATTGTTGGAGGTTAAATATGTTAACAAATGGTACAATGCTAGGCATTCAAAAAATACTAATTTGGAGAGATTCCTTCATATTTAAAGAGCATGATCAGTGTCCTACTTTTTGTGAGATGTGCTTCTGGCTGACATCTGACCCCATAAAATACCATGCTTGAGTGAGGCACAGTTCTGGGTGAGAAAACTGAACATGGGGTAGGAATGGCATTTCCCAGAATCTGTTTCATGACGCATGTAGAAAATGACATATTTATAGTACATGCAAGGCACGGTAGATGAGGCTGCTGGAGGCTTGAGACCCCTGGGGTTTATCCACTTAGCCCAGGGATTAGGAGGATAAATGGTTCCACTCACTGCAGCCTTTATGAGAACAATCCATTGACAGCTCTCCTGAGATTTCAGCAGCCCCCCCCCCAAAAAAATGAGCATCTCTTGATTTCTTGGCCTGCATGCGTGATGGGAGGGTGTTTGGAAGATGGAAGAAATGCCACAAGGGTCAGTAGGGGAGATGGGTTAGAATGTGGGGCAAGGTCCTTGGAAGAAGAAAGTCCTAGTCTTGGAATGATTTGCATAGGAGTGTAGGATGGGGATTTAGTCCTCTGTGTGTTTATGCTTTCCCAAAGAAGTGTTGAAGGAATACTGTTCACACTGGCTGTGAATGTAGCACAGAGAATCTGAAAGGAACCTGGCCTCTCAGGTAAACTCACAATTAAGACAGAATTTGAAAGGGAAAGAAAGTGGGTCATGGCTTACCACAGATTAACTTTTTTTTGATGGTTGTCATTTTTATTTGTTTTGTTTAAAAACAGGATCTTGCTGCATTATCTCTGACCAGCCTGGAGCTTGCTAGATAGACCAGACTAGCCTTAGACTTATGATGATCCTCCTGCCTCAGTCTCTCTAGAGCATGCCCGCCATCAGACAGTTAAGGAACTGCATGGCTTCATAGATAATTACTTTGGAGCAAAAAGATGAAGGTTTTCACAGCTGTTCTTGAGGGTGACCTGAAGGATGTAAATGGCAGAGCTACCTGACATCGGTTTTTCCTTTTTTCAGTCAGAATGTACTAACTGCAGAAGGTAGGAGAACAAAGAGAAGGAAATGGCAATGCAAGCTAAAGAAAAGAAAGACAATGACCAGGAGATAGCTGCTTCATGATTAGTTTGAATCTTCGAGCTAAAAATAAAAAATGCCCCCCCCCAACATTGGGGGAAATCTGCCTTTCCCACTGCTAAGTCTGCGTCCAGCACCCTCTGAGAAGTCATGGAGCTGTGGAAAGATGCCAGAAGAGGAAAAGGGCACTGTAGTCTGGCTTTTTGGAAAATCAGTTCTCAAATGGAAAGCTGGATGGGGATGCAGTGGAGAGTTTGAATGCCATCTTTTTTAAGCACTAGCAGAGGAAACATGCCTATGGAGGAACAGTGCAGATCTCCTCCGGGAAGGCAGCAGTCACTGCTTAAGGGTTTTAGCAACCTTAAAGTGGAAGGACTGAGTCAAACCTGAAGAGTGTGGTTTGGCACAAGCTGCACTTAATGTTGAAACATTAGCCTGTGAACTCCAGCACAGAGACAAGGGTGACAGATGGCCTTGAGCATCCTCCTGATACATGCTGTTGACATTGCAATAAGGCAAGAAAAAAAACAATACGGAGTACTACAAAGGATGAACACAATTCACCTGGCTGTCCTAAACTCCAAGTGAATCTCAGATAATAAGAGAACCAGGCAGAGAGGCCAGAAGCAGATATATCCTGAACTCAATAATTCATTCTCTCTCTCTCTCTCTCTCTCTCTCTCTCTCTCTCTCTCTCTCTCTCTCTCTCTCTCTCTCTCTCTCTCTCTCTCTGTGTGTGTGTGTGTGTGTGTGTGTGTGTGTGTGTGTGTAGTATAAATAGAGATATGGAGTGATGATAGATGATTCAGTGGGTAAGGGCACTTGAGTTCATATCCCCAGAACCAATGTAAAAAGCTTGACTGTATGTGCCTATAACCCCTACATTTGAAATGGCAGAGACTGGGGGATCCTAGACTTTGCTGGGCAGCTAGCCTAGCTGAAAAAACAAGCAGAATTCCAGTTCAGTGAGAGATCCTGCCCCAAGGGAGGAAGGATGGAAAGCGTTGGAGGAGGGCACTGGGTGCCCAGTCCTGAGCTCCACAAGGGTGTGCATGGGTGCATACACCTGCAATTTCATGTGCAAGCATCATACATGTGGCACACACACACACACACACACACACACACACACACACACACAGAGAGAGAGAGAGAGAGAGAGAGAGAGAGAGAGAGAGAGAGAGAGAGAGAGAGAGAGAGAGCGCAGTAGGGGGAATGGGAGAGAAGGGAAGGATAGGATATTAGGAGATATAACGACTAATGTTATTTTAAATCATGATGAAACTTAAAAATATACCTGGGATTGTGGTTAATAGCATTTATTCTATACCATAATGAAAAGAAACAAAACTTCGGCCAAAGACCATTTTGAACCATCTGAATAAGTGCAGAGAAATGTGTGCTTTATGTCTATGCTCTTTCCAAACCAGTCTTAATGCTCCAAATTGGAAGGCCAATGGGAGTAACCAATTTGAACTCTGAAGCAATACATGGATGCAAAGTACAGAAGCTAGCCAACTTGTGGTGTGTTTTTCTTTCCTTTTCAACCAGAATAGACTGACTTCGTATGGTAAGAAGAACAAAGAGGAAGAAATTGAAATCCAAGCTAAAGAAAGGGAGCTCTCAGGACATATTTGACTGCTCTGAAAAAGAATGATGTGAGGAAGGAAGTCAGATTTGGGCTATCATGCATAATGACATTAAAATAAAAGTAACCATCCAACTCACTGCTAGTTTGGAGGGAAAACTTGAGTAACGCAGAGCAGGCAGGTCAACACTGTGGATCAGGCATGAGCAGTCAGGAAGACGGAGACAAATCTAGGTATTTCCTACAGAGAGAATTGAATACAGGGACTTGATTATGCAAAGGATGGAGGAACTAAGGGCCTTAATTATCACTGAAGCAACCCCCAAATGAGAATAATTGGAAAGTGCTTACCACCCCAGGACAAAGAGATAAAGGACAAAGGGAGGTGGCACCATAGGAATCGGTGGCTGGCACACAAGGACGCCAGCCTGGGCGTGGAGCCCTGAAGTACACTCCTTGGAGCAAGTGAGGGGAAGTGGTCAGGGAGCCCGCAGTCACCAGCACAGTGGCCAGTGGAGCAGAGAGGGCGCCTCAAGGTCCCAGATTGAGAATGGATTGTTTCTTTCAGGAGATTGTTCTTTGTGTCAGAAAAGTCTGCTAATTTCCCATTCATCATCGCCATGGGTCTGTAATCCAAAAGGGAGGCATGAAGAGAAACACCAAGGTGCTCGCTCTTAAGCCACACACAGAAGCAATGCAGGCCCTCACCCCAACACCTAGTGTGCCGTGTCGGCTCCAGGCCTTAGCAGTTGGAGAACCCTCCACCTGGAATGCCTAGTGCCCCCTCCATCTTGTTCACTCATAACCTTCAGGGTCCCCTTGCTTCAAGCATCTCTACCCCCAGGAAGTCTCCTCTAACAATGCCCAGGCTGGACTGAGGTCCCTTCACTGCCAACCGTCATGCCTGGCACAATGCCAGACACAGGAACTGGCCCTGAACTACTTATTCAGTGCACTGAGCTCCTCTGGTCTCCTAAGCTTCAGCCCTTCTTCTAGCACAGCAGAGACACAAATACATATGGTGATTTCTGTTCCTGCAGAGCTTACTGGACGGTTGAGAACGTGAGGGATCTCAGCCAGCAGCTTCTGAGAGGACTTGGGGTTTTCCTGATAAGTACAAATGCCGCCTTAAGTAGAGGCTGAGCAGATGGCGAGGCACAGCAGATGGGTTGTCCTTTGGGCTCCGGGGCGAAGGTGGGAGGCCTGGCTTGTGTCCCGGACTCCACGGCTGGTCTCCGACTGTGTGACTTGCTCATGGTGAGCCCATATGCAAAATGAGCTGGCTGCAGGTTGGAGAAAGGTTGTGGTTCCTGGGCCAGCTGCAGGATTTAGAGATAGGAGACTATGTCTGGAGGAGGGCTAACATCGACATTTCTCAAGATCTCCAGCCTTGCTGGAATCTGGCTCACATAGTGTACAGTTCAGCAAACTGCAGTTGGTTATTTTCGTAAAATTGTATGGCCATAGACCTCACTATTTCAGGTCTATTTCATCCCTCCCCAAGAAACTGAGTAGGCTCTCACTCCTGGTTCCTCCCACCCTACCTACTCCTAAGTGACCTCTAACACTCCTTCCTGTTTGTTTGTTCTCAGCATGGAATCACATATGTGGCTTTTGGTGCCTGTCCTCTTTGAGAGAGCATAATGCTTCCAGGGTTCATCCACATTGTAACATGGGTTTATAGCTCACTTCTTTTTCGTGGCTTAGTAATTTTCCATTGTAGCAATATAGCACATTTTGGTTATTTGTTCACCAGTAGATGAACTTGGTTCTTTCTACCTTTGGGTGATTATGGATAATGCTGTTTATGATCACTCAAGTGCAGGTTTCGCATGGATCTTTCCTTTCCTTGGATGCTTATCGTGGTGTGACTTTCTGGGTAATACAGTAACCGTGTCTTTAAGTCTCTGAGGACCCACCAGGTTGTTTTATCCAAGCTGAATGAGGCATCTCATGTTCCCTCCAGTGATCTTACCATCCAGCCAGAGTTTAAAGCCAGAGAACCAGAGGATATCTGAGGGGGCTCCATTAGAAAATCTGTGATTCCTTACCCCAGTTTAGATTCCAGAGCCCATGTCACCCAGAACTTGACTACACTGCAAAGGGTACAGTTGACTTCTCAAGAGTACCCTTGCTTGTCCTGTTTTAAGAGAAAGCCCTGAATTCAGCTCCTTGCTTTCCTTGTTCTGCCCTTATAGAAATCCTGGTGGGAGATTCTAGAAGTACTTTCCAGAATCCCAAACACCACATGAGCCTCAGTCTCTAATGGCACTGAGCATGGAGCTGGCCTAGTGTCCTGAGCCTTGGCCAGCATCCCTCAGGCTGCTGTGTTGCTGCATGTCCTTGGTCCTCATACTGTCTCACTTACTGGGGTCACAAGGCCACATCCTTGTGGATACCGTCTACCTCAAAGTCAATGTTAATGTTGCCTCCAGGAATCCTGCAGGGCCAATCTATGAGCACAGGGCCTTGAGAAATCCCCTTAACAGATCTGTGAGCCAACAAAACCCATGACTGGATCATCAGGATGGTCCCTGTATGTGAGCAGAGAATGTGTCCAACTCATTCCACTGTGACACTGTCTGGAAAGATGAGAACAAATATCTACTCACCCAGAAAGAAACCCAACAACAGACCAAAATGACAATACCACCAAACTCCAACTTAGTGAACCAATGAATTCATTGGTGCTACTTACAGGAACACGGATGACTCAAAGGCAGCTGAAAGCTCACCCCATCAGGGTGTGACAGCTCAGAAAAGCTGGGACCCTGGGGCTCTCTGCATGACTTCCAGGAAGCTCAGCAAGTTGGAATGTCTCCTCTCCTCAGCAGCCTTTAATGCTTATATAACCTTGGGGAAGGAGGAACTTGTGAACCAATTATGTTTCAGGAACTTCCTGAGACTTGTAAGTTGTTATCTTCCTGAGTCTTAATATCAGAGGGAGTTATCCCATGATAAAAAACAGCTGCACCAGATTTCTTGTTCTAGCCCAGGAAGTTTCTCCCACCTTCTTCCACTCTCTTCCCATTTGTCTACTTCTTCCCCAACTCTACCATTTAGGTAATGGTAAGAGGAAAATCAAGAATGCATATTTTACTTGACATGTTATTATGTGATTTCTCACACCTGGCATATAGATGGGGTTTTGGGGGGCTTATTTGTTATTTGTCCTTACTGTTTCACTCTTCATTCTGAGTTTCCTTGGAAAAAAAAAAGTTCATCCTTTCCACATGTAGAGACAAGTTCATGATAGCACTGTGGCCTTCCAAGCCTGTGGCAGGCATCACTCACTAATCCCAGCTCTTTTTTCCTGAGCTCAGAATCCTGCTCACACTCTGGGTAGAGGTGAAGATGGGTCTGGCATCTGAGGTGGTATCTATTTGCCATCTTTCAGGAACTCTTCCTCAAAGCTCTCCAGCTCCTCTTCCTGGCCTGATTGCATGCCAGCCCCTGCTCTTGGCCATGTTTCCCTGCAGGCACTCATTCCCACACTCGCTGTGAGCATTTGAAGCTCATCAGAGCCTCCCTCACTCCCCACCCCTCTTCTACTGATGGGGTGCCGTTTGCCTGCCATTTCCTCACCCCTCTCTTCTTGTGTCCAGCCAATGGCCCTCTCCTGTCTCTCTGTCCCTCGTGACTGGACAATCCTAATGCCACTCACACGCTGAACAGGCCAGAAGTGGTGAGGATCAGGGAGCAGAAGAAGGCCAGCCATAGACGGGGAAGCCTTCTCCAGTCCCCACAAAGGACATCTGCTCTTCTGAGGGCTGTACAGCTTCACAGCTATGGAGTTCCAGCAATTGCTACCCAACAGGTTCTGTAGAACAGTGGTCAGGGGGCCCCTGCAGGGCTTCGGCAGGGCAGAGGACTTGGTGTGCTGTTTTACTGCCCCCAATAGGAAGGTGGGTACCCAGAACTGTTTCTAAAGGGAAGAGGTGAGGATGGAGCTCTCCAGAGATCAAAACCATGCCACCTTCCACTTCCTCCAGGTGCACACCCTATGGGAGTGCCCTTGATCAAATCTCCACAAGGCAGCCAGGGTGGCTGAAGAATCCAGTGGCTGCACTCGTGGTGACAAGCACGCCTGTTCTTCTGGACTCTGCCCTGCCTCTGCTAATGAGCCCATTCCGACCTCCTTCTTCAGTGTCACACTATCAGGATCATCTCAGAGGGAAGCTCATACCCTTCCCATGGTGCCTTGCTGCTCAGCTGATAACCCTGCACACATCACCCTTCAAACTAGTCCAGCTTGTAATTTGAACTGCACTTCCTCCTGGCTCCCTCCTTACCCTTCTCTCCATATACTCTGCCCTTCCTGCTCCTCTGACCTTTGCCCATACTGTTTCTTAGGTCTGTAATGGTTCCTTCTGCCCTTCTTAAACTCCACAGCTGTCTACCCTCTCCCACAAAAAAACCAGTAAATGGGTCCTGGTTTAGATCACGTGACATAGATTAGAGAAACGCAACTACCTCAATCAGTCAACCATTCAATACATTTTGTGAACCTTATAGGAAGAGTTGGCAGTAGTACCAGCTTCAGGTATAGCTGGATCTAGGTGCCGAAATTATATCACTAGTTTTTTTCACCACTCCAACTACATTTGACTTCTGCTCATCTTCTCTCCCTTTATGCTTCGGCTTCTTTTCAGGGATATAACTACTTTATGTCTTGGAAAGATAGCCACAAGAAGCTTCCATTTACACCCTGATGGCCAGACTGACTTATTCATTGTACACTTTGAACATGGTACCCTGGCATGACAGTATTTTATGAAACCATAGAAGTGTTTCAATTTCTTTTATAGTCAGGGAAACAAAAATACTGAGTTGAAGAGAGTGAGCTGAGTTAGAGGGAACTGTGAGCCACCGGAAGAGAGCTCCTGACTTTTAGCTTTCAGCTGTTAAAAGTTAGGAACAAGTGAGTGTATCTGGATCAAACCCTCTAAACAGCGTGTGGGAGGTTCTGGCCAGCCCTGCTTGAGTTACAGGCCACCCCTGAGAAGAAATGTAATGGCAGGGACATAAGGAGGACGTTCCAAATGTGGGATGCAGAGAGAAGAGACTCTTGTTTATAACCCAGGATTATCTAAGCATTATTTATTGGGTTTTTTTTAATCTTTCATTTAGAAGATGCCTTTTTATGTGTATGAGCGTTTTGCCTCTGTGTGTGTGTATGTGGGGGGGACCATCATGTTCATGCAGTGCCTGTAAAGGCCAGAAGAGGGCACCAGATCCTCTGGAAATGGAGTTACAAATGCTTGTGAGCTGCTGTGTAGGTGCTAGGAACTGAACCCAGGTCCTCTGCAAGACTAGCCAGTGCTCTTATCTCCAGCCCTGAAAGTGACTTTTTGAAAATGCAACCTATTTTATTCTATTTCAAAGTGAAGACATTTTTAAGGTTGAGGATGTCAGATTGCTAAAGCATACAAATTCTCACTTTGTTCATCTTCTTTGCACAGGTTTTGGCCCAATGACCTATCTAGGTAGGGGTCTGTTAGTTGAGCCTCGTGGTCTTGGGGTTTCAGGTGTTAGCAAAATGCTATGTTATTCTAAATCCTGACTTTGTCCCCTGCCCCAGCTACCCGATCTCCTCCCCAGCACTCAGCCCCACAGAAAGGCTACCTTTTGGCCTCGAGGAGAATGGGGGTACACCATTCGCCCCCAAAGCTTCAGGGAGGCACCACCACCAGCACCACTCCAACTATGGCCTTTCGCTGCCCCTGGAGAATAAAGAGGGGCCACTGAGGTCCCCAAACTCCAGCAAGGCCCTCAACAGTGAGTATGTGGAGGGAACAGGGTGTGGTGGGGAGGGCCAGTGGGGGATAGGAATGGGTGGTGTTGCCTTGGCTACTGGGTTTGGGCAGACTATAGAACCTCATCCCTGGAGGCAGGGCCATCTAGGGTCAGTGGTTTCCTGCTTGCAACTTGTACAGATAGTCATCCCTTCCTGCTTCCTAGCTTAAACTTCCATCTGCGTCATGCTCAGCACCAGCTCCTGGGCTCCAGAAGTGGAAAAAAGAGGGGCAGTCCCCTCTGAAAACAGGAGAGGATATGCAGTAAGTGCCAAGGAACCTTCTAGCCTGACATGACATGCAAGTGTGAGCTGTTGAGATAGTCTGAGCTCCTCAGCCCTCATCTTCAGACCACAAGAGTCATTTGAGTTTAGCTGAATGGAAGGTGGGATCTCTTGGCCCACTTGGGGTGAAGAATCCAAACACAGCCCAGGCTGCCCTTGCCTGCCTTCACCTCATCCTTTTGCATGGAAGTGACTGCCATGGCCTCCTAACAGGACCCCTCCTCCAAAGCGGCCCCCATCTAGAAGCTGCTAATGTCAGCATTAAGACCTTGTGTACCTCAGTGCCACAGGATAAGTCCACACTTTGAACAAGGTCACATACAGACCTCCAGAGCCACACCCTGCAGTCCCAGCCTCCCCCACTCTTCGCACACTCCAGCTGCATGGAACTTCTCTCCTTTAACCAAACCCCATCATTTGTGCCTGCTCATCCCTCTGCCTGCAATGCTTTTTTTCTCTGCCCTAGTAAGCCGCTGCATCCCCCAGGAGCCGGCTCACACGTTGAGCACAGCATCCCCTGAACCCTCACACCATCAGAGCATGGCGGTGGTGGGTGTCTCCTCTCTTACGCCTATAGCCATGATGAAAGCTCATAGAGCTTTTATGTGTACTGCCCCCCACCACCACTTACACTAGAATCATGCCTTATTTGTTTATTTCAACTCCCCAGATGCCAGTTGCTAACAAGTAATAAAGCACAAGCTTTATTGTATAATGAATATTTAATATTTTAGTGAATGTTTAATGCATTAATGAATAAATCCAAGCTAGAGGGAGGTGAGGTAGCAAACAAATGCACCACAATACAAAGAGCCAGTGCCTTTGATTTTAGAAACGTAACATGATTCTCCAAGGTACCTTGCTACACCTATCAGCCTGGACACCCATCTTTTCAGCGCGTAAAGGGTTTTTATGAGAATAATTGCATAACAACTTTGCAAGAGAAGGGATTTCTATTTTCATTTATACATGCCTCAGTGGCTCAGAGGTCAGACAACATGCCCGGGGCCACCCAGCTCCTGTCCGAGCAAGAAAGGTTGTGAAACCTTGACATCTGATGTTCTTGGTATGGCATCGAGCAGGAAGAGCTGGGAGCCAGACTCCTGCAGGTGTCTCTGACCCCTGTATCTAGCTGCCATTTCAACCCCCCACTCTGTCCTTTCCCATGGCTATCTGTAGAACTGAGTCCAGGAGCACCTGCCCTGTACAGCGAAGCAGCTGCCCATCTGAAGAAGCTGGAGCTGGAGACGGTGAAGACTGTGGGACCCTGGCCTGCCCTGCACATCAACATAAACAAGGTGCCAGGCCAGCTCTGCATGGAGGGCACTAGCCCAAAACAGGGGCATGAACCCCAGCTGTTTCCACACTACTCTTGTGTGTGTATGTGTGCATGTTCCCGTGTGTGAAAGTAAGCATGTGTGTCCATGTTCATGCTTGGGCAGGTGTACATGTGTGAATGTACACATACTCGTGTGTGTGTGTGTGTGTGTGTGTGTGTGTGTGTTGTGTGTGTGTGTGCATGCTCATGCTTGGGCAGGTGTATATGTGTATGTACATACATATACATAAACTCATATGTATGCATGCACTCATGTATGCAGGTGCATATGTGTGTGTACGTGTGTGTGCACACTCATGTTTAGAGGTCATTGAAAAATCTCAGGTTTTGCTCCTCGGGTGCTATCCACCTTTATTTTGCAGGCAGGACCTTTTGCTGGCCTCAAGACTCACCAAGTAGACTAAACTGGACTCATAAGCCCCACCCCTGGGGTACCTACCTGTCTCTGCTGCCATCAGGCACCACCATGCCCAGCTTTTTTTTTTTTTTTAAAAAGACTTTTAAATTTATGTATATGTGTGTGTCTATGTTGATATGCACATACGTGTGTGCCTGTGGAGGCTGGAGGAAGGTGTTAGGTCCCCTAGAGCTGGAGTTCTGTAGCTAATGTGGGAACCAAATTTTGATTCTCTATAAGAGCAGCAAGCTGTCTCATCTGCTAAGCCATCCTTCCAGCTCCATGCCTGGCCTTTTTCCATGGGTTCTGGGCCTTGAACTCGAGTCCTCACATATGCACGAGTGCTTTACTTACTGCACCAGCTTCCCAGCTTCTCCACTGAGCTTTCCTGCCCTTTCTGATCAGTCTGTCTCAGGGACAGAGCCCCACTTGCCTTCTTGATGGGTGAGCTACGGGTAGTACCAGGTGGCACCCAGCATACCCTGTTCCCCTCAGATAGTTCTGCTTTTCCTTGTGTTTCAACTCTTATTCCACAGCACACATGGTTATTGCTTTTAATAGGGGCTTGCCCAGAGTTCCACAGCATCTGAACTCTTGCAAAAGATGTTGCCTGGCAGAGAACTCACAAGCATTCAGTCGCCAGGACCCTGAGGAGAGTGCCTATCTTTTCTCTGTAGCTCAAGATACCCCTTTCCACCTTTCTGTTCCATTCAGAGGAGTTCACTGTGGGGATGTGAGAGATGCATCCCACCCACACCCCTTTGTGTAGGGGCCATGCTAATCTTCTCTGTATCGTTCCAATTTTAGTGCCTGTCCCCATGCCCCGATGGGCGTGGTCAGTGCAACAGGTGTGGGTGGGGTGGATATCTCACTACTGGGGTGGGACTCAGTGGGAGAGCATGTGCTTAGCATGCACAAGACCCTGGCCTCAATCCTCAGCACAAGTGAAAATTTGAAGATGCACTGTGGGCACATGAGCTTCAGGGATACAGTTATACAGGGGACTCTGACCCTGTCCCCACACAGTGGAAGTGTGTCACTCCATGTGTTTCTTCGATCTTTACTTTTAATTTTGTACATATGTATTTTGTATGTGAATGAGCACAGGTGTGTGTGTGTGTGTGTGTGTGTGTGTGTGTGTGCGCAATTAGAGTGCAATTAGAACCTATCCAGTTTATGTAGAGGTAGTGTGTCTCACTGGCCTGTCACTTGCCTATTAGACTAGGCTGGCTGACAAGCAAACCACAGGGACCTTGTGTCCACTCACCAGTACTGGGGTAACAACCCACCAAACTGGCTTGCAGAAACAAATTTTTGAGACAAGTGTATCATGTTACTAAAGTGTTGACCTTGAACTTACTCCCTACTCCAGGATGGTCTCGAACTCTGATCACCCTTCCTCTACCTCCCCATTGCTGGGTTTGCAGACATGCATCACCATGTTCATGTGGTGTTGGGAATAAAACCCAAGGGTTTGTGCACACTAGACAAGCATTCTATCAAGTGAGCCCTAGCTCCAGCCCCCTACGTGATTCGTTAGCATTACGAAAGTGTTTTGTGGGCCAGTGAGCTGACTTAGCGGGTAAAGGCACTCGCACCCAAGCCTGGTGACTTGAGCTCTATCCCTGTAACTTAGTGAAACAGAGAACTGACTCCCACAAGTTGTCCTCTGACCTCTATACACACAGAGGTCATATACACGTGTGAATAAATAAATGTAGTAAAACATTTTATTTTAAAAGAATAAATAAATGTAGTAAAACATTTTATTTTAAAAGGAAACTATGTCTTGTAGTAGACCTCTTTGGGAAGCGTGACACCTCAAACAGAACCAATGACTTGAATGACTTAACTTTTTCTCACCTTAAGGATGGAACCACCTCTGGTTCTGCTGTGGATTTTGTAACTTCCTATTCTTTCTTTTAAATAATTTTTAAAAATGTTTATTTATTTTTATGGACATCAGTGTTTTGCCTGTGTAAGACTGTTGGGTTCCCTGGAACTGGAATGTCAGACAGTTATGAGCCACCATGTGGGTGGTGTTGGGAATTGAACCTGGGTGGTCTGGAAGAGTAGTCAGTGCTCTTAACTGCTGAGCCATCTCTCCAGTCCCCAGTAATTTCCTATCCTATCCTTTCTTTCTTTCTTTCTTTCTTTCTTTCTTTCTTTCTTTCTTTCTTTCTTTCTTTCTTCCTTTCTTTCTTTCTTTCTCTCTTTTTCTTTCTTTTCTTTGTGTGTGTGTGTGTGTGTGTGTGTGTGTGTGTGTGTGTGTGTGTGTATTTTGGGTTTTTTTTTTTTGTTTTGTTTGTTTGTTTTGTTTTGTTTTGTTTCAGGACAGGGATTCTCTGTGTATCTTTTGAGCCTGTCCTGAAACTTACTTTGTAGATCAGGCTGGCCTTGAACTTACAGAGATATGCTTGCCTCTGCCTCCCCAGTGCTGAGATTAAAGAAATGTGCCACCACCGCCTGGCTTGTAACTTCCTATTTTTAATTAAATAATTTCCCCTACCTATTTCCAAGTGATACCCCAAATGACAGCAGAATTTCAATCTCATCAGATTTCCCATGTGTTAATTATTTGTACCAAGAGTTTAAATACATATCTTATTGTTTCCTTATCCCTAGTGACACCACCGAACAGATGGCCTGTTCATAGCTATGACACCAATACCCCATTGTCATTTATTTGTATGTTTTGAAATCTTGAATGCCATAGTGGACAATATAGTCTCTTTCCACAGTTCAAAATTGAACATGAAATATGACTATACAAAAAGAAAACCACAACAAAACACAAAAAACCAGACAATACAAAAGTGTTGGGGCCATGCTTGCAATTTCCCATGGAGCCACCTCTGTATGTGTGCAGGCATGCGCATGCATTCACAAGCGTGTGGGTGTGGATGTGTGGGTGTGAGGTGGTCAGAGGACAACCTGTGTGTTGGCCCTCAGGCAGCTAGCTTCTGTCTTCATTGGAAGCTGTATTTCTCAGCAACCTGGATCTTCACTGCATAGGCCAGGCCAGCTGGTCCTGCCATCAGTGAGATAACAGAATGCCCCTACTCCAGGCCCTCACGCTTGCGAGGCCAATACTTTACAGAAGGGGCAGTCCATCCCCTGCCCCCAGCACTGGAGATGCCTTTTATGTAAAACAGTTCACACAAAGATGCTTGGCAAATTTCCTGTTGGTCCTCAGTGGAGGTGATTCACTTAACTGAGGAGTACTGCTCTCTGCTCTGTCCAGCTGGGACGGAAGCCAGTTAGCTTGACTTGTGTGTCCAAAGCATTAGTTTAGGTTGGCTAAATTTAAGTGGGGGGGATCCAGGCTGAATTCTTTTCTTATTTTAGTAGCATTCCATTATTTTAAGTAGGTCTTCATTACTGTCGGTATAACCACTTCCCCGTAAGCCATTGTCAAAACCCTCCAATGGTCTCCTAACTAATTAAATTTCTGTTTGCCAACATGCCACCCCCAAATTAAAATAAACTTCAAATGTATCTATGAAAAATCCATTCAAGTATGAAATAAATATCTTAATGTAACTGGATTTACAAACACAAAATAAAATACCCTAAACCCACACTGTAAACCTTCAAGATAATAAGTTATATGTAAGTTACTATGTCCCTAAAGGAGGATGCTCCATCCCTTGGGATAATGAATCTCACATCATGTGACGTTTCCCTAAGCCTAACATGGTATAGTTTAGTGTCATTGCTGCCCTCACTTCCCAGGCATACCTTGCTGTAGTTTCTCTTCTAACTATAAAATCTAGAATGAAAAAGCCATTTGTACTTTTTTCTTATTTGAGCATCTTAAAGCTCTTATGAAGGGGGAGATGACTGCAGAGAGCTATGGGAGCTAGTGTGGCTGAGTGGTTGAGAGTTCTGGCTTTGAACTTCATCAGAACCTTCATTCCTGGCCCTTGGATCTTCTGCTTTCCTCTGTATGATCCTGAGCGAGTGTCTGTCTGTGGCCTGGCTGTTTTTTCTCACCCACAAAATGTGGAAAACGTTTTCTATTTTCTCTTCTGATCATGTGAATCTTTCCCTTTTGGTGGACAAGAGCGTGGGATTGAACCTTGTGCCCTGATAAACCGTAGAGCCAACCCAAAGTCATCTGCTAAAGTAGAGATGACAAAGGTACCAGCAAGAGAAGCCAGCAAAAGTGGCTTAGCAAGATGGCTGAGCATGGAAGACACTGCTGCCAAGCCTACATTCAATAGCTGGGTACCACATGGTGGAAGGAGAGACCTGGCTCTCCAGAGTTGTCTCTGACTGCCCCTCACCCCCACACACTAAGTGAATAAAGACTTTGAGAAAAACATTTAAAAGATGCCTACCTCCACATAGTATGGACAGATGAGACTCCAGTGAGTCATGCACTTGAAATACGTGGCCCATGACTGGGTCATGAAAAGTTCTTAGTACACATCAGCTACTGGCATCTTTCTGTATCATCACCATTGTTGCTGTCATTGTCATCATCATTGTGGTCATCATCATCGTGGTTGTCACCATTATCATCATAGTCATTACTACCCATTGTCATCATACTCTATGTTTTGATGGTACCCTACAGAGAAACACCACTGAGATTTTATGTCAGAACACCTGCCTTTGTACGGTACTCAATAGCGTTGCTGAAGTCTTTTCTCTCCCAAGTACTCTTCTTGTACTTGGAATGGTGGTTCCTTTGGTTCCTTCCTGGATTCCATGCCCTATTTCTTTATTAAATACATTAGCTACCTACTTGCCCTGCACTTCCTCTGTGACTTTCATAATATTTCTACAATAGATACCAAGATGACCAATGGGACTTCTGGTGTTTCTGAAGCCAGCTCTCAGTATGTGACCCAAGGCTCATTTTGAACTCATCATCTTCCTGTGTCCACCCCCTGAGTGCTGAGGTCATAGACAAGTGCTACTATGCTTAACCTCAGTGGGGTGTTTGATTTAGAAAATAATAATTTCAGGACTTGAGGAAGTTGAGAACTTTAGAATATTTCCTTCTTGCCTTGGTGTGTGGTGGCTGACCCGCCACAGTACCTCCTGAGACAGCTGAGTTGGCATTAGCAAACATGAGGGCTTGCGCATCTCTTATTAAGCACATATCTCTTTTGATAATAAGTGTGTGTGGCCATAATTGTCTATAGAAGGTATTTGTTGGAGATTAAGTCTGGGTCAAGCACTATATTGTGCTGAGACATGACCTACAGTATGGTGAGCAATTAGATATTATTTCCCCAAAGTGGCACGTACACCATCCAAGATATTTCAGGCCTACGCACAGGGATGAATAAATTTTATTTTAATCACTGTATAAATACCATGTCTACTCCAACAATAGTTATAAAGCCTTTGATTTCAAAGATATTATTCTTCAACATGACTCAAATATAAATAAATATAGTCCCAAGTAATCCACCTTAATTGAGTCACATGAACTTTAGGGACATATTCACTTAACACTTGGAGATGGCAGAAGTTGTGAAATTAGTAGCAAATTCCTGAAGTCTGCTAATGTGATACAGGGGTAGGCAGTGTGGCTCCATGATAGAGCATGAGGCCCTGGTCACACCTGCTGCATATAAATTAATTAATAAAGTAACAAATACTTAAATTTCTTACTGAGAGTCATGGCTTCCAGGAATATTTGCTGAACAAATACCAGCAAGTATTTTATGCTCTTTTCCTTGACCCTGCAGATTACAGACTTGTGTGTTGCTGTCTCAGAGTTTGAGCAGTTTGAGGAGAAATAGCTCTAGGCTGGGCTGGGGAGGAGGTGTTGTGGCCTTGTCCTGTCACTGCTTCTTGCTGCCTCATACTGAAGGGCCAATTTCTGTCTTGAGCCTTCACCATGATGCCTGGTATGTCCATTACCCTGCTCACTAGACAAAAGTGGGGTGGTATGTGGAAAACCTCTGCATTGGAAAGCTTCAGGTCAAATGGAAGTGTGTCAGGACGTACACACACACACACACACACACACACACACACACACACACACACACACACACACACTCACTTAGATCCCTGTGTTATTTGCTGTGGGGTTGTTGGGGGAAAGTTAGAGTGTGTTTCTTCTCTGCTTGTTCACAATCTCATCTGCTTTATCTCAGGCGGAAGAAAAGAAAGTTTCCGAGAAGACCCTTCAGACCCCGCTGCTGCCATCGCCGGTGGCAGATCATGTGAAGTGTAACATTTTGAAAGCACAGCTGGAGAATGCCTCCCGTGTGAATGCCCAGGTACGTGGGCTGGGTGACTGCTCCTTCAGTGTCGTGTTTCAGGATTTCCTCAGTACCACACAGGAGGACATTGACACAACACCAGTCAAGGGCCAATATGGAGACAGGAGCCACCTCTTGGCATGGGAGCCTGGATGTTATTGTGTTTTTAATTTCTTTGTGAGGAGAGGTGCAGGGGACCATGCCGTGGAGTGCGAGCTGAGATCATAAACTGCTTGCTGGGGTCAGTTCTCATCTTTCACCACGTGGGTCCCGAGGTTTGAACTCTGGTTGTTAGGCTTCAGAGCAGGCACTTTGACCTGCTGAGCTGTCTCAGTGGCTCTAGGAAGCCTGGGTTTTCATGCAAAGAATTCCTAATCGGTGTGGCTATTATTTATGCAAACAAATGGGAAACAGCAGTTCTTACATGCTAGTTGCATAAGGCCCTCAGCGGAGTTGCATCCGGTTCCGAGGGTTCAGTTAGTCAGTGAGGGGGCTAGTGATCTGCCTGTTTCAGAACTAGCTCTCTGAACTGTACTTTGAGTCACACTATTCCAAAGGACTGGAGGTGGCGACTTCAGGAAGCACTTTCCATCCCGACAGCTTGGGAAACAAATGTTCTGAGAATATGGACATTTGAGTGCCTAGAGGAAGCGGCCCACGGGAGTGAAACTTAGACTCCTGAGCTCAGGTCCCGTGGCCTGCTCTGGTATCTAACTTTATGAGCTACTCGTGGCTTGGTCCCACACGCCGAGGAGGAGGGGGTGGGGGTGGGGATTCTGCTGATTCTGTGTCTGTGATGGACAGGATGACACTGGGTCGCCTGGTGCTGCAATACTGTAATCTGATTTAGGTATTCCTATGGAGGAGTTGGGCACCAGAGTCCTAAGTGGCCAGGTTGGGGTAATCCAGAACGGGAAACTGTTAATTCCTTCTTTCTAGCGCCCCCTGTTGGCAAAGAAAAATTTGCTGCTTCTCAGCCCAGGTCCAAGACGGAAAGGTAAATTTGGAGATGAGAGAGGATAGTGTAATAACTGCCATAGACTCATAGCACAGATCACTGGCTCCACAGTGACCACTAATTATACTTTTTCTGCCGCCATAAATGAGGGTTCTAAGTCACATCTGACATTCAAGGAGAAACCCATTGGCTATCCGTGCACTGAATACAGAATATAAAAAGCTATGGTGGGCTGACAAGATGTCTCAGTGGCTGGCTAAAAGTGCTTCCACCACCTCCTGAAGGTCTGAGTTCAATTCCTGGGATCAATATGGTTGAATAAGAGAGCCAACTTCCTCAAGTTGTCCTCTGATCTCCACACACAAACCATAACAAGTATGTCCCTGCATATCTCTCTCTCTCTCTCTCTCTCTCTCTCTCTCTCTCTCTCTCTCTCTCTCTCTCTCTCTCTCTCTCTCTACACCACACACACACACACACACACAGTAAAAAGAGCAATTAAAAAAAAGGTAAGTTGTCTGAGAGCTCATGAGAACAATATGTAAGAATAGAGAGGCCTAATGAACCTACTATCTTTACTTACATTGCCAAGAGTTAGTACTCAGCAATATCTTTACTTGCTGTTTACACAATAACAGTCTATATGATTTAAATCCTCCCAGAAAATGCCATGAGAAGCAAGAGCAAGCTTATAGGCTTTCTTCCACTTGGAGGCTGTGACGTAAACAGGAAGCAGGATAGCATAGACTATATGTTGGAAAACCAGATGGTCTGGTTCAATACTTATCAACTTTTCTAATGCTGGGACCCTTCAATACAGAGGCCCCCAACCGTGCAATTACTTCATTACTTCATTGCTATTTCATAGCTGTAATTTTGCTGCCATTATAAATAAATATCTGTGTATTCCGATGATCTTAGGTGACCCCTGTGAAAGGTTATTTGACCCTTTAGGGGTTGTGACCCACAGGTTGACTACTGCTGCCTCTGGTTTGAGTAGTGACCTATTTCTTAGTAATGTGACCTTAAACTTGTTTGCTAACTTCTGTAACCCCAGCATATACATGCCAGGTGTGATCCCATCCATGCCTGTAATCCCAGCACTTACACAGAAGGGTTGCTGGGGCTTGCTTGGTGCCAGCCTGTTTGTAAAGCCACCAGCTTCAGGTTCAGCAAGTGGCCCTCAGAGGTGGACAGTAACTACAGCAAGCACGACTCGCTTCTGTAGCCTCTGCACAGGTACACACTCATGCACATGCTCCACACACTAGGACATTTCACACACTCACAAGTTAAAGAAACCCAGTAAAACAATACAAATTAGAAGCTACCACCCTAGCTTCTAGGCAACTGTGACGATTAAAGGATACCACGTAGCTCTGAAATCATAGAGCTACAGATAAGAGCAACAAACAGATTGGGGAGTTGCTGGGGACACTGACTGCTGTGGTGATGGCAGTGACACTTTGTATAGGACAGTCAGGTTGACTTCTGGCCTCAAACTGAGTGATTTCAGGGCTGTCAGGGTGGCTCCCGTGAAATAGCCACTTAGTGGCAACCCTGAGGACACTAGCATCTGCATGGCAGAAGAAGTGCATTAGCTCCCCCAAGTTGTCCTTTGGTCTCCATGTATGTACTGGACAAGTACACACGTGAGCACACACACACACAAGTGTAATAAAAACATTTTTAAAAACTCAGCTATTTCAAGTTTCAATCACGACTGCTTGCCTTAACTGTACTCCCCCTGTTGTGTTCATGTATGCCGTTTTGTACTATCACCAAGCAAATTAAACCGATGTGTGTTTCGTAGCTTACGAAGTTGACGGTATGCATATCTCTGCCATGTTCCCGGGTTGGGGGCGTCTCATGCTGCACGAGTCCCCTGTGGAGGGTCCAGGTTTCTGCTACAGTGAAGATGTACTATATATGTAAAAATTAATTCATTTTGTACAGTGCATGAAAGGAGAGAAATAGACCCAAAGAGAAGTAAAACATACCACCTAGACAGATAGCGGAAGGGGCTGAAAGCAGTAGAGGAGAGGCAGGTGTGAGATCAGTAATTTTAGGATGTTATCCCTGCTGGATGCTTACCGATTACTCTAGAAATGATGCACAACCTTCCCCACCCTTCACAGCAGCATATGAGTCTCTTATAGATTGCAAGAAGTCCTGCAGGAAAGGAGCATGCTTTATTTTCTACCACCCCAATGGCATGGACCACTTTGTAAATGGCTCCCTCTGACTTCCGCAAAACTAGTATTCTCAGGAACACCAGACCCTGCCAAAGGGATCTCTGGGTTTGTGTGGTTTGAGAGTTTGTGGGGCTAAGCACCAGTTTCCCCTGGGGTCAGTGCAGAGCACAGGTATATGGAAAGGAAGACAGTGATGCTGACTGGTGCTGACGCTGGAAAAGACTCTGATGGGAAACAGGGATACATTCACATATGGACAGCAGTGCCCTCCAAGTACCCTTGGCATCTTTGCTCAGCACCTAACCAGAGCAGAGGCTGAGCATGAGGGCTGTGGGCTGAGCACCTCCCCCACTGACTGCTGTTGTACATACTATTCAGCTGGCTGTGTGGGTGTCCCTTCCTCCCTTGTCACTCTCAGGGACTCACCAGAGGGAGGAAGATAAGACTTGTATCAGAATCAAATGGCATCATTCCTTCCGGGTTTCTTCCTTGGATTCCAAGTTCCTTTTAAAGCAGAGACTGTACATGCTGCTTGAGCCCATTCTTGTTCTTGACACATAGAGTGATGTAAGGGATTGCTTTTTTCCCACACCACCCCTTTCTCATTCAGGCAGGAACTGACACATAGCAAGTGCTCAATAAAAGTATGACTGCAAGGACTGATTGCATTTAAATGATCACATCTCAGTCCTTAGTGTGAATGACTCAAGAACCCTTTTTTTGTTATCATAGTTGCTTCCTATGTAAACAGAATTAAGTTTGCGATTGATGGGACACTTGGAGAATTACCGCCATGGTCCTTCCCAGCCCTGCAATCCTTTGAATGCATGGGACCTGAAAGCATTTTTATATGCCGAACTAAGTTAACATTTGCCTAACTTGTTTTCTTTGACAGATCGGAAAGGAGGAGCCCACATTTGTAAATATCAACAAAAAATCAAGTCTCCAGGACACTAATGTAAGGTCTGTTGCTTCTTGTTTGAATGGGGAAATGATACCATGTCTTCCTGTTATACTGGAAGTATTGCTCCTGGGGAAACTGGGAAACAAAAACAGAGAGGGAAAACAAAGCAGAGGGAATATGGCCCAAAGGAACCTGTTTAAAGACTTCCGTTAAGCCTGGAGAACATTGCTTAGTTCCAGATTGACATTGGTGCCTGTTGTGCTGTCGAGGAATTCAGCCCCCTTGAGTACCTTCTGGAGTGTGCAGAGCTGACCTTGCAGACCTCCAAGAAAGATGCTCACAAAGCTGTGCTCTGAGAGTGGACTCATCCTTGGTAACACAGGAAAAAGGGCTGGTGGCTTCTCCTCACTGTTCTTTCCTGGGCTTGTCATTTCTGAGCATCATCAGAACTGGAACCACACGGGTTCATTGATGCTCTCCATCCCATGCCCCAGGGGAAGGCCCCCTCTCAGCCCAAATGACTGACAACCTGTCATCGTGGCAGTCTTTTTGCCTTCTATGTAGTCTATCATCACCTGCTCTTCAGAGGGCTTCCTGGGTGCTCCTCAAATGTACAGCAGTATCTTATTGAAAATCCCAGGTCTGGTTGGGGAGGTTAACTCAGTGGAGAACCTGCCTAGTGTGCTAAAGGCCTTGGCTTCCATCCTCAATGATATAAAGCAGACAAACGGATAAACAAGACAACACTAGACTCCTGGGTCCCACTGAAGTTCTCGAGATCTATGTGTTGGTGGAAGGGAGTAGGAGTAGTGGTGGGGACAGGAAAAGCATTTTAGTGAATGCCTGGGTGTCATAGGGAATTGTTATACTTGATGCTCAAAGTAAAAGCTAACATTCATCTATGTTGTCTTGTGAGTGCCAGTCTGTATTCTTATCCAAGTTTGTTCAAGTTTGTCATCCTCCAGGGATACATTCCCTCCTGGACTTTCCGGTGACATAATTCAGGCTGGGGAGCCAGCTGAGTTGGAGAATTCTTTTCTATCATATACAAGGGTCTGAGTTCCACCTCCAATACTGGAAAAAGCAAACCAGCCAAAGAAAAGCCTTTTTCCACCCTGTCCTCCCTCCTTCCTTCACCTGTCTTCAGGCTTGGAGAACAACATTATTATGTATTTTCTACCCAAGCTTGAAGCTCAAGAGTCCTGGTGCCCACCCACCCACCTCATCCCCTTGTCTAATTAGTCATCACAATGCATTAATTTGAGTTTTGTATTATCTCCAAAAATATGACCAGGAACATAATCCCTGCCCTTTCATATAGCAAGCTTTGTTGTCTGACTATCTTTGGATGCCAGCCTTCCAAATAATGACTTATTATTAATAATAATGACTTATTATTAATGATGAAATCTTGGTCTTAGCTTAGGGGTTTTTCCACTAGATCTTATAACTTAACCCATACTTTTATTAATCTACTTTCTACTACGTGGCTTTTTACCTCTCTCCTGTTCTGTGTGTCCAACTCATTCCACATCTTGATGGTGTTCTGGCTGCCAGGAAGTCCGGCCTATCTCTCCTGCCTAGCTATTGGCTGTTCAGCTCTTTATTATATCAAGCACAGCAACACATCTTCACACAGTGAACAAAAATTTTACAACACTTCCACATCCCTCATTGTCTCTTATTCTACGTCATTAATACACTGGCTCTCCTAACAGTACACTCTTCATGGCTCTGAGAACATTTTTTGCAGTGCGAGCCTGATAATGCCACTTCAGACTAAAACCTTTAGTAACTGTCATGGCCTTCATAGTAAATTCAGCCTGAGTTTCCTCCTGATAGGGACCTCTCTGCTTTCCTTCTAGTCCCTACCCCTTACCCTGCCCATGGGAACTCTTCTATGTCAGGCGGGCATGGTACCCTGCATTCAGCCAGACATCCACTCTGTCTCTTACACTGGTGGTAAGAGACCATCTGCATCTTACTGAGAACCCAGGAAATAGGGTCATTTCAGGGACCATGTGCAGCTACCCTGCAGTTCTGGCCTAGAGAACCATGAATTCAGCACATTGACTCAGATTCCTTATTCATTCTTTTCTGTGTTTATTCAGTGAGCATTTATTAGGCTCGAGGTGCATCCTTACCACATGAGCAGGTGATGAATAGAAGAGAGAGCAGAAGTGCAGAAGTGTCCGTTGATTTGTCAGGGGTCCCTTGCTCAGGGCCTCAACTTGTTTCCATGCCTCTTTGGTGTTAGGAGGTAATTACTGTTGGTTTTTTTTTTTTAAATATGAAATTAGTTACGACCATAAGCGTATATTAAAGACTTCTTAAAATCACTGTTTGGGGGCTAGGGAGATGGTTTAAATGATTTAAAGGCCCCCTGTCAAGCCTTACAACCTCAGGTTAATCCTCAGACCCACATGATAGAGGAGAAATGATTCTTACATGCTTTCTGTTCTCCAGCTTCTATATGATTTATATGCTTGTACATATGCAGATAATAAATCAATAATATATGATGAAAGTCAGTTTTCAAAAGATTCGTTAGGTTGTCATAAGTATTTGAGGAAAAAGTAAAAGGAAAACTTAATATATTCTTACTTTTATTAATGTGTATGTGTGCACCTGTATATAGGTGTCTTGTAGACACAGTTTCTGTCCCGCCTGGTTCCACAACCACTTTGCCCTAAATAAACACACAGAGACTTTTATTAATTAGAAACTGTTTGGCCAATGGCTCAGGCTTCTTATTGGCTACCTCTCTAATTATTAATCCTTAACTATTAATCTGTGTATTTCTACATGGTCTTATCTTACCAGAGAACATCCGGCGACCTATGTTCCCTACCACTACATGGCATCTCTCTGTTGGCTTCTCTCTCTCTCTCTCTCTCTCTCTCTCTCTCTCTCTCTCTCTCTCTCTCTCTCTCTCTCATCTCCCCAGAATTCTTCTTGTCTGGTAGCCCTTCCTATTCTTCCTGCCTGGCTACTGGCCAATCAGTGTTTTATTCATCGACCAATAAGAGAAATATATATACAGAAGGACATCCCCCATCAGTGCCCTGAGATGCTAGAAGACAGAGCGTCATATCTTCTGGAGGTGTTATGGGTAGTCATGAGACACCCAGCATGGGTACTGGGAATCAAACTCAGGTCCTTTGAAGTACAGCAAGCATTCTTAGCCACTGAGCCATCTCTTAAAAAAACAAACAAAAAACATTTTCTCGTATACATAGTATTAAAATATTTAGAAACAGTCCTAAGGTTCTTCTGATTAAACATTTTCACTTAAAATATACTGTGAATATATTATTTACTGTTCACTGTAGCTTCCTTCTATACTACAGTTATAGCCCTTGTGGACTATTAGTCTAAGTATCATGGCTGCCAGACATTGAGAGCTAAAGCTGTGTTAGCTATGGGTTTTTCTTCATTCATTTCACAGCAAGACGTGGCTATGAACCAAACCCTCATACTAAGGTAGGGAGCTTTTGAGGCAAGCCAGTTATTTTTAGCTCCCCACTTGCTACAGTCTCATCTCTATACTTTTTGCTTGTTTATTTGATTTTGGAATATTCTGCATTTGAAATATAATGTCAATTATTAAATAGAACAGAAAATCAAGAATAATTGGATTTCTGAATCAGTAAGCTATTAACTGAGAAGCAGTCCAGAAGGCTAATACAAGAACACTAACCTTGTTGTTGTTTTGTTTTTTGTTTTTTGCTATGTCTCTAGAAGCCCCATTCCTATACGTGTGGAAACAGCCCAGCCAGCTATGGAGAAGCCAGAAATCAAACCTCCCAGAGTGAGAAAGTTAACAAGACAATACAGTTTGTGAGTTCTGCGTTTGTCTACCCCCATTTTACAAACCTTTAGTGACAACCCTGCCCCCAGGCACCTCCTCAGATGCCCATCCCCCAGACTCCATCTAATCCCCATTTAGGTTGTGATGGCACCAGTTTTCTCTATGAAAACATCACACAGTGGGCACGCTTGTCCTCACTGGCTGTGGCTTAGTAAACTGTTCCAGCATCCAGGCTTGTTACCACCTCACAGAAATTTGAGCGTCTGGCACAGTCTCTCTGGGCTTCTCTGTTGGGGTCTCCCACAAGGCTACAACTCGTCCCCTAGGGCTTCAGTCACCTTTGAAGGCTTCTTTATGTGGTTGCTATCAGAACCCACAGCCAAGGAGGTTGTTAGATCCAGGTTACCCTAAGCTTACAGTCCTGTAAGTTTTCTTTGTCTGAAAGCACGTGAGAGAGAATACCAGCAAGATAGAGGTTAGTCTTGTATAGCCTCATTGCAGAAAAGACGTCCTGTTGTTTTTGCCATGTTCTGCTTTTTGGAAACATGTTGCTAGGCCCAGCTCACACTCCAGAGGAGGATTGCAGTGAATGATTACTAAGACAGGAACCACCAGCGGCCATAGGACCAGCTGCCTCTGCACCCCATGGCTTGATAGTAAAGTACTTAGCATGATCGGGCAACAGAGCCAGAGAGAAGCATGGAGCTACATGTGATGTCAAGGCCCACCCAGTTTTTTTCCCACTGAATCCAACAAAAATCTCTGGGCTGCTGTTCCAGACACAGCAAAGTGGCTGTGACAATCCCCATCTTCCGTCTCACCTTGTAGTCTGATAATGTACTGGAGGCAGACAGACTTGTGAATGACAGCCCAAACAACACAGGTGAGGTCTGGAAGAAGGACAGGTGGGCTCAGTGGGCTCAGCCACAGGTTAGAGTACTGACTGCAATGACATACCTATTTTTGACCCAGGCTGTGGCTCAGGCACTACACCTGGGTGTGACGTTTATCAGAGTGCTACAAAGGAATCTCCAGGCACAATGGAACATGTGGGCAATCTAGGGCTTCAAAGGTTTTAGATAACGTCCAGGCCCATTTGTAGCTCTGGGATCCTAAGAAATGAACACTTTGAACGGAACTTTATTTCTTTTCCATTTTCTTGTGTGTTGTGTGTGTATATGCATGTTTGCATGTCTGTGGGCACACGTGTGCATATGCACCTGTGTGTGTATGCATTTAGGGGACATAGGTTGATTGCAGGAATCCACACTATTCATCGAGGCAAATCTCTCCGTCAAAGCCAAAGCTCACTGACATGGTTAGTCACTAACCAGCATGCTCTGGGGGCCCTGTCTATGCTTTCAGAGGCTGGGACTACAGGCAGGCCACCAGGCCCACCCAACGTTTATGTGGGTTCTAGAGATCCAGACTCTGGTCCTCAGGTTTGGACTGCAGATGCTTTAACCCTGAGCCGTCTCTTGAGTCCCCTTTTCTCACTTTTTCTGTTCTTCCATTCCTTTCTTTCACAGTATTGGAGACCTTGCCAGTGCAAAGCAGGCTCTTACCACGGAGCTACATCTCTAGTCTACTTTCCACATTTTGTTTTGAGACAGGTCTCCTTACATTGCCCAGGCAGACTTTGAACTTCTGATCTTCCTGCCTCAGTGCCCTGAGCAGCTGGGATTACAGGTCTTGGACCAGGCCTGACTTCCTCTGTAAAGTAGCTCATACCCATCTCTAAGGGATTTCTTGAGGGGTCTGGCCAAAGACTGTGCTTCTGAGAAACCCTGTAGGGATCCAGGATGCAGAGGGACGTTGGAGTGTAGTGCCAGAGGTGATCCCCAAACAGCCAGCAGAGATGTGCTGTTAGCTGCTCATTGGAAGGTAAAGGGGCATGCTTAAGGGGTCTTAAGAGTGGCCACATGCCACCTCACCAGCCCTGATGGAAACTGGGAGCATATAGCAGCAATTTTCTAGGAGAGCCAGAGTGGCTAGAACTCAGATAATTAACAGCTCTAATGACCTCTGGGGAACAAATTAAACCATGAAAATCTTCCCCCAGGGCAATGTTGGCAGGGTTTGTCTTTCACATTTCAAAATTCAAAATTTGGGATTGGTAATCATATTAAATAATGACTAACTATAGGTTGCCTGGAAGGAAAGAAAATTTCACTTAATCACCAAATTGGCTGTTGTAAAGGAACAAAAAGCCAACCTTTTCATCTCAAGGCAAAGATCTTCTCCACAGAAACTCGTTACAATGTTTTGAAAGCCAGGTGTGGTGGCACATGACTGTAATCCTGGTACGTAGGAGGCAACTGTGGGAGGATCAGGATTTTCAGCTAGCCTGGGCTGCATTCATAAAGAAACAATGTCTTATGCATTTATCATGAATTACCTCAGAAACTAAAGTTGGAGACCTACTGAATTTTAAATATGTTTTCTTTGCTATAAGTTCTAGAACTAAAGGCTGTCTGCCTATGTGTCTGTCTGTACTTGGTACCTTCTCAGTGGATTCCCATTCAGATGGCTAACAATTGCTGTCATTCCAGCTCAAGGGACATCTGATTCCCTCTGCTGGCCACTGCTCAAACTGCATACACATGATGCACACACATACACAGAAATAAAAAAAAAAATCTTCTTTTAGAAAGAAAAATTTGGAGCTCTTCCTATTTTAGGCATTCTGGGTTGACTTCCTACTATAAGAAATGAGCTAAATGTTTTTTCAAAGTGGGTTTTTATGTAAAAACAAATAGTGATTCTGCTTTTAGGGATAAAGTGCTTTTACATAAGATTAAAAAAATATTCACCCTATGCCTCTGTATCGCTCACTGTATGACTGACTTTAAAAACAAGGTAAAAACCGGGCTACACCAATGGCTCAGTGATTTCGAGTACATAACTGTTCTTGCAGAGGTTTAGGAACCATTGTCCATGTCATGTAGCTCACAACTCCCTGTGGCTCCAGCTGTTGGGGGATCTGATACTTCTGGCTTCCATGGGCATAAGCACATATCCACACACATACACATCAATAGAAATAAATAATAACTAATTGTCAGGACCAGCTGACCTGTTTTAACATGCCTGGAAAGGGGAGTGAGGATTGAGAAAAGAAAGAGAGAGACGGTAGAGCCAGGAGGGCTCTCAGCAAATACTGCTGACACTCCAAGTTTGTTACTCATAGCCCTGTATACTCCAAGCAAAAGGGGAGTGCAAAATACTTCCTTACAAAGATATAAGGAATGAACACATGCTATTACCTCCTTAATACTCAAAACATCTAGTAACCACGCCCTGAGTCAAACATCCTATTATTTGGTCTTGAGGGTCAAGACATCCAGTAGCCATACCTTTGGCCAAACATCGTGTTGTTTAACCTTGAGGAGCAAGAATAGGTTTAAACTCTCTGACCTTAAGTCAAGATGGAATAGAGTTAATAACAATGGGCCCAAACAACTAATAAAAAAAAATCTTAAAAGATTAAAACAAAAAAACGGGGCGGAAGAGAGGGTTCCTGAGCCTGATTCCTGCTGCCTCGCAGGAGTAGAATCCATAGTGCATACCTGTTTGTGCACTTGGACTTACTGTGACATGCATGCCCAGCCAAGTGTCTTCTAGCAGATACACAGCTAAGAAAATAGGATCTGGCCATGCAGTGGGGCATTTCTCAATATGAAAGGCAAGGCATTTTGATATGTACCACAGTGTTGTTGTTGAACTTTGAAAGCATCACGTGCTTTGAAAGCTTCCACGAGTGTTCAGGAGCTCGTGGAGACAGGAACATGGTCGAGTAATATTTAGTGGGCTGGCTACACAGGTGTGAATGTATGTCATGACACAGAACTGTTTATTTTTATTTATAAGTGCTTAAAATGATAAATACCATGTGATGTATGGTTTCCCACAATCACACACACACACAACACACACACACACACACACACACACACACACACACAGAGGCTTTTGGTCTTGGATCTTGTAAGCTGGACATTGAGTAGGCATCGATTTAGAGAGCCATGTCCTCCCACTTTGGCCTCCCCCCCCTCCCTGAACCCCTCACAGCCTGTGTATTATTGTAATGAGCAGAGCTTCATGTGCTTTTAGTAACCGCAGTGATGAAGATGACCTCCCTCCAGACCTGGCCGAGGCAGTGGGAACCACCACAGTCACAACCACAAACACCACGATGTCTGCTACTCAAGTCTCAGTGCCCCTGGCATCCCCCCAAATCCAGAAAGTCACCTCGCCTCAGAAGTCGGAAGTCAAGAGCCCACTGTCCCCAGGGGCCAAGGTATGGGAAAGAGCCTGAGGCATAATACACACTTAGTAAATGGCAGTTTGAGCATTTAAATTGTGCATAATGAGTTGCATGCATGAATGCATGCATTCAAAAACGGTAAAACCAGACTGATGGTTTAATTCAAAACCATGTATTTGATCCCCAGCACAGGTAAACCAGGCACAGTGGCACACACTCATAGTCCCAACTCAGGGGGTGATGGCAGAATCCAAAAGAAGATCCAGGTCAAGCTCTACTATATAGTGAGTTTGAGGCTAATGTGACGCCTACCTTTAAAAAGGCAAAGCTAGTGGACAGTGATGGGGAGGCAGAGGCAGGTGGATCTCTATGAGTTTGAGGCCAGCCTGGACTACAGAGCAAGTTCCAGGACAGCCAGCGCTACACAGAGAAACTGTCTCGAAAAACCAAAAAACAAACAAAAAACCCTAATTAATTAATTTTAAAAAGCAAATATATGGCAAGCATTTAAGAGAGACACTTTATGATACAAAACTAAAAGTATGCCCCGTGCTTTAGGGAATATTTAAGAGATTCTTGGGGGTAATGTTGTTTTATATCACTGCATAACTCTGGATGGCTTTAAAGTCAGGTATGGAGGCATACATCTTTAGTCTCAGCATTTTGAAAACAGAAGCAGGTGGATCTCTGTGAGTTCAAGGCCAACCTGGTCTCCTTAGTGAGTTCCAGGACAGTCATCCAGAGCTACATAGTAAGACCCTGTCCTGAAAACAAACAAACAACAAACAAATAAAATGTTATTTTAAGGACAGGTGAAATAGCTTAGGAACTAAAGGTGCTTGGCACCAAGTCTGGTGATTTGGTGTAAAGAGAACACTGACTCCCTAAAGTTGTGAGAAAGTTCAGGAAATTGCAAACATGAATGCTGGTGAGAAGCCTTTCGTGAAATGTTCTCCCTGTGACTCCGTTATCGGTCACTCATTGGCAGTTGGTTCAAATACAACTGAACCTGTTCCTGTCCAAGTAAATGCTGAGCCAAAGATGGCTGTGGTCCATGCAACTTCCCAAGGATAGGCGTGTACAGGGAGCAGGTGCCCTGACAGCGAGATGGGAGCTCCAGCTCCCCAACTCACATGCCAGCGATAGCTCCCAGAAGGGCAGTCTCTTCAAACGCCCATCCATATTCCTTGAGCCTTAGCTTCCCCTCCTCCTGAAGGTGAGATCAGCACCAATGCTCAGATGGGCAAGGAAACCTCACTGGGCCTCAGGACAGCCACTGGATCCCTGAGGCTTATGTACCTCCAGGGTCACGATTCTTGGTAATGTATAAACAACCATGTTCCAGGCCCACATACACTATAAACAAGATCCATCTTTCCCAAGTTCCTTTCCTCGTATGTCTAAAATAGACACAAGGATATGACTGGACCCCACAGTGTTGACTGTGCAGACTGAGGCTCTCTGGCATTCTATAGAAGGAATCCTGGCATCTTTTCTGAGTTTTGCTTTGTTTGAGGTAGAGTTTTGCTACATACCTGACTTACTCTGTAGCTCAGGATGGCCTTGAATGCATGGGAATCTTCTGCCCTAGCCTTCCAAATTCTAGGGTTAGAGATGTGAGCTGCCATACCGGCTTCACTGCCTGGAATCAGGACTCTTCTTAGTTTGCCAAGTGGGAGACAAGTTCCTTTCATGTATCCCACAGCCAGGCTGCAGTTTTTATTATCGAGAATAAGCAATAGGGAACAGCCACATTCTCCCAAAAGCTCTAGGGCTCCCTCTCCTGGCCATCTCACTATTTTAGGACCCTTATGTCAGATTGATGGGCTATGAGTTGTGTTTTTGCACACGCTCAAAGGGTGTGCAGCTAAGACCCCACAGCAGGATAAAACATTGTCCTGAGCAGCCTTCAGAGGCCCCAGCAGCCCTCCTCACGCTTCCTCCCTGTGGTTGCTGCTGGTCAATTTAGCTCCTCCAGGTCTCCCAACTCCCTGAGGGATGGCTTCTTTGTTCTATTTATATATTCTACAGACTCTTTAAAGCATTTCTCCAAAAAACAGTTTAAAAAAAAGACTCAAAGCCCTTAAGGAATATGGTTTATAGCTTTAAAAAGGCCAGATCCCACACCTTACCCTATTTCTGTCCATGCAGATTTTGGGGAAAAGCTGGGTTTCCGCCTGGCTATCTTGTACATGGCTGAGGGAGAAGCATGTTGGTGGGAGAGTTGCGCACCGAGCAGCTCATTGTTAGAGAAGCGTAGCCTCCTCCCTTTTTGAGAGCTCTACCACCTGCTCAGGGTGTCACTAACGGGAGATGTTTCTGCCTGCCTTTACAGAGCCCCTCTGACCATGGAGGCACCTTTACCTTGGGGCCAGGCGATCTGCTGATGGACTTTACAGAAGCCACTCCTCTGGTAAACTTCTTAGTTTTCTAAAAGCAGAAAAGCCACAGGCCCTAGACGTATCCAGCCGTGGGAGGATGGAGAGGTGGGCACTGCTGCCGGAGGGCTTCCACTTATCCTGGAAGCTCTCAAGAAGGGTTGGGCACTAGGGCCCCCATCAACTTTTGGAGCCATGATGATCCTCCTCCTGAGAGGGTGGCTGCAGATGTCCTGCCTGCGCCTGTCTGCTGCTCCTCAAGTGGAATAGGGCTCCTTCATGCTTGGGTCTCAGCTTCCTGGCTTCCCAGGCTTTGCCCTGCATGCCCACCCATCTCTTGCTGTTGCTTTTGGCAATCCATCTGGTCTGAAACACTGGCTCAAGGCTTTTCTCTGGCTTGCCAGGCCCCTTATGCCTCCTACCATCATCTTTCCTGTACACAGGTCTTCTGTTAGGGATGGTGGCCCTCGTGGGACTCCTGCAGGTGAGAAGCCCTTTTTAGAGGAAAGAGCACTAAAGGAGTCAGGCAGGCAAGTTCTCACCCTGGAATCTGGCTACTCCTCACACACACGCAATAGTTTTGTGTTCTGTTTTTTGAGATAGGGTCTCATGTAGTTAGGCTGACTTTCAACCTCTGTAGCCAGGGATGCCCTTAAACTTCCAATCCTCCTACTTCTAATTCTGAGTTCTGGAGTGCCAGGTGTCTTAGTTAGGGTTTCTATTGCTGTGAAGAGACATCATGACCATGGCAACTCTTATAAAGGAAAACATTTAATTGGAGTAGTCTGCTTACCGTTTTAGAGGCTTAGTCCATTATCATCATGGCAGGAAGCATGGCAGCATGCAGGCAGGCATGGTGCTAGAGAAGGAGCTGAAGGTTCTTACATCTTGACTTGCAACAAGAAGTGTTGAGACAATGGGTGTAGCTTGAGCATGTATGAGACCTCAAAGCCCACCTCCCCAGTGGCACACTTCCTCCAACAAGGCCACATCTATTCCAACAAATCCACACCTCCTAATAGTGCCACTCCCTTTCGGGCCATTTTCTTTGAAACCACCATACCAGATGTGCACTCCAGTGTCTGGTTTATGTAGTGCTGAGAATCAAACCCAGGGTTTCCTGAACACTGTGCAAGCATCTGCCAGCTGATGCTCTCCTTTCTGCCAGCTTTCTGCTCTCCTTTCTAAGAATCTTGCCATGCCATTGGATAGAATCCTGTCTTCCCTAAAGCAGGGCTATCAGGATGTCACTGATGTCACTGTTTGTCTCAGAAGTGTTCTCAAAAGAGAAAGAGGAAAAGGAGGGAGGGAAGCATGTGCACGTGTGTGCGCACACGCGCGCGCGCGCACACACACACACACACACACACACACGGGGAGGGGGGAAGCATATTGAGATCAGAAGACAACACAAATATATGTAAAGTAGTAGTAGATAATACAGGCAAACTTGGAAATAACTTTAGGCTAGGCTCAGTCTGCTATCTCAATACAGTTGGGCATAAATCATGGTGCACTTTGGGCTGGACATAAGTCACCATTTGGGCTGAGATAAAATATGAATTGTCAGAACCATCCTCTGAGAGCTTTGCACTTAGTTATGGGATAGCTCCAGGTTAGAGGGCAGTTTAAGGATGTCCAGGTTGATAAATGGCCAAGCACCATGTAAGAGCATAGAAGATACCCAGGTAGAGGCCAGAAGGAAGAGACACTGGGCGTCAGCTTGCAGAGAAAGGACTCTTCAGAAGACTTCCAGGAGAGTCTGGGTAGACATGGTGCTTGTCATTTCTACAGCATCTTTTTTTGCCTAGGACCAGTCAAAGAGCACCTGAGAGCTTCCAAGGAAGACCCTGCTCTGGGGGCCATCACAGTTGAGCATGTGTCATGGTTACTCATGGTTTTCTTGATAGATGAGTTGCCAAGACCAAAGTACCCTTATCCCCCGCCTTTCCAATAGACTTAACCACAGCTGATAGCCTTTCAGCATGACCTTATCAGTCTTCTGCCCAGATACAGAAACTGAGTCCTGGAATAGGCAAATCACACAGGACTACATGGGATCTGGACTTTGGTATCTGGCCACTCCTCCCAGTGAGGTTCACAGTGACTGTGTGTCCTTGGGACATCTTGAGGTTCAAGTATGCATACATAGGTTCTGCAGAAGACATGTCTTGGACCATTCATTGGCACCATAGACTCTGACCTTTCCTTGTTCCAAGTGAATCCTGTTTCCTTGAGTGCCAAAGAGTGAAAGGGAGGGAAGGAAGACTTGGCAGTGTGCCTTTTTCTTTGTCTGGTCACCTTTCGTGTCCCATCCTGCAGAGCAACATCTGTCTCCCTTTTCCCCATTGGACAGCTCAGGAAAGAGTGGACTCAGCACCTGGACTGGGAAACCTGCTCCCAGGGACCACTGTATCAGTAATTGTGTCCACTTTGCTGTTTTAGACTTGAGGTTGGGGTGCAACCACGAAAGCACAGCTCCATGCCTGGCTTGTATCCAGCTGGGCAGTGGGAGTGGAGCTTTGGGGCCACTTCATCCTGCTTTTCCCTTACAGGCATAGAAACCAAAGCTCAGACAGGGATCTGCACTTGTTCAGACTCACACAGCAGGTTGGCATCAGGCCTAAGACTATATAGAACCCAAGCCTTATGGCAGGTGACAGAGTCAGGATTTGTCCCTCTTCCTTGAAGCTTGCCAGGTCCGCTGACCTCAACTTTACCTCCAGAGCCTAGACTTGGAGGAAACTCTGGGATGGTCTCGAAGCTTCAACCCAAGTTGGGGCCTGCGGTTCCCTTGTGAGATGAGAATGGAGAAGGCTGTGTCTACAGTCTAAGAGACTCAGCAAGGATGAAGCATGGTTTATTGGCTGCCAGATCTGTGCTCTTGGCCCCTGGCCACTATCTCTCTCTGTGTAGATAGATCTTCCCTTCAAAAGAGAAAGTTTACCAGACAAAAATGTTAAAATTCTATTCTGACACTCATCACACAGCAGGTGACCTCCCTCCTGTACTCACCTTCGAAGCTCAGCCTCTGTCCAATCTCCTCTCTTCTCCTGGTTGAGATATCTACAGTACTCTGTAATCCTCAGGCCCCTCTAGAAGGGAAGTGGAGAGGGAACAATAGGACCAGATGTTCTGGCATTCATTCAGGAATGTTCCACTGAGATTCTATGAGAACTAATACGCCTTATGACTCTCCATCCTCGCCCAGTATATGTGAAATGGAGTATTTCAAAGTATCCAGGTCCAGAAAAAGAACAAAGAAGAAAGAAAGAGTCAAAGGGGGACCCTAGGCACACAGACCCCTGCCTCATATTGGCTTAGCCAGTCAGCCTACCTCCTGCTAGTAACAGACCATAAACATCTGTCCCCCCTCTGCTCTTGACTCTTCTCCTGTGGGATTTGCCCCCCTCTGAGTTCTGTATCTTATAGACTACTCAGCCACAAGCCTACAAAGCAGAGCCAATGCATCCTGGAACATGGCATGTTAGTGAAGTATGTATTTGACTGGGAGACGTTGGTCTGGTCTAAGGAAGTCCACATGAGGTATGAGATCAGGCCCTGGCTGGGTGTCAGGACTGGGTTTCCAGTTGGCTCAACAACTTGTTTGACTGAACTCAAGTCCAGGTGTCCATCTGTCTTCCCATGGCTGCTTCTTTGCTCCCCTGGGTTGGGAGGGGGTGTCATTCATAGATACATCTAAGATGCTCTCTGTATCTCTAATGGCACTTCTGGGGGAAATCACTGTTTGTTTTCACTTACAGACTATCGTTCTGTCCTAGGACCTACTGCCTCCCTAGCTCTACTTGACCAGGGACTCCTGTCTTCCTTGCTCTTTAGTCCGTGTTGCCACAGAGAGAGGGCTAGCCCACTCTGGCCTCATTACTCAGTATTCTAGACTATCTTTCTTTCTCTATCTGCCTGACTTTAGCAATGTCCTTTTTTGAGCCTATGAAAAAGAAACCCCCTCAACTCTATTATTATTTATTGATACCAAGAATCTTTCCATTATTCCAAAGAGTCACACTTTAAAACTCAAAAGCTAATTATCTATTAAAAAATGTGGTGTAATAAATGCAGAAAAGCTCCAAGCAAGAAGAGCCAGGAGAAAAAGCAAATAGACATATCCAAAGTATCCTGTTAGACATGTTATTGATACTTTGTTACCTAGCTATCAACTAAAGAGTCAGGGTTACAGATTTACTAGCAGTCCAGGAACATTCATTTGCTTATACCTACTAAGGTGTCTTTTTAGGAAGGTCAGTATTATTGGAGTGATGACTAGCATTTACCATAAAAGTCCAGAGCTGGATAAAATCTTGAGTCATTCCTAATAATCAGCAATCCAGATTCTGACCATTAGGTGATATGATGTTTCTTGGTTATTTGTGACAGATTTTATTTCCTTTACTAAATATATATATTGAGTTCCCGTCTCTGTCAACAGGAGTAAGGGCCAGGGGCTTATATTGGAGGGGCTCTGGTGTGGCTGGTTCTAACAGGAGCAGGACATCCTGGGGTCATGATGCCAGCCAGACCCCTGCAGGCATCATCTTGTAACTCCCTAAGCAGGTAGACTTTCTCCTGAGGACCAAAGAGAACAGGAGAAGGATTTTAAGTAGGCCGGTAAACTTAAACTACAGGTGACTAATATGGATTCACTTTGCTCTGAAGAAAGGACTTAGAAACAATCAACCAAGAGGGGGAGGAACCTGGGATTTCAACTCTGCAGAAACAATTTCTGCATCTCCCAGATGTGAATGTGAAGCAAGGCTGTCAGGGAGGCGATGGCTGTGAAAACCTCTGGCAGCTGCTCAGGTCTGCGGTTGTCAGACGACAGAATCAGATGGATTTAGAGAAGGAAGGCGGCCTGTAATTTCCTTGATCATTCTTTTTAGTGAAAGCTACCCAGAGGCTGTATTTTAATCCTCACCGTGGGATGCTGCCAAGTTTTCCTGAGCTACACGATGCATGTTTGTTCTCCGGAGTGAGTGGTCCCTCCCTGAAGCCCACACTAACCCTTCAGCAGTCCTATCTTCCTAACACTGACCATCTTCTGTTTTCATCCTCATCCTCACTCAAACAAGCTCTTCACCTTTGCTGGGCACATGGCATTTCTCAGAGCCCTCCCCTGGGGGGTGGGGGTGGGGAGCTGATATCCCAAAAGTGTGACACTTTCTCCACAATGCTTGGTATGTCTTCCAACTGAGCAGCAGGGTGCCCCTACTTCTAGTAGGAGATGCCTAACCCTGGACTCATGGGTGAGAAAACTGGGAGGCTCTGAGTTCTGAACCCACGTGGCAGAGAGCCAGAAGTATGAGATCCTGAACTCTGTGCTTCTTAGGGGTGTAACTCTTTCTTGGCATCCTCTGCTGGACACTCATCACCCACACACTGTAGGCAGTACCCTTCCTTGGCTGAGGCTGGGTGTAGAAAGCAAATGCTCTCAAGTGTGTGGCCAGCCTGCGTATTGCTCCCATGCCTGCCATCGCTAACTCATGGTGCTGTTTGTGGCTTGGCCTGGGCAATGCTTCAGAACCCTAGTGACACTCTCAGGTTGGGGGGTGTGGTGGGGGAGGGACTGATCCCAGTCCTATGCTGCTGGCAAAAGGAGGTAGTTTGGCTCTGCCATCCCTGGGAAGGGGTTTGGTTTGCCCTTCTGCTCATGGATTGGAGAAAAGAGGTGAAAGCCAGCGAGAAGAGAGGCAGAGAGGAGGATAATGGGTGGGACCGGCAGCTAGCACTCCAGAGGCTAACAGTGTCTAGAAAGCAGCCATGGGTAATGCTGGCTTGAGAGTAATCTGGGTTACCGGATCTGTCTTGCACTGTGCTGTCTTTCTCTCCTTTCCCTCCCTTATCTCCTCTCTCTCCTCCTGTCTTACCACCTCTTCCTCCCTGTCTCTCCTCCTCTCCTCATGAGCAGGCAGAGCCCGCCAGCAGCCCCCACTGTGCCCACCCTCGCTGCTCTCCTCCACTCTCTCTCCCAATGAAGGAAGAGACCACTGGAGTTTGCATGTATCCTCCAATCAAAACGAGGCTGGTAGGTACCCTGACAGGGAGGGGGCCTGCTGGGACACGTGAGGTGGCAGGAGCCCCAGGTGAGGCAGTAGCTGGATGGACGTGCAGAGGTGCCAGACCTCCAAAGAGCCCTGCTGTTTGGTGTTCCCATCCCTTGATGGTGGGGGGGTTTGGGGTCCAGCTGGGATTGACCAAACCAAGACACACACACTGCTCCTACCCCTTTCTCCATAGCTCTCAAGAACCAAGAGCCGTTTGCTTTCTGAGAACTTTAATGAGAAAAGATGCTTACCTAGAGAGAGGACTATACACTTTGGTAGTCACCTTCAGGGGTCCTAAGTGTCTGTCCTGTGGCAAATAAAGGTTTAAACTCACCTTCCCCTTCTAGTCACTGACATCATGACACACACCAGGAGCCCTACATGATATGATGTCTTAAAAGGAACCATCTCAATCATAACTGACATACTTTTATCTTTGCATGTTTTCCTCTGTTTGTTCATGTTCGTTCATAACCTCACCTGTTAAGTAGTAGTAGCCATGTTGTCTCCTGTTTTCCTCCTTTCTTGTGGCACTGTTTCTGTCTTGTTGTCATTGCCTCATCTTGTATGGCCATTCATATTCCATCCAGCAAAGGTTTATCAATCCCTTATCTTAGGAAGTGCACTGTTTGCGATTTGTCACTGTTTCAGGGAACGTGAAGCATTTCCTTAGTCTAGACCCTTTTGAGTGGTGTGGGATGACTTTGGATTTTGCCTCCTTCTGAATTGGCCCTAGAGTTGGAGAGTGCCACCAGTGAGCATGGGGGTATCATGGGAATGTAGCTTCTTACAGGGCAGTGCAAGGCCATCATTTGAAGCTGCTAACGTCCACATTTCATTAATAGCCATAAGGAAGCACTTCCTGTCTATTCTGGTTGGCCTGAGAACTTACCTGAAGGTTTCTTTTCGTTATGAAATTTGTTTCAGAATGCCATGCCAGCCTGTTAGGCCAGGCAAAGAGAAGAGGAGAATGTTCCTTGAAGTTTTGGCTCAAGAGTCTTTGGGAGCTTGGGGCTCATTCTGGGAATTTGGGGATAGTTATTTGAACAGGTCTTACTGAAAGTGTAGTTGGGTCAGGGTGAACATCATCACATACATTGTAAAGATACAGTAAAGATTGCCCCATATTGACTGACACCTGTCTGCCTGTTCAGAGAACAGCTCCTGACTTGGGTCTAATCTGCAATGTCCCTGTGCCTCCCTTCCATTTAGAAGAGTGTGAAAGTCCTAGAGTCCGCAGGCAAGATCCCATGGGGCAAAAAGCTGCTGCCCGTGGGCAGGGATGGCCTCTGGGCCTTGTCAACAGTCCTTGCCTGCACAGGTCCACAGGTGAACTACAGACAAAGCTTGTGCCACAGTCACCAGGCCTCTGGCTGTCCTGATATATGTTGGCACCAAGAAGTGAGCCACCGTTTTCCAAGGCCTCCAAGAAGCCAAAGACAAAATGAGCATAAAGAAGGAAAGAGAGGCTGCCCTCGCCTGCTGACTGGCTCAGTGGCCTTACTGAAACTACTGTCGGTGTTCATTGCTCACTTCCAAGTACACTACCTTGTGTTCCCAAGGGCCATGGCGGCCAGATCTTTTGTGCTGCCGTGTGCTCTCTTCAGGAGTTCTGCTGCTCTAACTGTACAGGGATTGAACAATGCAAGTCGTTTGACAGGAACTGCGTTCTGGTTGAATTGACTCAACCAACTGAGATATACTGTGTCCCCAACAAACCATTCAGAAGCCTCTTGCCATGTCCCAAAGTTCTGGCAAAGCCCTCAGAGGCCTTCCCAGGTACAATAGGATTGCTTCATCATCTACCTTGAGGAGCAGGCTTGGGACATGGGTCTAAAAGTCCCCAAAAAGGGAGTCCTAGGCAAGGCGAACATGTCTATCATGTAACCCAGGCAGACAGGTCTGCCTCCTCCACCGCAGAAAGATGAAGGCTCCTAAACTTCCTGAGATCCTTCCTCCCAGTTCTAAAGGTATACTGGTAAGACTTCAAAATGTTTTTTGACAGAAAGGTAATCCCTTGCCTTTTTTTTTTTTTTTTGAAGATAAAAACATTCCCGGCGGAACCGATGATGAACCCGTTTCCTGATTCCTTCACCGCAGGGCCACAGTTCACTGTGAGTAGCCTCAGGTGGCAGGCCACATTGTATGCCTTTGCTTTCCCGTGGAGAAGGCTGTGGGGGAAGGAGAAACTGTGGCTGGGGTCTGTTTTGCTTTATTGAGATGAGACTCTCAGAAAATTAAGCATATTAAGACTCTTTAGTAGTATTTACTGTGTTTATTCAACAGTGGTCTCCCTCTTCTTCCAACAGTACTTTCTGTAAGAGAGAAAACACAGTATTTTCAATATTTTCTTTCCACAGCACCCCCAGTGCATTCAGTACTCATGAAATTCACTGTGTCCGGTAGTTTTAAAGATTGGATAAGGCTTAGGCCTCCTTTTGTCAGTGTGAGTGTATGTGTGGTGTGTGGATACATATTTGTGTGTAGGGGCACATGTGTGCACATTTATGTGGAGGCTATAGGTTGATGTTGGGGGTCTTTTTCTTTCTTTTCTTTTTCTTTCTTTCTTTCTTTCTTTCTTTTTTTTTTTTTTTTTTGATAATTATACATATCAAAGACTTGTCAAACTCAGAATGCACCTAATCTAGAACTCAGAATTCCCCTAATCTAGCTAACCAACTTGCCCCAAGGATCCCTGACTCTGCCTTTAGAGCTAGGATTACAGGCAGGCCACCATGCTAATCCAGTCCAGCTCTTTTGTGGCTGCTGGGGCTCTGAGCTCCAGTCCCTAGATTTACATGGCAAATACTTTATTCACTGAACCATTTCCCTAGATCATTTGGACATTTTAAAATTTAAATTTTAGTTTTAAAAATGTTTATACAAGTGTATATTGTACATTGAGTACATGCCCTTCCCCATTCCCACTAACTGTCTGTGTTCCCTTAGTTTCATGTCTACTTTTAGGGTCCTACTCTGTGGCCCAGCCTAGCCTCTGCCTTCCGAGTACTGGGATTAAAGGCATGTGCCACCATGGTGCAGCTACATTTTTTTCACTTAACATCCTGTTTTCTGATCCATCTACTTTACAGTATGAATCTACACTTCCTTTCTTTTGTGGAGAATAATATTCTGCAGTATGGTTTTACTGCAGTCTGTTTATCCATTGACTTATTCATAGGGATTTTGATGGTGTCTACCTTTGGCATTGGACGTAGTGCTGCCATGTGTGCTGTGTGCTTGTTTTAACACCTGTTTCTAATGGTCTTGGATTGGATCTGCATCTTGATAATGGTGTGTGGTCTTAGATAAGTCACTTTACCACATAGACCATCTGCTCTCATATCTGTGCATGTGCATACATGCATGTGTTTATGTGCATGTGTGCTGTGCAGTGTATGTCCTTGTTCTTGACCCAGAGTCTCTCATAGACCTGGAGATTACTGACTTACCTACTCTGGCTGGTCATTAAGCTGAGGGATCCTTCTACACACCCATATGTGCCTTATTTAACATAGGTCCTCATTTGTAGCAAGTGCTTTACCTAGTGAGCCATCTCCCCAGGAACAGTAATAAGAAATAGCCTGGTTGAAACATGCATCAAAAGGGACTGAGATCCAAAAGTACTTTCCTAATACAGATCTCTCCTAAATATCTATGTTGACTGCTGACTCCCCAGGCTGCAGAGATTGTGGTACAAAGACCAGGACCATGTCCAAATCCTGGCCATGGGCTCCTCGTGACTACCTCTTTCCCTGTCTTTATTAGACAACTTAGAGTCTGCAAATAGATTCAACGTGTATATAAACATTTTTGAGATTTATTTATTCTATTTTATGTGTATGAGCATTTCACATGCATGTATAGATGTGTGCCTCACGTGTGCCTGGTACGCACAAAGGTGAGAAGGCATTGGATCCCCTGGAACTGGAGTTACAGATGGTTGTGAGCCACCATGTGGGTGCTGGGAACCAAACCCAAGAGCTCTGTAAGAACAGGAAGTACTCTTAACCTGCTGAGCCATCTCTCCAGCCCCTTTTCAAACATTTTGGATGCCATAGTTCCTTCCTCCAGAATGACAGCAGTGAGTATTTCCACATTTCTTTTCGGATGCCCAACCCATTCTTTCCTGGGAGTTTCTGCAGAACCACGCTTCATAGTGAGCTGCTACATAGAGCAGAAGTGAGAGACCACAGCCCTTCTCTATTTCCTCTCCCGGGAGTCAGTTGTGATCTCTGACCTCGAGTGGTCCATGAGACTCTCTTCCAAGGCTTTCTGTCATCCCTGGAGGATCTCCAAGGGAATGGAGGTCCAGCCCTGAGTACAATAGTGATCTAGCTGATGGTCACTACCTAAGGAGGCTTCCTCCCATGGCATGGAAGGAGAGAGCAGTGACCCCTTTAGGTTTCAAAAGATAAACAGAGGTGAGAAGGTTGTTGGCCCCCTCTATGGGGAAGGAGACTAGGTGTCTAGGACATTTATTTCTAGAGTTAAGAGCTCACTTTAATGAGAGGACCGAGCTACCCGGGGCTATGCCAAGATGTCTGTCACTGTTGCCTGGTGCTTGCAAAGCCAACCCAGCCTGCAGTTTTGCTGGACACAGATCCTCAGCTGGAATCTCCGCTGCAGTTCCCTCAGTTGGCCATGATGGCAGCCTTTGGCAGTGATGAGGCACACCCGGGAAGCCCTTCTTGAACTCTGGGAGTGCAGATGGAGCTGGATGCCAATGTCAGCAGTCACACCAGGACTTTTTAAGAACTGGGCAAAAGTGGCTCACAGGCAGCTGGAGCAGACAGAGGGATCAGCAGGAACTGGAGGCCTGAGGAGGGACAGGCCATCACACATTCAAGGGACTGAAAAGAAGGCCAGGGAACTGGAATACAGAGAGCAGGAGCCTGGAGTGTGACGGGGGAAGAGGAACAAATGCTGTAGGAATCGAAGCCAGGCCTGGCCCTTTCCCAGCAGCGATGGGGAGCCTCTGGAAGATGTTAGAACAGGGCATCTGTTTTTAGTAAGCAGCTTTGTGATCACTGTGGGAGAACATTTGGGTCCAGCCAGAACAGGTTTAGAACAATAGCCTAGAAATAAATCTAGGTCAGTAGCTTAAGAGAGAGTGTGCAGGGCACTTGCCCTTGAGTGATTTTGATGGGGTAGGCGGGGAGAAGTGTACAGATGGGGGCGATATTTAGGAGGCTGGTATGATACTAGACAGGTGAGGGAAGGAGAGAGACAAATGGTTGCCAGATTTCTGCCATCCAGAACGTAGACAGACAGTGAGTCCATTCGCTGAGATTCCCATCACTGTGAGGAAGTCCTGAGAAAAACAACTTGAATAGGGAAAGAGTCACTGGGGCTCACTGCTCCAGAGGTCTCCTCAACGGGTGACCAGCTGGTTCCAGAAGTCTCAATAGATGACTGTCTGGCTTCACTGCCTTTAGGCCTGATACAATGCAGAAACAGCACAGTGCAAGAGCATGGCAGAGGAAAGCTGCTCCTGCGGCAGCCAAGGATGGGCCCGGGCACAAGATACCACCTGCCAGAGCACCATCCCCAGTGGCCCACGTCCTCCAGCTAACCCTACTTCCCAATAGTCCATTCAGCTAAGAGATTAACAAATTAGTCCCTTCTCTCATGTGCCAGTCATCTGTCTTTATATACGGGGACCAAGCCTTTAATCCAGGAGCCATTCTGCTGGCTCATTCACATCTAACCCCTAAGAATAAGTGTCTGGAAATAGACTGGCCTACGAGAAAGGACAAACCTGCATGGCGTGCTAGCCTTTGAAAGACTGGCCTGGGAACAAGGAATCGGCTGTTGGAGAGTAACTTAGAGGTGGGGAGTAGATGAGAGTGAGGACGGGTGGGATTCACAGCTGGTTGGCCCAGAAGCCAAACTTGTGGCTTCTAATTTTCTCACCCCCTATAAGGTCATTTCTTCTATCCAAAGACAAGAGACCCAAACACTCTACAAACCTCCAGTCCTGGTTGGAGCCACAGGGCCTTTAACAGTTCTGAAAGACTGTGTACAAAGTTGAACTGGCAAGCGGTCTGGTCTGTTTGAGCCTGAATTTTCTTAATTGATTCTAATAAAGAATGTTGGTCCATATCAACCAGGTGACTGCTGCTTTGAAGCCATGGTGTTAGATTTCCATACTCATAGCCTCGAGTCACTCCGTCTAGACCCACATGCCCCCCCCCAGCAAGATCACTGTCTGCATCTGGCCCACATTTCCCTTCCTAACCTGCCGTGTTCTTCTGTTGCTTTCTTCATTCTACTAAAGTTAATGCATATGTTCATTGCTCCATTTAGCAGGTAAAAGATAAAGGTTAGGGATGAATAAGAAATTTTACTGCTTTCTTCGAGATCATTTGTAAGTGCAGCTAGTGTCACTGTCCACCCCCCACATGGGTACACACCCATAATGAATGGCATGGCTGCTGACACAGTCGGTGCTTGTCCTGCAACCTCAGCACTTTTGCCCACCTGTGCCATTGCACCGTCAATGCAGATGTCCCCCAGAAGAGGCCTCAGAAGCCCACTTGTCGCCCAACCATTGAAGCAACACAGCCTCCTGTTTATTAGCTAGCTGCCACACCTTGCAGGCCAGGCTTTTAAACAGCACACGGAATGGCTTTCCTGCACATAGACATGCTGAAGGCCCTGCCCTGTATCGCCCAGGCTTATGGATCGGCTGCCTGCCATGTGAAGCATCAGCATCAACAGTGGCAGACAGGGAAAAGGAAGTGAGCCGCTCACTTGGCCCCTTCATTTTCCTGTGACAGGAAACCAGTCCTTATTTCACCGAACAGAGCAAAGCACACAGCCACCCCTAACTTGAGAAAGGCAGTGAGTGAGGTTTCATCCTACTATGTCTTGGAAAGTGGTGAGCCAGGGTGACCTGATGAACAGTACAAGTGAGTGTCATGTGTGCACAGGTCTCCATAGCAAGCCTTACATGCTAGACAAGCACCTGCGCACCTGTACATGTGACATTCTGGCGTGTAGAGCCGCTTCTCCAAAGCGACATTTCAACAGAGACACAACAGTAGTCATTCCTCTGCTTCAAACAAGTTAGTCTCCCTTTTAGGGGCAGATGTAAGATATAAACAGGGCTTTGTGCCTTAAAAGAAGGTAATTAATTATGTGCTTGAAGATCAAAGCCTCCTTAAAAAGGTGGTGGTAAATTTCTTCAAATTCAGAGCCAAGAACCACCATTTAAAAAATCAAGTATTCATACAAACACACATGTTTAATCTTTTTGATAATACCATATATTTAGTATTATCAAAAGAATTTTTTTCTAAAGAGGGGTCTGGAGAGATGAGTCTGTGGTTAAGGACATTGACTGTTCTTTCAGAGGACCTGGGTTTGGTCCTAGCACTGACATGATGGCTCACAACCATCTGTAACTCCAGTTCCAGAGGACCCAACACTGACCTTCTGGGTACCATCTGTACACTCAGTGCACATACATACATGGAAACAAAACACACATGCACATAAAAGAATCAGAAATCTTTAGGGATTTGAAACAAAAACTATGCATGAGAAACTACTGTTGACTAATATATTAATGATGGCAATAAGGGATTATAAAATGTCTTCTTTATATTATTTTGTTGTTGTTTATTTTGGTTTTGGTTTTATTGAGTCTCACTATGTAGTCCACACCCCCACCACTCTCAGCCTCCCAACAGCTGCTGCCTTTCTTAAGCTCTCTGAGGAAAAGTAATAAGCATATTTTGCTTTGTAATGAAAATGGCAAGCGATTTTCCTAGCTGGACCAGGCAGTGTGCTGCAGGTCAGTGGTTCTGAAAATGCTATGTACGAGAACCATCTGGAAGTCTTGTGAAAGACTGCCATATTGGGCTGTCTGGCACCGGCATCTTAAGTAGAGCCTGAGCATTTTATCCAAGTGTCAAGTTAATAATGATGTTGCTGGTCTGGGGACCACATTCTTGACCCACTGTGGTGCTCTATCAGTGAAGAACAGTATTAGTGCACTCACAGACTCTGCCTCTGAATACAGTTAGTGTGTGTCTGTCTGTGTTATATATCTGTGTGGATATGTGTACTTGTGTACAAATATATATGCCTGTATGAGTGTCATGTAGGAGTGTAAAAGCCAGAGATCAACATCAGAGCTCTTCCTTAATCCCTTTCTACCTTTTGTTTTTAAGACTTATTTTATTTCTATTTATATGTGTGCATGTGTGACTGCATGAATGTCACGTCCTAAGGGGTCCTCTTGTCTGTGTTGGGATTGCAGATGTGTGCTCCTGGATCTGGCTTTTCACATGGGTGCTAGGGATCTGAACTCAGTCCCACATGCTTGTGTGGCAAGCACTTTTCTGATAGAGCCATGCCCCAGCCGCTGAGTAGTGTTCCCAATTATTTCTTGGAGCCTTCCGGATGACTCAGTAGGTAAAGGAGCTAATGACCTAAGTTTGTTCAACTCCTGAGATCCACTTGGTACAAGAGAACTGTCTCCTATAAATTGTCGTCTGGCCTCCACATGTGTGCCATGTCACACCACACACACACACACACCTCATACATACATTCACACTCACACATACACTCACACATATATACACACATACACACACACACACTCATGCATACACTCACACTCACACATACACACACACACAGAGTCATTTTTTTTATAATTTTTTTTTAAATATAAATTTGAAACAAGCTTGTTTTGCATGTCAATCCCAGTTCCTGCATCCTCCCTTCCTTCCCTGTCCCCCTAACAATCCTCATCCCATCCCCTTTCTGCTCCCCAGGTAGGGTGAGGCCTTCCATGAGGGATCATGAAAGTCACACAGTCATTTTTTTAAAAAATGATTTTCGAGACAGGGTTTCTCCATATAATTTTGAAGTCTGTCCTTGAACTCACGTTGTAAACCAGGCTGGCCTTGAACTCTCAGAGATCTGCCTGCAGCTTCCTCTCAGGTGCTGGGAATTTTTTAAATTCTTAAAACTGACAGATAATTACTTACTGGGTGACATCAATTGGAAGACTTAAACTCTCAAGGTTTACTTTTCCATAAAAGCACTTCTGACATGTACATTTTTCAACTTTTAACGTGATGAAATCAGATGTTTGTTTTGTTTACTTACTTTCATGTTCATGTGAGTGTTTGTGTGAGTTCAGTGGGCACGCAGTACCCACTGAGGCCAGAAGGCATCAGATACCCCGGAAACTGGAACTGTTGCTGGCTGCGAGTCACCATATGGGTGCTAGGAATTGAACCTAGGTCCTCCGCAGGAGCAGTAGGTGTTCTTCACCGCTAAACCATCGCTATGGCCCTGAAATCATGTTTACTACAAAATACAACTTAATATCTGAGTGCCATGCTTTGCTTTTCCTGTGATACACACAGAAATGATGCACCTTCCAAAGGATGGTTTCTAAGATGCGGTGATAGATGATCTCTGTCTTACAGGCTGTCAAGAGATAACGTATGGAAGGTGCTTAGCCGGGTGTCTGGCACAGAGTAAGATCATCTAAGATAATGTGAAAATGTGTGACGACTTTAGCTATTGTTAAAATAACAAGTGCAACACAGTGAGGCCGGGAGAGCAGCTGACAGCATGCCGCTTGCTGGAGATTGATGTTTCCTGTCCGTGTCCTCTCCAGGCAGACTTGAGAGAGAACAGATTGCAGTGCTATCCTGGCCAGTCTTCTCCGTTGATTCCAACAGCGACCCTGCGGCCACTGACAGAGACCGTGTCCACAGTGCAGACCATCTACACCTCCCGGAAGCCTGTCTCTCTGGCAGCCAGGTGAGTCACAGAAGTAAACACCTACAGATATCCTGGCAACAGGGGGCCAGACTCTAGCTCACCTTGTGTGGGAATCACAGTCTCTCGTTCATTCTTTTTTCTAGTGTGCGTGAATGTGTGTGGTATATGTACATATGTGTGCACATGTATGTGAGAGTGCACATGCATATGTGTGTATGTGTATATGGAGGCCAAAGGTCAGCATCAGGTGGTATCATGATCAGTCACTTTCTATCTTATTTTTTGAGACAGAGTTTCTCATTAAAACTAAAATTCATGAATTCACGTAGGCTGGCTGGCCAATGAGCTCTGGGAATCTGCTTGTTTCTACTTCCCCTGCCCTGGGATTACAGATACATCCACATCACCAAGCCAGGCTTTACTTGAGTGCTAGAGAGCTGATCATGTCCTTATGTTTCTAAAGCAAGCACTTCACTGACTGAGCAAACTTCCTAGCCCCTCCCACTCCTTCTTCCATTCATTCAGCCTGTAAGGAAAGGTGTCCAAGTGGTACACTGTGTTCTAGATGCTAGGATTGGACGGGGAACCAAACAGATGAAGTCCTACCCTTCTGGGGTTCACTGTTTTGTACATGAGGGTAAGGGAAGCAGACGAACAAATGTGTGTGTAATGTCAGGGGCACGGAGTGAATTGAGACGGTGAATGGCAATAGAACATGTTGGGATGTCTCTCTTGAATTGACATGTGAAGATGCTGGGGAGCAGCTTGCAGATAGTTGGGGAAGAGTAGGCTTGGCAGAGGGACTCACCAATCCTGGGTTCCTGGACTTGCTCACACCTGGCATGATTAAGAGAGATTAGAAGGCAGTGTGGTCATGAGAAAAGCTTAGATTCTGCTGTCACTTGAGGAGACTAGTGACTCAGGGGACAGACAGAAACAGAGGAATAGAATTGCCGCAAAGTAGCCTCTTGGCTCTGGAGAACTAAGGGGTTAGAGACTCAGGGCAGAGTGAGGACAGAGGTCTGTAGACAAAGGAGAGAGACAGTCCTGTCTTTTCTGGGAACAGGCAGGGGGTTTCCACATATTTGTGTTCCTTTTGTGATCTGTATTTCCAGCCATGGGGGCAAGCAAGTATTTTTAGCCTTAAAGTCAGGGAGAGACTAGGCAAATCTAGGTCAAGTCAACCCTTTATTATAGATCTGGACAAAACACATCTTAAATGATCAGTGTGGAAAGCAGAACAGATGCTGACCCAAGGATAGGGCAGCAAAGGAGACAGAGATAACAACCCTTCCAACCCTTGCCAGGTCCTATCACATGCCTTAAGGCCCTTAGTGAAGTCAGTGTTTCCACTAAAAGAGACTGTGTGTGTGTGTGTGTGTGTGTGTGTGTGTGTGTGTGTGTGTGTACACACATGGATGTGAAAGTGTATGTGTGGAAGTCAGTGGACAAGTTCAGTTGTCATCCTCAGGAACATTATCCACCTCCTCAAGACAAGGCTGGCTGGCTGGCAAGATTTAGGGATCCTTCTGTCCCTCAGTACCAAGTGCCACATCTGACATTTTTACTTGGGGATGACTCCGGTCATTGTGTTTATACAATGACACAAGACAGACACTTTACACACAACCAGCCCAAAACAGGTTCCTCTTGTCCTTGAAAGGTAGCCTAGACTACCACCATCACCATAGCCCACTCGTCCGACATGTTATCCACAGTTAAGGTGGAGAGACACTGGTAAATATTGCTCAGCGATGGGTCCTCCAGAATTAAATCTTTAAACAACTAAGAACTAGTGAAGCTAGAAGGTTGATATAGGAGTTTCCTGGCTAAAGTACAGGGTAGATGACAGCAGCAACACACTAATGCTGTGCGTTGGGGCCAGGTTGTGTGGGGCCTTCTTGGCCATGGCAGGGTGAGATTATTATTAAACTTCCATTCTGAGTGAAACTATTAAAGTTAACTCTTTGTCTTTAAAAGTGCACATTTTAGTGGCTAGAGGGATGGCTCAGCAGTTAAGAGCACTTGCTATTCTGTCAGAGAACCCAAGTTCTGTTCTTACCACTCACCTTAGATAGCTCACAACCACCTTTAATTCCAGCTCCAAAGGATCTGGTGCCTTCTGCTGGCCTCCTTGGATACTTGAATACATGTGGCACGAACGCGCATGCACACATAATACACACTAAAAATAAAAATAAATCTTTAAAAAGTATTTACCTTGTAGGTCCTATGCAGTGAGATACATCTGTAGTTCTAGCTTCTTGGGAGTCAGAGCTGGGAGAATTGTCTGAGGCTACAAGTTTGAGACTAGCCTAGGCAACCCTGTCTTTTTGTTGTTGTTTCCAGACAGTATTTCTTTGTGTGGCCTTGGCTGTCCTGGAACTTGCTCTGTAGACCAGGCTGGCCTCGAACTCAGCGAGATCTTCCTGAGATTAAAGGTGTGCACCCTTACTGCCTGGCTGGCAGCTCTGTCTTAAAAGGGAGAGAAAGAAAGATGCAGAGAGGGAGAAATATTCATCACTTTGAAGTAGATAGATAGACCACACACCAGGGCTGGGAAGTGGCTCAGTGGCAGAATATTTGTCTAAGAAACATGAGACCCTGGGTTCCAACCAAGCAAAGTATGCGTGCATGTACACACACACACACACACACACACACACACACACACACACACACACACACACCCCACCTTTAAATAACTGCCCATAGATGTCTATTTATTTAAACAGTAGGAACAAGATCCATAGGTGTCTCAGTTACTTTTCAGTTGCTGTATAAAAACACCATGACTAAAGGAAGGGAGAGTTTATTTTGGTTTATGGTTCCAGAGGGATAAGAGTCCTCACGGCAGGGAAGAGACATGGCAGCAAACAACCAGCATGGCAGCAGAAGCAGGAAGCTGAGACCTCATATCTGTGTCTTTAACTGTGCACACAAAGTAGCAGGCAGTTCCAGCTCCCTGTAAGGTTAGCCAGTTCCAGGCATCCCAACAGAGCCTAAGGAGGAAAGTCTAATGTCTGTGAGATACCATTGAGGTTCTGCCCACACCTGCTGATTTTGAGTCTTTATCTTACCACCTGGCCCTTTACTGTTTCTCAGTGCAGAGACGCTCCGGCAAGAACTGGAAAGAGAGAAGATGATGAAAAGATTGTTGATGACCGAACTGTGAAACTCTGCCCTTGCTGCCTGGAGATGGCATGGTGCCTTCATCCGCTTCCTTTCCTCGGGCTCAGTGGGCTCACTGTGGCACAACGGATAGCAGTGTGCTCTGTTTGCCCAGGTCTCCAGGGTAGCGGAAGCCAGATTCCGGCTTGACTTCATTGGAAAAGTTATCTTATGTCTCCTGAGCACGAGGGGTTTTGTTCTACTGCTCAGTGCAGTGGAGACAGGGTTTAGAAGGAAGTTTCTAGAAGAAAGGGGATTTCTGTTCAGCGGTACCTATGTGTATCTGTTAGTAACCCCAGGGGCTAACGCAGCACAGAATCCGCTCATACTCTCAACTATGTGACTTTTTTTTTATGAACGAAACTTGCAACAAGCTTTGGCTGTTTGTTAAATGGGTCATTTTTAATGAGAGAATTAATTCTTTACTGCTGGTTTTTCCATTTACACCAATAAATACACAGATCTTATAAAATCATTTATTTTTATTCAGAGATGAATAGATGAATGGAAGAAAAGGTTACATATTACTATAACTGAAAATACTTCAGCTTAACCTGAAATACAACTGAATGTGTGAACTCGTTGGATACAACACAACCTGGGGTAAAAGGAATTTATCTTTGAGCCCCATGTAGAAAATTCTAACTTACATCATCTAAAACTCTTGACCAGGTCAGGATGATTCAGTATCAGGAAGACTCATTTGGTTTTTCCATAAATACAAATTATTTCTAAATTCTATCCACTCTAACCATGTTGGCAGAACCTTTCCCAGAAGAAACTTAACTCCCCTTTTCTATAGTTTCAAGAAATGCATTTTTAAATTTTTATTATTCACTTGAATACCTTTGCAGAAATGAAGGAGCCCCTCCCTCCCTACAGCTAGCTCTCTGAAGTGCTTCCCGCTTCTCATTGATATGCTCCATTTTTACATAGCTGAGTTCAGCGAAGACATTCCTTTTGTTATATTTCCACCTAACACATCCCCTTATTAAACAGATCCTATTCTCACTGATTTAACTGTCTTTCTATCCACATGATATGGTTAACCTCACCTCTCCCCATTATTAGATATTTCAGTTATATGCAAATTTTCACTCTTATAAATAGTGCTGCTATGAATGTCTTTGTAAAAAAAATATAAATAAATAAATAAATATATATATATATATAATCCTTCTCTTGGGTTGTTCCCTTTGGAATATCTCCAAAGAGGGATTACAAAGTCAGAGAGCATGAAGTATTTTATAGCTCTTGTTTTATATTGCCAGATTGCTTTCTAGAAGGATCCAGTCTTTGGATTGGAAGGACCTTAAAGGTCATCTCACTTAAACCTTCCCTTCTTTGAATGCTTGAATCCCCTCTACAATTTATGATGCCACCAGCAATGTGTAAGCATTTCTATTTATCAGTAGCTCTGCCGATACTGGGTTTTGCCATTCTAATTTATTTTTTTGCTAGTTTAATAGATGTGTATAGTTATTCTTGCAAAGCTGTCTTATTTGAACTGCTAGCAAAGCTGAACACTTCTGTGTGATGAGTTACTAGCTGTGTTTCCTTGTGTGTAAACTGTCCACATCCATTTCTTAATACTGCTTGTTCAGTGGGACTGACCTTGTATCTTTGTATCAGAACTGTATTTTTATGTTGTAGAGTTTGCTCTCTCCCTATCCCTACAACTGAATGGTGCCAATAATTTGATACTAATGACTATAAAAAAAACATGCCTCATTGACTAGCTTTGATGAAAACAAGGTATGTAAACAGGTGTTCAGATAACCAAGGAGTAACTCTTTAAGTACTGACTCTTTACAATTTTAATATTTTTTGAGGGAAACCTTTCTAAGATGTATGGCACATTTTCCTGCCTTAGTGCACAAAGTATCTTGGAGTGTCTTCAGCCCCTTCCTCATGAATCCTAGTTGTCAGTACACACATCAGCCCCTTCTGTATCTTGATATGGTACAAAAGATGTCACCAGGAGCTATCAATACGTGTAGGACTTATGTGGCTTATATAGGCGATGGCCCTCTTCTCGTTGGTGGCTCTTTATTGCTGTCTGCTCTATCAGTGGAGCTGTATAGCGCAAGAGTAGTTTTGGGTGGGTGCTTTTCACCCACGTGGTCCCCAGATATACAAGTAAAACGGCTTTGGCTGTTCTCCATCATGTGCATGTGACACAAACCATGTTCCTATAGAACCTGGGGTTGTCACCTCCTGCCAATCCAGCAGCCTTTTCTTCTTCTAAGCTGTTTTCTGAGGCATGCACTCCTCCCCACCTTGCTCTCTGATGGAAACTTCCAGAACACAGTAGACGGTTTCTGAAGAGATCAGGACACAAGTATTTCCTACATACATGGTTTGCTTTATTTCTAAGGAGGGGTACATGGAGGTTTTGGCTGTTGTTTTCAGGAGACTTACAGGCTCCTGCATTGTCTCCAATGTCTCCCTGGGTTCACAATTGTCCCAATGGGTTGACATTACTGCAAGTCTGAGCACAATGTGTTGGTTGTTATTGTATATGAAAACCCAGTACTGCTGGCAGTTCACCCCAACCAGTAAACACCAGAGGCGTGCATTGCTGCAGTGGTCATTGTCTTTTGCTACTTAAATGTATGGTGGGTGCTTGACATTGGGACCTGAGACTGTGAAGTTGCCCTAAGTGAACTCACAATGACTGTAAGGAGTTGTACAATTGTTTTTACCCTTTTCTGTCTGCTTGACCCAAACAACAGTGCTAGAAGGTCACATGATACCAGCTGTGGATTCAAGAGGGGGCGGGAGAGTTCGCTAACATAAGTAATCATCCCAGGGCTGGGGCTCCAAACTGTGGCCTCAGATGCCTAGTTGAGAAGTATGGTGAGTTACTACAGAGGTCTGGCAGCCCTCAGCCCATAGAGTTGATGGGTTGTGGATAAGCACAGGTTTTTAGGTGTGAAAAAGGAAGTCATTTAGCATCAGAAATTCACACTGGTATATACCTGGAATTTGATTTCCCAAAGAGCACAGGAAAATTTTGATATCATTGCTATCCTTCACCATTTCAAAGATCACAGACCTTTAAAGTCCTTGAATAAAACCCACCATTTTAATGTGTTTAATGTGTACAGCTCAGTGACTTGCAGCGTATCCATGATGCTGGGCAAACATCATCATCTGACCTGACTCTGCCTCTGGCCCTCCCCTGGCAACCACTAACCACCTCCTGCCTGTTCTGTGGGTTTTTGCTAATTAATCTGCTTATTCTGGACACTTCATATATCTAGAATCACATAGAATGTGGGCTTTTGTAATCAGCTTCTTTCATTTAAACCATGTTTTCAAGGTTCACCTATGTTGTATCATGTATCAGAACTTCATTCTGTCTTTGTGACTGAATAATCGAGTATTTGGAGATACCATGCGTTGTTTATCTATTTGTCCAGTTGATAGATATTTGGGTTGCTCCTGATTTGTGGCTATTATGAATGATAATTTTATGAACATTCATGCACAAGCTTTTGTCTGAACATATGTTTTGGGTCCTCTTGGAATTGCCAGATCATATGGCAACTCTATGTTTAACTTTCTGAGGGACTTCCAAGATCACAGCTTTTATATCTTATGAAATCCAAAGTGAAAAATGACATACACCAGGCAGTCAGAGACAGGCCACATCTGTTCGTGGTTGGATACTGAGTGGTAGCACTAATTTGGGGATGTTTTTATAAGACAGAGAGGGAAAAAAAAAGTCCTTTTGTGAAATTATTTTGATGAGAAGAGAAATAAAGGTTCTGACTTTTAAAAATGAAAATGAAATTAAATGCTTATCCATTTAAAAGTGACTAACAGACTGGGAGATGGGCTGCCAGGTTATATATTTGCTGCATGAACATGAAGTTTGGACCCTGGGCACCTGCTTAAAAGCCTGGCACAATAGCATTTGTCTGTAACCCCAGTATTGGGGTGAGGAGCAAAGAAAGGTGGATCCCAGGGGCTCACTGGCCAGGCAGTTCCAGCAAGCTCCAGGCTCGGGAGATTGCTCAGGTTCAAATCCCTGGTGCCCAAATACAAAGCAGTACTTGGCAGCAAGTCTCTATCATACCAGTGCTGGGAAGACAGGAGGATCCCAGGTTCACTGCCCAGCCTGCATAGCTGAGCTGAACTTCAGTTTCAGTGAAAGACCCTGTCAGGATTAACATATTCAAGTTCCAATTGGACAAGCTGCCAACTATATCAGATAGTAAACAGCTGGCCTTTGGAATTCCCAAGGTCCCTTTCCTTCCAATAGCAATTCCCATGTCTCCCAGCCACTGGGCCAAAAAATGTCGAAATGACTGATTTCTCAGTTATATCATAATTTTGTACAATGTCATGACACTGATGATATTGAACCCTACAAATCTTTTCCTGAATGGTCTTATTTAATATGGACCACATCATGATCACTGGTCATTACCCAGGCAGTCTGATTTCCAGGTCTATATTGGAAATCTGCTTTTCTGCCTCAATAGCAATTTTCTTTATACAATTTTTTTTTCTTTTTTGAGGCAGGGTTTCTCTATGTAACAGCCATAACTGTCCTGCAACTAGCTCTGTAGACCAGGCTGGCCTCAAACTCAGAGATCCACCTGCCTATGCTTGCCACGCGCGCTCGCACACATACATATTGAGTAAATGAATGGTCAGCTAAATAACACAAGTGTAAGTGTTGTGAATGGATGCTAAGATGTGGAAAACTTAGCATACTTACCAGACATGGTTGAGTTACTTGTTGTCTGTGCACTTTGCTCCTGTGGGGGAAAAAGGGTAAAGCAGTTGCCTAATTTCAAAAGCTCAGGTTTTACTTCAATGCTTGATGGCTTTTGCCAAGGCCTTAGTTACACTTTCCTGGCTGTCTCTGACTTTTGTTTGGCTATCTGTATAGTGGTATTTTGTGATTTTTATCTTCCTTACGTTATGGTCTCGAGAAATTTATGAGTCTAGTAAGTGTTTTTCTTTGAACGAAAAGTTGCAGGAGCAGGGTGTTGGGGACATTCTAATAACGTGTAGAGACTGGATGCTGGGGGTTTGAGTAAAAGAGCAAATCGCGCTTTGTGTGTCTGGGGTAGGGCTTGGAGAGATACTAGCAAGTTCCTAGATGATGCTGATGTTAAAGGTAGGCGGGCCACACTGAGAACCTAGGGACCAGGAGGTCGAATCTGCAGGGCACTGGGCAGTGGGGAGAATGGGAGGAAGGGCGTGAGGATCAAAGCTAGGAAGGAGCGTCAGGCGAGGAGGGGGTGATGCTGAGAGGACTGGGGCAGGCTGCGGGGCTGAAGGGAGGATGCGCAGAGCAAGGCAGGGAGGCGGCGGGTGCGGGCTCTCCGCGGCTGCGCGGCGCGTGCTGGCGGCGCCTCGGTCCCGGCCCGCGCCCGCGGCGCCCCCGCTGCGGCCGGAGCGGCCTGGCTGCGGGATCTCTGCGCAGCGATGGCGGGGCAGCCCCGGCAGCACCCGGCCTGGGCGCCGCTGCTCCTGCGGCTGCTGCTGGCGGGGATCGCTGCCTGCAATGCCAGTCCCGCGGACGACGGCGCGGGCCCCGGGGGTCGGGGACCCCGGGGACGCGCGCGAGGGGACGCGGGCGCAGACGAGGCAGTGCCACGCCACGACTCCTCCTACGGCACCTTCGCGGGCGAGTTCTACGACCTGCGCTACCTGTCAGAGGAGGGTGAGGCTACTGGAGGGGTGAGGGGCGACCTGGGGGATCGAGGAGTGCAGGAGGGGTCCGTAAGGATGTCAGTGCTGGCAGATGTGCACAGCTGAGGCGAGGCTGGGGAGCCGGGTGCTCAGACCCCGCCTGCAGGAGGGAAGTCTGGAGGAGCTGTCAGCACCCACACCCCTTTTTACACGTGGGGAGACTAGGGCCGGGAGACTCGGACTCAAGTCCTGCGAAGCTGAGAACAGGAGGCGCTAACCTATGCTCTCCCAGTTCTCAGCACTTGGCCTCCTCCATCCTCCCTGCCGCGGAGGAGGCGCCATCTGGTCGGGGGTACCGGAGCCCAGCGCAGCAGGCAAGAAGCAGAAACCCTAACTTAAAGAGACCCGTTGCCCCAGTTACCTCCTAGTCGGTACGTCTGTATTGACCTAAATTTGCAGGTACTGGTGCCCCATCTTTCTGTAGCTCTCACTGACCGGCACCAAAGCTGGGTCACAGCTCTCTCCTCAGTCCAGCCCACATCTGCTGCCACCACACTTAGTCTCCTAGTGTGAGCCACCATTGTTGGGACCATCTGGGTCTCTGGACTGGGTTTTCTTAGCCAGTTCCCTGAAGAGCTGTTTCAAAGAGTACAAAAGGCAAACCCATTCTGACAGAAGGATTGGAAACTAGTCTCTTACTTCCACAGCTTTGGGGAGAGTGATTTTCCTTTACTTCTGCAAAGAGGAGCCAAGAAGCAAGCTGGAGGTTGAAATGACAATATCTGTTCGTGGGTGTGTGTCTTAATTAGGATGAGGTTCAGCTATATGTAGCATTGAAATGTTAATATCTTCGATAAGATAGAATTTTCCCTCTCATGCAAGGAAATCTGAAACACAATCCAGAATGGCATGAAAAATCTTCGATCTTCAGGGACCCTAGGGTTGGATCTTCTACTCAGGAGTAATTCTTAGCTTGTAACTTAAGGATCCCAGGTAGTTGCTTGAACCCTACTCATTTACCTTCCCATTCCAGATGGCAAGAAAGACAACATGGGTAGAAAATGCTGACTGCCTACTTTCTGAGGACTCTACCCCTCTAGAAGTTCTGTCTACCAATTTTAGTTCCTTAGTCATGTGGTAAAGGAGTCTGGGAAGGGTAGCCTTTCAGCTTAAAAAAAAAAAAAAAAAGACATAGTATATCCATTTCAAAAATGTAATTATTATATTAAGGAAGGTGGAGAGAAGGGGTTGAGGAAATGTATTTATTAGATAGAGACTATTGAACACCCCCGCCCCCACACACCCACACACATTTAGTGACCTAGAGTCTGTCTGGCTGTTCAGTTGTTGGTGAGGCTACTCTATTACAAGTTGTCACTCAGGGACTTATGTTCCTTTCATCTTTTTGCTCTACCATCCTTTAAGACCTTGTCCTCGCCTATGTAGTAGAAGATTGAGGGAAGAGTGCTGGGGAGATGGTGCAGGGGTAAAGCACTTGCTACACAAATGTGAGGTCCCTGAGTTCAGAGCATCAGCACCCATGTGCAGCAGCTCATCTGCTCCTAATCCCAGTGTTCCTATGGAAAGATGGGAAACGCATCAGTAAAGTCATTGGAAGCTTCTGGGCCAGCTGATATGCAGCAGTAAGAGACCCTATCTCAAGGTGGAAGTAGAGGACACCTAAGGTTGCCCTCTGATCTCCTCCACATGCACAGTGTAGCATATGTCCACAGACACACACACACACATATGCACACACGCACGCACGCATGCACGCCCACAGACACACATACACACACGCACGCGCACACGCACGCGCACACACACGCATGCGCACCCACAGACGCACGCACGCACGTGTGCCCACAGACACACACACACACACACATACACACAAAATTGAGGGGAAGAAAAAAAAAGTTTGGGATAAGTAATTATCTTTTAGGCTGCTTATTAAATCACTGATTCTCATAGTCTTTGACAGTTACAAGTGTAAGTAAGTAATGACCTAGCTGCAAGGGAGGCCAGGCAGTCCTGAGTCCAGGAAGATGGGGCAAATGGTGGGGGAAACAACAAGCAAAAACAGAACCTGTCACTCTGAGAAAGGATAAATATTCCTAGGTATATTTTCCTGGAAACATATAGTGTATATTTCTGTACATAACCAGCCTATACTCCCAAATGACTTAAAGATAGCATGTGAACACCTATATTCTCATTTAACTAATGAAGAACTGTTACTAGAGGTTTCCTACCAGCCTGGTCCCAGTGCCTCATCAGCCACAAATAACACACAGAGATGCTGTATTAGATATAAAGCTGTTGGCCTGTTACTAGTGTTTCTTCTTGGTTAGCTCTGTCTTAAATATTAACCCATTTCTATCAATCTAAGTGTTTCACATGGTCTAATCTTACTGGAAAAAGTGTCTGGACATCTTCCCTCACGTCCTACATCTTGACTCCTCTCTCCTACCTCTCCCAGAATCCTCCTTGTCTCCTAGCCCTGCCTATCTTGCTTTCCTATTGACCAACAGGGCTTTATTCATTAACCAATAAGAGAAACATATTTACAGAATGACATCTTCCATCAAAGAACAAGCCAGACTCTGTGTCCATTTGTATACATGGAGAGAATGAACTGTCAATTGTATAATTTGGTTTTATGAAGGCCAATGTCAGGTGGACAGTAGCTACCAAGAAAAACTTCACAGTCACTCTGAGAAGTAGGTTTCCAGCTCAGAACTGGATGTTGCGAAAAACAGGAGAATATAAAACTTTAGATTATGGATAACTACTCTATTTTGAGGATTCTTCAAGGGAGAAGAGCAACAAGAAATGGAGTGTTGCTTTAGCGTTAGACCTTCAGTGAATCCTTCTGTTCCCTTGTACTGTCAGCTGGCCAGGAGCAGGGATGGTGAGTCTGAACACAGTAGTAGCTGCCTTCCCTTTGATCCCTAAGGAAAAGAGCCATTCATGGTTACATATCTGTAAAGCATAATGATTGTACCATTGGCAAAACATGCCCATCAATGAGCTGCTCACCACTGAGTTCAAGACCAGATTTTCCTGTAGTAGGAACAGAGAGAAGGGCAGAAGCCATCTTTCCTCAGCCTTTGAGTCAGGTGCTGTGTGTAAGTATGTAACATATCTCTCTATGAGTCTAGAAGTTCACTAAAGCCACCGATACATGGCTAACTTTTCTCTACATCCTTTGTGAACAAAGTCTGCCAAGAACTTTTACTGGAGCAGCTTTCAAAAGTTTATTATTTCTCTGTGTGTTTACATTCATGTGTGTGGAGGCCATAGGACAAACCTACCTACCTACCTACCTATCTATCTATCTCCCTCCCTACCTACATATTAGTCTATTATTTATTGAGACAGGGTCTCTCACTGGCCTGGAGCTCATCTGTCCCTAAGAGCTCAGGGATCTGCCTGCCTCTGCCTCCTCAGTAGGAGGTTACAAACATATTGCCAACAAGTCCTGATTTTTCCATGTGAGTTCTGGGGATCAAACTCAAGTCTTCATGTTTGCACTGCACTGGTGATGTTGTCTCCTCAGCCTTCACTGTGTCTTAATAGTTCTCACTGTGTACCAAACAATTCTCTAAGGTACTTGACCTACTTTAATTTTGTCTGCGCAGTGCTCCTGTGAGTTAGGTACTACTGTGTCCCACACTTGAAGAGTTAAGGGAAATGACTCACTTTTTAAAAGAAATCTTGGCCAAACTCACACAGCTAGAAAGTGCAGGAGCTGTTGGATCTGTGGGTGGATTCTGTGGCGTAGGTGGTGCAAGGTGTCCAGCCTGCCTGAGTGAAGGTTCATGTTTGCAAGTGCTGGGAATGGACTTGGACAGGAAGGAATGAGGGGTTTTGTGAAGGCACTTGAGGTGAGGGGTTTCAGAGTGATAGTTAGAAGCTGCAGGTTCTAAAGGGACAGAGTGCTACTGTGAAATCTTCTTTTGCCCTGGTATAGGACTTGACAATCTGCCACTCTCTGTCTCAACATCTGTCCATTATGTGACTGACTGATCAGTAGAAGGGACAGTTCACACAGCCCCAGAAAGAAGCTGATGCTCTGGTTATCAGAGGTAAAGCTCAATAGTATGGCCAGCTGACCTGTGGTTTAAACCACACAGAATCAGGGCAAAGCAAAAGCCATTAACCACTCAGTAGAGTGTGGCAAAAATGGGCTGAAGGAATTACAGAAAAAAGACACACAGTCTACATATTAGACGAAAATGGAATCCACAGAACCTCAAACAACAACCAAGTGGCCAGAGCGCTGTAATAAGAAGCTTGCCCAGCATGTGTGTGGCTGTGGGTTCAGCCTCCCAACACTGAAAAAAAAATTATTTATTTATTTATTTTGGTTTTTTGAGCCAGGGTTTCTCTGTATTGCTTTGGAGGTTGTCCTGGAACTCGCTCTGTAGACCAGGCTGGCCTCGAACTCACAGAGATCCACCTGCCTCTGCGTCCCGAGTGTTGGGATTAAAGGTGTGAGCCATCAAAGCCCAGCTCTGAAAAAAAAAAAAAAAAAAAAACCCAGGAAAATAAAAATGAGAAAACCAACTCCATATAGGAATATCTTGACAGATTGAAATGATACAATAGAACTTAGGAGAAGAAAAAAGTTTCTGTAATTAGTCCCTCAAACAAAGTTACTAGAAAGATTGAATCCATGTGAGAAGGAAAGAGGAAAATTTTTGCAGATTTTTAAAAACCACAATGTAAGCAGGATAGTGGTAGTTCATGCCTTTAGTGCCAGCACTGGGGAGGAAGAGGCAGTGAGTTCGAGGCCAGTCTGTCTAAAGCTAGTTCCAGGACAACCAGAGATGTTACACAGAACAACACTGTCTTGAAAGAACCAGAGAAACAACTTCAGTGTGATGTCATTCATGTAGGATATGGATGGATGGATATATATATATATATATGTACATATATATATACATATATAATATCCACATCTATGTGTGTGCAGGTGTATATTTACTTATGTTTATATATGTATGTACATGCCATGACCAGAGGTCAACTTTGGGTGTTGTTTCTCAGGAGTCACCCACCTTACATTTTAGTTTTGCTTTGTGTATGTGGGTATCTAGGAGTGACATAAATGTAGAGCCCACAAGAAGACAGAAGGTGTTATGCCTTATTCTCTGCCTTGTGCCCTTGAGGAATGCTCTCTAACTGGATGGAGAGCTAGGCTGGTAGCCAGCAAACTCCAGTGATCCTCCTGTACCCTTGTCCCAGCCCCATTGCTGGGTTCCAAGCATGTACAGCCATACCTGGATTTTTATGTGAGTGAAAGGACTTTAACTCAGGTCCTCATGCTTGCACAGTGATTGCTTTCACTTGCTGAGCCATCTTCCCAGCCCCACATTTTTTTTAAGACGAGTTTTCTCACAGGGATGTGGGACCATCCAATTAGGCTAGTCTGGGTGGCCAGCAAGCTACAAGGATCTACATGTCCCCATCTTCCCAATGCTGAGATTATAAGCATACACGACTCCCATCTTTATAACATAGATGCTGGGGATAAAACTCAAGACCTTACACCTGTGTGGCAAGCACTTTACTGACTGGGCCCTTTTCCCTGTTCCTGATTTAGGTTTTTATTTCGGAGCAAAATAACATTGAAATAAAAAGTGGGAGAAAGGAAATAAGCCAAGCAAACAAACTGATGTAAATGAGGAAACAGACATAGCTAACTAAAAGAGGCAAGAGAGCCATATCTGAATGGTTCAACCCATATATCTCAAGATTGAGGAAGACAGGGAATGCAGGGAAGGCCAAGAGGTACATGAAAAGTCTACTCGGAGATGTATGTATGTATGTATGTATGTATGTATGTATGTATGTATGTATATTAGGAAAATAGCAAGTGGAGAAGTTGGACCTGTTGTGCATTGTTAATGAGGATGTAAAATGTTACAACTCTTTGGAAAATGATTTGGCAGCTCCTCAAAAGGTAAAATGTAGAGTTAACATATAATGTAGCAATTGTGTTCTAAGAGAATTGAAAACATATCCACACAAAGCCTCTACACAGCTGCATGGTTCACAATAGTCCCAAAGTGGGAAGAACCCAAAAGCCTACCAGCTGATGAACAGATAAACAATATGGTCTGTCCATACAATGGGGATGGTATGCTGTCATAAAAAGGAATAAAGTTTTAATGCATGCTGTATGCTAGAGGAACCTTGAAAACATTCTGCTAAATGAAAGGAACCAGACACCAAAGGCCACAGTGATTCCATTGCCAGGAATGCAGAACATAAAGGATGCCAGGGGCTACAGGAGGGGACCAGGGAGTGACTGATGACTGGCACTTGGCGTCTTCATGGAACCGTGGAAATTTTCAAGGATTAGATAATAGTGAGGGTTTCATAACCTTATGTACACTTTAAGATGGCCAGTTTTATGGTAGGTCTGGGTGCAATAACAATGAGAACAGTTAAAACTAATAAGAAGTTAGTTTCAGACTGGAGAGATGGCTCAGAGGTTGAGAACACTGGCTGCTCTTCCAGAGGTCCTGAGTTCAATTCCCAGCACCCACATGGTAGCTCACAAACATCTCTAATGAGATCTGGTGCCCTCTTCTGTCCTGTAGAAATACATGCAAAGAGAACACTGTCTACATAATAAATAAACAAATCTTTTAAAAGAAAGAAAGTTGGTTTTTCCAGTACCTTTTCCAGAAGGCTGAGACAGGAGAATTGTAAATTTGAAATCAGACTTGGTCCAAACAAAGAAACAAAAAAAACAAAAAAAACAAAAAAAAAAAAAAAAAAAGAAAAAAAAAAAAGAAAAACAACAAACAAAACAAAACAGAAAACCCGACTGAAGACTGAGTCCAGTGAGAGAGGTTTCCCCCATACAGAAAGCAGACACAATCCAGGAAGACACAGTCTCTGGCCTGCGCATGTGCAGTCTTCCAACTAAGTAGCTCTGGACTCAGTGAAAGGCAGTACTCCCACTAAAGATATTCACATTTTAAATGTTTGGGTCTGGAGAGATGGCTGAGCAGTTAAGAGCATTGGCTGCTCTTCCAGAGGACCTGAGTTCAATTCCCAGCAATGGTGGCTCACAACTATCTGTAGCTCCAGACCTCTTCTGGCTTCCACAGACAAGGCATGCACATGGTATACAGACATGTATGGGGACAGAACACCTTTACTGCCCTTACATATATATAAAAATGGTTAATTTTTAAAATTAATCATAATAGTGTATGTGTGCATGATTGGGGTGTGTGTGCGAACATGAGTGCCACGGTGCATGTGCGCAGGTCAGAGGACACCCTACAGAGTCAATTTCCTTTCCATCTTACATGGTTACAAGGATCAAACTCAGGTTGCAAAAAAAAGCACCTTTCCTCATTGAGCGACCTCACCAGTGCCCTGAACATAATTCAGGGGACAGAAAAAGAAGTAATCCCTACTCACTTGATGTGACAATGCAACTTTATTAGTGTGCCAGATAGACAAGGCAAGAAAGAGATATTACAGCTGAAGTTTGATCATGCACGTAAATATATATTGGCATAAGGGCTGGTGGGCTGTCTCACCAGATAAAGGTACCTGCCACTGAGCCTGACAACCCAAGCTGGATCCCAAGAGCTGACTCCCAGAAGTTTTCCTCTGATCTCCACAGATGCATGGTGGCATGTGTGTGTTCATGCACCTATTAAAGTCATGCTATGACATAGTTCTAAAGTGTGTCCACAAGGCTTATGCAGCTATTACCACAGTCATATTTAGGATACTTTGATAACCCTGGCTGGGGAGGAAAAAAACATATTTTCCTAGAGCCAACCTCATACAGATGTTTCATGTTTTTCCTTGTCTCGACTCTTGGCAACCATGAAGCCTCTGTCTCAGTATTTGTCTATTGTAGACATTTCAGGTACAGAGGATGATACATTAGCTGGCCTTTATCATTTTGTTACATAGCTGGAAGTTTTAGGAAAGCTTTTAGAATATGAAAATAGCTTAAGAATCCCAAACCCCTTCCTCACCAGCAGCAGTGAGCCAAAGAATGTAAAAGAAAACAAGATAACAGCTCAAAGTAGCACCAGGTCTCTACAATGTCTGATTCCATCTATATAAAGAAACATTTAAACAATTAAGGAATATGAAGAATGTGAGTAAATACATAAACCATGATCTTGAAAAGAATAACCTGATATTATGAATATACCAGTTCTCCACCCACTCACAATTTATCTCAAATTTAAGACAATTCCAGACAGAAGTCTGGTACAATTCTGGAAGGAGACTTCACACATGACTTCTATACTTTGTGTGGAAGGTTCAAGTCTCTCCAATTGATGACATAGTTTCTCCTTGCTAAGTAATTAAGTTACATTACAAAGTGAAATAATTAAAATAACATCATCCTAGCTTACAAACAAACAAAAAACAAAATAGAAAATCTAGAATAGACCCAGCTTCATGAAACAACTGATGACTTGGAGAGGAGTTTGATTTGTATTTTGAATGTCCACTGATGCAATAAGCCAAATTAATAAGACCAGGTTGAATAAATAGAGCAAAGCAACTTCCAGGTGACTTGAGAAAGGCAGGAGAGAAATCACGTGGCAGGTCTAGGGACCAGGTCTTAGATACACTGCAGTCTCGCTGTCTCTTGATGGACTTTCTGAGAAGAAGCCGGATTTGGAATGGGGGAGAGTGAGGTCGAAGTGGGGTTCCCAGCTAAACAGAGTTATCATAAATTACTAGAGAAAGCATGAGTTGTTTCACAAATTATTTTTGAAAAAAAAAAAGATTCAACTTAAGTAGAGCTGGACATGATGGCACACGCCTTTGTTCTCATCACTCTGAAGGGAGAAGCAGGTGGGCCTCTGAGTTTCAAGCCGGGTGGGTCTGTAGGGAGTTTCAGGTCAGCTGAGGACACATATAGTGAGACTGTCTTACAAAATGAAGCAAAAAGAAACCCAAACAAATCAATATAAGTAGAAAAATACAATTGATTTCTTACCTCAAATTAGATATTGAGTAAATTCTCAGTGGGTTAAAACTCTCGCTGTGTGCTATTGATACAGTACTGAAACATTTGTAAAAAAGAGAGAAATGTCTCATGCTGATGGGGTAGGAAACCATCCCTTAAGACCCTGAAAAGCACAGGGGTGACACACACCTTTGAGCTCAGCACTTGGGAGGCAGAAGCAGGCAGATCTTGGTGACCCTGGACTACAGAGTGAGTTCCAGGACAACCAGGGCTACACAGAGAAACCCTGCCTTGAAAAGAGAGAGAGGAAGAGGAAGCAAAAACCAAAAGAAGAGAAATATTTACATTAACCTCACCAAAGTTATTTATTTGGGTCTAAAAAAAAAAGAACATTGTGTTTAAATACAATCATAATGATAATGAGTTATCTACAATTTATGTAATATAATAGTATTTGTACAAAGATAAAATATTTTCCTGTCCAAAAAAAAAGAGCATCATAAAAAAACAAATAGAAAAACAAAACTGGTGGGAAAATAGTAAGAAAAAATAGCAACATCTGAAACCAAGAATTGTATGAAATATATGCAACCTTCTATGACAAAGTTTGAATTCCAAATAATAAAGAAAACAAAGGTTACAGAAATAGACATCACAGAAGCAGGAACCGAAGTGCTTCATACAGATATAAAGAGACATTTGTGTGTACCAGTGCTTAGGGAAATGCAAATTAAAATAATAATGATATCATGTCGAGCTGGGATGTGGAGAAACTGGGGCAGTCAATCATGTGGTGCCCAGGGGATTGCAAGCCAACATTGTTCAGAATAGTAATCTGTTCAAACTTTGCACAGTTAGAGAGGCCGCACTTCTCCTGGGTTACACAATAAAAATGTCCTAGATAAAAACCCACAGGAAATGTGTGCAAAGACGTTTATGTTTTCCCAGTTGGAGAAAGCAAGCATGGAGAGGGTCGTCATTTACTTTTCTGTGACCACTGTATCTACCAGAAATGGCTTAAGGGTGGGAAGATTTATTAACTTTATGCCTTCAACCTGTCAAGGGGGAGCTGACCATGTGGGGCAGCCTAACTCGTGGCAATAAGAGTGACAGAGTCTGTTCATATCCCAGTGAATCCAGAAGTAGAGGAGGGAGGATTCTTCATAGGCCGGTTCCTGGTGACCTCCTTCTGCTCTCCAGGCCTCACTTCCTTAAAGTTTCCACAGCCTCCAGAAACAGTGCAGGCACCAAGTGTTCACCAACAGCAACAAATAGAGCCTGGGGGGACATTCAAGTTCAAGCCACACCAGGAGACAATTTACAGGACTCAACCTGGGAGGATGTTTAGGCAAATGTATTTATATGCATCTTATCTCTTAGCACAAACTCAGGTATTCTCTAAGGGGTTCATAACGAGTAAAGACACACCCACCGCTAGAAGTCTAAGATTCTAGAACAGTGGTTCCCAACCTTCCTAATGCTGGGACCCCTTAATTCACTTCCTCATGTTGTGGGGACCCTCAACCATAAAATTATTTTTACTGATACTTCATAATTGGAATTTTGCTACTGTTATGAATTGCAATGTGAATATTTGTGTTTTCTGATGGTCTTAGGTGACCTCTGTGAAAGGGTCATTTGACCCCAAAGGCTGAGAACTGCTAGGGTGTCTTTTCCAGGAACCAGGGACAAAGCCCAAATTGTCTGGGTTTTTTGGACAGCTTACGAAGCAACAAAACAAATGAATAAGTAAAAGTAGCTAGGTCTGATGGTATAATCCAGTGGTGAAATGTATATGAAAGCAGTTAATTCAATCCACAAAACTGGAGGTGGGGGTGGTCTCGAGTGTTAACTGGATGTCAGCTCACAGAACACAAGTTCTTATTTGGTTTTATTTGAAAACATCAAAAATGATAGATCAATGTCAGTGAAGGCATTTGCCAGCCTAATGAACTAGTTCAGAACATTTGCATAAGCTCTGTTCTAAAACTTGCTTTTATTGGCTGTCTAGAAACCCATTTTCCTTAAAAACAAACAACAAACAAATAATGTTACCCAAGGGTTATTAGTTTTCAGTTAAGTTTATAACATTTCCAGTAGCCATAATGATCCAGGGATGATAAATGACAACTGATATTTACTGAACTGGAAATCTATTATTGCCAATACTACTTCTGGTGCTGGGAATGACTAAGGGTTCTGTGACTGAAAATGGAAAAGAAAGTCTGGGGGTGGTGCTCAGTGAGAGAGTTTTTCCAAGCTTTTGTGAAGTCCTGAGTTTAATTCTAAACACACACACACATGTGCTCACACACACACATGCACTCATTTACACACACACACACACACACACACACACATCATGCATGCACGGGAATACACAGTGAGAAGTAACATTGAAGAGAATTTCACCTCTAGAATCGAATAACATATAAGGGAATAATCATCGCACTCCTGCATGAATATGCTGGAGAAAAAAATAGCCTTGGAATTTCATGACAAATAATAGTAAGGGTGTAAGTGAAGATACTAATATAATCTGTAGCGTTGATAAACTGCTCACTAAATACAAAGAAAATAACCCTGTCCAAGACAGAATGTGGTCAGTAGTAGTGAAAATTTTAGCACACACTAGGATAAAACTAGAAGTAAAGGGTTTGACCCAGTTACTTAGGGGTGGTAAAAGAGGGCTGTTGTTTGATCCAGTGCTCAAACTCTTGAATTAAAGACAGACTGTTGCAAGCAAAGCATAGCCTGGAACTATCATTTACTCAATGTCCAGTGACAAACATCGTGCTGGGCAGAGAACACAGGATGAGGCACAGATGGCTCCTGCATGCATGTAACAGCCTGGAGGTCGCCAAGGCCTTACTCTCTAGTGTTGCCTAAATGCATTATGGTGTAAGTAATCTCAGATGGGCAATGCTAGAAACTGTGTATGGGAAGGACTTAGCATATGGGTGAGTGGGCAGTTCAGAGATAAAATGGAAACATCCATTCTATATATGAGTCCAATCATCCTAGTGCCAAGTTAAAAGCTGGGCCTTTGTCAACTGTCTTTCTTACAGAGTGTGTGCGCTGTATGAGAGTTGAGACCTTCTAACTCCTAGGGTTATGAAGAACAAGGCCCCCACTTATAGTCCCTGGTTTCTTGCTTGAAAATGAAGTAAGAGCACACTCACTCCCAGACCCCACCTAAGGTGAAGTACAAAGGTGTGGCTCCCTCAGGAAGGGGATATTCCGACTTCACTGAAGGTCTTTGTTAAGTCCCTAAACATCACTAACAATGATGATAGACAACAGTCATTGTAGGTTTTTTGTTTGTTTGTTTGTTTGTTTTTTGAAGAATCCTCATTGTAAAGATTGTTGCTGGATTTTTATGACCACTATTTATTTTCACTGCCCAGGCTACCCTTTCCCCACTGCTCCTCCCGTGGACCCATTTGCCAAAATCAAAGTGGAAGACTGCGGAAGAACTAAAGGATGCTTTAGGTAGGTATAGCTGGGAGTCTGGTAATGAAGGCTCAGAAGTGTACTGACTTCTCAAGGTGGTGTTTAAGCCTTCATGCATGGGTCTGTCCCCCTTTGTATCTTCAGCAAGGTTACAGAGGACTCAAATAAAAAACCCATTGTCCAGGGTTTTGTTTGTGTGTTGATACAGGGTCTTGCTGGTGATCTTGAACTCTGGGTAATCTCACAGTTCCTCCGTAATGCTGGCATGACAAGTATGCCCACCATTAGTGGCTAGTATTCAGTTTGAGCATTTCCTCCTTTAAAGACATTTTCTATCACTGTGATAAAGACATAAAGGTTTATGTCACAGTCCATCATTGGTAGAGGCCAATGCAGAAACTCAAGCAAGGCAGGAACCTGGACGCCAGAACTGAAGCAGGGGTCGTGGAGGGGTGCTGTTACCTAGCTTGTTCTCATGACTTGCTCAGCCTGCTTTCTGATACCACACAGGGCATCTGTCCTGTCCTGTCCTTGGGGTTCTGACAGGATATGCCCTCAGCTGCAGCCACTAAGAGCACCACCTGTGCACATTCACTACCTTCCCTTTTAAAAGGGCCCTGCCCACCTCCCTCCCCTTCTCTGCTTCTCTGCCTGTCTTCCTGCCCCCCCCACTTTCTCTTCTGCTGCTTCTGTCCCCAGAAGCTTGTCTCCTCCCTCCCCTCCCCTTTTTCCTACTCCCTTTCCCCTAATAAAAAAATCCCTCCACACGAGCTCTGTCACAGAGCATCTTTCTCTGTCCCACCGCTTTTTAAGTACAATACTGGTACCACCCAAAGTGAGCTGCGGCCTCCCACAGCTGTTTTTATACCAAGACAATGCCCTACTGATTTGCCTGCAGGCAATCTGATGGAGGCATTTTCTCAATTGAGGTTTCTCTTCCCAGGTGACTCTAGCTTGTGTCAAAGTGACAAAATAGAACCAGGATAGGCAAGTTCTCCTATAGCTTCAGACTGACCTTAAAGTTGTTATGCATACAAGGTTGATGTTGAATTTCTAGTCCTCCTGCATTTACCTCCCAAGTTCTGGAATCACAGGTGTATGCCTACTTTCTGTGGTCCTGAGGGCTGAACCCACGACTTTGTGCATACTGTAAGCATGCTACCTACTGACCTACAGTCCCAGCCCCAACAATTTCTGTTCAAATTGTTATGCTCAGACTCTGAACACCCAGACCACCAAGAGACCAGATCCAATGCAAAAACAGAGTTGTTTTAATTTACAAGTTGACTGGAGTTAACTGTGATCCTCTGCCTGACACAGCAGGTGGAGTAGGAGGGACCCAGACCAGCAGTGGGGCAGGGCATATATTGGGGTAGAGCAAGGGGAGTGTTGGGGGACTCTACTAATTGCATAGCAACAGTCTCAGGATTGGTGCACTTCCCGGCTTGGGCAACCTGTCCTGAGTTGATTGGTTAGCTGCAGCTGCAGAAAGGTTGCTGTACCTAGAGACTCTCCCAGGGCAGTTGCTACACCCTGCATTCCACTATTGTCATCAGAAAAGCACATCCAGAGCCTACCAGATAACTTCTGATTGGTTCCTTCGTATATGAAGGGTATCTGTCAGGGCAAGGTCAGGCAAGGTCTGCAGCACATGCAGCTGAGTGAGGGGCCTACATCTTGCTGAATCTTTTCTGCAGCCTGTCATGGCTGCCAAAGCAGGGGGCTGGGTGTGGGCCTTGGCCCTTCAAAGTAAATAGTCATGACTTGTGAATTCTGCATGGTGCTAAGCATTGATTGTTGTAGCTTATTAGTTTTTGTGAGTCCCTGTGTGATTATTGGTAGCATTTCCATCAAGACAAGGATGGGTTCCAGATTAACATGATGGCAGGCAGACACCTATTCTCTCCCACTCATATGGCTGTAGCAGGAGGGTCACAGGTTTCAGGCCAATTTAGTGAAAAAACAAACAAACAAACAAATTTGTCTCAAAGAAAAGAAGACAGATGGAGGGAGAGATGAAGACAGACTGAGGGAGAAAATGAGAGGGAGTGAATGAGAACTGGTTTGGTAGAAACTTCCCAAATACGGGTTTTGGTGAACATAGTGTTGTAATGTTTAAACAGTGATGCATGAGAGAAAGGCAAAGCCATGTGACAGAGCTTGGATGGAGAGGTTTTTATTGGGGGAAAAGTGAATGGGAAAAGGAGGGAGGGGAGAAGGGAGACTGGCCTCTGGGGACAAGAGCAGCAGAAGAGGAGAGGGAGAGGGAGAGAGAAGGAGAGACAGACAGGTAGAGAAGAGGGAAGAGAGAGGGAGAGGGGAGAGAGGAAGGGGGAAGAGAAAGAGCAAGAGAGGGAGAGGAGGTGGGCAGGGCTCTTTTAAAAGGGAACATAGTGAATGTGCACAGGTGGTGCTGTTAGTGGCTGCAGCTGAGGGTGTATCCTGTCAGAACCCCAAGGACAGTCCAGAACAGATGCCTGAATAACTAACAAACGTCACTAAAGATGCTGATGTTGTTGACTGTTGAGGTTTTAAGGAGCCAAGGATTGACTACAGGGGCCTCAATATTTAATGGCTTGCAAGTCTTTTCCAAAGACTTTTTAAAACATTCCGACACTGTTACCATTGAGCAAACTGGTCAGCACTGTTTAATTCTGGTGGCAATGAGATATATTGAGAAAAGAAGGGATTTAAATAGCCTACTGGCCTAGAATGGCGTATCTTTCAGACTCTTCTGCTTTTTTTGTTAATCATTTTTTTTAAACGATCTTTTCTCATTTTATGTACCAATCCCAGTTCCCACTCCCTCCCCTCCTCCTGTGCCCCCACATCTCTGCTCTTTTTACCCTACCCCTTCCTTTCATTTGTTTCACCCTAGTTCCAGGGCATCCCTGCTAATGCATTAGCATGTCCTTGTCTCCTTCCTCACTTACACGTTAGCACCCCGGGTCTCATTCTTACAGACACCTGCCATCTATGCTCTTATCCTCTCACCTACTGATAGGGTTTCCTTATCTTGCCTTTCTTTTTCTTCCCCTTCATCTTCCTCCCCTTCCTTCCCCATTCTTTCTCTTATGCCTAGGAACATGTGCATTACAAATACATGCTTTACATGTGCAACGTTGCATACCACCCTGACAACAGTGGAATAACATAAGGGTTTCAAATCAGTAAAGGATCCAGAAGTCATCTGTAGGTTTTTTTGTTGTTACATTTTAATTTAATTTTGTGCTCATGCCTTTATATGTATGTATATGCACACATGTACATTTGCACATGTCTGTGTACATACTCATGCCATGGCGCTCTCGTAGAGGTCACAAGACAACTTGCTAGAGTCCTTTCTCTTCTAGTACATGAGTTCCAGGGAGCAAGCTCAGGTCACCATGCTTGGTGGCAGGTGTTCTTATTTACCAAGCCACCTCATTTGTTCCTCTGTAAGAAGTGTGTAATTTCTCTTTTCTGCTCAGAGGTTCTCTTTAAAAAGATGAATATGTGCATAATTCCTATGCAGACAAAGACCTTAAACTGTTATGTTGCCGTGTCTGCCTCTGTAATTATATTTACACCAAGTAAATTTTATAAATGAATCACGTACTTGTGTTCAGCGGATATCAGATGAGGTTTTCACATGATGCATTTGTACAAATGTGGCTTTTGCAACAGAACAAGAGATTAAATTGCAGAAGTCGGGTCATCACTCCAGGTCAATAATAAGGATGCGCTCAACTTGAAAGACCCTACTGGTATAATCAGACACACCACGGAACCGTTGCAGAACAGGGCTTCCAGAAAAGCTGTAACATTTATCATCACACAAATGCTGTGAATTTCAGGGTTTCTGTTTTTATTTCTAAACCTATAGCATTTTAACTATGAGGAGTTGTAAGGGAAACTAATTGTTAATACATTTTAATTAAGAAAAAAACGGACAAATTTTTACCTTGAAGAACAGACCCAGTTGAAGGCCTGTAGCAGGCACTGACCTTATTATGCAACCTGGTTGAGCTCCTTCCCCTCTGGACTTCAGTTTGCATACAAAGTGGGGCGGTTCCCATCCATGGTCCCTCCTTTCTGAGATCCTGGGGAAGAAAAATCTAATGTAGTTAATAGCATTACTCAGTGCTCTTGGGTTGCACAGTAGGCACGCTCTTTTCCTATTTGAGTTACATAGAAGCAATAATGTCTCTTTTTGGCATATCCTCCAGATATGGCAAGCCGGGCTGTAATGCAGAGACCTGCGACTACTTCCTTAGCTACCGGATGATAGGGGCTGATGTGGAGTTCGAGCTGAGTGCAGACACGGATGGTTGGGTAGCCGTTGGATTCTCTTCAGACAAAAAGATGGTAAGACACAAATCATGACAGAAGCTGCTTTTTCTCTTTGCTTTATTGTTTAGGTTTTGGAAGCAAATGAATTAATCAAAGAAGTAGAAGCATTAGGTTAGTTATAGCTCTCTAATGGAAAGTTCAAAAAAATTCAGAGGCAGGAGAGATGGCTCGGTAGGTAAGAGCACATACTGCTCCTGCAGAGGATTGGGGTCCGGTTCCCAGCACCTACATCAAATGGCTCACAACTGCTTGTAATCTAGTTGCAGGGGATCGGATTCCCTCTGGCCTCTGTGGGCACCTGCACACAATACACATAATGTATATGCCAGATAAGCTCATCCAAGCACACCACACATAAGTATACACATAAGTAAAGTAAGTAAATCTTTTTTTTTTTTTTTAATTCAAGCAAGCTTTAGTGGAAAGATTGGTTATTGGAATACAGAATGTCTTGTGCTTCATGTGGTGATCAGCTCTGTCCACATGCTGCAGACTACAAGTCTTGTATTAATTGTTGTATGTCTCTTGCTCACATGTGTGTGGGTTGGCTAGGCTTCAGCTTATTTTCTGTGGGCTCAGCTGGGCTTGGCTGTAGTCCCTGGGTTGGGTTTGATTTCCTGTGTGCTTTAGTCAGTCTGGAAGGGGCAGCTACAAGGTCTGTTCCCCTCATAGCAGAGGTAGCGGTGAACAGCCGTTGTAAGAGATGGAGTGCTTTTCCTTTATACTCACACACTCAACATAGAACATGCCGTGACCAGATAGTTCTCTCTCCTCTCCCTCATGCACACACGTACCAGGCAAGTCTCCAAAGGACACAAGCTGGGTGTCCTCTACCTCAGTGGGTTCTGACACAGTCTGCTCCATTCTGACACAGACTGCTGTGTTGGTAGATGCCAACTTCCAGTTCCAGGTTGTGATCTGATGAGTCAGCAGAGTCCCTGCGACTTCCTCTTGAGTTTGTTAATGTGCAGAACTCAGGTGTACACTTTTTTTTTTTTTTTGCATTTGCCCATTGTGTTAATGAGCTTTGAATTACTACTAACTCAAACTCATTTTCAAAAGGCTAAAGGCAGAGGACATAGCTCAGCCTTGGAGAACTTGCTTAGCTTAGTATATATACACCCCTGGATTCCATCCCCCAACATGGCCGCCAAGTGAATAAATAAGCAAAAACAAACAGGTAAACAGACAGATACTCAACAGCAACAACACCAAGGTTTATTCCCACTCTGATTTCAGAGGTTTCCATCCGTGGTTGCTTGACCCCATTGCTTCAGGCCAGTACTAAGATAGTGGGTTGTGATAGGAAGTCTATGGGAAAACAAATCTAACCTTAAGGTGGGTAGGGACCAGAGTCCCAATATCTGTTTCTAGGAGTATACCACCAACTAACTATCTAACTTACCTCCACTAGGCCCCATCCCTTAGATTTCCCACTCTTCTTCAAAAGTGCCATAGACTGGGAGCAACCTTTAACACAGAGGCCTTTGGGAGACATTAGAGATCCATATTCCAGCACCTATTTATAGTACGGGATGTTAAGAAGAAAAAAAAAAAAAGTAAATGAACAGCCAAATGCAAGAGATACGTGAAGGGGGTGGGGAAGTGAGGGAAGAGCTTCCATGCCTACTTTAGGGTGTATCCCCCACGAAGATCCTCTCAGTAATTAACAGTCAGGAAGATCTCTCTCTCTCTCTCTCTCTCTCTGTGTGTGTGTGTGTGTGTGTGTGTGTGCCTGTGTGTAGTTGTACATGTACGTGTGAATGTGGGCATGCATGTGTGTTCACTTGAGTATGGCAGTCAATGACAGCCTTGAGTGTCTTTGCTCAGACACTGTCCCCTTTCATCTGAGCTGGCCTCTTAGTGGCCCGGAGTATCAGCAGGTACAGTAGGCTGGCTGGCCAGTGAGCTTCAAGGATCCACCTGTCTGTGTCCATCTCACCACTGCTAGGATTACAGACATACTCAAACACACCTGGCTTTTTACATGGGATATGGGGCTCCAAACTCAGGTTCTCATGATGGCAAGGTAACGTTTTTACCAACTGTGTCATGTCCCCAATCCTTCTTTTTGTGCAGCAGCAGTGGCCATAGAAAGCAGGGCTCAGTTGCAGGGTGTTCTGAAAACATCATTGGGATGGAGAGTATGCTCAGTGGTTCACAGTGCTTGCTGCTCTTCCAGAGGACCTGAATTTGGTTCCCTGCACCTATGTCAGTCAGGTGACTGATGACCTTCTTTTTGTGTGGCTCCAGGGGATTGGATGCCCCTTCTGGCCCTCATGAGTACCTGCATGCACCTGGCATCACACACACACACACACACACACACACACACACACACACACACACACACACACACACACACAGAGAATTATAATGATAACAGACTAACCCCCTGACTCTAAGCCAGTGGCACCCGCACTCCTGACATACAAACTGCCCACACTGTACATGATGGAGGACTATTTTTCCAAGGACACCTGGGAAGCAAAGCATGGAGTTCCTAACTGGTACTACCTCAGGATGTGCAGTGACTTCACAGGAGCCCCAGGGTTTTTCTTACTCTCCCTGTCATGGATTCACTTTGGGATTTTTCCTCCTGTGGTATGGAGCAGTTGTGGGGTCCAAAGAGCAGCACCTGAGATTAGCCTGCAATTCTTCCAGTTGCCAGGGTGTGGGGCTGTGCTGAGGGGTGCTGCAAGCAGACCTTGGGCCCTGGCCTGTCAATCAACCCAATAAAGGGGTTTCCCGATAAAGGCAAAAACAGAAAAATGAAGAAGAAAAAGAACATGAGTTCAAGACCATAGTGAGACTGCACTGTGAGACTGCATAGTGAGACCCTGTCTGAAAATAAGGGAGGGAGGGAGGGAGGGAGGGAGGGAGGGAGAGAGGGATCAGATAACAGAGGCAGACTAGGGAGCCTTTCAAATATCACTGTAATATCTATAAAGTAGAGGCCCCTGCTTTCCTTTCTCCTCTCTCCACTGAAGCATGGATTAAATTAAAAAAACAAAAACTCGGTGATGTGATGTATACTAAGAGCAATGTGGATTCCCTTTTTAATAACCTTGAATTTTTATGGAATGGTTTTCAAATTAGATTTAATTTTTTAACAGCAACTTTGGGTTCCTATATATGACATGCCTCACAGGCTCCAGCCATTTCCTCTCCCATCATTTATACTCCCCACAAAACAGTACAATCAGCCAGTCTTTAATGTTTTTAACTTGTTCTAATATATATATAAAATCTCCAGGCAGACTGTAGAGATTATTCCCCAAACTCCTGTCTCTTACCCCATCTCTCTATCTCCATATCTTATACCCGATGCGGCCATGGGTAGTTTTTTTTTATTATAGTAATGTGCACCTAAAATGTATCATTTTTTGCCCATTTTCCAGTGTATAACTCAGTGGCTTTTATCACAGTTGCTGCTGTGAAGTCACCACCGTTTCCTCGTTCCAGAACATTTTCTCAAGTGACTTTTTTTTTTTTTTTTTTTTTTTTTTTGCCTCTGTGTTTTTTCTCTACCAATGCTGCTCCTGCTGGTGATTAACTAAACTTCAAAGATGTATCACAGATATCATGATCTTTTCACCCTAAATATTTAGGAGGTTTTTCTTAAAGTCAAGGACCTTGCCTTTCATTATATGGTCTACTTTCTAAATTTAGACTTTGAAATCCATAGGATAGTATTGTCAAATATGTTTCCAAATGTCATTAATCAGCATGGTTCTGCCTAGAAATGTTGCATTTAGTGGTCATGTGACTTCAGTCTTCTTCACTTTGTAATAGCTTCTGGGCCTTTTAAATTAATGCGTGGATAGCTAATTACTTTAGGAAATTTGCCATAACTGAAGTTTTGTTTTGTTTTGTTAGAATGAGTTTCAAGATGGACTTGCCTGGCTGTGCTCATCAAGCTACTTTATGTGGTTTTATGCAGAATGCATCCTCCAAATGTCCCTGCAGTCGTAGTGATGCTGACTTTGTCATTTATTTAAGACTTTGTAAAAAGGATTTGAAAAGTTTCATGTGTTTAATTGTTTGTGAGGGAGGTATGCATGCCATGGAGCACCTTGCACCATCAGAGGACAACTTGCAGAAGGAGCTGGTCCTTTCCTTCCACTAGGTGGGTCCCAGGGATCAAACTCAGGTCGCTCTGATTGTTGGCAAGCACCTTGCCTTTACTGGCTGGGCCATCTCACTGGCCTGGTTGAAGGGCTTTTAATGGTACTTAAAGTAATTTTTATGGTATTTCTCATTACAGAGTGAAACGTTGTGGCTGGAGACAAACATTTAACTTCTTTCTTTTCAACCTTTTTCTCTGCTAGGGTGGTGATGATGTCATGGCCTGCGTCCATGATGACAATGGCAGAGTTCGTATACAGCACTTCTACAATGTGGGTCAGTGGGCAAAGGAGGTTCAGAGAAACCCTGCCAGAGATGAAGAAGGAGTTTTTGAGAACAATCGTGTCACCTGCAGGTTTAAGCGGCCTGTGAATGTTCCCAGAGATGAAACGATTGTGGACCTGCACTTGAGTTGGTATTACCTGTTTGCCTGGGGTCCAGCCATTCAGGGTAAGTCTACATGTTAGCCTCTGCTTTGAACACCGGTCACCACTGTGTTCATGTTAGTTGTTAAGAGGAGTCACACTGCATGTGTATGAGAGTCACAAGGGCTCTGTACTCTGCAAGTAAAAGGAAATGTGAATCCTTCCTTTAGAAGGTTCTAAAGACCTTACAATGCAGGGGGACACCTGGCACAGTGCACACTGGCATAGGTAGAACATGTGAGACAACATACGATGGGTGACATTTCATGAAACAATCACATGTCTGCTGTGGAGTGCAGATGTTTGTATTTGCTCCTTACCCTTTCTTGCAGAGGTCTAGATATCATTACCCTCGTGTTTACAGAGAACAAGAAACTTGCTCATGGTAGACAACTAATTAATGGTAGAAATAAAACTCAATTCTTAGTCTTTCAGATCTAAAGTCAGTGAACTCTTTTAACCATCATCATTTTTAATAAGGAAATACTGAAGAGGAAAGGGTCTGTAGAGATTTCTCTTGAGCTTGACAGCAAGTATTAATTATTTATGACTATTCCCACGGTCACAAAACAATCAAAATACCCCATATTTTAGCCCATTAATCCTCAAATATTAAGGTGCATAAAAATCCCCTAGCTATATTAGTAAAGAACCCAAGATTCCATATTTCTAACAAGTTCCCTGATGATGCTGGGCTGTGGATGATGTCACTTCCTGTGGCAGACCTCTCCAGTAGTTTCCTATCAAAAACCCAAGTGCATTAAATGAGACCTTTTAGAGGTTGCCAAAATCAAGTCATCTTGTGAGCCTTCTACACGGTCAATGGGCCTAATGGTCTGACCAAGAGAGGAGGTAAGTTTGGTTTGCAGTCTCTCACTCTGGCTAATAGGAATTTTACCTTTCTTCCAGCTTTTTCTTTTTCTTTGTGCTGGGTGTCTACTATATTGCTCAGGCTAGAGCAAGCCTCCCACTCGAGCCTCTCAAGTGGCTACGGTTATGGGTGTATACCACTGCAGCCAGCCTGATATCTGTTTTTACTCTGTGTTCAGCAGCTTTTGGCTGCTTCAGCTAACCTACACCCCACCCCACCCCCAGATATTTGTTTCCATTGCTTTAGAGAGTACACAGTCCCCCCCTTCTCCTTCTCTTCCCCTTCTCATCCATTGCCTATTGGGGAAAAGATTTGGATGCCTCCAGGTTGGTGGTCCCTTTCCATTGGCTGATTTCCCAGGCTAACCCTCCTGGATCTGCAATGGTACCTTCAAGTCATTTTAGTATCCTAGGAAATAAGTGGTATTTTAGCTTGGAGAAATGAATTCATTTCAAACGATGAGATCAGTATCTGGAAATGTGAGCTTTTAGAGCTGTTTTTGCCCCTTGGTAGCTATGTATCCTGTCATCTAAAATCTGAACTTCATTTCCTTATACCTAAAGTGGGGGCAATAATAATATCTATTTCATAAAGTAGTGGGTGAAAATAATTATGTGGAATTGCTTTGGCAAATTGAAAAAATGCTATACGGTAATCCCACTTCATCTGTTGGAGATATTTACTGGGACTTCCAGCGTCTACCTGAAACTCCATATCACCCCTATACATAATGTATACATTAGAATTTGGTATGAGATTTACAGTGATGCTAATAATATTGCAGTGATAATAATATACTAATAAAACGGTCATAACAGTACACGGTCATATTGAAGTCATATAAAATGCAATCCTTTGCATTTTTTCAAATTACCTTCGTAGCCCATATGTTATCTTTGAACTGCAGGTGACTGTGGTCATCGGAAGCATGGGTGCTCTCATATATTCAAAATGTTGTCATTTTAGAGTCTAACATCTGAGATGTGGAGGGTTCCATATCCATCTGGCTTCACCTGATAAGCTCCTCCAGGCTTCTCTTCTCATTGTTTTCAGGCAAAACAGACCTATACCCCCACCCCCACCCCACTCCAAGTGCTGGCCTGTGCTGTGCTTGTCTCCCCTAACATCTGTGGGTCCTATTCTTGCCTCTTAGCATAAACTTTGGACTAAGGTTTGAAGGACTAGAGATTTCATTTCCCTCAAGAGAGCCGTGAACTGGAGCTGTGTGGCATAGTGCAAGCAGCCAGGCAAGGATCACTGAGTAAGGTGTTGTTAGGTACAGAGTGAGCAGGACCCTGGGGAGAGGGCAGATCCCCCCTGCCAGCTGGGAGCCTTTGGGTAGCAGGAGATGCTCATTGTGTCTGCCACAACTTCCTAAGAGAAAGACTGTAACAACCCCACTCAGTGCAAACCAGGCCTGGTGATAACAGGCCTGTAATTCCATCTACTCTGGAGGCCAAGGCAGAAAGACCACAAGTTCAAGGCTTGTTTGGGCTACAGGGTGAGTTCACAGCCAGCCTGGTAAGTTTACCGAGACCCTATCTTAAAGTAAAAAGGGAAAATAAAAGAAAGTTGGCAAGCTGGTGGCTATAGCTCAGTGGTAGATATATGGCTAGCATGTTTATGGACCTAGGTTCAATCTCTAGTGCTGTACTACAAAAGCAAACACTCCAAAAATCCTGAGCTCCAGTCCTAGGGTCGCCTTTGCATTGAACTATCATGCCTCAGTTTCCCTAACCCCCACCTCCCGTAGTCAGACAAGCCTTTACTTCATTAAGCATTTTTAATTTTTTTTTTTTTTTTAAGAATAGGAAAACTCGTTGGGCATGGTGGTGATAATCTTCAATCCCAGCTTTTAGGAGGCAGAGGCAAATGGATCTGTGTGAGTTCAAGGCCAGCCTAGTCTACATAGTGAGTTCTAGGACAGCCGGGGCTACATAGAGAAACTCTGCCTTGAAAAAACAAAAAAAGGAAAACTCTTGGTTCAAGCAATTCTCTTACCTTAGTTTTGCTGGAAGCCCCAACTACAGATGTGCACCATAGCACATAGTTTGAAAAACAATGGTTTATTTCCATTTCTTTTTATCATTTTGTTCTTCAGTGCTGAGGATTAAACCAGAGGTCCTGGAATGGAGGCACACTCCCTGCTGCTGATCTTGTCATCAGCCCTTAGGCAATTTACACACCGGACTTCCTCCCCTTTTCTAATGGCCCAGGTGGAAAAATCTCCATCCAAGGACTTGTTACCTTAGTCATTCTCCTTTCCAAACTTTTTCCCCCCACTCTTCTGGAGAGTCACCAATATCCACCATGCCAATCTCTTTTGGGTAGGGGAGTCTCTCCTCTCCTCTCCTCTCCTCTCCTCTCCTCTCCTCTCCTCTCCTCTCCTCTCCTCTCCTCTCCTCTCCTCTCCTCTCCTCTCCTCCCTCCCTCTCCCCTCCCCTCCCCTCCCCTCCCCTCCCTTCCCCCTCCCCTCCCCTCTCCTCTCCTCTCCTCCCCTCTCCTCCCTTCCTCTCCTCCCTTCCTCTCCTCCCCTCCTGTCTTCCCCTCCCCTCCCCTTTTCTCCTCTCCCTCCTCCCCTTCCCTCCCCTCCTGTCCTCCCCTCCCCTCTTCTCCTCTTCTCTCTTCTCCTTTTGTTTCCTCTCCTCTGCTCTCCTGTTCTTCCTTCCCCTTCCCTCTCCTCTCTTTCCCTCCCCTCCTGTCCTCTCCTCCCCTCCTAATTTTCTCCTCTTCTTTTTCTTCCTTCTTTTTTCTTCTTCTCCCCATCCCTGTCCCCTGTGGTACATTCTTATGGGTGTGTAGATGTGTGATTAGAGGTCAAAGTAAGATATTGATCATTACTCTGTGCTTTTTTTTTTTTTTTTTTTTTTTTTTTTTTTGGTTTTTCAAGACAGGGTTTACCTGTGTACCTTTGATAACTGTCCTGGAACTAGCTCTTGTAGATCAGGCTAGTCTTGAACTCACAGAGATCTGCCTGCCTCTGCTTCCCAAGTGCTGGGACTAAAGGCCACCACCACCTGGCTTTTTTTTTTTTTTTTTTTTTTAAAGACAGGGTATCTCTACATAGTCCTAGGTATCCTGAACTCACTATGATCCACCTACCTCTCAAATGCTGGGATTAAAGTACCAGGCTTGCCTTATTTCTTGAGATAGAGTCTCACTGAACTGGAAACCAGCCTTTTGGGCTATGCTGGCCTGCTGGCCACTCTGCCTGTGCTCAGGTATAGACATAGACCTTTGCTCCCCACTGCTCACATACAGCCATGCCTGGCTTTTTACATGGCTGTTCGGGGCTCAAATTTAGAGCCTCATGTCCTCATGCTTGTGGAATAAGGACTCTTAGCTACTGAGCCATTTTCCCAGGCAAAGGCTGACTAACTCTTAATAGCCCACAGTCAGTGAAAGAAGGCTTCTGCTTGTATGGGGACTTTGGTCTGGACTAGAGTTCCTGACCCATATCTACAAGATTTGGGACTATGGAGTTAGCTCAGTGATAGAGCATTTGCTTAGCATTCATGAAACCCTGGGTCACTGCTCCCCCAAGGATTTGAGGAGGAAAAAATTAGTAAAATTTCTGTTTGTATTAAAAACATAGCTCCCCCCCCCCCAGGCTGGAGAGATTATTCAGTGGTTAAGATCACACACTGTTCTTGTACAGGACACAAGCTCAGTTCCCAGTACTCATATCAGGTGACTTAAAACAACCTGTAACTTCATCTCCAGGAGATGTTTTTGCCTCTGCACATGCACACAATTAAAAATAAAATTAAGCCAGGCAGTGGTGGCACATACCTTTAATCTCAGCACTCGGGAGTGAGTTTGAGACCAGCCTGGTCTACAAGAGCTAGTTCCAGGACAGGCTCCAAAGCTACACAGAGAAACCTTGTCTTGGGAAAAAAAAAAAAAAAAAACAGACTAAATAATAATAATAAAATTAATCTTTTAAAAATTTAAAAAGTTTTACACTGTTTGATATTGAGGAGTTTAAATTTATTCGAGGCAAATAGAAATCCATGCAGTTTGTGCAAATATAAACATTAAAATTGGCGGCCACAGAACAGAAAGAACAGTAAGTTCTGATTTGGGAGGGGATGACGGCAGATTCATGAGAACCATCTTTGGGAGTAAGGCCCTGCTGATGGCTCCAGCACCCGACTCCACGTCTTAAGCACTGTGTATGTATTTAGCAGTGAAGACCTCTCTGTAGTGCTTCTGTCTGTAACTCTGTGCTGCTTTTGATCGGCCCTCCCTCTACTTCTGTGTTAAAGGCTCCATCACCCGACACGACATAGACTCCCCACCCGCTTCAGAGCGCGTAGTCAGTATTTACAAGTACGAAGACATCTTCATGCCATCGGCTGCCTACCAGACCTTCTCCTCTCCGTTTTGTTTGCTTCTCATTGTCGCCCTGACCTTCTACTTGCTGATGGGAACCCCTTAGCCACAGCTGCAAGGCCAACAGACTAGATGGCGTGGAAAGCCTTTGGTATATATTTTTCAATAATCGCCTGTATCATTTTAGCTTCTATTATTTAAAAAACAAGTCATGATTTCACATTTTTTGGGGAAAAAAAGAACAAGCTTTTTCTCCTAGTCAAACAGGATTGTCAAGGCATCCTTGCTTTCGGGAAGTACTTAAAACGTTTGCAAACGCTTCAGATGTTTTCTATTTGAGTTTACAATATCTGTGCATTGGCTTGGTAAAACTGAGAGAGTCATGATACCGTTTGGGATTTAAACCTAGACAAAGGCTGTCTTTTGTTGGCCTACATGTCTCACAACCTTGGCTAACATGATCAGATAACGCATAGCAGGGTAAAGAAAGAGCTAGATGTGGAAAGCTATCTTTAATTTGAGTAGTTCTGGAGGGTTACTTTGCATGTTGCCGTGGAGAACTTTACAGGATGTTACAAGTGCATCATCAGCCTCTTGAGAGCCACATTTCTGTGGAGCCTAAATGCTTTTAGATAGTCACACAGGTGATGGGGAGCGTGGAAGAGACTATAGTGGTAAGCAAGTGGTTTGTGTTAATCTAAAGTATCTTCTCAATTAGCAGGTAGTTATGAGGACACAGTTTTGTTTTGTTTTGTTTTATATTGCTGTTAGGAAAGATGAAAGATAGAACTTTGTGAATATTTCTGAAGTTGTTAAATGGTAAAAATAGCTGAATTCTTAGTAGTTAGAATTTCTTCTCTTCTGCTAACTAAGGTGTTCATGGACGGCTCTGCCAATGGTGTTTGTCAAGTCAGCATACAATTAGTATGATATGATATGCGTTGTAACTGACAAGTCATCTTAAGTAAAACATATGCCAACATTTTTAAATACTGTAGACATCAGGAGCCAAAATGGGGAGGAGGGCCCCGAAGGTAAATTCACCAGGAGTATATATTAAAAATGTTCAATTCTGTGTTTTCCTTTTTTCAAAAGAGCCAGATATTCTTTTTTTCTTTTTCATTTTCATTTTTTGAGATAGGGTTTCTCTGTATTGCTTTGGAGCCTGTCCCGGAACTCGCTCTGTAGACCAGGATGGCCTCAACTCACAGAGATCCACCTGCCTCTGCCTCTCGAGTGCTGGAACTAAAGATGTGAACCACCAACGCCCAGCTGAGCCAAATTCTCTTTTAGTTCAAATACCTATGCTAGCAGCTTACTAGAGGAGAGAAGCTGTGGGCACTTACACTGTGGGCTCATATACCGTGGCATTCCAGAATTCTCTGACTATGTCCCCATTGCTTCCAAGCTGGCTCCAACTTTATAGTTGAGCAACACCAGACTGTGGTTTCTAAACCCATCCCCAAGAGTCATGTCAGAGGTGAACAGCTGCCTGTGGAGAGAATGTTCAGATTCTTCTGAACTGGAGCCACAAAGCTACTTTGTGACATTGCCCATACCCAGTTTCAAACTCAAGGTTCAAGCCGATGTCTCCACCTGACTACAGTTGCCTCTTCATTAAGCCCTCTGATCCTGGTCAAGCTTGTCGAAAGCAGGGCACGTATATCAGCTTCTCAGCATTGGTAGTTGGTTTAGGAGTGAGGGTTGGGAGTATATGGAGACACCCATGTTGTAAATAAGAAACCCGATATTTTTTATATCCTTTATGTCTATAGTAGTTGATCTATAAATAGAGGTTAGCCAATCATAGGAGCAAGTGGTGTTTCCCTTCCACTTATGTTTCAAATCAAGTTAACTGTTTCATAGTCTTTCTACTTTAGTGGCCAGCTTTGTGTATTTCTGCTTGGAACTTTCAGAGTTATCCTTGCCCTTACAGTAAGTAACATGCCAGCAACTCTACTAAGCACCAGTGTCTTCTGCCTCCTCAGGGCCACTGCCTGTCCCAGCAAGTCTGAAGGGCCTTGAGTTCTCCTTCTCCCTCACGCCTGTCCAGTCTTCCCTCCTGTGGATAATGAGCTGGTCTGTGAGGCTCTAGCTTAATTATCTCTTCCTCCAGTCTTCTGGTCTACGGAGTTTTAGGCCTGACTCAACACTCCTGTAGCCTACTGGGGCTTCTTCATGATACATGTCAGAATTTACTGACATTTCTGGCATTTTCCTGGCTGCTAACCCCCTCATCAGGAGCCATTTCTTTCTACTCATCCTTGCAACTGATGCTACTTCTTAGTAGGTACTCAGCAACCTGATGGACGGAGTTACAGAACTGTCTCAATGTTTCGAGTTTACTTGGGCCAGAGGAATCTCTTTTATATATTTTACCTGACTAACCAGTGTTTTTATATATCCTACTGGTGATCAAACTAGGTCTTCCAAAACATAGATGACAGAACCTTAGTGACAGACAGCGTGGTTTTGCTTTTCAGTGGACATCAGTTGGCACTTTAAGCAATAATTGCTGTCCTGAAATAAGGATTTATGGAAAGGGATGCATCACAAGAACTGACCATCATTTCAGAGAACAATCCACTGATAGACATGTTAAAGTTAAAGCCCTATAGACTTTGAAGTCATCCATTCTTACCTAACCTAAGGGACTTCTACTTTTACCTCTCTATTCATTCTCTCAGTTTCAACAGGGCCTCTCAACCCTCCTTCAGCCTCCAGACTCCTGGTTATGCTAGCTCAAGCGCGCACCACCAGGTCTGACAATAGTTTTCTTTTCTAATACAGTGCTTATCCTGAGGGAGAAGCCTATCAACACTTTTTGGTAAAATGCCCAAGTCAATAAAATGTGAGTGGCAGAAAAGCCTATGCAGTGCTGTTTTAAGTCCTCCCTATCCACTGACTAGAGAAAGTATCTATTACTAATCCAGCTTTACAGAAGGAAAAACTGAGGTTGGTCTTTTGGCAAACTTATCCATGCAGGCAAGACCTTAAAGATGTTTGTTCAATGCACTTGTCATTCAAGAGGCAGCAGGGGCGGAAGAAGTCCATAGGACTTCTTATACCTCATGCAAAGTCTTTAAAGCTCCCATTAAAAGAACTTGCTATTCATATTCAAATCAGCTAGGTACCTTCACCTGTCCCCCAGTACTTTACAGTGACTGTGAGGACATCTTACAGCTGTATTTGAGGAAACAAACACATTTGTTTTGTACCCCCCCTTTTTTTTTAATTACTTTTACCAGTCATTTTAGTACTTTTTTCTTTTTCTTTTCTTCCTTTCCTCCTCCATCCCTCCTTCTTTTCTTTTCTTTTCTTTCCTTCTTTTCTTTCTTTCTTTCTTTCTTTTTTCAGTAGTGATGGTCACATTCAAGGCCTTGTACTCCTTACTGAGGTGTTCCACCACCCAATTCCACCCCCAGCTCATGCACATTTTTACTACTATTAATGTTTTTAAAGCTAATGTGTCGATTGGACACGATTGGAAGAATGAATGCATTTGTCTTAGGTAACTTTTAAACATGACTTTCTTAAACCACGGACTGTCTTACAACATGGAACTCCATGCACTTTTATTGTTCCCCTATAGTAAACATGCATTCAGACGGAACCCAGAAGCTTCATTCAGTTACTTTGGGTTAGTTTTTGTTCTTAAAGAAAGCAGAAGGTTTGACAGCTGAGGGATGGCTTTCCACTGCAGTACATTCATACGATTTTTACAATCCAAGTTTGCTGTCTGTATTCAGGATTTTGTCTTAAGTGATATTAGAACTGAAGTTGAATGCCAAGCTTAGCTCTATCCCAGGGACTGAAGTTGAATGTCATGCTTTGCTCTCTCTATCCCAGTATTTCTTAAAACTTCCTTGTAAAGGTCAGGGTGTAAACATTTCTAACACTGTATTTCTGTCCCAGATGCTCCACTCTGCCACGGTTCATAAATAAAAAGGCATGGCTACACACTAATAAAACAACGGAAATTTGAACTCCATCTACTTTGCAGATGCCAAAATGTTATATTGAGCTTTAAAAAGCTTTTAGAAAATGAAAAACTCATTCTTAGTTTGCAGGCTGAACAAAAACAGGAAGTAGGCTGGGCTGGGCTTGTAACTCTGGTGTTCCCACAATGGCTTTAGACATGGGCATACTATCTATCCAGTCTGCTGTAAATCATATCACCAGTAACTTATTATTAGCTAGTTGTAAAAATATCAGTTAGTGAATACTTTGTTTAAACATGATTTGTAGTTGTTTGCTGTTGTAAATGAATGTTATAGTGGCATCCATACACATTTATGTTCCAATATGTTTCCTGGAGTTGGCACAAAAGAGGGAGCAATAAAGAACCAATCTGGGTAAGTTACAGCTTTGTTTTGCCTAAGGTGTGGCAGTCATGAACATGTTTCACCGTTGAGATGTTCTTTGGGTGAATATTTCTATTCTTTAGAGTAATTTATTTCTTTATAGAAATTTAAAAAATTATCGTAAGGGCATGAGGGTGTTTTATACATGTGACACATCTGTCTCATATAATGAAACAGTGTGTGAGAGTCAGCATATAGGCCATACACTGAGGTGACTGGAGTTCATTATTGTACATCTTTACTCTCTAAACAGAACTGCATAATTAATGAACAGTTGGTTATTTTCAGTGTGTTTATATGTACATACACTTTGTGCATATGTGACAGATGGGGTATATTTATACATAAACATGCATGCACACACACACACACACACACACACACACACACACACACACACACACACACACCCCTGAGCATTGAAGGTTATTATCAGGATTGGTTCTTTTTCTTACCTCTTATATATACTTTAAAACTCAGAGATAAAACATTGTGTGTGTTATAGGCATACTTACCCTTGAATTCTTAGTAATTTAGTTTGTAGAAAAGATGCTTGGATCTTTTATTAAGTCTAACCTCCTCTACCCAACATTATATGAATTGTCAAGAATGTATATGCATTGTTGTTTAACTTTTCTATACCATTAAAATTAAACCAAGACTCATACGTAATTAAGTAATTGGCATGTTACATGGCAGCCTAGACATGTTTTAAGTCGCGTTAATTTTCTTATTCTATTCTTCAGTTAGTAACTTGTGTAGTTTCAAATTGGATTTACTTGTGTTTTTAGTTAACAGATGGCTTGCATATAATTTCCTTTTCATGAAAATAATAGTTAAGGAAATATGAGCCTAAATATGCTGACAAGGGAAAAATGTATGTAAATCTCCTAGCCTTGGCGGTGTGTTCCATTTAAGAATACACCAATGATTGGGTAATATTTTCAGTTTTCTCCCAAATATTTGCTATTAGGTGAGTAACCACTCAGTCTGATGCTTCTGGAATGTGATCATGCTCTAAGGTTACTGGGTGCTCAGTGGGTGTGGCATTCACCCAGGTCACAAAAGACTCTTTCCTGCTTCATCGCCTAGAATGCCCTGACCCCTGCACCCCGGAAGAGTGAACACAGCTTCTCCACATGCCTTATTCCCACTGACACATTGACATGCTGGAACAATCTGGCTCCAGAAGTACTCATACAGTTTTTTTGAGACTGTCTACAAAATACTATTTTGTTAAAAACTCTGCCTTTAAATAGACAACGATGGGTTATATTTGTTTTATAAAAAGTTATGTACCTAATGTTCAATCGTGATTGATTTTGAGATTATATATAAATGTATATTTATAAGCCTGTCCGCTGTGGATTTTTACTCTAAGATGTGTGACACAATACTAATAAAGATACGGGTTTCTATTCATGTACAGTAATTGTAGCAACACTCCTAACTGCTACCTAAATGATTATTCTGTTCACTGGCCACCACACATACTTTTATCTTTAGAGGATTAAGTTATACTTGGAATATATTAACCAGGATTAAACTTTAGAAACATAAACTCTCAACCTATTTTGAAATCCTTCCTGTTGATGTAATTAAATCTAGTTTGTAATTCCTTATTGCTTTGCTCTGGTGCGCTTTGATTTACTATTTCCTTTTGTTCCCTGTGTGTCATTAATTGTAAAACATTTCCACATTCTCCCTGAATCCTTATAGACCTAGGGAAAGATGGCAACCTGTCTTGTCTGACAAATAGGAAAACTGTGTTACTTTAGTCACCGAAAGACCCCGTAGAGAAGCAATATGCAAAACTCAGCTTGTGGAAACTTCAGTCTGGTAGCATTTCAAGCAGTAAGTGGTGATCTATAATCCCATTTCAAGTGAATCAGCTACTTCATTGCATATTTCAACGAGCCAGGCAGTGGTGGTTCATGTCTTTAACGTCAGCACTTGGGAGGCAGAGGCAGGTGGATCTCTGAGAGTTTGAGGCCAGCCTAGTCTCAGATAGTGAGTGCTAGAATAGGCTTTAAAGCTACAAAGAGAAACCCTGTCTCAAAAAGCTCCCCCCGCCCCAAAAAAGGAATTTCCATGAAAGTCCTTACTGGTGACTAAACTATCACTTAAGGGTAAGTAGAGGGGCTCATTGCTGCCAAGCCTGATGACCTGAGTGTGCTTTCCAGAGGACACATGGAAGAAGGAGAGAACTAACACCCATTGAGTTGTCCTCTGGCTTCCATGCACTTGCATGTAAGCACATGCAAGTAATTAAATGTAGGTTTTTTGTTTGTTTGTTTGTTTTTCTCTGTGTAGCTTTGAAGCCTGTCCTGGCATGTGCTCTGTAGACCAGGCTGACCTCAAAACTCACAGAGATCCACCTGCCTGTGCCTCCCAAGTGCTGAGATTAAAAGGGCATGCCACTACCACCCAGCTAAATGTGGGTTTAAAAGAAGACTAGGCAGAGTCTACTGAGTCCTGAGGAAGGAGAGAAATCCCAGTAGCTGAGCTGTTGATTCTGCTGGGACTGGTTTGAGACGATGTAGTGGCTACATTGGTATGGAGAAGCTCTTGTGTAGTTGAAACCTAGAGCCAGGGTTCTCTCGTGCCACGAGGGCAACGAGGAATGCAGGCAAGGATACTGAGATTGAGTTAAGATATAAGCTGTGAAGGCTGGAAAGATGAGTCATTGGTTAAGAACACTGGCTGCTATTCCAGAGGACCCAGGTTCAATTCCCAGCACCCACATGGCAGCTCACAACTGTGTGTAATTCAAGTTCCAGGGAATCCAACACCCCTCACACAGACATACAAGCAGGCAAAACACCAATGCACATAAAATAAAAATAAATAAGTCATTAAAAAAGATATAAGCTGTGCACTAAATGTGTTCCCTTAGTATTTCTATGCTGAAGCAATAATTTCTACTGTAATAGCCGTTGGGGATTCAGCATATATGTTTGTGTGTTTGTGTGTTTGTGTGTGTGTGTGTGTGTGTAGGTGATGGTGCTGGGGATGGGGATGGGATTAGTATATTTATATGAAGAGACAAGATAACCCTTACCAGAACTTGATGAAACCTCTTAGCTTCTGCAACTATTTGAACCATCTAGTCTAAAGTAATTTGGGATAGCAGTCCAAACTGACAAAGAGATGGGCCAAAATAGGCAGAGTAGACAGAAGCATCTCCAAGAAAGGGGAGGGCAATGCAAGGAGAAACATCATCAGGATGCATACTGGCCCCATCTGCACTTGACAAGGCTGTTATGTCTGCAACAAATTTCCACAAAGTCAGTCACTTAGAACAACGCAAATGTATTGTCTCACTGTTCTGGTGGCCAGAGATCTCAGTGGAATCATGATGGTAGCAGGGCATGTTTCTTCTGGAAGCGTCACAGAAGAAGACTAATGTTTTGGTTTCTCCTAGTTGTTGATAACTTCCAGCATTCCCTAACATGTCATCCTAATGACAGTCTGATCTCTGGCTCTAGGGTATATGGTATACATCTACTTTTGTATAGTTTAATCTCCCTTTCTTCCTCTGGTAGACATACTTGTGATTATATTTAGCCTCTCTCTACCATAACCTAGAAATGATCTCTTCGTCTCAAGAACTTCAGACTTCAAAGTGTTTTTTGCCATTGTGGGCCACACATTTTACAAGTCGGAGATATTAGGGTCAGGTTGTCTCAGGAGGACTGTTCTTTATTCCTTCCTAAAACTGAAAGATAATGGGGAAGGTGAGAGTAGAGAGATGAGGTAGAGTGAGCCAGCACCTGAAGCACCTGATCACATAAGACCTTGCAAATTGTAGAGAAGTGCTCAGATGTCCTTACATGGGATAAAGAGGCTTGGAAAGAGGTCAGTTTGTGTCTTAAAGAGATCATACTGACTGCGGTGTGATGGATCAGAGTGCATGGAATCAAAGGTAGGTCATGAGACCTGCTGGAGGCTGAGGTGACATCATCATAGTGCCAGGTAGTTATGTGATATTTTACTCTTATGGCTCTTTTGCTTTTTTATTCTTTGAGGGACCCTGCCACCCAGCTCCCAAATCAGTCTTATACACAGAGTCTTATTCTTATGCTCAGCCTTAGCTTGACTTGTTTCTTGCCAGCTTTTTTTCTTATCTTAAATTAACCTTTTCCCTGTGGGCTTTTATTTTTCTTAGTCTGCATATCTTGCTTTTCTTCTTATTCTGTGGCTGGCTGGGTGACTGGGAGGCTGGGTGGCTGGGTGGCTGGGAGGCTGGGTGGCTGGGTGGCTGGGAGGCTGGGTGGCTGGGAGGCTGGGAGGCTGGGAGGCTGGGTGGCTGGGTGGCTGTGTTGTTGGGTGGCTGGGTGGCTGGGAGGCTGGGTGGCTGGGAGGCTGGGTGGCTGGGAGGCTGGGTGGCTGGGTGGCTGGGAGGCTGGGTGGCTGGGTGGCTGTGTTGTTGGGTGGCTGGGTGGCTGGGTGGCTGGGAGGCTGGGAGGCTGGGTGGCTGGGTGGCTGTGTTGTTGGGTGGCTGGGTGGCTGGGTGGCTGGGAGGCTGGGAGGCTGGGAGGCTGGGTGGCTGGGTGGCTGTGTTGTTGGGTGGCTGGGTGGCTGGGTGGCTGGGAGGCTGGGAGGCTGGGAGGCTGGGAGGCTGGGTGGCTGGGTGGCTGGGTGGCTGGGTGGCTGGGTGACTGGAAGGCTGGGTGGCTGGACCCTGATGTCCTGCTCTCCTTGCCTTCTCATTGCTCCTCTCTTCCTTGTTTCTCCTTCTATTTATCCTCTCTGCCTGCCAGCCCTGCCCGTCCTTGCTCCTGCCTCTCAATTGGCTGTTCAGCTCTTTATTATACCATCAGGTGTTTTAGACAGGCAAAGTAACACTGCTTCACAGGGTTAAACAAATGCAGTATAAACAAAAGTCACACACCTTAAAATAATATTTTGCCACACCAGGTGTACAACTAAATGTGCAACAGGTAGGATTCAGATCATCAGGACTTCATCAGTAAATGAGCAGTTCGGTTTAGATAACACCTGTAATCTCAGCACCTAGGGGGCCAAAGCAGAAGGATCCTGAGTTTGAAGCTAGCTGAATCCTTTGCAAGACATTATCTAGACAAGAAAACATATAGCCTGCCCCCCCATGAACAAACAAAAAAAACCAAAACAAACAAACAAAAAACAAACAAGATAGTTTAGCACTATAAAGGGATGAATCTGGGCAATTTGAATTTACCCACCATCTTCTGTTTTCAGTCTTATTCAGAGTCGCAGTGGAAGTCTGGGTATTTACGCCATGGGGTGGCCTCAGCCTTTGTGTATTGTAAAGACACAGCCAAGGAAGGGATGGCTCAGCATTCCAAATTCTGATTCCCTAACTCCAATAGTCAGTCATTTCAGAGAAAATGTCAGTTACTCCTCTGAAGCTGGGGACATTTGTGGTTACTTCCTTCTGGATAGGTAATTCTGACATCCAGTCCATAATTTTATACCACAGACTTCAGCTTTCAATGCTCCCACCCCTGCCCTCCTCCAGCTTTTTTCCTGATAGAAGAAGGAGGAAAGATACATCATTCATCCTTGCTCCTGAGATTAAAAAACAAAACAGGCCTGGAGAGATGACTCAGCAGTTAAGAGGACTTACTGCTGTTGCTCCTCATTGACTCAATGAGCCCATTTACTCTTCCTTCCTTCCTTCCTTCCTTCATTCTTTCCTTCCTTCCTTTCTTTTTTTAAATTTTTAAATATTTATTTATTTACATAGAGACAGGGTTTCTCTGTGGTTTTGGAGGCTGTCCTGGAACTAGCTCTTACAGACCAGGCTGGTCTCTAACTCACAGAGATCCACCTGCCTCTGCCTCCTGAGTGCTGGGATTAAAGGCATGTGCCACCACTGCCCAGCTCAGCCCATTTTCTTATAACAGCACTCCTCCAAGAGAAAGATTAGTAATGTCTGCTGTGGGGTTGGCAAGGGAAAGTAGCAATGTATGTGCCATATATCTAAATCTGGTTTACAGCAATCATCTTCAAAGACATTGTAGCAAATATTCTAACAATCACTATTTGAATTTCTATTGTAATGTAATCTTGACAATTGTGTCATTTCATGAAACTAGGAGGCTATCAAAGCCGACAGAACCACTTTCTGGCTGTACAAACTTGGATAAGTTGACTTCCTTGCTGACTGTCTTTCCTCATTTGTTTAAGGGAGATGGAAAGCCCACAAAACAGGCTTTGTGGGGCTTAGAAATAGTTGATGTCAGTAGCATGAGTGGTACAGTAACCAATCATGTCTTCCCTTCCTTGCTCAGAAATGCTGTGCAACTTGCTCGCAACCATGCAGGGAGCAAGAGGCAGTTCAGGAAACTGAATTCATGTTCATCACACTTTGTCAGTCTCTTTTGTGCTGAGCATAGATGTAGATGTGAACACACAGCATTCTAAGTTGTTTCTAGAATTTTCTCCCAGAGTGAGTGAATAAACAATGTCTTCCTCACCCCTTCCCCATAGGGTCCTAATGACAAGTCAATGTTCCTGTCCTCTGAAGTTCACCCTGAATAACCTATACGTTTATTAGGCTTACTTACAAAGCATGGATGAGGGGTTATGATCAGGAGCATGGGTGACCCTCAGACAGAGGAGCTGGATGGTCTGCACCCAGAGTGAACAATGGCTGTGGAGATGAAGCCCCTCTCAATTACCTTTTCCTGCCTATATACTAGCTCTTCTGGAAGACTATGAGCATTTTGGGGGGGCAGAATTGCATATGAATGGCATGGAGGAGTGACTAGACACTTGTGTGAGAGCCAAGTGACCCTCCCATCCTTCTGTGAGTGAATATCATCAGACAACAAGCAGGCAGAGCTGGTCTTAGGAAGATGGTGGTTGTTCTCAGAGGGTAGTGTTGTGCAACACAAGTACTTGGCATACTTGTGTAGAAACACTTGGAGAATATCCTGTTTATAGAGACACAATGCTGGGTGTCTCTCTGCTTCTGTTACACCTTAAAGGTTGTAATATTCACAAAAGGCAAGTGTTCGGGACCGACATGGATTGTTCAAGAGATAACTCTTGGCAAGGAATCATTTTGAGAGCCACTATCAAGGTCTCACCATATCCTGGGCCCCCAAAAGTAACTACAACAGATATCACAATGAGAAAATACCTTAATTCATATAACTGGAAGTACAGATGTAGCCTGGTTGTGGTGATATTTTCTTTATGATTTAACAAATAAAGCTTGCCTGAAGATCAGAGTGCAAAGGTAGCTACACTATTCAGCTATACAGGCAAGGCAGGGGTGGCACACACTTTTATTCCCAGCACTCAGGAGACAGAGGCAGACAGATCTTTGTTAATTCAAGGCCACCCTGAGCTACACAAAATTGATCCAGTCTAAAGGAGAAACAGAGCTCACACGAAGGTGATCCTAGCACTTGGCATCTCATACCTTGAATCCCAGCACTAAGGAGGTGGAGACAAGAGAGAGATGCAGTCTAGGTAGAAGGCAGTCTAAGATTTGGTGGTGACAGATGCAGTCTAGAGGGCAATCTGAACTGCAGTCTACAGTCACTCTGAGGACAGGATCAGCTATTCCCCAACCCCCACGCTTAGTCTGAGCTTTGGTAGAGGTAAGAACTCTCTAGCGGCTTGGCTTCTTTCCTTTTTCTGATCTTCAGCTTGAACCCTAATATCTGTCTCTGGGTTTTTATTATTTGTGCTACACCTGATCTCGGGCCCTCCACTGTATCCAGGGTGTCTGGGAGGCTGGTCTTCCCTGAGGGCTTTGTACTGAGTTCTGTGGTGCCACCAAAGAGAATCTAAGAACCATGGCATTTTACAAGAGCTATCCTAGAGCTGATGCCCCATGATCTTGAGTGACCTCGGGTCCCTTTCTCAAATTTAGTTCTTAGGTCCTATCAACCCCAAACACAGCACTCATCTAAAAGGAGTAAGATATATTTTTTTTCTTAAGCAAAACCTAAGTGACTATGGCCTAGGAACATGTATTTGGGTTGCCCCAAGAGACATATTCTAGCATGGAAGTGGTTACATGAGATTTTATTCATTAAAAGACAAAGAAAGTCATAAATTAAGGCATTCACTAAATACATTAGTAGGGCTACAGGCAGGTAAGTTATATCAAAGAAGAGAAAATACAGCGATGTATTTAGATATTCTCTGGTGGCATTCTTATCTTTTGGATAGGTGAAAGCTAATGAACTACAAAAAATACTTTTTATCTGATGGTCAAAAGGATGTTAGGTTAGACAGGAGTGGGCAATGAGTGGATGTTAAGGAAACGCTAAAAATAGCCCAAGAGAATCTGGCTCTGAGTCTGCAGTTCTATCTCTCTGCAATTACAAAGTCCTAGATAAGTTTTCAGCCTTGCACATCCCTAACACAGGCGTGGGCTTTTCTTGCTGTGTCTCTCTGCCCCCAGAACTTTAGAGTTCTACATTTCAGTAGTTTATCTTTGCATGCAACCAAATGAATGCTCTAAGGCTATGATTCTCAACCTGTAGGTTGCAACCACTTGGGGGTGTGGAGTGTGTGTTGATATCAGATATCCTGCACATCAGATATTTACATCATGATCATAACAGTAATAAAATTACATTATAAAGTAGCAATGAAATAATTTTGTGGTTGGGGTCACTACAACATGAGGAACTGTATTGAAGCATGAGGAAGGTTGAGAGAACCACTGCACTAAGGTTTCAATATCATGCAGTAAGCACAAACAGGCTGTTGGGAAAGGGTACCACACATTCTCTCTCTTGCCCGGTACACACTGAGCTCCTATTCTGATTATGAACATCTTTTGCTGTGTCAGGTCCTAGACACACCGAATTGAAACAAGCCTCTCTAGGAGCTCTGTAATCAACCAGTGACTTTTTGGAGGTAAAGAAAACCCCAGTGTACAGGAGGCCATACAAACACTTCTCAGTTTACACTGCTTCAGTTACTCCTTCACTAGAAATTCTGACTGATGCCTGTCAGTTCTGTTGGCCATGAGAACCATTTTGAAAGGCTCAGCAAGTTTGCTTTCCATTGAGACTTGGGAACAGAGTACAGTACCATGAGAGAGCCTCCTCCATTTGCTGCACTGGGGCCCCAACACAATTCAGGCAGCATCCCACCCACAGACCTTGCATCTTTTGTTATGTGACTTAATTTTTCATGGGAACTTAATTTTTGTAATTGAAGAGTGTTGTAGGTTTGAGGAGTCATCTGGATGCATTTTTGAGCCCCTGTTGTCAGAAGATGGGAAGCTAGATACAAGGGAGCCACTCAGCTGTGTCTGGTTCAGGGCTTGAGTGAAAAAAGACAGATTCTGTAAGCTGTGTAGAAAGACTTCATCTTCTACTCTGAATGGGACCCAGATCTGCTTTGGCTCTGTGGAGGGTTAGAAATTTGGGGGATGGAGAGACAGAGGCACTGGTGGTCTTGTGATGATGGACAATAGATTCTTTGAGTTTTGAGCAGCAGGGTGGCATTTGGATCTATGGTTGATTTTGACTCATGGCTCTGAACAAATATGAAGTATCCCCCAACTCCCAAATTTTTTTAAGGCATGAAGGTGATGCCTTGTTATGTAAAGAGCAACTCAAGCCAATGAATGTACACACTGACAGCAAACGTGACTAATTTTCAGTGGTGATCTCAGAAGGCTGAACAAAGCAGGTAAGTAGCTCTAGCACACCTGAAAAGACATTTGCTGAGTGAAACTCCAAGACCCAGACACTGAGAACCAGTGGCCCAAAACCTATAAGCAAGATAGAAAGGAGAAAGGAATTGCTTTTTTTTCACTCACCGAATCCTTTTATATCCAGGACCTAGTTAGCAAGGCTTCTTCACGTGGAAACTACCTTATTGACATTAGAACAGAAAGAGAAACAGAAATTTCATGCTGAAATTAATCTGAAAATGTGTTGAAAACAGGAAGGAGCTAATAATCCTCATGGTGGAATCCTCAGCTAAGGAGTAAAGGCCAGTCCTCCCGCTCTCCTTTTCTCTCTGTCTCTCTCTGTCTCTGTCTCTCTGTCTCTGTCTCTCTGTCTCTGTCTCTGTCTCTCTCTCTCTCTCTCTCTCTCTGTCTGTCTCTCTGTCTCCTTCTGTCTCTTTCTCAAATAAAAATGCTCTTTGGAGTATTTTACCGGAAGCAGGCTTGGATTCCAAAACGTTTTCCTCAGGGCAGAAGCACCTAGCACTGCCAAGGGCTTGCTTCCCCCTACCCCCCAACAGCCCTGTAGTAAGAACTGAAATTCCCATTATCCCTTGCCAGAGAGAACACTTCAGTAAGGAGCAAACGATGGAAGTTAAACACTGATATACATACTCAGAGGCATTTAGATTGCTCCCATATTGACGCTCCTAGTCTGTATTAGAAACAAATGGTTAATAGTGGCTGCTCATTACGGTTCTCCAAGGAGCTTTATGTAGAAGCCAAAGGATCCCCTGTTCAGATCATTTAGCATAGAACACAAGAGCTACAGAATAAGGGTTCGTAGTGTGAATCCTGCCTCACCCACTTGGCAGCTATATGAAGCCAGGTACTTAAATTCTCTGCGCTCTTGTTTTTCTGTTTGCAAGCAAGACTAGTAACATTAGGGATTTTTAAGGATAAAATGAGTTGATAGGAGCCAACCTCCTAGACTAGAGACTGTCACACTGAAGTAGCTACTTAAAATCCAGTCTTACACGGGAGAGTACTTTAAAGTGTTTAAGAGCGTTTATTACTCGTCCAGAGTATCCAAGTTCTAGTCACAGCACTAAAGTCAAGTTGCTCAAAACCACCTGTAACTCCAGCTGCGGGCATCCGACGCTTCTGGCTTCTTTGGCCACCCACACACGCTGCATACACACAATTAAAAATAAGTATTTATTAAATGTCAGTAAAACTTAGTCTGTGCATCAGTGTTTTTAGAAATACTTTCCAAGCTAAACCACAACTTGTGTTTAACTTCGTTGAAAGTGTCTCTTTTGGGATCCTGCCTCCGGAAAAGTTGACATCAATCAAAGAAAGGGAGTTTGTAGTGTGTGTCCCCCTAACTTTGTTTTCTTGGACCCTCTCAAAACTTGTTACCTAGTCCCTGAGGGACCATTGGGACCGAGGGTGGAGGCGTTTGCGTTCATCCTCTTGGGAGTTGTAGTTTCCCTGGGTTCTAGCGCATGCTCTGCCCGCGGTCTGAGTACTACAAAGCCCACAAGCCCTCGCGGCACCGTCGGCCTCCGCCCGCGCTCCTCCGCCGTCTCGCCGCCCCGCCCCTCGGTCCAGGCAGAGGCGCGATGGCCGACCGTGGCGGTCCTTCCGAAGCGCCCAGCCCTCGGGGCTCTCCGCGGCCGGAGCCTCGGGCCCCGCGCGTGGCCGGACAGGGCGAGACCCCGCGTACCGCGGCGCTGGCGCTGCGCTTCGATAAGCCCATCAAACAGGCTTTTTACAACACGGGCGCGGTGCTGTTCGTGTGCCTGTGCTGCGGGGCCGCGGTGCTTGTGTACTTCATCCTCGAGGCCTTCCTGCGGCCGCTGCTCTGGGCCGTGCTGTGCGGTACCTTCCTGCACCCGTTCAAGAGCTCCCTCACACGCCTGGGCCGCCTGTGGCTGCGGCGCCTGCACCGCGCGCACACGCCCATCGTGCTGGCCGCGCTGCTGCTGCCGCTCTGCTTCGCCGACTACGGCGTCGAGGCCCTGGGCGAGCAAGCGCTGCGCCGCCGTCGGCTGCTGCTGCTGCTGGGAGCAGGTGGCCCGCTGCTGTACGGGCTCTACTGCCTGGGCAGCTACCTGGGCGTCCAGGTGCTGCTGGCGCACGCGGGCGCGCTCATCTGCCACGGCCTCGACTACTTCAGCAGCCTTTGGGTGAGTACGTGCGGGGGTGGCGGGACCCGGGATGCCTGCGACAAGGCGGCCAAAGGTCCTCACCAGTGCTCCAGTGAGCGCGGGTGACCGCCCTCTTTCCCATGCCCGGGGAACTTGGCGCGCTTCCTTCTAGAGAAGCGGGGGTGATTTGAAACCGGCCTTGTAGGGAAAAGGTCTCTTGGCTGGGAAGTGCTGACCCACTTTGCACATCTGGCAGGCACATCTGGGTGTCAGATTTCGAGTCCAACTTGCCTTTGTACAGTTAAGAGAAGTTGACTTCTTACCAGGTTAGGCGTTAATTAGAACTGATTAACTCGGGTTTCTCAAGCTCTCAAACTAAAGCTTTCGCTTCATGCCAGTGATGTCCCGGAGTTGAGTTCTTTGACTATATATAGTTCGTTCGTGACAATGGGTGCTTTTCGATAACTATATTTATTATGTGTGGGCCTTTGCACATCCCCTCCGGTCTAGATTAGCCGTGGACTGGTAAAAAGAGGTAGGCCATTGTTGAATCGCCCAAGTGGAATTTCAAAGATAATCTTAGAGATACATTTCTTGACTGAGACAACATCGCAGGCCAGTTTCTCCACATATTTATTGGACAATGTTAAAATGAAGTGGTTATTTAATGCTTAAGAATGTTAAGAATGTTGGTGGATAAACTACCACAAGGGCTAGAATGTATCACAGGGATAGAGGAGATTTTAGAATGTCCAGCACACCTCCTATGCCCTGACTTTAAGTTACAAAATAGTTGCCTTTATTTGTTAAGCAGGTTTCAACTTGCCAGAGTGTGTTGGTAAATGCTAATTGATCCCAGAATCCTCAGTTCTCCTCTTGGTTCAAGTGTAAAGTTGATTGAGCACAGGTTAGGGTTAAGTACCCTGTCTTCGGGGTGCATATAATTGCAAATGAGCACTTTATAGATTTGTTTATGTATGTACTTGTTTGTTTGCTGCTGGGGATTTGAACCCAGGGCTTCTTGTGTGCTACTGAGTTGTACCTTCAGCCTCATAAATGAGCATTTTCTATTGGAACAGACATACAGAAGTAAGTGCATATTCTGACAGTTAGGGGCCACAGGTTCAGACAGCATGGCTGCCTTCAAGGTAGATAGCCAGTGGACAAATGTATGGTACACTTTTTAAAAGTTGTGCTGGAGTCCAAACCCGTGTTAGCAGGCTCTAGGTAAGACTCAAATACTGAGCTATACCTGTAGCCCCATGGCTCACTCTGGAGTTAGATTCAGGGGTTGGAGAGATGGCTCAGGGGTTGAGCCAGATTCCTTCCCAGCACCCATGTTGGGTCACTGACAACCTCTTGTAACTGTTTATTTTTTTGGAGACAGGGTTTCTCTGTGTAATGGTCTTGGCTATTCTGGAACTCTCTTTGAAGACCAGGCTGGCCTCGAACTCAACTGAGATCCACCTGCCTCTCTGCCTCTCAAGTGCTGGGGTTAAAGGTGTGCGTCACTGCTTAGCATTGCATCACCCCTGCCTGCTGGCTTCCTGTATCTCATAACTCCAAAGATTCCAACATCCTCTTCTGATTTCTATAAGCACATGCACACACTCTACTGTCTCTTATGTACACATGATTAAATAACAAAAATAAATCTTTAGAAATAGCTTTAAAAAGCGGGGTGTGGTAGAGCATGCCTATAATCCCAGCACTGAGGAGGCAGAGTTTGAGGCCAGCTTGGACTACAGAGTTAGTTCCAGGACAGCCAAGGCTATACAGAGAAACCTGGTCTCAGAAAGCAAAACAAAACAAAGATTAAAAAAAAAAAAATAAGGTTATTGCCCCTTTGTTGTTAAACAAGTTAGTTACATGGATTAAATTTCTCATATAAAAGACCTATAAGAAAAGTCCTCAAGAAATTCAGACACATTATAGATTCTGTGCTATTTCAACTGTTGACAGGTGTCATCCATTGGACTCTAGGAAATGAGAGAGGCAAGGCTTCCTTACAGGACTAGTATGCATTTTTAACGAGTCGGAGGTGATGTTAGATGTAAGTTGGTGGGGAGGGGAGGAAGCGGGGCATTTCTACATGTCCCTCAGAGACTGGGTGGGAGGACTTGAGGAATTGAGCACTTGGGAAGGTGTGTGTGAGAGTCAGTGTCTTTACTGTTTTACTGATGATACTCTTCATGCTTGTATTTACATGTGTTGAATTGGGGGTTACTTCATGTTTTTCAGGGGTTCTGAGAGTTGGACTCAGGCTTTTATGTGCACCAATAGCAGGGTTTACTACTGACCTACAACCACATCCTTCATTAAATGCTACTGAAAGTCTCCTAACTCAGCTGGTCACAGTGATGGGAGAAAAGTAGATGAGAAGGAGGTAAAAAACACAACCAAACTATTATTATCAGAGATACTATTATGATATATTTTTGAATGAATTAGAGGAGAGTGGTACATGTTGAGAGGACTAAAGTGCAGATGGGTGCTTCCAGGTTGATCCCATTTGGAGAAAAATAAGAGTCAGCTGTGTTTTGCCAAAGCTGTATTAGTTAGGGGTAGGAAGTGGAGTGAAGTGAGGCGTGCTAGCCAGCCTTCATCTGACAGCACTGGTTGGGGCTTAACATGTGCCTGGAGCAGGGGCCTACTGTAAATTTTCTGTCCCATAAACCACGGTGTTTGGTTTTGTGAGCCCAAGCAGAGCTGCCCGATACAAAACAGCAGCCTTTATGCTTTTAGACAGCTTGTATATATGAGCCTGCTTGAGGGAGGCAGAGAGGAAAGTACCATGTAAGCAGACACACATTCTGTGACCTGATGAGTCATATACCCGAGATTCAGCTTTGTGTGTGTACTGTGTGCTCGGTCCTGAACTAGCTTCTGATACTAGTACAGTCGCATTGTTAGAGCAGTCCTGTCCAGTGGGAGGAAGAGATTTCAGACCTGAAAAACTAGAGCATGATTGGTTTGTGCTATCAACCTGTTGCTGCCATCAGAACTCCCCCGTACCCTTCAGTGAGGGTGGAGAAACTTTGTCTTCAAGCACATGTGTTTGCATCTTTAATTAAGAAAGATAAACTGACCTCAGTTAAAAGGTAAAACCCAAAGACTATCAAAATTGGCCTAGTCACAGCTCTTCCCCTGGACTCTGGTTATTTAGAGACCCATGTTGTCTCTGTTTATCCTGTTATCTACAGGGTTTCAGTCTTGTGCTTTCTCTTGGTACCTCTGTTCATTTTCCTCTGTTACCAGTTTATCCTTCTGGTTTCTTCCTCTCTGCCCCACTTCAGATTACTTAAGCTCTTTTCGTTACCTGCTCCCCATCTTCCCTCCCCCCAGCACCGTGCCCTGGTCACAGGTGAAAGAAAGATTCCTTCATGACACCAGCAGTTCTCTTTCAACACCAGAGTGTTTTCAATTCCAGAGTGTTAGAATATTAACGTAGTCATTTCTGGAGGCTTAAGAAGAAAATTTATCTGGTGCTCCATGCTCAGTGTAACTCTTCTGGTAATGTGGGGCTGTGCAAGGCAAGTCTGAGAGCTTAGTAGTGCCCCCTGCTTCACCTTGTTTCTATGCTGGGAATGGTTTGATCCCCTCTTCCTTGTTGTTCAGACTTGTTGAGGGAGGCGGGAAGGCCATTTCTAGTTTGTGCAGCAGTAGTAGGTTTGATTTCTCCGTGGCCTGCCTCCCATTTTTGTAAAGAAGTAGTGTTGGAAACGGTGAGGGCTGAAGGATTTGAGTTATTCACTTCCATGTAGCGGTAACTTGCTTTGTGACCTGTGACCAAGGCCTTAACTCTGGGCCACTCAGCCGCCCCTAGCTGTGCAAAATCAAGGGTTGGCTTGGATGATACCTCTGTCTCCTTGAGGTCTTGGTTTAGGGTCACAAGAGACCTTGGCCAGCCTTGCAGGACTGCTCCATTCCACTTGCCAGCTCATGAGAGGCTTGTTGCTGCTCACCTGGCAGCAGCTGAGAGGAAGTTCTTTCACAACTAAAGATTTGGCTGTAAGAACTCCTGACTCTTGGACCATCGGACAAAGAGAACAGTTTTCAAAGTAGAAGAAAGCTTCAAGGAGAAGGAAGTACTGGAGCACTGCTGCCCCAGCGGTGATTAGGGGAGTCTGCTGCCTCTGTCTGAGAGAGACTTAGGAAAGGGGGCCAGGAAGATGGCTTAGTGGGGAGAGTGCTTGAGAGCTTGAGTTTGGAAGCCAGGTGTGGTGGTGCACTGGGAGGATATGCAGCCTGGTAGAACCTGGTGGCTTGCTCTCCACTTAGTCTAGGTGAAATGGCAAGCTCAGGTTCTGTGAAATACCTGTCTCAGAACAAGAAAAGGGGAAGAAGAAGAAAGAAAGATTGGGGAAATGATCAAGGCAGACATCCCAGAGTCAGCTTTTGTGCTCACATGGGCAGATGGGCCTGTGTACACACACACCTTAACCCACTGAGCACTTACTGTGTTATTTAACGGGAAAGTGTGCCACGTGTGGTTAACTGTGTCTCGTGAAAGGAAAATGTGATTGCCTTCCTTGGAAAGCTAAATAAATGCTGCTAATTTTTATGCAGTCTTTTATATAATGTCTAGCACATGGGTGCTAGAAGATGATTGGATTATGTGTTTTGGAAAGGACACAGAATATTTAAGAGGATAAATGTGGTAAGTATGCCCTCGGGTCAACTGTGGTTCAGTGATTTATGCCTGGAAGAAAAATCCCACACGAGCAGGTTCCTTTGTAAGGCTAAGTGGACCTGACGTTGACTTCTGGGTTAGGGGATAAAACACTGTTGCCAGGCATGGTAGCTCTGTATTCCTGGTGCTTGGGAAGCCAAGACAGAAGGACTGTGAATCTGAAGTCTGCATGAGCTACACAGTAAGATCTGTATGGAACACTCGAAGGGGATGTGGCACTAGAAATTGAAGGCTGGAAGTTCAGCTCAGTGATGGAACCTCTGCTTGTCTCGTGTGTGAGGCCCTGGGTTAATCCCCAGGCCAGAGCACAACCCTTTCTCCTCCAAACAAAACAGACATGCATGAATGTAAATACCGTTACAGAGCAAACATAAATACATTTCAGTTATTTTAGAGAATGCTTTGTGATGTGAAGGCGTCTCAAGAAAAACATGCTTGCTATATAAAGAACTTAAAGTTAAGCAGCATAGAAATTTATATGGTAAAAGTAAACTGGCCCCTTTTCTGCCATCACTCCCACACAGATGCTATTGTTAACTTAGCCTTCTAAAGTTGTTTCTGAATGCGGGTGAACATATCAGATAGCTTTTGTCTTAGTTCCACGTATACGTACATATACCATACTACAGAAACCTTTTTCTACCACACGTATCTCCTCTCATGATGATCTATATTAGAACATGGCATGCTGTGTATCCCTGCCCTCACTGGGCTGTTATCTGGCCTTCTGTTGTAGACCCTTTGCTTTTACTGCTGGCAGCTACAGTTCTTGCTTTTTAATCCTGCTGTGGCATAAATACTTTTGTCCTGGATGCTGATGTTTATGACAGATTTTTGTGTATTTTAGCAAATTCAGAGGTAATAAATGGTTTTAACCATTGGTAATTTGTATTATCCAAAAACTCAAGTGTGTTCTCTGTCTTTTGAACTAACAATATTTCTGTGAGTCTTTCTGAGGAAATACTTGAAGATGTTTGTAAACTGTATAAGGCCCAAGGAAGCACATTTTAAAGGAAAAACTATTTCTTTTTCTACTTATGAGGGCATTAAATACCCTTAGGAAATTCAGCAAAGAGAGGAGTATAAAGAATCACTGTCCTGAGATCCAGCTGCTGAAGATGGTTTCTTTTTTAATTGGTACTGAGTATATGTTCACATGCATAAATATACACCATGCTCCTGAATATAGTCACCACACTTTTTCAGCTCTGAATGTGTTTCCATTTTCAAAGCTATATTATTGCAAATGGTACTGAATATTTTCTATTTATCCACACACTAGTGTTTCTGTAGAACAGTCCTGAAAGTGGAATTGGGGAGCTAAGTGTTTTAGCCTAAGGCAATTGGCGAACTTCATGTTTACTGGATAAAAATATCCATGCTTTTCTTTAGATGGAAATTTCTCTTAAAAATCTGAAGTGTACAGTTTCTTTTTCCTTAGTGACGAAGATTCCTTATACATACAAATTTGTCAAGTGCAAATGGACTAGAAATTGTTGATACTTATTGTCTGTATATATTGTATATACTTATTGTATATAGTTTTTCTTATGTTAGTTGTAGCCTTTTTTGTATTAGATAAAAAGGGGGAGTTCTGGTGAACTATTAGTTATGATTTGTTAAAGCTTTCACTCAGGAGGCAGAGACAGAGGCAGGCTGATCTCTGTGAGTTCCAGTACAGCCAGGGCTACACGGAAACCCTGTCTCAGAAAAGTACAGATAACAACTTCTCAGATAGACTTACTCTGTAGCTTCACACCCTTTGTAGTTCTGCTTGTTGAGGGCAGCCTTTTCTGACTCCTTATGTTCAAACACCATCCCAAGTAGAAGCTTACTGTTTTTAGAAAGCTGTTGGTTGCTGGAAAAGTGTGTTCTCATACCAAACTGAAATGTGTTGCTTCATAATTCCATAGTTCTGCACCAGCACTGCAGACAATGAAGCTACTTGCTTGTTCCCAGATGACTGTCTTCCCCTACTGTGCTGTTTTTTTTTTTTTTTTTTTTTTGTTTTTTTGTTAATTCCTTGACAAGCTGGAGTTATTTGGGGAGATTAAACTGAACTGAGGAAGTGCTTCCATCAGATTGCCTATAGACAAAGTCTGTAGATATTTATTTATTAATGATATGGGAAGGCCCAGCCTACTATGAGTAGTGCCACCTCGGGCAGGTGGTCCTGTGGTATATAAGAAAACAACTGAGTAAGTAAGTAAGCAGCATTCCTTCATGGCTTCCACTTTAATTCCTGCCTCCAGGTTCTTGCCTTGAGCTGTTGCCCCAACTTCTTGCAATGAAGAACTGTGATGTGGAAGTGTCAGCCAAATAAACCCTTCACCCCCAAGCTGCTTTTAGTTATGGTGTTTTATCACAGCTGTAGAAACCTTAACCAAGACACCCATTATCTGAGAATAGCTATCAAATGTTGATATTCTCTACTTTGTAAGCCAGAGAGTTCACCTATCTAGCTACCATCTATATCATATTACAATTTTCTTTTGCTTTCTTAGCCTGCATTTTATTGCTTATACAGTTTGTTGGTGCAGATTTGCACTTTTATAAGCAGACATTTACACACTAGCTACCGAATTTAGGTGCTCTCTCCCCGGTCTCTGTTTGGTACATTGCGATTTTGGATCTGAAAGCACAGCTTTGCTTTTCTCTTCATTAAATGTAATCTTCCTTGAATTAGCACATTGTTCTAGTGGTAGGTTCCCCTATGTCTGTAGGTTGGCAGGTGTCTATTCTTGCAGTTCCCATGTTTGTGTAAGCTGTGGGTTTGATTAGTACCTTCCCAGAACTCTGTAAACTTATTTCACTCATGAGCCCTTTTTGCCTGGGAAAATTTTATGTGACCTTCGATAGTGCTTGTAGCTAAATAAAATAGCTTTATAATCAAACATTTACTGTTAATAAATCATAAGTGTATTTAAATCTTTAAAATGTATTTTTATTTTACATGTATGGATGTTCTACCTGTGTATACGTCTAAGTACCACGTGTGTGGAGGCAGAAGTAGGCATCAGATCCCGTAGGATTGGAGTTACAGATGGCTTTGAGCTGCCATGTAGGTGCTGGGAATTGAACCAAGTTCCTCTGGAAGAGTAGCCAATGCTCTTAAGCCATCTCTCAGGCCCCATAATCATAACTTTACAACTTTAATCATTTATTAAAGATACAAGAAAAATTTTAAACTAATGAGATGAGTGTGCTTATTTTATTTTTTACATAGAAATTTACATCTTGGCCAAATGTTTAACCTGCAGATGCAGCATCTTTAGTGTTTTTAAGAGTTGATTGATATTTCAATTTTATAACCAGTGTTGAGAATGTCTCCTTGCGTAAGTTACACAGTGCAAATGTCAAGACTAGTTTTTAGGGTCATTTCAAAAGCTGCTGCAAAGTCTGTCATAGGCTCAAGCCAAAAATCTCCTGAATTTATTTATTTGATTTCGGAATTAGTCAGCAACTTAAATAAAAGTGCACTCCATAGGTATAATAATAGTCTGGGACCTGTGGGCTGTGGAATGATGGTGAGATAAAAACTCGTTCTTTTTTCCATAATTAGAGGCAGCTTTGTTTAAGAACAGTGAGTGCAAATATGCACTTTTGGTACAAACCCAGGGTTGTAGTGAGATCACCTGACTTTGCTGTAGGAAAGATCTCAGACTTGTATGCATCAGATTTGGATTAAGTTTTTGTGGTTGCATGTTCAGAACCTGTGCTGTTGACAGATTTTTCATAACTCACATTCATTTATGAATCCCAGCCCACAGGTTGGAAGCTGGGCTCTAGGCTTGCTGTTGAGTGACTAACTCATGTGGGGACTGATCACCATTGTGTGCAGTGGGGCTGAAGTCCATCCCTTTCCCAAGGGTCTCTCTCTCCTTAGGAAAACGGGAGCAGACACTGGTGATTTTCTAGCACTGCTTCTTTACCCTCTGGTTATAAAAGCAGACTGCTCTGCTAGGACTGGAGCACCGGCTCAGCAGTTCACTTCCAGAGAACTTGGGTTTAACCATCCACATGGCACTCACAGTTGTCTGTAACTCAGCTCCCAGGGAATCCAGCATCTTCTGGCCTCTGAAGGTACCAGGCATGCACCTGGTACATGGACATACATGGAGGCCAAATACCTGTACACACAAAAATAACACTTGAAAAAAAAAATAAAATAAATAAAAGGAAACCCAGGAAGCAGACAGACTTTGGGCTTAGAGAGATGGCTCAGCAGTTGGGAATGCTTACTGTTCTTCCACAGGACCCAGTATCCCAGTACTTAGCTCATAATCACCTGTACCTCCAGCTTCAGGGAATCTGAAACCTTCTTCTGACCCCCAAGGGCTCCTGCACACATGTGGTTCATTAAATCTGTACAGGTGCACGTGCACACACATACACACAAAAATAATAAGTATTGAAAGAAAATAGACTTTGGTGTCAAAATTCTAATTCAACTTAAGACTGTAGTCAAGCCATTCCCCTAGTGGAACACTCCTCTAAAATGTGTGAGGCCCTCATTTCAAATCCCAGCATGGCAAACAGTCCTACCTGTCCCCAAAATTTCAACATTTGGCAAGTAGCAGCAGGATAATCAAGAGTTCAAGGTCATCTCCACTTCATAGCAAGTTCCAAGCTATGTGAGACCCTGTGTCAAAAAGAAAAAAACAAGTACAAGAAAGAAAAGGGAAAACATTTTCTGTTTATTAACCATTAACTTATTAACACATTGCTCTTTTCCATGATGTAAATTATTATACGTGTGTCTTTCTATCTCGTTTTTAACTTAGGAATTTAAAACTGTGATTATTGTTTGAAAACAATACTTATTTAAGTCTGGGGAATGACTCAGTTAAAGTGTGCAAGCATGAGGGCCTGAGTCAGGATCCCCAGCACCCATGTAGAATAGAAGGGTGTGGCAGTGCATTCCTGTAACTTCAGCACTAAGGCTGGAGTGGGGAGGCAGCTGAGGAGAGCAGACACAGATTGTCCAGCCTGTGAGCGTCACCTAGGGACCCTGCTGTACAGGAAAAATACCTAGTCCTCACAAGTACATGTGTCTGTATACCACACCCACAGACCCTCAATAACCATTCTAATGCTAGAATAACCCTGTATTTGTGACTCACCCATAGTTAATCTTTTTCTCCATCAGCCTTTTAGGTCATCACTTTCCCTCACCAATTCTGAGGTGTTTCTTTATGCCAAAAGCTTTTTCAGAATCTGTCATTACTGTAAGGATTAGTTCACTAAAATCTCAAGTTCAAGGCTGTGCATGTTTTAAAAACTGGATTCCTTCTATTGATGACAACAAATAACACAGGGTCTGGCCCTTTTCCATCTTTTGTGCTAATCCTGGTTTTGATTTTTTTTTTTTCCTTTGTGCTCTGAATTGGATCATTAAGTCCTTTCTCGTTTTAACTTTTATTCCCCAGGTTTAAGCCATACTTGAATTTTACATTCACAAACTTTGTAAGTGTTCTCTTGGACATTGGCAGCTTGTGATGCTAATTTAGTGATGGTCATGTAGTTGTAGGGTAGGGAATGGAGGAGGGGACCCTGACTAATTCTGTTTTCAGCTTTTGCTATTTCTTCTTGTAATATTTTTTCGGACACCCTTTTTAACTGTCGGTTAGGGTCTCAACATCTGTCACTTAGATTATCAACAGGATCATACTTCAGCTAGCTCTTTCAATTTTAATAATTGTGATTTCATATTAGCATTTTATAGATTAAAATATGGGATCTTTTTACCTGTTTCTTTTTAGTTTCCCCCCATATTTATTTTAGCCTTCCCCACATTAATCAACAAAAATTTGTAGGAATTCCCAAGATCAGCTTTATTTTAAATCTGGTATATATATATCAACTACTTTATCTTTTTAAAAAGCGTTAAGTGGATTCTGAACTCTAGTATGTCTTTTTTCAAAAAACAATTTACTTAAATTTATTTTATGTGCATGGTATGAAGGCATCAGATCCCCTGGAACTGGAATTACAGATAGTTGTGAGCTGAGAATTCCAGGTCCCCTAGAAGAGCAGCCAGTGCTTCTCTTCAACACTAGTATGTCTGAAAACAATGTACTTTATTAAGTGTCATCGCCTGAGTTCAAATGCCTATTTAAGCATATGTAAATAGAGAGGGGGAAGACCCAGGCGTGCCACCCATAGTACCTCTCTGCCATATCTGGAGTGCTTACACTATACAGATGCTGTGGAACATAGGCTCTTTGCTGTATGTATTTTACAACCATGTCTTATTTCATTTATTTAAGATCTGGACGTTGGTAGTTGGCTATGTGCTGATGGTTTCATTTAAGTGGAATGCAAACACTGAACGCTACTTGAGAGCAGTTTCGATTCCTGTCTGGATGATACTGCTTTTTCATATAGGTGAGTCCTTTCTTCTTCTTCATAGAACAATCATCCAATAACCATGGTTTGAGGCCAGTAGAGGCTGACCAATGATGTGAGTTCTTTGTAGTGTTACATGTTGCATTTAAAATTCTTCAACATATTGTATTGAAAATGTTGAACTACCACTAATCTTCAGTGAAAATACTCTGCTTTCAAATGTTCATCTTTAAGTTCCTTACGCATTCTTTTAGTTAAGTCCTTAAAGAGTAAGTGTCTCAAACTGCAGCTGTGTGACCCTCTTGCTCATTTTGCTTGTAGCAGACTTGGGGAAGAGATAGATCAGCACCTAAGGATAAGAGGAGCTTGGGTCTTGTTGAAGGACTTTTTTACTTTTTTACAGAGAAGATTTTTACTCTGGCTGAGTAGAAGAGACTGGTACAGGAATGAGGGAGGATGTTGGGCAAGAAGAGTGCATGAAATATGGAAACCACTTCCATCCTGTGGAAGAGTGGCTTACGCAGATCTGTGATCATGAGGGAGAGATGCTAGAACTTCAGGAAGCACCAGAAAGCCAGTTCACTGCAGCAGAGATGTTCTGTGTCAGCGCAGCTCAGAGTCATGAGTTTCCTGTTCTGTGAAGAAGCTCACTGTTAGCAGCGGGTGATGGTGGTGATGGTGATAGTGGTGGTGATACTGCTTAATGCTCTTGAATAGCTTTTCAGTATGACTCATGTGATTGGGCAAGACATGTCTGAGTTGATGGGAACAATAACTTATAATTTAAACAAAATAATTGAGCAACCTAGAGGAGCAGGTAGCTGAAAGTAGCTTTTAAAATTAACCCTTTTGGTAAGTTACCTGCTCCCTCCCCACCAAGAAAGCAGCAGTTAAGCCCAGCTGACTGAAACTGCCTCGGCTTAGGGTCTGACTTTAAGAGGGCAGTATGCTGTAGGCTTGTTGAGTTGGCCATGAGGTTTATCTGCAGGGTCCCTGGTGTGACTCAGGTTGAGTCTACACAAGGCAGAGGAGGCGCTCTCATGTGAACTCAGGAAAAACAGATGCTTGGGGACTTAACTGTGTACTGTGGGAGCTTTGGCTGTAGCCTTTGAGTTTGTTGGGCTCCTTTTTGAGACTAAGTTCAAACCTAGTGCCATTTTCAGAAAATTAGGCTGGCTCCCAGTGCCTGACTCTGTCCTAGTATCCAGTGCTGCATAGGCTCAACGTGAGTTTGGGGTGACCTGAAATCTGTGAGGGCTATGTGTGAGTACTTGTAATGGACTGGGGATTGACCTCTGAAGGGTAGGCTGGCACATGCCTTGTTCCTTTGAGAGCAAGAATGAAGCTCTCCTTGTGGTGGGGTTTACCTGCAAGGCCTTTTAAAGACATTTTCCCCTATGAAATAATTTCTTAATTAGAATGTATATTAAATTGCTCTGTTAACTAAAATGTTAATTCTTAATAATTTTCAGCGTCACTGGCTGGCTCATGGAGAATTCCAGTGTTCCTGGTTATTGTTTTCCTGATGTCTGTGGGCACCCTTTATGAAAAACAGAATGGGAAGGAGTCTGCTGGTAAGAAGTAGTCTATTGTGAATATATTCTTAGTATTTTGAGTGGTTGTCTAGCTTTGTTGCTGTAAGCACCATGACCAAAAGCAACTGAGGAGGAAAGGGTTTATTTCATCTTGTGACTCTCAGGTCAAAGGTCACACTCCATCACAAAGAAGTCAGGATAGGAACTCAAGACTGGAGCTGATTCAGAGGCTGTAGTGAACTGGCTTGCTCTGCATGGCTTCTCAGCCTGCGTACTCATGTAGCATGTAGGACCACCTGTTCAGGAATCCCACCCAATAATGAGCTGCTCCCCCCCATCATCATTCAGAAAAATGTACCACAGGCCAGTCTTGGGGAATTTTCTCAAGGTCTGTCTTCCCAAATGAATCTACTTTGTGCCAAGTTGATATAAAATTAACCAGCATAATAACTCACAAGGGAAAACAAAAACAAAAGAAAAAACCAAGGCCAAATCTCTTTGAAGATATTTAAAAACCTGAAGTAGTTTCTAAATAGAAAATCAAATTATCTAAAATGTTCTAGTTTTTTTTTTTAAGATCATGTTCCTATTTTGTATCTTTTTATTATTATAGTTAACATACAGAATTAGCCATTAGCTATTATAAAATGGCTTTTAGTATTTCCCCAGTGCTGTATATCCAACATCTCTATCTAGTTTTACATTATTTTTTGTCACTCTGAAAGGAAAACCTGTACATGGATTTCAGCATACAGATATAACACATTCTGTTTGCCTGTTATGCTTTCACAGATGTTTGTGTTGTTTTCACCTTTTGGGTATTGTGAATTGTGCTGCTGTGAAGCTGTTTATTCATTTAAAAATGATACATAAAAACATAGTGTACATATTACAAGGTGTCATATAATGCTCCAGTGTATGTATGCCATTCTTTTGAATATTCACCTTAGAGCAGGATTCCTGGGTCAGGTTGTTCTATGTTTAACTATTTCAGGAACCAGAGACTTCCACTGCTGCTCAGCAGCTTATACTCATAACACCTTTGATAATGTTTCCTGATTGCTCATTTTTTTTCTTTCTTTCAAGATTTATTTATTTATTATGTACACAGTGTTCTACCTGCATGTATACCTGCACACCAGAAGAGGGCACCAGATTTCATTGTAGATGGTTGTGGGTCACCATGTGGTTGCTGGGAATTGAACTTAGGGCTTCTGGAAGAGCAGCCAGTGCTCTTAACCTCTGAGTCATCTCTCCAGCCCCTGATTGCTCCTGATAGCACCAGTCCAGTGAGTGTGATGTGGCTTCTTCCTGTGGGTTTTCTAATAACTGGTGGTGCGAGCATCTTTTTATGTATCTGCTGGCCATTTGTTTATCTCTTTGGGGAAATGTCTGTTTATACTCTTTGACCTTTTAGAAATTATGTTGTCTTTTGTTGCTGAGTTGCTGAATTCTTTAAATATCTTGGATACTGAGTAGATACACACTCCATAAATAGTTTGTTCTATGGGTTGTCTGATTCTTGTGGTAGCTTCCTTTTATTTTAAGTTTATTTAATTTTTTTGTTGTTGTTTTTAGGTATGTGCATCTGTGTATGGGTTTGTGCATGTGAGTGCAGGGCTCGAGAGGCCAGAAGGGGGCATCAGATCTCGGAGCTGGAGTTACAGGTGGTTATGAGTACCTTGACATAGTATAGGAAACCGAACTTGAAGAAGGCAGCACCTGTTCTTAATTGTGGAACTATCTCTTTAGATACTTTTTATTTTTAAATCCCAGTCTTTGTATTTTTCTTTTGTGCTGTTGTCATATCTGACAATTCCTGGGTATGTCCAAGGATATGGGTTTTTATTCTTTGTTTTTCTTTCAGTATTTTATATTTTGTCTCTTATGTTTAGGTCATTGATCAATTTTCAGTTGCCTTTTGGATGTCACATGAAGAGTTCGCCCTCTCTCTTGCATGTTTGGTATCTAGTTTCCCCTAGCATAAGTTGCTAACATATTTTTCTTTACTTGAGTGGTCTTGGTACCCTTGTGAAGAATCTATTGAACATGGATGTGTGGGTTTATGCCTGTACTTTTGTTCTCACTTGGCTTTGGTGTTTTCCTTATGTCACTGTTTTGATGAGGCAGGAGTGTGAATTCTCTAGCTTTCTCTTTTTTTCCAGCCTGTTTTGGTTCCCTTCATTTCCATGTGAGTTTTAGAGGACAATTCTTTTTCCATTTTCACATAATTTTCTGTTGAGATTTTGATAAGATTGTTGAATTTGGTTAGGTGGTGGTGGCGTACACCTTTAATCCCAGCATTTGGGAGGCAGAGGCAGGCAGTTCTCTGTTTGAGGCCAACCTGTTCTGTAGAGCTAGTTCCAGGACAGCCAACGCTATACAGAGAAACCTTGTCTTGAAAATCCCCCCAAAAAAGATTGTTGAATTCATACTTTGGGGAACATTGCACCTCTCTCTCTCTCTCTCTCTCTCTCTCACGTACATGCTCACCAGTAGTCAATATCCCAATTCAGTTCATGAGTGTGGAATGCATCTCCATATATTTATTCTTTAATTTCTTTCAACCATAATATTGTGCTTTCAGTGTTTAAGTGTTGTAATTTCTTCTTGGTTTAATTTATTCCGTATTATAAATGAAATGCTTTCTGAGTTTCCATTTTGTATGATTCATTCTTAGCATGTAGTTATAAATATAACTTTTTTTGTATTATACTGATCTTGTACCCTTCATCTCTGCTGAACTTGTTTCTTGGCATCAGTTTAGCTAAGGATTCTTTTGCACTTGCTAAGTAATGCTTTCTTTTTTAAAGATGGTGTGTGTGTGTGTGTGTGTGTGTGTGTGTGTGTGTGTGAGAGAGAGAGAGAGAGAGAGAGAGAGAGAGGGAAGAATATGCACACCACAGGTGTGCAGGTGTCCACGGAGGATGAAGGACATGTCAGATCCCCTGGAGCTGAAGTTGTAGGCAGTTATGAGCTCCTGACATTAGTGCTGGAAAGTGAGCTCTTGCCCTAGTGCTTGTAACTCCTGAGCCGTCTCTAACTCTTTAACTAATTTTCTGTGCTGCTTTAGCTTCTCTCTCACTTGGGGAACACAGAGTCTTGATGTATATAGCTCAAGTTGGTTCTCCAATGTTATTATACTGGGCATCAACTTTAAAAAGAAAAAACACAAAAATTTCTGAGTCACCATGAATATTCCCTTTTGTCACACATGTGTTAGGCATATTCATACCAAGGATGATGTTCTGTGTCAGTGAACATACACCTACAACATTATTTTTAGCATTTACTCCAGTCACAGCAGTGTGTGACACTCCTGTACAGTGATCGTATGTTTTATGAAAGACTTTTTAAAAGATTGTTTATATTTGGTGAGTGTATCTGATTACTGTAAGATTTCTTTTCTTTCTTTTTTTTTTTTTTTTTGAGATAAGATTTTACTGTGTAGTTCTGGCTATCTGGAACTTACTACATAGACCAAATTGGCTTTAAAATAAGAACCATAGTTACAGGTCTCTGACAGTGGAAAATCAGGACGATTTTATTTCCTATTTTGCTGTCTTTTCATTTTGCTGTCTTTCAGTCTCCTGTTGTAGCCTATCTTCTATCATGGTGCTTGAGGCCCAGGACTGTGTGGAAGACTGGAGTAGTTCAGTGCCTGGTGACTTCTACTTGTCCTGCTTGGCTTTACCTTCTTGTTCCTTTCCCCAGGGGTCAGGAATAGCTCTAGGTACCCTTCTCCCTCTTCTGAGTTGGCTTCCCTTGCAGCTGCTCTGGTATAGGGTTAAGTCCAGTCAGTCTTATGTTTCTACAGGTTTCTTGTCTGGATTCAACCATCTGAAAATGGAATGACATCTGTATTGAATATGTGAAGACTTATTTTCTTGACATTTTGCGTTACAATGCAATAATACCTCAATTATGTGGCATTTGCATTTTAGATATTCTGTATAATCTAGATATGTAAGGGTATGTGAGGATGTACATAGGTTATGTGAAAACATTGTCATTTTATAAGGGACTTGAGCACCCTCAGATTGGTATATATAGGAGGTCAACAAATGTTCTCCTTTGGGGCCGAGGACTTCCTGTTCATGAGTAATACAGATCTCCACTAAAGGATTTCAGGCCTCTAAAAATTCTAGCCATTCAGTTAACGGCACTTAGAGAACTCTGAGAACAAGAACGTAGGACCAGGTTTTGAGTGTGTGGGGAGAACGAGACTAAGGTCAATTATTATTTTGAGCCATCAACCCAGACTGTGGTGTTTGTGTGCCATTCCATTCTGCTTAGGTATTGACTGTCACAGAAGGACATCACAGGGACAGAAAAAGAAAAATGAAGAGAACATCTTTGGAAACAGTGGTTTTCCTGCTTCGTCTACTCTATCCTGCATCAAAGCAGGTCACTGTTGACTTAGAACTCTATCACAAAATAGAGATTTTGAGTGCTTTTCTAGAGGTCTAGATGTTTTTTCTTTATGTTCGTAACATTCTCTATAAATCAGACTGAAACCTTCTAGTCTGCAAGGGGGTGGGTGGCCCTCCTTCCTGTTGTGTTTGCTCCTGTAGGTGGTGCTGTTCTATGGTTGTTACAGGAATGTTGCAGGGACTGCCTGGGCAGGGCCTGTTCTGATCCTTGCCTGTTCTTGAACTTTGTGAGGTCACCCGGGTCAATGGCTTGCTCGGCATCATTTGGGCTGTTTTAGGAACTTTGAGATTCATAGCTCCCTTATTCTCATAGAATTAGGCTTCTGGATTTCATTAGAATTGAAAGCCTAAGTTTGTTTGGATCCTGTGCCCAGAAACTCAGTTTATTTTAATAGTTCACTCTAAACCCTGAGACTCAACTTTTGGGCCTGGGGAAATTTTGGGTGGTGTTTCCTGGAACACTAAATAGTGTAGGGGAAAAATGTATTCTCCCACTGAAGAACAACTTTTTGGGGTATTCTTAAATTTTTTTTTATTTATAATCCAGTGGTTTTTTTGTTTTGTTTTTTTTGTTTTGTTTTGTTTTGTTTTGTTTTGTTTTGTTTGGGTTTTTTGAGACAGGTTTCTCTGTGGCTTTGGAGCCTGTCCTGAAACTTGTTCAGTAGACCAGGCTGGCCATGAACTCACAGGGATCCGCCTGCCTCTGCCTCCCAAGTCCTGGGATTAAAGGAGTGTGCCACCACTACCTTGTTTTAAAATTTATATTTATTATTATGTGTAGATGTTTTATCTTGCATGTATATCTGTACACACTGCATGCAGTGCCTAAGGAGGCCAGAAGGGATATCAGAACCAATGGAGCCTAAATGTGGGGGCTGGGAATTGAACCCAGGTCTTCTGGAAGAGCAGCCATCACTTCAGCTTTTTGAGGTACTTTTGAATGGAGTGTTTTAAAATTCACAAACAGTAGCCAAACAAACAAGCCAAACCCAAACAAATAAAACTCCATCTGTTGATGAAGAGTTTTCATTTCAGAGGTGAAGGAGGCACCTCCAGTCACATAGGTGGGGCTGTGATTTCAGCCAAGGTCCTTGACCTCAGCCCCATGTTCTTTTCCTTTCCTTGCCACTTGCCACATTGAATAAGCAGGCATTAGTCATAGTGAAAGTATCAGCAACTCACATTCTTGCCCCAGTTGTAGTTGTCATGTTTCTTCTTCCATCGTAGCCTGGTTGACTCATTCTAAGTCCATCACTTCTCTGCCCGATAGAGACTGTTTCACTTGGTAGAACCCTACTGCCTTGTTTGTCTTCTTGATTAGACTACTTCTTAGTCTTTGCACAGGCAGGATGATAATAATGTCCTAACAATAATGTTCTGAAGGGTTGGGAGTGTGATACCAAGGTGCTAATATCTGGTGGCCCACATTTTCATTGCAACATAACAACTCTTAATACTACTGGTTCTTGCTACATGGCACCTCTTAATACAGTTATTGTGACAGTTAAACTTCAACACAAACTTTGGATGAAACAAACATTCAAACACCGCCCCTGGAAGAAAAGTGTCACTATGTTCCCTAAAGCTTGTGGAAACACAAGAATGCTGGCATTATTCTCTGTAAAGCAGGAGGCCCTGGCGGTGTGCAAACATGCCGTCCTGTTTTTTGAAGTAATCCAATGAGACTGATGTCATATTGTGTGTATTTGATACTTGGATTCAGGGATTTGTTCTGAATTTAAGGTAAGAAAAGCCAAACTGGATTGTGCTTTAGTGGTTAAGAACATGCATTTCCAGAGTACCAGCGTTCAGTTCTCAGCACCCACATTAGGTGGCTCACAACTGCCTGCAACTCTGGCTCCACGGGATCCAGTGTCTTCTTCTGGCCTCAGTGGGAGTCTGCATTCACATGCTTACCCCCTCCCCCCCAATACTCTGAAAGAATAAAAAGTGGCTGGAGAGATGGCTCTGCAGTTAAGAGCACTGGCTTTTCTTCCAGAGGACCTGAGTTCTATTCCTAACACCTACATGGCAGCTCAGAACCATCTGTAATTCTAGTTCCAGGGGGATCTGATTCTTCTTCTGGCCTCTGTGGGCAACACATATGTGGTGCAAAAGGCATACATTCAGGTATAATACCCATGAACATAAAATAAAATGAAGGAAAAATAATAAAAATATTTTTTAAAAAAAAGTAGACAAAACAGGCTTCAGCTGTGTCTCTAACACTGCTTGGCTTAGAGCAGTAGCGTGGAGCAACTGGCTGCTCTTTTGCTAGTAATCTTTAGAAATACCTTGGCAGGGAAGCCCTGGTAGTTGCTTCAGTTGTTTGGGAGAGCATGAGCTGTGAGTGAACAAGCTTGGTCAGTGAAGCTCAAATAGAAGAGAGGAGAAGAACAAGTCAGCTTCTCACTGCTCGCCCCCTAATTTCCAGTTACAGTACTGTCAGTTTCGTAGGCCTAGAGGAACCTATTTGTGTGTTAGGAATAAAGAATAATGGGTTGGAACCGCAGGTGGCAGGTTCCCAGTCCTCGCTGGGACCTTGAGGACCATGGTCCTACAGTGGGTGGATGGGGAAACAGAGACATGTAGACATGACTCATATTGAAAGTTTTATTGAGGGGGAGGTAAGAAAATAAGGGAAGGAAAGAGAAAAGAGACAGAGACAGGACAGAAGAGGAGGGGGGATGGGCATTCTGCCTCTTCAGGGGGGCAGTGGGAAAAGAGACCGGAAGTGTGTGGACTTTTTCTTTTGAGGAGCTAGGATACACACATCTGCCATGCACAGGTGGGTGAGAGGTGGGGCTGGTTTGCCTGGACCACCACACCATGTTCTAGGAACCGTTGAGGGGAAGGTGTATTTTCCATGTTAGTGAGGGGAAAGAAGGCTTCTTACAGGTCACTACAGGCGACCACATATGCAGTACCTCATGCCAGCAGCAGGTATTTTTGGTATCTCACTGCTGCTGCTCAGGGAGAACAGAGCAGACCAAGAAGTAGCTCCTTATTCATCATATTCATATCAACTTGTGTTTTCTTATCAACATGGAGAAATTAATCTGCTCTTCATGGACTTCATTGTATCAGCAGATTTTAATCCAATCTCATGTTTGGTTCCTTTGTTTCCGAGTCTGAGTTTCTGTCTTGTCACTGGCCTTCTCTGGATTTGTAGCTCTCCTCGTGCTGACCCTGACCCTGGGTAGATTGATACTTGAAACCTTGAGTATGCTTCCGCACCCCACCCCAGTCCATGAGCCCAAGGTTATGTACTCTTGTTTATATGCCTATTTTTAGCTGGTTTTTAAATCTAGTACTGTGACCATACTTAGAATCTCAGTCTTGGCATTCATCTGTCCAGACCTTGGGGTTTTGAAATGCAGGAACATAGCACATAGATGGAGCTTACTAAAATGTGTATCTGTTGATAAGAAAAATTACCAGGTCTTGGGTCCAAAATTTTCAAGTGCCTCTTGTTGGCTTTCACTGTGGTACTCCTTTGACACTCATGTGTGACTCACAACGTTTTCACTGAATATTTGCTGTGCATTTTATTGATACTAGCAAATTGAATAGTCTTGCTGTAGTTTTGCTGGCTTTAGCTTTCAGATCTTTAAGTGTCTATGATGGTATGCAGAATGTTACTTAACTCTGAAAGAAGATATAAATGTGTATGACTTAGGGCATAGCTGTACTATTAAGGGATGGAAGCTGCAGAGATGATCTAGATACACAATGATACTCAATGATAGTACTCTGTGTTGATAGTGGCTAAGGTGTGCTGAGTACCTACCTCCTCTATACCAGGAAGCATTCAGAGCTGAGTCACTAAGTCACATATAAAACAGGAATTTATATGGAGCTCATTTTCCTTTTGGGAGGCTGGGCTTGTGGTCAGGGATTCTCCCACCACTGCTCACATAGTTAAGGACTGAGGTTCAAGCCCAGGTGCTCTTGCTTCCTCACCTGCCTTCCCAGCCCTTGGATTATCCTCTTCCTCCATGTATGGAAGCTGTTTCTTTCCACTCTCGATCTCTGTTTTCCAATTACCTGTCCACTCCTCTCAGACCTATGTTCTGGTGTTCTTGACTGCTTAAAGCCCTTCAGAGGATGCTGCTTTTCTTTGTGGCTTTCTGCTTTTTTGTCTTGGCACTTGTTTCTGCCACTACTATTTACACTCCATTCTCCTTTCCCCAAGATAGGCTTGTTCTATTCATTTATGTATCTGCTGTTGAGTAAGTCAGAGAATAGAATGATCTACTTTCTTAGGGATCATCTTTCTTTCTTTCTTTTCTTTTTTTTTTTTTTTCCTATGTAACCATGGCTGTTTGTCTGTTCTGGAATTCACTCTGTAGACCAGGCTGGTCTCTGCCTGCCTATGCCTCCCAAATGTTGGAGTGCTGGCATTAAAGGCATGAGCAACCACTGCCTGGTGTAGGTTTCCATCCTTTGTGCTCCTTCAAACATTCAACATTCTACAATATTTGACATTAGTTCTTATATTGATTGTAACTGCTAGTTTTAGCATTACTTGGATTGAGTTCAGGGTTTTGTCGCCTATGCTAGCATGTGGCCCAGACTCCTTTTAGATGAGTAAATATAAAAGTCACCATGGAAGCTGCTTTTTAGGGTATCTCAAATGACCCTCCTCTTATTAAATTGTTTATGCAGAAATCTGTGTGTTCGTGACCATTAGCTGTTGCTTAGTTTAGAAGAGAGTATTTTGCATTTTGACTGGAAGTTGTCCCACCCACTTTTTTTTTCTTTTTCTTCCTGCCTTACTGTCCAAGGTTATTAGGTATCCCCACACTGGTTCTTTTTTGTTTGTTTGTATGTTTCCGGGGGGGGGGGGTCTTCCTGAGATATCTCTACTGTGTCAGTTTGTGAAGCTTCCATCTGCAGGTCTTCTTAGTGAAATGCCAGTCTCCAAAATCTTCACCCTGGTAGGGAACTGTGATCCCTGACAATTCCCGACATGGATAATCTGGAGTGATGGACACCTTTGGCTTTGATCTGTCAGTCTAGCACTGTGTGTGCTCCTATGAATCCAGCCACTACCTACCTTCTGCAGACCACATCCATGTTTCCTCTTGTCTGTCTTCCAGAAAAGCAGGAGTCTGCCAGACCAGTCAGAACTGGTCACTTCGGTAAGGGGAGGAGGAGGCAGCTACGAGGATTCAGAAAGGGCACTGGAAGGATGCTTGTCCTGAAGATGCCGTCATATGGCTCATGTCCCTGCTGCTCTCTTGACTGGAATATTACACAACAGTTTTGAAAAAGTTGCTTTTGTGAGAAACTGAGCAAAAAGTCCGCAGGGGTCACTTCTTGGAGCTACACACGAGACTGTATATATTATACTGTATTCAACAGGGAGGTGGAGAATACTGCCCTCTTTATAATGTCATTTGGTACACTGGTTATAGCTGTTTATTCAGTCATGGTGTCCCAGTAGCCGACTGTGTTTGAAATACACTGACATTCTTTTACTGTTGTTCTCATGTCAACTTCTTTCCATAGCCTTCTTGCTAGGTTCCTTCTACCCTGAGATTAATTCCCTTTACTCTCTTACAATATCAATTATATTTTCATTGTAAAGAGAACCCTTCCCTTGGGGCTGGAGAGGTGGCTTGGAGACTAAGAACACTGGCTGCTCTTACAGAGGACTAAGTTGTTCCTAGCACCCACATGATGGCACACTACCTCCTGTAACTTCAGTCCCAGGGGATCTGACACCCTCTTTTGACATCTGTGGGCATTGTACACATGTGGTGAACAGATATACATTGTAGGGAAAGCACCTATACATTCAAAATTAAAAAAAAATTTTTTTAAAGAGAGAACCCTTCCCTGGTTTTTCAGATTATTTCAGGTTTCTTGTCTTAAGAGATAATAAAACATCAGTTCCATGTGTAATAGCCATAATTTATCACTTAGATTTTTTTTATGTGATTCTTTAATGCAGGCATATTTCTTCTCTAAACTCTGGGAATTGGGTTTTTGTCTTTAGCCACTGCACATGGTATTAGTCAACAATGAGTCCATGTCAGACATAAAGGTACTGCCTTCCTTCCTCAGCTGATGTTTGTCTTTGTATATAGCATATAGACTATTGTTGAAGGACTTGGTGTATAGGACAGGAGACTAAAGTCCCAGCACAGATGTGTAACTTATGTCTTCTTTCCAAACTGTGAGTGAGAATTTTTCTCTGAGTGCCTTAAAATAAACTTCTTTCTGGTCAAGGAGCATTTATTGGAGGATGTGATAGGACATGATTAAGCTGGGTGGCTGTGCATTTTAATGGCTAAATTGACCAAAGAGCCACTTGAGGCTCTGGCTTCTTATTTCAGACAGATGACCAGTCTTTAATTGGAGCTAAAAATTCTTTTGACTTACTAGAGTTGTGTTTTATTTTCCATGATTGGCAGACTTCTCTGTTGTCAGGCTTTTCAAAAGTAAGGTCCTGTCTGTGTGAGTGGCTGTGACCTGGTGATTAGAATGACCAGTAGCCTTAAGTTGCAGAATCTACTGCAGCTGGTATCGGAAGGGTACTTGATAGCATCCGGAAATTGTGCTTAATTATTTTTACGAAGCTGAGCACCTACTCATGGTTCTGGCACTGGTGGAAGCAATGCAGTCAGGGGAGGTGCTCAACAACTGCAGGGATGTTGAGATATAAGGCCATGGCTGTTGCTGTTTTCCATTAACTTATAAATCAGTCTAGAGAAATTATGGAACTTTCACTAAGTTGCTGCAGAAAAATCACAGGCCTGCAAAGTGTTTGTTGTGGGAACTGTGTGGCGTCCAAATTATAGTGCATCATTCTGTTACCCAAATCGTGCACAGGTGTACTTGCTTCATGGAAACTGCTTTGCATATGAAACTCCTGGGGGAGTCTTAAGAAATAGCTTTTAGTGTGTAAGAAATTATACTAGACCCCAGTCTGCCCTGTCTACATAGCCTGTCAAGAGACTGACTACCAAAGACATACCTCATTTGCCAGTAGATGCTAATTTGAATTCAGCACAAATGATGCACTTTGGTATCATCCAGCTGGAGTTTTACAGGGTACCAAAGATGTTCTTTTAGATTTCCCAATGGTGGATTTTGCCTTTGTTGAATTTTGTACTCTGTAGATTTATGTTTTTACACACTATCCATCCATGTATTTACATACTCATTTATCTTTGTCATTACTGTGAACAATAGTGATAGAAAATAGTATAAGACAGTTTAACCAGATGTACAGCAATATTTTCCAGCAGAAGTGTGCATTAAAATCATCTGGTAAAGATTTAAAAAAAAAGTGGAAGCCCAGCATTTTGAATTTATTTGTTTAGGCAAAGTATCAGGCATACTCACTATCATTGGGTTTTCAAATGAAGAAGACACAATATTCAGGGACTTGCAGCTGACAATTTTGAAGTATTCTTTCTTAGAAATCATGGTTTTGGTTTGTTGCTATTGAAAATAGTTTTGTCTTAAATTGGCTTTGTTTTTATTTCCATAAAGAATTTTTTAAAAATATGTGTTTCTTCTTCTCAACTCCCCACCCCTTACAGGGGCAGAATTACCAGGACAAGTGATCTCCATGGCAGCTTCTACTCTTGCAAACTTGGCCATCTCCATCACAGGGTATGAATCAAGCGGTGAGGACCAGCCCTCCACTCAGCCTGCAGGTGACTGACGTCATAAGAGTGCTCAGAATCATTCTAGAAAGTGAGATAGAAGTAGGAATAGTGAAGAAGGAGGCTGGCAGCACAAAATGGCTTGCTGGTCCTCCACTATTTTTACACCATAATCTTCATGTGGGTCTCCCCCGCCCCCCATGCTTCTGATTATTTACCTTTTTGGATTTCCTACCTTGGTTCTTTCCCTTGCCTCTTTAAAATACTTTTTTTATGTCTTGCACTTATACTGTTTTTCTCCCCTTAGTGTCCCAGCTACCATTCATAGTTCTACCCTAACTCTGTGCTCTCCTTATCTTGTTTTTTTTTTTTTATTTTTATTTTTTTATTTTGTGTTCCTTTTCCAGCCAGTTCTACATTGTTTTGTACTATTTTTTTAATTTGTTTTTTTTTTTTTTTTGTTTTTTTTTTTTTCTTCCCAACTCCCTGCCTTCAGTGGGGTATTTTTCTTTTCTACATTTTGTGCATTCATTTTTTATTTATTTATTTATTTATTTTTACCCCCTCTGGCATTCTTTCTGTTGTCTCAGAGTACAAGTATAATTTGAAAGCCTTATGCTGTATATATTTACTGGCTTCCCAAAGCAGGCCCTCTGGTTACTCTGTAGGGCCTGGTAGATTCATACCATGTTTGGAGCCATACCATACCATACTTTCACAGAGTTCAGAATTGTGTAAGTCTGTCTCAGTTTGTGCTAAGACGCCTATTAGTGCTTGGGATAATTAGAGGTGGAGAATATTATAGTAGCTCCCCCCTCCCCCGCCCCCTGCCTTTTTATGTAGTGTGTATGGTCATTAAATGTGTGTGTTGTGTGTGTATATGTTCACAGTGTGTGTATATGTTCACATGTGTGTAGAGGCCAGAGTTCCGTCTCAGTATTTTCTTTCCATAGTCACTGTTTAAATTTCGAAGCACCTGGAACTTACCATTAGACTTGGTTTGTTTGTCAGCAAGCTCCAGAGATTTCCCCATCCTTACTTTCCCTGCACTGAGATTGCAGACACATACTGTAGCTCTTTTTTGTGGGTGTTGGCTATCTGAACCCAGGTTCTTGTGCTTATGTGCCATGCTCTTTACCAGTTGAACCATCCCTTCTATCCCCTATATAACAAGCTCTTCTTGAAGAACTAATTTAGTATATGTGTTAGAGAAGGTATAATTTAGGAGAAAGCCATTCAGTAGTAGAAACACATACTGTTCTTGTACATGAAACCATGTTTCCAAAACAGAGATGGTTGATACTTAGGTTACAGAGTTACTGTTCTGCCAGCATTTATCATTACCACTGACCTGGAGTTTCCAGATCAAGCAGGCAGAGCAAAGACAAACGAAAAGCATGTTGTCATCATCTTCACTGTTACTCTTGACCCATGAGCACAGACACACAGGCAAAACATCCATACAAATACAATAAAAATGAATCTCAAGAAGTACTTAACTTAAAAGGAGAAAATTTGCTGTCTCCCAGAAAATCTGATTTGCCTAGATCAAAACCCTGCTAGCAGATGGTAGTTTCCATAAGTTTGTTTCAGTGCAAATCTTCTGCGATCCTGCTACACATAGCAGTGAAGTATCGTTTATATTGTTCTTTTCTCATGTGGACTAAGACAGTATGTGACTTTATATCTTTGCATTTTTTAGAGCCCACAGACAGGGGCGAGCCGCCCCCAGCATTGTCCGCTTCTTCATCCTCTTCCCGTTCCTCACCTTCTTCCCCTTCACCTACCTTGGGCAGACAGAGGCCTGAGATGGGGACATTTCTCAGAAAGAAGAAAACGAGTGACATTTACTTCGTGTCTCTCGTGTGGGCCATCATTGCTGTCCAGCTCTGGCTGAATCTGTGGATCGTGCAGCTGCTGCCGGTGCCTGTTGCAGGTTGTTATTTGGTTAAGTATGGTTTTATCTCCTTTCCACAGACTTTTTTCTTCTTTTCTTGTGGTGGGTTTTGAATATTTGATAGAATTTTATTTCTATATTACTTAAAATAGTTGTATGTTTGCATTTAGGTCTTGAGAAAAGTATTTATTTTTATTTTATGTGTATGAGTGTTTGCTGAATATGTGTGCCTGTAGTCAAAAAAGGGTATTGAATCCTCTGGAACTGAGTTTCAGTTGTGAGCCACATGTAATTCTCTATAGCCCATGCAAGAGCTATAGAGAATTACAGGACAGCCAGGAATACATGGAGAGACCCTGTTTCAAAACCAATTTAAAAAGGAAAAAAACCTAATGAAGGAAATTTTGAACTGTTAGGTCATACTGACTGTTTTACTTTCCTACTGTTGTGACAAAACATCATGACTAAGGCAATGTGTAAAAGAGAGCATTAATTAGAGGCTCGTCATCATTTCAGAGGACTGGAGTCTATGACCTTCGTGGTGGGAAGCATGGCAGCAGGCAGGCAGATGTGGAACTGGAATAGTAGATGAGAGCTTTCATGTTGAGAGAACAGACATGAGGCAGAGAGAGACAGAGACAGGCAGGCAGGCAGGCAGGCAGGTAGGTAGGCACACACAAACACACAATATGTACTCTGGGACTGGCATGGGCTTTTGAAACCTTAAAGCCTACCTCTAGTGCCTACTTCCTCCAATAAGGCCACACTTCTTAATCCTTCCCAAACAGTTCCACTAACTTGGGGCCAAGCATTTAAATTTATGAGCCAGTGGGATTCATTCTCATTGAAACCACCACATTGATCCTGCAAATTACAAGGTTGGGGTTAAGGATATTGGTCCCAGGAGGTAGGGACATTATAGTGGAAAGAAGCAGTTACATAGGTCCTCCCTCACTAATGAGTAACCCTTCTTCCGGCCTCTTCCTAGTTGGCTGTAATAGTTGGTTTCTCTGTTGAACAGAGACGCCTCTGTTCAGATACACAGAGCAGCATCTCATGAGGAGACAGGAGCACAGTTGAAAAATACTCCCTGCAGTGGTACAAAGCCCCTGGGGAAGAGCAGCTGTAGTTGACAGGGAATCAGTAAATGTCAGGGCTCAGTTTTCCTTAGTGAGGCAGAGCTGTGAAGGCCTTTGCAGTTGATGATGATGTTTATAGGCTGGACAGTGAGCCCTGACTCACTCTGTGATTCAGCTCCAAAACCAGGATGATGTTTAGCTAGTGGGGTTTCCTTGAAAGCATGCCTGATGTGGTGGTTTGAATAGGAATGGCATCCTTAGATTCATGTGTTTGAATGCTTGGCTCTTAGGGAGTGACACTGTTAGGGTGTGGCATTATTGTAGGAAGTGTATCGCTGGGGCAGACTTTGAGGTCTCAGAAGCTCATGACAGGTCTAGTGAGTCTCTACCTCTTCCTGCGGCTTCAGATGTAGAACTCTCAGCTCCTTCTCCAGCACCATGCATGCCATTATGCTTCCCACCATGATGGTAGTGCAGTAAACCCCTGAAACTGTAAGCCAGCCCCAAATAAATGTTTTCCTTTGAAAGAGTTGCTGTGGCCATGGGGTCTCTTCACATAAGAGGAACCCTAATAGAGACACCTTGGCCACCAGTTCTGTTACCTGTGGTTTCCTCCCGTCACCTCACCACCTCTCTCCCCCAGTTCCTTTCTTGTATGATCTTGTTTTAGTATGGCTTTACTGTTCAGAGTGGAAACTAAGGAACTTTTTCATGTTCTCCCTTGACATGTGGTCGTCTCTTCTCTGTAGTCTGGATAATCAAGAAGCTCGTGATTCACTTTGGAGTGGTAGGCTTCCTGGAGAAGCGCTGTCACGTGTGGTGGCAGGTTATCGAGTGCTTCCTGAAGGAACGGCAGGAGGCTTTAGCACCGTGGCCAATTATCGGGCTTGGAAAGTTCTTACTAAAAGTTGATAGCAAGGTATTGTATGATTGGCTACTTCCGTGGATTTTATGTGTTCCATGCCTGAAATGATCCATTTCATAACATGTTGTTGATAATGCACTTCATATCTAGTTCTCCATGAAAATTTAAGGGTTAGAATTCTGCTTCACATGAGGATAGGGTGGACTTAAATGAAATACAATTGTGGTTATTTTTTTTTATGAAGGAGAGAACACCTAGATTGACTTCTCTTGATAATGACCAGAATGAAATCCAGAGAGCTAAAGGGACTTGGTTAGGATTAGGTAATGAGATGGTGGCTCAGGGTGGGGATGTTTTTGGGGTGATTCTTGTTTGTTAGATACTGTGCTGAGTTACAGGAAAACTTAACCAGTCCTGGACTGCCAGAGACCGCTCGACTTACTGCCGAGAGGTGGTAATTTCTGAGAACTTAGTGGTTAAATTGGTTAAAGGACATGGAATCTAAATCTACACTCCACCTTTGGCTCCCACTTTGGTTATTTAGTAGCCCTATGACCTTGGACAGATGGCTTGCTTAACTTCTCTGTGCCTTGGTTTCATTATCAATGAAATGGGTGTAATAGCACTTACCTCATAATATGGTTGTATGTGCTGAGTTCATATAGGCAAGATCTTATGTGTCAGGTATATTGAGTGTGACTACAGTTTGTATAGAGAAGTATCCTTCTCTGTGCCTTGGTTTCATTATCAATGAAATGGGTGTAATAGCACTTACCTCATAATATGGTTGTATGTGCTGAGTTCATATAGGCAAGATCTTATGTGTCTGGTATATTGAGTGTGACTACAGTTTGTATAGAGAAGTATCTGTGTGATACAGTGATAACGAAGGGAAGCCTTGAGGAAGCCAGCAGAGCAAGCTGAGCACACGCAGGCATTTATTAGGTAGAGCGCCTGGCTGTGCAGAGGCTCTGCAGGAGTGAGGGCAAGGCTGCTTAGGTGCTTAGGTGTTAGAGCAATGCCTGTGGTTGTCATTTCAGCTATCCAATTGTAAAGTAGCGTTGTGTTAAGCTCTGTAATGCACTTTCTTCCTCTCCTTTCCAGTCAGCTTCCTCCCTGCTCTGAGAGACTTTCTCTCCATACTGTTGTTGCATTCTCTAATGATATCCCACTGTTCTTATCTTCTCTCTCACCTTCCCCTGTCCTCCAGCTCTGGCACTGGCTAAATAAGAAGGTAATAAACATGTGGGTGTGGTTTTCACTACTGAATTTTATACCCCTCAGCATCTCCTTTCTCATCCTGTGTTTCTGACCATATGTCAAACTAAGATTTGTTTTAAAATTCTAACTATAAGCTATGGAAGGTCGTGGAATATGAATTCTGCCATAGTCATTTGCTAAATCCTCCACAAAGCTCTTAGGCTGTGAATGGGCCCCTTTATTCAAATATTTAAGAAGTTTTGTCTCATAGCCCTTCTGTCCATAGAATTTATTTCCTTGCTTTTTCTCTTTATGTGGCAACTTTGGTCTCTTTGATTTTCTTTTCTTTGAGTCAAGGTTTTGCTCTGTAGGCCAGATTAGCTTCTCTCCTCCTGCCTCTGTCTCCTAAGTGCTAGTATTGTGAGCATCTATCTACCACCAAACCCACTGCGGGTTCCTTTGGTTTGTGAAGCACATTAAGGTATAGTTACAGTAGAACAAAGAAACTCTTTATTACTACTTTTTCTATAAATGACACAGAACGTTTTAAAACTGACAAATCTGTAAAACACTAGTAGAATTTGTCTATTTTTTAAAAAAACAAAAATTATTTGTCTTAGCTTGGGCTTATATTGTTGTGATAAAACACAACTTGGAAAAGAAAGAGTTTATTTAAGCTTACATGTCTCAGTAACAGTCCATCATGGAGGAATACTGCTTACAGGCTTGCTCCTCCTGGTTTGCTTAGCTTGCTTTTTTATGTAACCCACTTGCCCAGGGGAGACACCACCCACAGTGGGCTGGGCCCTCCTACATCAGTCATTAATCAAGAAAATGCTGCATAGGCTTGTCCACAAGTCAGTCTGGTGGGGACATTTTCTCAATTGATGTTTTCTCTTTTCAGATGACTCTAGACTGTGTCAAGGTGACAAAAATTAACTAGGATTCCAATATCCCAGAGACAAATTCTCTTTTTATTTTATTTTTATTTTTATTTAAGCAACCTCTAGCCATGACCTATATCATCTAATTTTGTGTTTTATGAGTCATGAGGTTTGTCTGTAGGAACTGCTTTCCATAAATGGTATGACATTGTGATAGGCACATTTCATATAAATTTCTAAGGCCGAGCTACATATATGAGGAATACTGTGCCTCAGACATTTAGTCAAGATCGAGCAGTGTGTGACTGGCTTTGGAATCCTTAGGACAGCTTTGCAAGAGGTGGCATCATGTCTGTGTGTCCTGTTTAAACACAAGCAAGACTTAGGTTCAGTCAGAATAATGTAACAAACTTTAAAGATGTGGAAGTAGATCAAAGTCACATTTTAATTTTCAGTTTTTATTTACTCATATTTATTAATTTATCCAGCATTTGTTTTTGTGGTGCTGAGGGTCAAATTCAGGCCTTGAGCATGGCAAGCTGTCATACACTGCTAGGCCAAGATTTCTGTACTTTTAAATGTACTCCCCATCCCACTGAAATGAAGAAATGGGAGACTTGACAATACCTTAGGTTTTTAAACTGGATTGCAAGTAAACAGTGTATAAAATTTTTTGTCTACTTCATCCCATGTTGATGTGGCTGCATACTTCCTCATTCCTTATGAACTTGGTGTCAGGAGATAAATATAATGTTTATCTATCATCTACCTTTATTTATGTAGACATATAAATAGAGAGTATGACACACATTGTGTTAACTTTAATCAAAGTAAAGTGATTATGTCTCCCCAGTTGGTATGTATTGAAATGAATTGTCCTCAAGATAAGATAAAAAGAAGAATTAAAGTTGTTAAGTTTAATTTGTTCTGCCCTCAGTGGACTAAATGAGTTGGGAAACCCAATTTATGAGCCTAATGTATAGCTGAAAAGCAAAGTTAGTTTTAAAAGATTCCTAAGGGAGCAAGTAACTGCTGTCATTAATTTTGTGTAGCGTGTTCAAAACATTGGGGTGTACTTGGGATGCAGTTGCCTGCGTTTCTGTGTGTGCTCTAGAGATATCATAAGGATATATGATTTTTTTGTTGTTGTTGGTTTTTTAAGACAGGGTTTCTCTATATAGCAGCCCTGGCTGTCCTGGAACTCACTCTGTAGACCAAGCTGACCTCTAACTCAGAGATCTGCCTGCCTCTGCCTCCCGAGTGCTGGGATTAAAGGCGTGAGCCAATAGCACCTGTCTGTGATACTTTTTTAATAGCTTGATAAACTAAGCCAGTTGTCTTAGAAATTTTAGAGTAGGGCTTAGTGTAATGAATTTTTAAAAAGGTTAAGAGCACTGGCCGCTCTTTCAGAAGTCCTGAGTTCAATTCCTAGCAACCACATGGTGGCTCAGAACCATCTGTAATGACATCTGCTGCCCTCTTCTGGTATTTGTGCAAGCATACATGCAGGCAGAACATTGTGTACATAATAAATAAATAAATCTTTAAAAAATCTTGGTCATATTTGAAATATTTAGCATGCCATTTTAAAATGTTCTTCTTTTAAAAACAAAACCTTAAATATTATTACTGGCCGTCACCTAAAGATTTGAGCAATTCATAGAGACCATGTGTGCTCCACAGCCCAACAGTGACGGTGACAGTTTGGTTGACTTTGCTTATTGTGAGCATGGGGAAGAACAGCCTCTTTGGAAAGAAAGTGCCTGGCATTCCTATGGAGACCCCAGCTTCCTCTGTCCATGTTTCTCTCTGCTCTTGTTCACTTGGACACACAGCAGTTGCTTCTTTTCCTTCGTTACTGTCTTGATTGTTTGAAATGTGTATGTGTTTTTTCCGTCCGTCCGTCCGTCCGTCCATCCATCTGTGCACTGTGTACATGTCTGGTACCCCCCAGAAGACATCAGATCCACTGGAACTAGAGTTACAGACAGTCGAGCTGCCTTTTGGGTGCTGGGAACTGAACAGGGTCCTCTTCAGACCACCCTTTAATATATGGTGGGCTGGAAAGAACAAGAGTCTCCAAAGTCTTAAGCAAGTACTTTGTACTTAATCTGACAGAATTAGAGTTGGGAAGATTCTACTCTAGCTTAAAACTATGAAGCCTGGTTTTATAATTCTGGTGGGCATATTTTCGGAATGCTGTGGTTTGTATGTTAATAATACCTAATAGGAAGTTAGGGCTCTATGCTTTCCCACTAGATCATTTTCATTTAAAAATAGGCTTTTAAGGATACTTCCTACATTACCTTCAGAAACTGTTAATTCCTGGAAACAAATCTGGCTGTAACTCTGAATTACTTTGTGTTTGTTATACAAGCTGTACTCCTGGTTTCCTGGGTTTTGGAGCTGTAGAAAGAGGAACGAGGCAGCCCTTTCCTTGGGGGGCTACCTGAGGAGGTCTAGAGTTCAGCTGCTTCCTGATGGCAAAACTTCTCAGTTCTCTGATTTATAATTTAACTTCAGAGTAAGACACCTGACCTTCCATAACTTAGAAACCTGCCCTTCCTTCTCCTTTTTTTTTTTTTTATTATTTTTTTAATTTTTATTTCTGCATTGTCCCTGATGCTTTGGTAGCATGCATTGAAGCTTAACTCTTCTGTTTGAAGCTTTGAGTGTCAACATTGTAGTTAACATTTTGTGTCTGAGTTCACTATGGCACTAAATGAAGGGCAGTGTCCTTCATGGAAGATGTATGAAGAAATAAACTTGTAAAATTTGAGGTGTTTTATAAAAAAAAAAATGTTGTTTGTAGGTATTTAACTCACTGTGTAGAGAGTACAATTTCAATTTAAATTGGGAAAACAGCACTATTGCAGCTCACTCTTGGGTTGAAGGGTGCAGTATGGCATATTAGCAATATTGATCTAATTAAATCTAATTTTGAATTTTAAATGGTGCTTTGCATGGCAGGAAGTGTAGAAGTCTATCATTGTTGCACATTTTGAAAACAAAAAGTGTTTAAGATGTAGGATTATTGAGGTTGTAAAAGGCGAGAGAGATTCTAGCAAAGATAGAATATCAAATACCATTTTAAGGAGAGCATAATTTTAACTATTGGTTAAAGAACAGCTACTATCTTGAGGATTAATGTACATCACTGAGTTAAAATCATGTCATAAAGTTTATGTTTTCAATAGAATAGAAACTTCTGGTGGAATAGCAGGACTTTTAAAAGCATTTTATTGTGAATCTTTAAGATCTAAAAGTCCCGGGGCTGGCGATATGACCCATTTGGGTAAAGGCATCTTTCACCAAGGGTAGTGACCTGCGTTCAGTCTGTGAAAGCCACATGATTGAAGGAGAAAGCCTACTCATGCAGATTGTCCTCTGACCTCTATACTCATGCTTGTGTGTAACCCCAACTAAATAAATACTTAACTTTTTTAAAATTTAAAAGCCTGCATAACACATTCAGTTAAAAAACAAAACAAAAAAAAGCTGTTCATCTACTGTTCACCTCATTAGAACTGCATCCACCTCCCAAAACCTAACTGGGAGCTGGTACTCTGAATTCGCTATTGCCTTAACATTTACATGTATCAGCAATTACTGTCTTTATCACCCTAATGTGATGAAAGTAAAATGCATTTGGAATTTATTGCTGCCTGTTTTTGCTCCTAGTTTTTGTATAGTTTAGGAGATGACCATTACATGGAACATACATATTCTCTAAAGCCATCTGTGTTGGCTAATAATAAGAGCTTCATGAGACTTAAGCTCAACCGATGGACTGTCATCATGAGGTCTCAGACTTAGAGATTGAAATGTGGATGTAGCATAGTAAGAATTCAGGGGTACCTGTGGATATTGTTCTGGTTGACTGTCTTTTTTATAGCTATGACAATAATGAACTCTCCACATCACAGCAACAATTAATACTGTTAGTTAATTTTCTCCAGTTAATTTGCTTATAGCTTTTACTGCTTTAATAAGTATGCTATAGTTTGCTTTGCAATGCTGAACATCCTGTATTTGTGATATTTGAATACATACAAATGTTTATTAAGTAATATTTTGAAGATAAGTAATCCTATTTTTTCATTTCCATGCAGATGATCATCTGGCTGGAGAAGATGTTAGATAAAATTATTAGCATTTTCATCATATTCTTGCTAGTAATAGGAACCCTTCTTTTAGCCCTTCTCCTGACTGCAAAGGTAAATAAAGTACAGCAACTGGTTGTCTTGTTATAACAAAGGCCTTGTTGTTAGAATTGCATATGCAGAAGAAGCTAACAGAAGCAAATGGAAAATGTTGTTTGGCTTATCAAAAGTACCTGTATCCACTAAAGTATTCCTGTTTTGTACATTAATAATTTTGCTAGTATGTTTTCTTTTTAAATCTCTTTTGCACATATTTATTTTGTCATCAAGCCTTCAGTAAAATTTGAGGTTTTAAAAAAAAAGGAATCCTGAAAATAATCCTCCCACACCCCAAGCTGGCTGCCTTAAACGTAAGAGGTTTCTGACTCCATGACTCCTAAGCTAATTAGTGCAGTGTCCCCTCCTTCCTTATCTCTCTGGATTCTGGTGTTGATGCCTTCTGCTGGCACTGCAGGCGCAGGCCCAACTCCTGCCTTGGTCTTCTGAGTCTCCGTGTACAGGCGTGCCAGTGGTGAGCCTGCCCTCTGAATTCCTGCTTTAGCTCCTTCCCTCCGGTCCCTGCTCTTCCTTCCTGTCTTATGTCTGGTACTTATGTCTGGTACAGTTCTACTTGCCTGTTTTTGTCCTTGTTGCCTGTTCTTTTGGTGTCTAATTTGAAATGCTATCCTCTGGCCATGACATGGCTATGTTCTTAAGTCAGACGCATAGGAGACCCTCAGAAGTATGTGAACACTAAACTTCCTTCATGAAGGGGAGAGAGGTCTTACTAGCCACACATGGCAGCGCACATAGGGTCTTCTTCTTCTTTTCTTTTTTTTTTTTTGCTTTTTAGATTCCTCCAGTATAAGTTTTGTTTCCTATTTCCATCTCATAGAGAAAGGCATTCCCCAAAGCACAGCAGCATTTCATCTTCACAGTGATGTGCTTTGCTGAGGGTAGTTTCTTATACTCCTTCAGTGCATTTTATCTTAATTTATCTGAACTCTACTTGACTCCACTCCTAGATTTTGGTATTCCGTTTTCACAAGATTGTGCAGCATACCTGAAATCATGGGTATCTAACAGTCTTGCAGAGACTTGTTTAGTAACTGTCACCAGTGGCAGCAGGTTGCTGAAGTATTTCGTTGTGCTTATCATCATGGGCTGTCTTTACTTGGAAATTCTAGTCTTCAGTCAGGTTCATTATGGTTTATTTAGTTTTACCCCTGGCAACCCACTCTATTAGCATTTGTATCTCTTTCAGTACCTGTGCTGTTCCTGTCTGTTCTTTAGGTAGCAGTCACATATTGTCACTTCATGTACACTGTGTAGGCATGAGCCCTTCCTGTGTTTTTGTCATGTTTTACCCCAGATTGCCGTTATGCCGGCCTCTAGTACTTTTCAGAGAGATCTTTATCTCTTGGTGGTTTGACTTTTCTGTCCTTTTGTCCTTCTCTGTTTCTCTGCATGGGCTCTTTCCATCTCAGTTATGCCCATCTGTCAAGTTCCTTATTTATTTTGTGCTGCAGTGAGATTTTGCTTCCCTCAGCTTCATTAAAGGGTACTGAACCATTTCTTTCTTGTCTGCTGTTTAAGTGGACTGAACCTTTGAGGTTATCTGGCTTGTTTTCCTTTAATAAAGGAATCATTTTCTGGATTACCAAGACACTGTCCACTTACTTGAGTGTCTAATAGGTACCTCAAATGCCACACCAGAAACTGTTCTCATAGCCTTTCTGTTCTAGTGACAGTTACAATCTTCTAGCTCAGTGAAGGGCTTCAGGGTCAGTCTTGAGTATACCTTATGTTTTGAGTACATATCTACTTTGTCAGAAAATCTTTTTGGTTTTGACCTTGCCAGTATATCCTAGGGACAAGGGTAGACTGAGGCTGTCTTGTAATTTCCTGTCCATAGAAAACAGTATCAAGTCCTTATCAATGCCACTTAAAACCTTTGGAAAATGTATCGGTAATTCTTAGAGTCATGTTGACTTTGAATTATTTTGCAGCAGAACTGCAGCTTTTTCTAAAGGAGTTGTTCTATTGTTATAGATACAGCATGACCAAGGCGACACTTAAAAAGGAAAGCATTTAATTGGGGGCTTGATTACAGTTTCAGAGGTTTATTCTATTATCATTATGGATGTAGAACTACATAGAACCATATCAGTGGTTTATTTGTCTGTGTATCTCACCCTGCACAGTTACTGTGTTAGCTCACAGTCTTGGTATAGCTATGAAGATGCATAAGTATGCACATAATCTGCCCGTGTGTATATATTTCTGAATTAGGTGTTTATGTGTATGAGTTAAGTATTTGGATTTTTTTTTTTAAGGCAGTTGAGCTTCTTGAAGGCACAGAAAGTATATATGTATACTTTCAGTATCTATCATAGGACTTTATGTATAACAACTTGTAAGTCTTCACTTCTAAGTTAATAAAAACCATGCTATATAATTAATAATTAATAAAAACCATGATATATAATTATTTGATTTTAGAAAAGTAAAAAAGACATTTTTAATTAGGTTTATTGCTTACTGATTTTTTTTCTCTTATTACCTATATTACAGGTACATCAAGAAAGTGTACACATGATTGAAGTCACAAGTAGTCTGATTAATGAAACCCTAGCAAATCACCCAGAGTGGGCAAAGTAAGAATACTGTTTGGAAGAAAGATATACTTGGGTGACCAAGTTTCAGCATCTGTGTGCATGGAACACTGTTCACTGATGTAGCTACATTGGAAGAGAAGAAATATGGTTTGCCAAAGCTTTGATAAAGTAGAGTAATGTAGGGAGTAGGAGCTTAAGATTAGGGACAGCTGATACTACTCTGAGGGTCAGACTGACCTAACCTAACACTCAAGACACTCTTGCCTTAGACTCCCAAATAATGACATTGCAGGTACATATCCTCATGCATGGCTCTACCTTTTAATTTATTGGCATATTCTGTTATTATTTTTTTTCTTCTTATGAAAGAACATTTTTCTAGACATCTTGACTTTAGTGGCTATTGAAAGCAATCATCTTTTTGTTATGATTGATTACCTTATACATACAATTCCATGAAGCTGCTAAGAATTGAGGATTGTAATTGTGTGCTGACACTTTTCCATGTGCCAGCTTGGTAGCACGCATCATATTTGAGCCTCAGGAAAATAAACTCATAGGTATTATTGCTTTGGTCTTTCAATGTGAATCATGGATAATTGAAGCCAGAACTATTAAATTTATGAATGTCAGTATTTGGCATATAACATGGATGGACAGTTTGGGGAATATACAAATACTTCTGGAAGTATTGCATATATTATGGAAATACTTTTGGAAGGCATTGTATATATGAAAAGGCTTTGATTAAGGTATATTGTGCAGTCTATTTAGCTGTGAGGGTTTGCACAAGTGAAACTGAATACTGCAGTTCTTAGCATGGCTGGAGCTTTGTGAAGAGGCTCTGTGTCAAAAGATTGATGGATGTAAGATTGAAAATAATTAGTCCACCCTCTTAATTTCTGGATTCTTCTCAGTTCTGCAATTCCTTAGACCTGTGGGTCTTAGATAGACACTTTCAGGGCTTCTTAGGGCACACATTTCTCTTTAGGGTCTGGGATTGGACTCAAGCATTTCATCTCTAACAAGCTCCCAAGCAGCTTGGGTACTGGTTGTCCATGACCCATACTTTCAGAATCTTGTCAGATATTGAATCTCTCCTCTGTACTGACTAAGCAGGCATCTTAGTTAGGGTTTCTATTGCTGTGAAGAGACACGTGACCATGGCAACTTTTATATAGAAAACATTTCATTTCGAGAGCCTTCTCACAGTTCCAGAGGTTCAGTCCATTATCGTTATGACAGGGAACCTGGTGGCATAGTGCTGCGAGTGCTACATCTTGCAGGCAACAGGAAGTCAACTGACTGTCACACTAAGGGTAGCTTGAGCAAGAAACCCCAAAGCCTGCCCCCATAGTGACACACTTCCTCCAACAAGGTCACACCTCCTAATAGTGTCATTCCCTTTGGGGAACATTTTTTCCAAATCACCACATTCCATTCCCCCAAAGGCTTATAGCCATATCATAATGCAAAAAATACATTCAGTCCAACTTCAAAAGTCCCCATAGTTTGTAACAGTTTCAAACTTCAAAGTCCAAAGTCTCCTCTGAGATGCATGACAATCTCTTAACCCTTTCTTGAAAATCAAAAAACAAATTACATATTTCCAACATATAATGGCACAGGATATATATTACAATTCCAGAACACAGGGAAGGGAGTAGTACACCAGGGAAATACTGGATGAAAGTAAGACCAAAAACCAATTGGGCAAACTCCAAACTGTGTAATTCCATATTTGATGTCAAAATGCTCTTTAGTTTTTTATCTGTTGAGCTCTGTTGACTGCAACACACTTCTTTCTCTTGGGCTGGTTCCACTCACTGTTAGCAGCTTTCCTCGGCATATATCCCAAGGCTCTTGCATCATCTTGGGTTCTCTAAGGCAGTCCAGACTTCAGCTTTACTTAATGGCTTTTCTACTAGGTTTCTATTCAGGGAACTCTTGACACACGACTGGCCTTATCAGCTTTATTCCATAACTGCTTTTTTTTTTATACTTAACTCTAAATCCAGAACCATGTTGCTGAAGCTGCCAAGTTCTGCAGCTTACTGGGGCTGGAACATGGCCCCCTTGTTTAATTGTATCTTTACCAGCTTTCTGTTTTCTTTCACTGCTTAAGCTTTGCTGTTCTTGAATTTTCTCTGTAGACCAGACTGGTCTCAAACTCAGAGACTCATTAGACTCTGCCTTCCCAGTGCTGGGATTAAAGGCATGCAACACCACACCTGGCTCTAAACTTTCCTTTATTTCCTTTTCCCATGTTGGAAATTTAGATAGGGTAGGATCTTGCCCTGAGGTCACCACTCCCTTTATTCCATTTCTTAATCCATTTTTCTCTTTGAACATAGAATTTAGTTCTATTCCTTTCCCGGTACTCTTTCCTCCCCCCCCCCCCCGTAAAACTTTCATTTTGTAATTTACTCTGCTTGACTTGCCCCTTTTCATTATAAATCTTCATTAGACTTACCACTAATATCCACAGGACAGAATCTATGCTAAGCTTAGCATGAGATTTCTTCTGCCAAGGAAATTAATCCAAAATTCACTTTAGCCTCAGGCAGATTCTTTGACAAGGGCAAAAGGCAGCCATTTTCTTCACCAAAGTATCACAAGAATGAGCTCTAGGCAACATACTTAAAATTCTTTTCCTCTGAAACCTCTTGAGTGAGCCTCTGACAGTTCAAATAACTCTTAGCTCTGCTGTCTTCCATGCTCCTACTAGTATGGCCCATTAAACAGTGCTTAAAACATTCTACTACTTTCATAACCCAATGTACCAAAGTCCAAATTCCTCCAAACAAACACATGGTCAGGCATATCACAGCAATACCCCAGTCTCTAGTACCAGCTTCTGTCTTAGTTAGGGTATTTTATACTGTGAAGAGATGCCATGACCACAGCAACTCTTATAAAGAAAACATTTAATTGGGGTGCCTTGCTTACAAGTTTCAGAGGTTCAGTACATTATAATCATGACAAGGAGCATAGCACCATGCAGGCAGACATAGTGTTGGAGCTGAGAGTCCTACATCATTTTTTTTTTTTTTTTTTTAAGGCAAGAAGTCAACTGATTGTCACAATGAGGGAAGCTTGAGTAAAAGAGACCTCAAAACCTGCCCTCACAGTGACACACTTCTTCCAATAAGGCCATACCTTCTAATAGTGCCACTCCCTTTGTTGGCATTTCCTTTCAGACCACCACAGGTGACTACCATATGTGTAGGTGCAGAACAGAATGAAAAGGAGGGGGTTAGGAAGATAGGTCTGTATCCTGTGGAGAGATGGAAGGGAAATCTTGAGAGTTAGGATCAGGGTCAACAGGCCTTGGCATTAGATGTTCTCTGTGTTAATGATTGATCAATGATTTGTTATTGGTAGTTTTAGTTCAGAACATTGTAAGAAGAATATACTAAAAATGGACTTTTTCTATTTTCTCTGTCTTTTCTATCAGTTGGCTTCCTGAGGCTCAAGTGGTCCAAAGGGCCCTTAATTCTGCAGCTAACAATGTCTATCAGTATGGACGAGAATGGATAACCCACAAGGTAAGGAGTGGACCTTTCTCATGCCTTTCTCTGTGCAGGATTTTTACAGGAGTAACTTCTTCCTGTGATAGAGGATGTGTAAAGATCCTGTTTGGAGCAGTTTCCAAATGTATTTTTGAAATACATTCATATCTACAGGTGGACAGGTACCTTAAAATGGAGTCAAACTCTCAGAATATCATACTGAGCAATGCTACTGGCCTGAGTAGTCTTGAGATAGATCTGATTTATTTGTGTTTTAGGATAGAATGATCACAGAACTTGAGTGGTCAAATACGATTTTGTGGAGGAAGAAGAATTCATGCAAACATGTTGAGTCCTGTATCTGTTGCTCACTGTGCTTGGCAGTTTCCAGTTTCATTTAACATTCTAAGTTTCCTGTAGTACTTTGAACTAGTCTACCTGCCTTCCAGATGAGAACACAGGCTGGGCAGGCTCAGCGGATCCTGATGGCTGTGTGCTGTGTTTACTCCACACTGGTGACTGACTCTAAATCCCTGTTTCTTTCTGCTGTAGCTTTCTGTCAGTGTGTGTATGGCTGGAACTAGAGTAAGTGCTTTCAGGTGGTACTTGAGATAAACCCAGAGGAATGGCAGGTCAAAGAAGAGTGTATTTAAGAAAGTTATTTGTGGAGTGAAGATACAGAGGCATGAGTGTGCTTGTGCTTGAGATGAACTTGACTAAAGGGGACAGTTTTATGAAGGAGAAAGAGTGGTAGAGGAAAAGACACAGTTGTTGGACTTAAGGAATAGCTTTCTCAGTATGGATTTGCAGTATATCCCTCTCCTGGTATTGCCCAGATAATAAAATTAATTTCCAGCCTTAATATACCAACATAGTTAGGAACTACTACTTTGACAAGATTGAGGGCACTGAAATTTGTGCCTCCCAAATTGTATGAGCAATTCATTTATTGTTTAAAACTCAAAAACAGAGTATTGGAGAGATGGCTTGAGAATGGTTAAGAGTACTTCCTGCTCATACAGAGGACCTTGGTTGGGTTCCCAGGACCAGTTTGTTGGCTTACAACATTCTGTAACTCCAGTTCTGCAAGATTTGGCACCCTCTTCTGATCTTTGCAAGCACCAGGCATGTACTTGGTGCACACACATACATGTAAGCAAACACTCATACTCATAAAATAAAAATAAATCTTAAAAAACAATAAAATTCGAAACAGTACATCACAATTATAAAAATGTGCTCTATGTACATTCATTTCTGCCTATTAATCAAAGATGGGATCATTAAAAGTTGAGAGAAAATTTGTCAGTTCTGTTATGTCTGTCCAATATGGTATGATCAGTTGGCACATGATAATATTGGAAAAAATTGGTGATCCAGCAAAAGATGAATATATATATCTCAGAACTGTCATAGGAGAAAGAACCACTTGAAAGAACTTGCAGCTTTCTATAAATGTGCTATTTTCCTAAAAATACAGCATTTTGTTCTGATTTATAGATATAGAAGATTTTATTCTGACAATCTTGCCTTTTAGGTGAGAAGATAAAAAGAATTTTGGATAAATAATACATCTTAGGTTAAATAATTTTCAGACTACTTATAAAAAATATAGCTATTATAACCTTTTGTTCAAGAAGACTCTAAAAATGAAGGTAGTTGAGGACATTGATATCAAAAGTTACAAAGTATTTGTGGTTCTGACTTTGACAGAGGGGTAGTATATATTAGCCATCAAATGTCTAGTAAGTGGTAGATAGATCAACATAATATTCTGTGTATGTGTAAGTGATATGCAAATGTATGACTATCTATATATGCTTGTACAAGGGTGTGTGTGTATGTGTAAGGGAGAAGAGGGAGAGAGGGAGAAAGTTAGGGTAGCTTTTGAGTTTTGGTCCTGTAAGACTTGTAGAGCGTGGACCTTTACGCTCCCATTTAGGAAAGGTGACACCCCAAATCACTCACAAGAAGCGGTCTTGATGTAAACAGCATGAGGAGTTTTTACTCCAAGTGCACTGGGGTTGGTCCACAGTCATACGCCATGCAGGGGTAGATGACTGAGGACCTCTAGTGCAGAATTGAGATAGCTTTTATAGGATTTACATCACAGCTAACAAGGCCAGTTTCAAAGCTAGCCTGTTATTTTCACTAGGCCTAAAAGCAAGGTCATGGGATAGTTCAAAACTTGGAATGGTTAGTAAGGTTTCCTAGGTTAAAGAGATTTAGCACACCTGCAAGGTTAGGGGGTTTTCTTTCTCAAGAACCAGCGGGCTCAGTGGCCTTGTCCTTGAGCGGCTGGGAGAATGTACTTTCCAGTCAGGGAGTTATCTATATCTTATTGGCAGAAGCTCTTGTTTTCTCTGTCTTTTCCTTTTTTGCGATGAGTCCCGTCTTTAGTTATTAATTGTCTTTGTGGACAGGATGACCCTTAATAGTTCCCAGACTGTTGTTGTGGATAACAAAATTCTTCAGACACTAGGTGATTATGAATAATAATAATAATTTCCAGAAACCAGTCATCGTGACCAAGCTGTTTTATGTGTTTTTCTTTTTTTCTGAGCTTTGCATGCAGCTTGGGTGATTTTTAAGTACATACTGATGGACTTTTTCTAAATTTTTAACTTTTAGTGATCATTAGAGAGTTAAGCTGTATTTTCATCCTTTCAGTCCTTGCCTTTAAGGTGGTAAATTAGATGAATAAATGAAATACTGATAAATGTTACAATATGCATGAACACTGAACATATAATGCTGATAAAAAAAATACCAGTTTTTGGCTGGTGAGGTAGCTCAGTGGGTAATGCATTTGCTGTGCTTTTGAGCAGTAGCAAGTACATGTGGTTGAAGGTTGAGGAGGGCCTGTGTGAAGACAGGATGCCTGCAACAGAGGGTGACACAGTGAGCCAAAGAGGGCTTTAAATGATACTCAGGCTTTAGTGAGTTTTCTGATAGTAGTGCTAAGGGCATTTGATTCCAGCCTTCTTGTGTCTTGCAGAGTATATTATAGCATAGCAGGACAGTGTTCTGGGTCTCAGGTTGATGTTCCGCTGGGTTGACAGCACTATGGGTTTGTAGAGGGTTTTACATGTTACTATACAATATTATTTTTTTTAGCCATGGTGTTTTAGAGTCAGTCATTGTTCTACTGGGAGCCAGAGTTCCAAGCAAGATAGCATAAGGTAGTGCTTCATTGCACTGATGATCATGCTGTGGACAGTCTCCCAGAAGCTGACTAAGCAAGCTAGGCCTTTTCTGGTTAGGGGATGTCAGAAGTTGATGGGGTAGGGTAGGGTAGGAGGCCTGTTAGTGTCTGACAGTCATGTCCTAAGAGAAGTAAATAAAGGGAATGTGTGTGTTTCTGCTCAGCATCTGCTGTGAGGTGTTCTCTGTGTATCGGTCACAGAGCCTACACTTGAAGGAACATTAGAGAACTTCATTTTGCAAGACAGTCTTCATTGTATAGAGCAGTATGACTTGGAACTTAGTCCTCCTGCCTCAGCCTCCCTAAGGCTGGGCTTGCTGGGATACATCTCTATGCCCTGAATTAGGCAATTTTAGTACTGGCTTTGCACACCTAGCTGTGACCTTGAACTTCCATAGACACTTTCTAAAACTTCCTGGACTGACAGAAGAACAAACTATTGAGTTGCTGGTCTGCACTTAGGGTATCATAATGTACTCTGTCATTGAGCTAGGTCCCCAGACCTACAAAGCCATTTTCTTTCTACTCTTGGGTGGTTGCAAAGATCATGTAGTATAGGTAAAACCCATTTAATTGTAAAATGCTTCTCAGAGATAAGTGGCTTTTATATTTAATATGAATAATTTGTGTCTGGTTTATGAGTAAATCATTTTAATAAAAGGTTAGATATTTATACTAGATTTGAGTGATAACTGGATCAAGTATTTATAAGGCTAACATTGAGTGGACAAAGAGGTGCCTAAGTGTGCATTATAAACCAGTTTGAAGAATTTGATTAAAGGAAAGAAGAACAAATGATTGGTTCTCATTTAATGCCTGCTAAATTATCTTTAAGGTTTTCAGTTAATTCATAATATCTTGGGAAAATTGGTTTACAAAAAGTACTCAAAAGTATTATTGATACAACTCCTTAGAAAGTTGTTGAACAGTTTATAGTCAGCACCATTGTTTTTCTTGGCTCCTGTTCATTTCTTTTGCAATTGGTAATGTGAAGAATGAACTATATATAAAGATGTTGACTACCTTAAAAATTGGGACTGTTTGGGTATCCACCTGTGAGTAGTGATTAAGTAGCAGTGCATATTGAATTTAATTAGGTTACAAACACTAAAAATGAAATGCTTACGATTCAAGCAAACATAGAGATTTTAAATTTCATTTCTGTAATTTCCTCTGGTGAGGAAGTTGCTGAAAAAATGGGGAAAGTGAAGTTGTTTTAAGAAAATAAAACTACATACTCATGCTTGTCCTTTAAAATTGTTTTTTGGGGTTGGGAGATGGTTTGGTTTGTAAAGTGTTCGCCATTCATGAAGATATGAGTTTGGTCCCGAGCACCCATGTAAACAAAGCCCTATCCACACCTTTAACCTGGTACTCTGGAAGCAGCAGGTGATCTCTTAGTTGGAGGCCAGCCTAGACTACAAATAAGGGAGACCCTGTGTCCAAAACAAACAAAAGGACAAAACGAAAAGCCAGTGTGCATGCGTGTGTGTCAGTGAGCTTTTATAATCTCAGTGCTGGGTAAAGGCTGGAGGATCTCTGGCCTTACTGACAAGCCAGTCTAGTTTAATCTGGTGAACTTCAGGCTTAGCAAAACTCACTAAAAAAGGGGAGTGGAGCATGTCTGCGGGGGATACCTGGTATCCAACTTTGGCTTCCACACTCATACAAAAATAAAACTTACTAAATTTTTTTTTCTTTTTTTTTTTGTCTGTGTTAAGGATTGAGCCAAGTGTCCTGCACATACTAGCCCAGTGATCTCCCACTTATCTGTTTCCTCAGATCTTTGAAAATGGCTCTAATAAGGAAATTGTAATCTGTGCTGCCCTGTGTCAGGTTCCCAAAGCCTGCCCTGTCAGTCCTGGCCCGTCTCAGCAGACTTAGAAATGGTCACACTCTAAGTTTTACTTAAGAGTCTTACGGTAACCTTTAATAATAGAGGAATAATGCAAGACCTAAACATAATAGATGAGCTCTAGGCACACAGGGAAAAGGTTTTCCTCTGGGTGGGTAAGATCAAATAGGTCATCAAGTGTGTTTTCATGTACATTATTCTCTGAGAAGAAATGAAGGATGAGAAAGAAGATGGAGATTTTGTTGAAACATGGAGGCATCTTTTAAGAAAATAACATAATATGGCTAGAGATTTTTAAAATAGTTGAATATTTTAATTTGTTTTGAGATTAATAAAGACTTGGCATGTATTAATTATATTGAATTGTTACTTAAAATGTTAATCCGATTATACCTGTATTTTTTTCCTAGCTTCACAAAATTCTAGGAGATAAGGTGAACAATACAGCTGTGATTGAGAAGCAAGTTCTAGAACTGTGGGACAGACTGTATCACTCTTGGTTTGTAAAGGTAAGTTCTTTTAGCCAAGAGTTGCCATAGTAACTCATAACACTATTTTGTTTTATAGACTAATTGAATATAGGATTTTATTAACTTTGGAATTTCATTTAACACCCCAGCAGGAAGAACTTAAGCCTTTGTTGGCTTCCATTGGTGGTATACCCTGTTAGTCTCTCTGAGGTATCAGGGTTCCATTTTTTCCTCATATCATGGCATCTCTTCCTTTGTGGTAGCTTGGTACAATACAGATGTAATGCAAGCCATGTCTGTTTCTGTATTTATGGTGATGGGGATTGAACCCAGAGTCTCATTAATATGCACAAGACTTGCCACTGAGCTACACCCCAAGCTTCTGCAAGCCACATAAGTGATACTAATCTTTCTATAGCTGCATTAAATAACTGAACACAGGCAAGAATATTAAATGATTAAAAATGATGAAATTAAGTTTAATAATATGTTTCATTTAATTCAGTGTTCGCTTTTAATAAAAACATTTGGTATTTTATGTGCCTAAAACAACTAAGTCTTTGAATTCTATAGTGTGCAGTTTGCACTAGCAGCACAGCTCAGATTTAGTCCCAGCCACATGTGGCTAATGGATACTGTTAGGGGCAGGAGAATTCTAGACATTGAAACCCTTTCTCTTTGAGGAGACAGAAATGGATCTAAAGTTTGGAGACTGTGGTTCCCCGTCAGCTTTGTGAGTTGCTTATGCTTACGTACTCTTGCTTTAGGTTTATGGTAGAAAAAGTACAGCTACACTAAGCATAAACAATGGTTTGGAGAGCAGTGGGTCTGTTGAGCCAGTTCTGTGTATGTCAGGTCTGATGGGCTGCTGAGGGCCATGTTCTGTGAATAGTAGGGCAGAGATTCTCTTTTTTCTAGGGCCAGTATAAAGAGAGGGTACAGGAAGAGGGTAGCTGAGTTCCAGCCTCATCTGCACAAGGTAAGAAGACTATTTCAAAGGGTCAAATTCATGTTTCACAGTGTGCAGCCTTGCCCTGAGGTGAGGATTTGAGGGTTAAAGCTAATCGCAGTGTACAGAGTGGAGTGTTTCTCTTTGATTCTATCAGAGAAGCTGAGCAATTAGAACGATCTTACTAGTTTCCTGTGTTTACTCTGAGCTTCTCAACAACTAGCTTTTCTTGTCCCTCAGCCTGTTTGAGCCCTTGTTGGAGTGCTGGATTGAGCACAGATCTATCTGTGCATGGGAAGGTGACATGTTCTCTTCTCTACTCTAACAGTGTAGCAGACTGATGAAGCATGCTGCACTCCAGGTGGAGAAATGGAAGGGCACACCAAATATTAAGAGCTTGCTTCTCAATCCTAACCTTATTTATTCATTTCCCTTTCAAATTCAGTGTTTTTTCCTGTGCAAATTTCTTTCAGACAGACAGACAGATTTGACAGTGTCCCCCCCCCCCACCCCCCGTGCATTTGGTTCTTTGAAATAGTCTTCTTACCTTGTGTAGATGATTGAGAAAGGAGCAAGAGGCAAAGGTGCGAAGCCAGAAAAGGGTGGAGGTGCTGAAGGAAATGAAATTTATGTGAATTCTTTGCACACAGAGGGGTATTGTAAGTTCAAAGCTAGGAGGGAAGCATGTGTATCATGCTAGACACAGTACCCAAAACATGAATGCAGAAATACTAGGCTCCCAGTCTTTAGGTGGCACCCTTACTTGATATCTTAAATTTGCAATGATTTTCATAGGTAAGTACTTCCTGAAGTGTGTATAAGCAGGTATAAAGTAAAAGAGTCATTTATCTTTTGGATGCCTTAAGATGGAAATTTCACATATCACTGGCTTTGTTCCACAGAATGTGACACACTCTGGAAGGCACAAAGGGCACAAGATGCATGTGAGTCGTCAGAACAGCTGGCTGGGAGATATTCTGGACTGGCAAGATATTGCCTCCTTCGTTCATGAGAACATTGAAACATTCCTTTCGGTAAGACATAGTAGTTATTGTTGATCTGAACGTGGGAATAAAAGTTGTAATTCTAGCTTTTCTTACATCAGTCTCTTCAGCTACCCTGCTTTGAATTCCGTGAAATGGACAGGCTTTGACGGCTTTAAACTAGAAAGCTAGCCAGAAGCTGCAGTTCTCAGGTCTGGCTCCCTTGGTATTTGCCATGAGGGGTGAGAACACCCAAGAGATGCTAGATTGAATTTTGCAGCTCATGAACAAGCCTGTGGACTCTAGATCCTAGATGGGTGTCCTCATCCCTTAGGGTCACCAGAATGTTCTCAGCTTTAGCATTACAGATAGACCTATTTTTCTGGTTGGCAAAGCCCTTAGTTCTGGAAATAGGGCTCCAGTTACATTAGAGGGCTGACTGTGTCTTAGGTTTCTATTGCTGTGAAGAGACACCATGACCACAGCAATTACCATAAAGGAAAACATTTAATTGGGGCTGGCTTACAGTTCAGAGGTTTAGTCCATTATCATCATGCTGGGAAGCAAGGCAGTGTGCAGGGACATGGAGCTAGAAAAGGAGTTGAGAGTTGTACATGTTGACTCACAGGCAGCAGAGGTACTGGGCATAGCTTGAGCATTTAAGACCTCAAAGTCCACTTCCACAGTGACAGGGTTCTTTCAGCAAGGCCACACCTACTCCAACAAAGCCACATGTCCTAATATCGACACTCCCTGTAGGTCAGGCATTCAAACAGGTGAGCCTGTGTGGGCCATTCCTTTGCAGACCACCACAGACTATTGGGCTCCCCCCGACTCCTACCATGCTCTGTGTACCTTACACCCTTACACCACTGCTGAGTGTTAATTCCCTCCCTTCATTTCCCAGAGCTGATTTTTGTCAGGTGTCTTGGCATGTGACTTTTCACAGAGAAAATTTTTCTTGTGATTGACTATATGTGTGACTTTCATCAAATTAAAATATGTAGAGGCTCATAGTACAAAGTTTTAGGAAATTTGAGCTGAGTAAAGCAATCCATGAGCATAGCTGAAAGCAGGGCCGCCCGTGTCTCCACACATTGGGCTCAGGACCGGCTGTCTGCTGCAGGGCGGTCTTCTCTAGTGTCTTCCTCTGGATTGCTAAAGTGATGTTTACGTTGCTCTTTCTTGTGTTTTGCTATTTTAGATATTATCTTTTGGCTTCCAAATATGGAAGATGAAGGTAAAGACGTGACTTTCTTCCAAACCTCTCAGTGCTTTCTGACACTTCTCTTGGGGTTCCTCACAGCTCCCTCAGCCACTTCCCTGCACTCACACGCTTCCTTTCCTCTCACTCAGCTGAGGTGCTTCTCAATCCGGAATGAAATCTGAAAAGTGATCTTTCTTTTTTTATGTTTTAATAATTTACTTAATTAAAGAGTGGGGACTTAGCTACCTTTCCCAGGCTGTTCCTGAGCTCGTAGCTTCAAGCAAACCTCCTGCTGTAGTCTCCCAGGTTCTTCAGATTACAGGCTCTTGACAGTGTGCCCAAGTATTCTGTTTTGATAGCCCCTTCACTCTACCTCTGCTAGCCCAGTGGTTTTAAGGTTTTAGTACTGGACTTCAAAGTGCATATTTATCTATTCATTAAATAATTTTTCATTATAACATGAAGAACATGCTTTAGTGTGTTTAAAAATACTATTTTTCTGGGGCTGAGGAAATGGCTTAGTTGAAAAAGTGCTGCAAAGCATGAGGGCCCCAATTCAGCCCCTCCACGCCCATGTGAAAGTCGGAGGTGGAAGCATATTTCCTTAACCTCAGTGCTGGGTGGGGCTGGGGTGGGATGCCACGATAGGCAGGTCTGGGGCTGTGCTGGACAGCTAGTCTATGTGAGTCAGTGCACTACAGGTGCAGTAAGAGACCCTGTCTCAAAATAAGTAAATAGAGATTAAGGAGGTCACCTGATGTTGACCTCTGGCCTCCATTCTCATGCAAACACAAACACATGTGTTCACACACGTAAGTGCACACATACACAATACTATTTTCTAAGATGAAGACATATTGGGAAGTTATCTCTGTAGAAAACAAGGAGAGTTAATTAAAGCCTCTTAATTTACACAAACTAATTGGATGTGTGGGTTTCACCTTTGCTCTACATTCAGTCATTTGGGATTTGTTAATTTTGGCCAATGCATGGGAAGAACATCTGTCCATCTCATACCGCAGGGCGGAGAGAAGTTGTGCAGTGAGACCATGAAATGAGCACCCCAACCCCCATCCCATTTGAGTGTCTTGTAGTTGAGAAAGAGAAGCTTTTCCAGCTTGTAATTGTGGGAAGTCTTTGTTACTCAGTATGTGTGCTAGTCTGTGTGGTGTGAGGTGTGAAACTGTTATTAAGCTTTTTATATGCTGGTTTATAAAAGTTCATTGGCCAATTTTGGTTAAAGATGTTTCTTTTACCCTTGTATGTTTTGGTAATATATGTTGGTTATTCAGGATATTAGTTTATATCTGTATACCTTCAAAATACTAAAAGTTTATTGAACAATATTATTATAAATCACATTTTTGAGAGATTATCACCTCTCTCTTTAGAACAAAAGAACATTTTAAAACAACCTATACAACTTTCTTTTTTAAAAAATGATTTTTTTTTTAAAAGGGGGAATACAGATTTTGTATTCAGTAAAAGCTCTCAGTGTTGTTCCTTAAAGTGTCACTGCATTTTTTGAGGAAGTGTCTACCTGGTAGCAAGTCTGTTGCATGTCTTTTCATAGACTTGATGTTCAGTGAGAAGGCCCCCACGCACATTCCCCACTCACTTACAGCCGAGCCTTTCCTCTGAGCTGGCTGTTTCTTCAGAGTCTGTCTCGTATCTCAGCTTTTACTTGGGTTCCGGGGATATAGGCTGGTCTATGGACTCAATCCACCAAGCCATCTCCTCATCTCTAGTTAATGACAAGCTTTGTGCTAGATGTTTATAAATATTTTCGAATTTACTCCTCAAATTCCTAGGGAGCTGATGAAATTGCTCTTGTTTTAGTAACAGACTCAGTGATAGTAAACATTAACATTTATATTCAGTTTTCCTTTTCTTTGCTTGAGGGGCCAGGTTCTTGTATAGATCGCATGGTGTGTTCTTTTAGAACATGTTTGGTCCTCAGGGAACCTCTGTATCTCATTTCACACTTTTCTGTCTGTGTTTCATCCTTTACTTTACTTTGTTTTTTGGGGGCATGGGCTTCTTTGTAGCCCTGAATGGCTTCATGCTCAAACAGATCTACCCGCCTATGCCTCCCAAGTGCTAGGATCAGAGTTTTTGCTCTACGTGCCCAGTTTTCCTTCTTTTCTGATTGTTTTGGTAAGTGTTTTTAGATCCCCCTAGAGTACTTCAGAACACATAGAGGTTCACCTACATTCAGATTCCTCTTAGTTCATTGTTTTCACCTTTATTTGGTACTTTAGTATATTTGACCTTTTTCAGTTTTGGTGCTCAGTCTTTCTGAATGAATGTAATTTTAAAGGCTTATTTATTTTTATTGTATGTGTATGAGTGTGTGTATGTATGTGGTGATGTGGTGCCTGTGGAAGTCAGGAGAGGGCATCAGGTCCTTTGGAACTGGAGTTACTTACAGATGGTTATGAGCCACCATGTGGGTGCTGTGAACCAAATTGGGGTTCTCTGTAGGAGCAGCCAGTCTTCTTTTGTTGTTGTTGTTTGTTTTTGAGGCAGGATTTCTCTGTGTAAGATCTGACTGTCCTGAGACTCGCTTTGTAGGCCAGGCTGTCCTAGAACTCACAGAGATACCTGCTTCTGCCTCCCGAGTGCTGACAATAAAGGTGTACATCACCACTGCCCTGCTTGCAGCCAGTGGTCTTAATAGCTGAGCCATACGACTCCTGACTAGATTTTTAAATTCTTTATCACTACTTTAGATTATAGCCTGATGTCAGATTGTCAACTACACTAATGAAAAGAGGCATATTGCAGCTTGCCTTTATTATTTTTGTGGTTAAAAGAATTTTGGCAGAGCAGAAATGGTATATTGAGACCTCCTGGTGCAATTCCTTTCCTAGAAGCCTAGAGCAGAAAAGGTCAGTGGAGCACATGTAGCCCATGTCTCTGGGTTCCTAGAGTGACAGGGAGATAACTCCATCTTTGCAGGAGAGAGTGTGTTTTGCTGTGAAGAGACACCGTGATCATGGCAATTCTTATAAAGGAAAATATTTAATTGGGGCTGGCTTATAGTTTCAGAGTTTTAGTCCGTTATCATCATGGTGGGACATAGAATTATGCAGGCAAACATGGTGCTGGAGAAGTAGCTGGGAGTTCTACGTTTTGATCCTCAGAGAATAGGAAGTGAACTGTATATCACACTGAATGTAGCTTGAGCAAAGGAGACCTCAAAGCCTACCTCCACGGTGACCCACTTCTCCAACAAGGTCACACCTACTCTAACAAAGCCACACTTCCTAATAATGCTACTCCCTATGGAGGCTGTTTTCTTTCCACCCACTGCAGAGATACTCTCTTATTTAGACCTCTGCCTCCCTGCAGTATTGTATTTTTCCACTTTTTGAAGCTGCTTCTTGGGTTCCATAGCAGGTCAGCTCAGAAGTATCCAAGAAGCAAATGAGAGCCAGAGGTGATTGGATGTCAGTAGACTTGAGGAGGGAGGGCAAAGCAGGAGGATGCTGAGGTCCTTGTTAATTCTAATGGCCTGCTGTGACCAAATTGCTTAACTGATTGTTAGTCACCTGTGGGCTTACACTTTATGGCCAGGGACTCGGTTTTAGGCATCTTTTTGGTTATGCCAGTTAACCACTGTTGATTTAATTAATGCCAGTCCTGGGTCATGTTTGGTATTTTTCAGTTGGGATGCATTTTTGCCTCTTTGAATTTGTGCATTTTTCTGAGTTTTATGGGCTTCTTCCTGATCATGCCTGTGCTGATTCCCTCCTTTCCAAGTCTGGTGATTAAACTAAAGTTCTCCTTTGATGATTGGGTTAACATTCCAGAACTGTCCTCTCTAGTCGATCCCTTTTCAAGTAAAAATGGTTACTGGGCTGTTGTTGGGAGACTATCAGACTACAATTGCTGTATTCAGTTAATTTCTTAAGAATTACAGGAGGGTGTTTTCTATTTCTGTGACTCAGAAACTATGCAAATTTTTTTACTAAAAATTCCAGAGTGACTGAGGTCCCCAGAAGGGTGTTTGCCAAATCACAAATGCAGGCATTGTCTCTTAGAATCAATGTCCTTGTTCATTCATTCTTTATCCCACAAGGTCAAACAGTTAATCGTGCATACTTTTGTAGGCATAACGAAGTATTTTCAAAAATTTTTGTAAGGAGTTTTTGTAAATGAAGCTTGCCTGTTGAATTCTCTTACGAAGACTGAGCCGAGGCAAGGCATTCTGAGCGCAACAGAATGTTCTTTATAAGTGGTGTATTTGAGGTGGGAAAGGAATGGACAGGCCTCTATAGACTGCATGCCATAACTTGAGCATGTGACAGGACCAGAGCTGCTGTCTTAGAAAGGCACCAAAGTGAAATGCAAATGTCAGGGTTACCATCCTAGCTGCAGCAAACCTCTGTGATTGAGTTCATATGTCTGTGAAGTTGAGATAAAGCCCTTCACATTGCTTCCCTCACAGCCCTGTTCACAGGAGCATCTAACAGCTGAAGCAGAACATGTACAGTTATTTGGTTCCTTGTTTTTTTTTATCAGGAGGAAGAACCTTCTTGGGAAGAATAGAACAGACATATAAGGGGTTTTAGTTGATGAAGGGACAAGAAATGAAAACATGGAGGCGTAATGAGACATTAACATCTTCCTTTAGTCATGTTGCATCTAACGTATGCACAATTATCTCAACTGGTTCTCATGAGTTTGTAGATAATAGGTGAACTGAGTAGTCTTGGTCTGTCCCAGGAAGGACTCTGTCATTGATGTTGTCTGTTGTTTATTTCCATTGTGATTTCAAGTCATTGGAGTAATTCATTATATTTATAGTTGAATCTGAGTTGGAGATGGTAAGGATAGAGGATAGACAGCTAATCTAATGAGTGGCCTGCACTTACAATCCTCCAAAATAAATAGAGCCATAGAGCGTGTGCTCACTTATTACTCTGTAGACATACATATATGTTCTGTCTTTTACAGTTAAGAGTTGTAGAACATATAAAAATTCTGTGTTTTAAAAACAGCCTAGGAAAAGCTGGGCATGGTGGTGTATACCTTTAATTCCTAATTCCAGCACTCAGGAACCAGAGGTAGGTGGATCTCTGTGAGTTCAAGGCCAGGTTGGTCTACAAAGCAAGTTCCAGGACAGCCTAGAAACCTTGTCTTGGAAAACCAAACCAAACCAACACACTAAAACCAGCATAATACAATGTCTCTGATAGTTGCCTTACTGTTTGAAGTGTTGTTTGGAGTGGATTCACTGTAACTACTTAGCAATTCTCTTTTCTGGTTGCTTCCCCCACCCCCCTACCTTTAAGGTAAGCATCGTTTATTTATTAATTATTATTATTATTTTACCTTTTCCTTTATTGCTAGCAAGAGAGTGCACTAAGAGCACACTAGATGGCTGTAGCTACTTCCTTTTTGACCCCAGCTGTCCCTCTCCCTCAGATCTTGGAGTCCCTGTGGATTGTTATGAGCCGGAATGTGAGCTTGCTGTTTACCACGGTTACCACGCTGCTGACCATCCTCTTCTACAGTGGCACTGCCCTTCTGAACTTCGTGCTTTCCCTGGTATGTACATCTAGATAGCACTGAATTTCCTTGTACATTGCAGCGTTTTTCTGGGCTCTGTATTTTGTGCATGTGTGTTTTCTGTAGGTTCCCAAATATGATCTTTTAGGAGCTACTGTCCTTTGTTTTGCAGATAATTTTCCTGACCACACTGTTTTATCTGTTAAGTTCCAGTGATGAGTACTACAAGCCAGTGAAGTGGGTGATAAGCCTGACACCACTGTCTCAGCCAGGTCCATCTTCTAATATTATTGGCCAGTCTGTGGAAGAAGCTATCAGGTAGGGACAAGGCTTATGCTGATTTTACTCCTTTCATAAGCTTTCTGTGACATCCCAGTTACCTTCCTTGTATTTTACAGAATTAGTCAATGTTGAAGGATGTTGGTGTTTTCAAGACCCTTATCTCACTTTAAGAAGGTCCTAGAAGTTGTGCATGTGCTTTGAGGAAAAGTTCAAGGAGTTTGCCACTGCACTCTGCTGCCTGTGCTTTACAAAGACATAATGTCCATCCTCAGATGGCCTTTTCATTAACAGGCTCTTAGTGTAGACACCATCATCATGTCACTTGCTCAGGAGAGCCCCCATTTTCTGTCACATAGCCTGCACCTCCCTGGGAGAACTCCATCTTCAGTCACACAGCCTTCACCTCCCTGGAGAACCCCATCTTCAGTCACACAGCCTTCACCTCCCCGGAGAACCCCATCTCCAGTCACACAGCCTTCACCTCCCCGGAGAACCCCATCTTCAGTCACACAGCCTTCACCTCCCCGGAGAACCCCATCTTCCCTCACACAGCCTTCACCTCCCTGGAGAACCCCATCTTCAGTCACACAGCCTTCACCTCCCCGGAGAACCCCATCTTCCCTCACACAGCCTTCACCTCCCTGGAGAACCCCATCTCCAGTCACACAGCCTTCATTTCCCTGGAGAACCCCATCTCCAGTCACACAGCCTTCATTTCCCTGGAGAACCCCATCTCCAGTCACACAGCCTTCACCTCCATGGAGAACCCCATTTTCAGTCACACAGCCTTCATTTCCCTGGAGAACCCCATCTCCAGTCACACAGCCTTCACCTCTTTAGGAGAACCCCATCTCCAGTCACACAGCCTTCATCTCCTTGGAACCCTTTTCTCAGGATCTAGGCTGGGGATAGATGACCTTCCTGCCTCTTCTCTCTTTTTGTTCCAAGATGTGCCCTCTTCAGGGATAAAATGGTTATTAGAAACAGTGTTTAGTTATCTCTAAGTCTCTGCATTGTATCTGGCCAAAAATTTCCATGAAACCTGCCTCTGGAGTTCATGTATTGCAGGCTCAGTTTCTAACTGAGATTCTTTCACTTTTTACCACTTAGGGTACTTGGTCCTTCTTTTTCCTTCTATTTTTGGTAAGGTTTTGCCATTTGCACCCTAGGCCACTTTAGCTCCTTCCATGCCTATGTCTCATTGCCTAGTAGGAGGACGTTATAGTCTTATTTTTGTGGATCCCTAACTACTTGAAGTAAATAGTTGTGCCACATATCAGACCCTTCTTTTTTACTAAGGAATAGACAAACAATTATGAAAAATGCAGTTTATTTCTATTTCTACATAGTTCCAAATGGTGCCATTGTTTGGAACTAGTTATCCACATGTACCTTGAACTGACCTGGCGGTCCTGTGAGTTCTCCTATCTACCTTTCCACTGTACTTGTGGGACAGTTAGGGAGATAGCCACCTCGATCTTTGGAAACCCTCGGTTATACTGAAGAAAAGTATGTGGACTCCTAAGGTATATCACCCCTGGAAATGCCACCAGCTTTCCTTCATTCCTGCTTGCGCAGCTCAGCGAAGGTCTTCTTCAGTATTTTCCCTCTTTGATTGAATTGACTGTCATTTGGCATGTTTTTCATCACTAGAAGTCTAGTGCACTGTTGATCCACAGAGCCGCATGTCATTTGGCATTTTGAAAAATTGCTCTTATTACCTGTCTGGGACCTTTGAGTGTCTGTGCAGACATCATATAAAGATTCCACATTGGAAGTTTATTACCTAACACTGCAACTACCAAAGTGATTGTTGTTAGGGAAACAGTTTTAACAACTCTTCCAAGTCCGTGTACCTCTGGCATCCTTATTGGATGAATAAAATGATGAAAATTGCAACAATAGGTCATCTTTTGTTTATCCACTTAAAAAAAAGGTTTGCAAATATTCTACTAAAAGGAAAAACAAAACAAACAAACAACAAAAACAAAATAACCTGCCCTCTTCCCAGTAGCATAAGCAGTTGGAATAACCTTTTCAAAGGCTGGCACCAGTGTGACTGAGGCCAAATTGTATGGGAGGACAGGTGCATTGCCCAGGAAGAGCTTTCAAAGACCAGCAGTGCTCTAGTTTTCTTCCGGAGCACTCTTGTTCTCACAGAAGCTTTGCCTTCCTCAGATTACGATTCTGGAATGTTCTTAGGCTGCTTTCTCAGAGAGTACAACTTTCTAACTGATATTGAGTTGCTTAATTTTATACAAGACACTTTTGCACTCTCCCTATGCCAGTCTCTTTCTTGTTTTTTTTGAAACTGGCTATTGCTTTGTCACCTAGGCTGGCTTTGAACTTGATATCCTCCCGGCTATCCCTGTTTCCTGAGTACCATGCCAGGTTTCGTAATAGAGTGTATATGTATGTGTGTGTGTGGGGGGGGGTGAATTAGTATCAGCACTCTTGTTGTCTCCGGTCTGAAAGCTAATAGGTGGGCTTAAATCTTTGGCAACCTGTTTTTAGCTGTGACTAAGTGGATTTTTGCAAGGCAGCCCTATGTGCTGTTTCTTTATAAGCTTATAACAAAGACTCAACAAGTTCAGGTTCTCCATGGGCTCCTGCCAAGCATCTTCAGGAGGGAAGATGGCAGTGAGCCACGTCTAAGAGCCTAAGTAAGAATTTTCATTCTGAAGGATTGTTCAAGTAGATAAAGATTAAGAAGAATAGGTAAACAATTATGAAAATTGCAGTGTATTCTGTAAATGTTCAGTGACACCGGTTTTATAAAGACGTCATTGCTCATCAGTGTATGGTCAAGGGAAAAATCAATAAATTACTTTTATATGATCCTTCTTAATGAGTTACAAGTGGAATGAGATTGGTGTTCATTGCATGATAGGCAGAAACGTGTCCTGGGAGCTTTGCCCTCTGAGCTGTGTGGTTCATTTGTGTTCACTGTGGCCTTGACATTTGAATCTTATTATTTTAATTCTAAATCCACATTCTTTCAAATTGAGTCACTTGTCATTGAGTTTTTCATTTCATCGGGTTTTGAGTTAGTGGCATGCATCCTGGATCCCCAACCATTTTCCTCCCTTTAGCAGCATGCTGTCTCCTGAATGCACACATCACACCCTTCTCCCTGACGCTCCCATTCTGCTTGCTCTGGTGGAGATATTGCACATTACTAAGTTGCATGTTGTCACGGCCTCAGTGCAATTTAGTGTGTGTGATATTTTCACGTGAGTGCATGCACGGGTATGGCTCTTGCTTGCTGGGATTACAGCTTTTCCGTGCTGGAGGGTGGAACTCCTGGTGATGAATTAAATGTGAGATTTGATTCAGAGAATGGACATCTTCTACCTCTTCCCCCACTTCTGAAAAGTGAAAGTATTCTTTCTAAAGTTAGTGTTGTTCCTTAAGTAAATTGATGTTTCCAGTTTCAAATTTTAATGAATTGCTGACTGAATGAAATTTTTGTAGAGTTAAAGTTGTAAATAATACATGTTTAGAGTAAAATATGCAACAATGAATAGAGTAAAATATACAACAATGAATATAAAGTCATTTTATTTATATGTTTATTTATTTATTTGTTTGTTTATAGTTTGTGGGCTTTTTGAGACTGAATTTCTCTGTGCAGCTGTGGCTGTCCTGGAATTTGCTCTGTAGACCAGGCTGACCTCGAACTCACAGAGATCTACCTGACTCTGAGTGCTGGGATTAAAGGCCTGTGCTACTACCCTCCAGCTAAAGCTTTTTTTTTTTTTTTTTTTTTGTTTTTGTTTGTTTTTGTTTTTATTTTGGAGGCAGGGTTTCTTTGTATTGCTTTAGAGGTTGTCCTGGAACTAGATCTGCCTGCCTCTGCTTCCTGAGTGCTGGGATTAAAGGTGTGAGCCATCAACGCCTAGCTAAAATTATTTCTTTTTAAGGAAGTGTTTTTAAGCTGGATGTGGTTGGCATGTGCCTGTAATACTATAATTTGGGAGGCTGAGGAAAGAGAATTGTAAATTCTATGCCGGTTTGAGCTACATAGTGAGTTTAAGATTAGGTTTAAGATTAATTTGAGCTACATAGCAAGACCAAAGAAAATCTTAAAAAAAAAAAGAGGGTGGGATATTTTTATTTGTTTGAGATTTCATAGCATTGAAATAAATAGACTGAATTTCTTATGTATGTTTTGGGAAATTAAATAGACTGAATTTCTTATGTATGTTTTGGGAAATTAAATTATCTGGAGCAAATAATGCCTCTTAGCGGAATGGTTAAATGGTAGTGTTATATATTTGAATGTATTTTAATTTCAAAGGAAAATAGCCTTAAAAAACTTTGTCTTGTATGTAGTTTCTCATTGTGATACTTGCTACATTTGTTTTGTTGAGCTTAAAATAAAAGTTTTTGGTACCGATGTCTACTATTAATTATGTAGTGGAAACACTTTAAAAACTTTAAACATTAATTATTCATAATCAGCAAGGATACATAATGTCTATTGTAAATATTAGTGATATATAAAAGTTCTGAATGAATGTATGTCACTACTGCCAGAGTCTTCAGATAGTGTCCAGAGTTGGATACTTCTGTCTGTGACTCAAAGCTGTTCCTTGTGCAGCTCTGCTTCCCCGGACTGCTCAGCAGCCTCTGGGGCCAAGTGCCCAGCTGTGACCTTGACTCTTACGCTGAAAATTTGTTGTTGCTGGGTTTCTGTGCATTGACTGTGGAGCCAATCTGTGAGGCACGTGAAGCAGGAGAGGGGGAAGGGAGTGGTGAGTTAAGAGAGGTTAGGTGTACATCTGCCTACTAGGAGATATCTGGCATTTGCTTCCAGACTGTTGTCTTAAAGTAGATAATTAATACAATAAAGCAACACAGAATGTTTGGATCTCCCTCTTACCTCTACAGTATATGTTTAACCTATATTTTATTAATTGTACAACAGTATTGCCTCTTAAATATAATTGTATATTATTATAATTAAAATGTTTTCCTAGAAGTACATTGCTGATTATCTGAGTTGTTGGAAAAATGGATCTCATAGTCTGGCTACATTCAGGGTTGACTCAAACCTTCAATTTGTTAAAGCTGTCATTTCAGCTTCACAGTATATGAATTGGAAGAAATGGTAGTACACCCATGATCAAGGCACTGGTGCTGTTCCCAGTCAGAATGTTGCACGCTGTTTCTTGCTGCTCATCGCCCTCCACTAGCTTCTCCTCTATTTGAGGCACACTGTATCACATTGAGGGTAGAGTGCCCATGGGAGGATGGTAGCTAAGGTGGAGTGTCCAAAAGTAGTAGTTCATGGGGCTTTCTGTTTGAGCTGTAGAGGAAGGGTGGAAGTAATGTACACACATGTGGAGTAGATGGGGCAGAGTTTTGGACTGGACTCACTTTCTGTTTTCTTTCTTAGACATGCACTTCCTACTTGTCTGTGGTGTGTGTCGCCGTGTACTTCAGTACACAGCACTTCTGAGCTGTGGTTGGTTTGTCATTCTCAGTCTACAGTATGCTTCAGGGTTCATTGCATCAACAGCAGGTTGACTGATCAGAGTTGTCTTGTCTGTTTCTTCTTCAGTTTAGAAAAATGACGACTTCCCATTGGTCAGGAATGGGACAGGACTTACAGCTGAGACATAGTGTGTGAATGAGGCATGAGACACGCACCTTCATTGTCACTCAGTACAAATATTCTTTGCCTTATTAGGGAAAAACAAAGGGGCAGAGGAAAAGAAGGCTGGCTGTGCACAACTTTTGGAACTTTTCTTCCACAGCGATGTTTGTGTACATGGAGCGTAGCTATCTATGTTTTGCTTTCAAGAAGCCGATAGAGGAGTCTGAGCTGTGGTGTCTGTGTGTGTGGGGCCAGGGATCATATGTCAGTGTGCAACGATGAAAAGTCTGAGGAGGGAAGTCATCTTGTTAGAAAAGACACCTCAATGGGTGCTGTCAGTTTCTTCCTCATTGGTATTTGAACTGTCAGGAGATGGGAGAGTGTATCCATCATGCCTTGGATTTAATTCTTGTCAATTGCTGAGTGCTAGGAAAGCCTGGAGACACAGTTAAAGAACAGGTTCCCACAATGCTTGAACAATCATCAGGGAACAGAACAGCCCTAGAAGGCTGCACACAAGCAACAACCATTTCCCGAAAAGAGCAGGGCGGGTGGGGAGTGGCTACTGAAGTCTGAAGGGCATCTGGGCAGCATGTTATTATTAGGGTGGTGACCATGATGCTGATGTTGTTTCAACCTTTCCAGGGGGTGTTTGGTCATGACGAGCAGTGTAGAAGGGGATGCCTGTTGGCACTTTGACATCACAGAGCACAGATTTTACACACTTGTCATTAAGAACTGCCAGAAGTCTACGTCTGGTAGTTTAGAAAGAGATTGGATGATGTGTGTCATACTGTTTTCCCTTGATAACAATGTAGAAATGTGCACACTGCATTTGGCTATCCAAAAAAGATGTGGATTAATTTGTACCAATGAGAGAATGAAATGATTTTTCATTGTAAACTTTGTTGTTAAAATGATGGAATCAACTAGCCCATTCAACTGTCTTGTGTACATTTGTGTGCAGTTCGTTAGCTTGTGCCAGAGAGGCTTTTCTTTGACTATCAGTTTTTGAATGTATGTGTGAATGAGTGTGAGTGAGTGAGTGTGTGTGTGTGTGACGTGTGTGTGTACATGCATGCCTTATACATGTTTTTCACAAGCTCTGTTTTTCAGCTACATCCCCTTGTGTTTGAAATATGCTTTATTGTGTACTAGATGTCCATGTGCATCTCTAGACTGTACTTCATTTTGTTTTTTTTGGACTGTGGATCTGGTCATTGGTGGGTAGTGTAGTGGTTTAATTGTAAATGCATTGTGATTATTTTGAAATGCTGGTGTTTGAACCCAGGGCCTGAGGTCCTACATGAGTGTTCTACCCCTGAGTTATACCCCCACCTCCCAGCTTCTGAATCTGGGAGATGAGTGAAGATAAGTTCAGCATACAGGTTCTTGTTCATATAACCTTTACAGTTTAAATAATAAAGTTGCATTTGCTTCCTGTTGATAATATACCACAGTAGTGTGTGGTTATTTGGCCTGCCCAACTCCTTGTCCTGTGGTCTCTGATAATGCTGCACTCTGATGATTTTCTCCTATGGCAAAAATGATTCTATGCCCTCTTTGGCTGATGTATCGTCCTTAGGTCAACTGAGAGCACAGCCTATTTCCTCTTCCTCTCCATGCTTGACCCTTTGAGGTTGTCTTTCCCTCCCTGTAATTAGAATGCTGCACTTTATGCCTGCTAAGCCTTGTCTCTTATTTCCTCCTCCTCCCAGATGTTTCCATCGTTCTTTGAACTCACATTTCCACACCAGACACTCTCCCTTTCTTTCTTCTCTCCTTAACCATGTTTCCCTGTCATTTCTTTTTTTCTTGGACTCTTCAGTTTCTTTGTTCCCCATGGGGTGGCTCCCCTCCTCCTGTCTTTTTGGTATATTTAAATCTGAGTCTTTGCTGTGAGTCACATGACACATTCTTGAGTGACACCATTAGTAAAGGTAGCAATGGTTTTGCAGATGAGGAACTATTTTAACACCATGTCTCAGAGCCCCAGTAAATGACATAGTCACCAGACTGCAGATTTAGCCTTTGCTCTGGGATCTTCCTGGAGTCTTTGCAGAAAGTCTTCACTTTCTTCTGTGTGCAGTGTTACCTTTGCAGTAACCATCCTCTTTTTCAGTGACAGCCTACCTTGTGAATGTCTGCCCCAACAGAGCCCAGGCCTTTCTGGTTCTGTGGTGCCTGCGGTTACTTGAGGCTGCTGCCTTTTCCGTACAGGGCTGCCTTGTTCTCTTCCAGTGGAGAAGCAGAAATGAAGTGCCCTCATGCATCATGCGAAGATTTAACCACAGGACATATGCCTGTTTCCACTCCATGTATTTTCTTGCCTGGTTTTACCCTGGAGTTAATATTTGTGCATCTTCCCAGATGATTTGCATTATTTGATACCAGAAGTTACTATGTAGTCTTGGCTGCATAAAGAAATGTATGAAAATGCTGTGAAAAGAAAAATGGTCAGAGTATAAGGTAGACTGTTCCTCATTTCTCTCTAGCCCATCCCTTTCTTTCTGTTATTTTCCCTTCTCTCCTCATTGCCTTCTTCTCTTCCTCTTACACCTCTGCTGGGCCTTGAACCCAGAATCTGGAGTGTGCTAAATATTGCTCCACCACTGAGCTATTCTCCCAGACTCACTTGTTCTTTCTGAATGTGGACTGGATGTAGCTTGGATTTCTTAGGACTTAATTCTGTCTTTAGACACATGCTATTTATACTTAGGAAATATAATTGTTACCCGGGAAATATCTGCTTAGAAGTAGAAAGTTGACCAGACAATCAGATCTCTGAGTTCTAGGATAGCCACAGCTATACAGAGAAACCCTGTCTAAAAAAAAAAGTGCAAAATTGCCCTGGGGTTGTAGCTCAGTTCAGTGCTTGTATAACATGCACAAGGCACTGAATTTGAATTTGACACTGCCCCCCCTTCCCCACCCCTCTCCAGGAATAGAAAGTTGGTGAGTTATTTCAGTGAATAAACTATTTGCAGATGTGTTGTTTATATATCTTCTCAACAGGGAGATATGTAAAGAGCATCTTAAAACTCAGGTTCAGTGTTGTCATAAAGTAAATAGCGTTCTCAGAGATAGGCTGGTGCCAGATTTGGAATTTGTTGCCAGAAACCAAGAGGTGATGATTTTTCCGAACCATAACATGCTGCTAGGGTTAATTACCTTTTCTTTTCTCTTGGGTTTTCTAGAGGGGTATTTGATGCTTCCCTCAAAATGGCTGGCTTCTATGGATTGTACACCTGGCTGACTCACACTATATTTGGCATCAATATTGTCTTCATACCCTCAGGTAACAACCATATACAGAACTTCCTGGCTTCCTAGTTCAGCAAAGTTAGACCTTACATTAGAGCTGGTTTGTTCCTTAGAGTTAAGCTAGGCAGCCTGGTGGCTGGAGGTCTCATCTAGTTGAGCATGTCTGCAATGTGCTTGTCTTCCGCTGTAGCCCCAGTATCTGGAACCATACCCATTGCATAGAAAGTCATGTACAAGTGTTTGAATGAGTAAATGTCCTAGCACTTTACACAACATCGGACACATAGTTGGTATTCAACAAATTAATTGAACTGATTGGCAGGCAGTGAGCAGCTTGTTGTCTCATAACTTTGCCCCATGAGGGAAACCATCCCAGAGGCAGGATGAGTGTATCTGGATGAACATAAGCAGCTGTGCCTGTTGTGATCTGTTCTAAGAGCAGCACCTATATTCTGCAAGCACCACACAGACAGATGACAAGCTTGCTCCTTTTCCTTTGTTGGTTCAGAACCCCCCTTCACTTTTTCTTCTATTTTTGTCATTGTTCTTAAATATCCCTTCCTGCCTCCCACATTTACCTCTGCTGTCTTTTCTACTTTCATTTGTTTCCTCCTCCTTATATCTCCACAGTTCATTTCTGTTCTTTCCCCACTGAGCTGTCTAGTAAACTATCCTCTGATTGTCATGTACCCTGAGACCACACAAAACTATTGTGTAATCATCTTGAGGCAGGCAGGAAAGGTGATAGATAGTTGAAAACCAGTTTTTCAAGGTCACCCAAATGGTTAATGGTTGAACCAGAAGAAGAATCCACATCTGTGTGGCTCTTATTCTGAAAGGAGCCAAAGGAAGGAGAGTGCATTGACTGCTTTGGAACAAGGCAGGCTTGAAGTTAAAGTCCTCTACTTATGGGACTTTTTTATATCTAGTTACTTTTTTGTTTTCTTTTTAAGTTGCAAAGTAAATAAGAATTCAACCTGAAATTTATTTAGGTTGACTTGAGGATCAGGACATTTTGGTGAATGTTCTACAGGTATATTTATAGTATTCAATTTTAGCCATGGAACAATAAAATGTAATACTTAAACTATAACACAAACTATAGAGGCTCAGGGTTTAAGAGCACTGGCTGTTCTTCCAGAGGACCCAGATCAGTTCCTAGTACCCATATAGCAGTTTGCAGCTGTCTGTAAGTCCAGTTTCAGGGAATCAATCTGACACCCTCACATAGACACAACAACAATGTAGAGAAAACATTAAGTCATTTAGAAAAGAAAAGAACATAAGCTAGACACATTAGAAATTTTTTTTGTTTGTTTTGTTTTTCGAGACAGGGTTTCTCTGTATTGTTTTGGAGCCTGTCCTGGAACTCGCTCTGTTGACTAGGCTGGCCTTGAATTCACAGAGATCCACCTGCCTGTGCCTCCCAAGTGCTGGGATTAAAGGGCATGAGCCACCAGCACCCAGGCACGTTAGAAAATTTTATAACAACTTTTAAGATAATGAATCTTGGTAGTGGTGGCACACGCCTTTAATCCCAGCACTTAGGAGGCAGAGGAGGAAGAGGCAGGTGGATCTCTGTGAGTTCGAGGCCAGCCTGGTCTACAGAGGAGGTTCCAGGATAGCCAGGGCTACACAGAGAAACGGTCTCAATTTCCCCTCACCCAGAACAAAACAAAACAAAAACAAAAACCCATAGTGAACTGTTATTTAACTAGAAAGTTTAGTTATACAGGCTCTACCCGTCCTCTAAAACTGAAGCTTGTGTTCACTAACTTGTTTGGATAGATTTTTTTTTTTTTTCTCCTTCAGGAAAGGCTTTTTCTGTGTACCCCGGCTGTCCTGAAACTCACTTTGTAGATGAGGCTGACTTGGAACTCACAGATGATTATTTTTATTTATGTGTGTGGGTGTTTGCATGCATGTGTATATGGATTTGCATCATATGTGTGCAGTGCCTGCAAAGACCAAAAGAGCATGTCAGATCCTTTGGAACTGGAGTTGGGTCTCCAGCAGCAATGGGCTGTTTTTAGGGAGGGAGAGATAGTGCTTGGGTTCTCTTGCTTTGTTACTGTTTTGTCAGTGATTGTGATTTGCTTTTTTTTTACTCCTGTATTAGCTTTGGCAGCCATCCTTGGAGCGGTGCCATTTCTGGGGACTTACTGGGCAGCAGTGCCTGCCGTTCTAGACCTGTGGCTGACACAAGGGTTAGGATGTAAGGCCATCTTGCTCCTGGTCTTTCATCTCTTGCCAACATACTTCGTAGACACTGCAATCTACTCTGACATATCCGGGTAAGTGTTCTCAAGTTCTTGCTAAGTCATACTGTGTTTAATTTGGGGAGAGATGGGGAAGGACTTGTGGCAGAAGTTTTCAGTTGGGCAGCCTTTGGTGATCCCCCACAATGAAATATGGATATAGAATAACATTGCTATGATAGGGGTATGATTGTTATTATGTAAGATTTATAAAGCTCCAAGTTAAGATACAATTATGCATAATTCTGTTTTGATTTTTGTGGCATTTAGCCTAGGAAAGAAATATTACCAGGCATACCTAAAATATTGTAAATACAGTAAAGAGTTAGTTATTTCAATGTTGCTTTGCCTTTGGAGAAAATGATTATGCAGTTGTTTATACATCTACAGATTCCAACATAAGGTAAATCTCAGCATGCTCTAACATCTGTGCTCTCTTGAGATACTGTATATAGTTCATGAGGAACACAGCTTCACCTTAAAACTAATCAAATTTGATGATATGATCTACTTTTCTTGGTTTTGTATAGAGATTGCATCCTGTCCTCAAGCAGGTTGTCACTTAGACATGTATCCAGGTTTACATTGTTCATTAGAACCTAGGTCCCAACCAAGTGGGACCTGTGACTTAAAATTCAGAATATGGCCTATGAAACCCACCCAAAACAGTTAGTGCATTTATTACCTTCATTATTATAATGATTATTGCTTTGAGAAAGGATCTTACTGTGTAACTCTAATAGACCTCCCAGTTCAGTCTTCCTGCCTCAGCTTCCTAAATTCTGTAGTTGCACTTGAGGCTCACATCTGGCCTCATTTAGTGTCCTGTTAGTAAATGAGAGATACAGTGGGGTTGAGTGCCTGTGGGGTGGGCGATGAGGAGGAAGATTTAAAAACATACCAGGGATGGTAGTGTACACTTTAGTCCTGTCTCTTAGGATACAGAGGTTGGTGGATGATCTCTGTGAGTTCAAAGTGAGCTTGAGTTACATAGCCAGTTGTAGGCCATCCAGGGCTATGTAGTAACATTCTTGTCTCAAAAACAAAAAACTTAAAGGCCATCTGGACAGGCCTCAGCTTCTAGAAACAGCTGTCTTCAGCTATTTTAAGTTTTCTAGAATGAATTTATATGGTGACGTATTTCCTCTCAAATAAGTTAAAGTTAGAAAATAGTGTAGAACAGTGCAGAAACCCCATTGAAACAGAGTGAAGTGAAACAGGCAACCCCAATCCATCCTGTAGGGGAATTTGTATGCTTCCAGCTTGAGAGGGAAAAGTATCACCTAGGTCTGTGATTCCAGCATTCAGGAATCAGAGTCAAGAGGATTGCCACTTGGAGGCCAGCATGAGCTACATAGCAAGATCCTAATTCAGCATCAAAAAATAGCCTGATGCTAGAGGATTGTCTCTGTGTTAAGAGTGTGTGTTCTTCCAAAGGACCTGAGTTTGGTTCCCAGCACTCACATTGGACAGCTCACAATTGTCTGTATCTGTAGTTCTAGGGAATCCAAGATCCTCTTCTGGCATGCAGTCATATAACACATACACAGAAATAAAAATCTCCAACAAAAACAAAACCTGGCTTAGTGGTGCACACTTGTAATCCCAGGACTTGAGAGGCATAGCAAGAAAGTTACCAATATTTCAAAGCCATTTATTTTACATTGCAAGCTGCAGGCCAGTTAGGACAGCAGGGTGAGACTCTATTTCAAGTCAGCCACCCACAGACTCAGTACAGTGGTCAACTGATATTTTAAAAGTTGAGGTTTAAACAGTATATGATTTACACTTGTGCTCCATATATTTAAACCTTGCTATGAATTGTTTAGATTAAGGGTTATAGTTATAATTTATAACTATATATATGTATATGTATATATATATATGTGATTTTTCTCATAATAAGTACTTTAATTTGATCAGTGTTAATAGGAAATGAAAAGTTTGGTATATATTATATATTTTAATAATCTTTTTATTTTATGTGCATTGATCTTTTGCCTACATGTGTATCTGTGTGAGGGTGTCAGATCTTGGAGTTACAAACAGTTGTGAGCTGCCATATGGGTGCTGGGATTTGAACCTGGGTCCTCTGGGAGAGAGCAGTCAGTACTCTTAACTGCTGAGCCATCTCTCCAGCCCTAAATTATATTTTTAATTAACTTTTATTTAAAAGTCCTGCTTCTCCTACTTAAGCCTTAAGAATTTCTGATAATAATTTTCTTCAAACATATTGTTTAGGGAAAGTCTACCTGACATATGTAGGTCACTGCTATAAATCTCTTTTTGAAAGAAGGAGCAGGACTAAATTATGAACATTATGTTTTTGTATCTTGAAGGCTAGCTTACCACAGTGTATGTTTGTAAACTATAATATATTATCAAATGTCCTTGCTGTGTCTTTAAGTATTTACCCTCAAATGTTCCACTCATCTGTGTTATTTAAAAACTAGAAACAGAGATGACCATTCTTCATCCCTCTTACGTCAGAGGTTAGGGCTTATCTACACTGTGCTGCTGTGTCTGCCTCACTCCATCCCATCAAGCCAGTGGTGCCATGATAAGCTGCAGGACAGTATGACGCCTGTGAAATAAAAGTCCTGGGCTTTGTTGACAGATGCTTTCCTTATGTGGCCTTTTATTACACCTGTGGTAACCATACTTTTTAGAAGGTTGCAAAGGTCTAAACTGAGAATAGGAACATTGCAGTTACTATTTTATACAACTATAGTTATTGTTTTATTAAAGAAGCCATAGTTAACTGAATGCATACTAAATTGTACTTACTATTATCCTTAAAGGAAGTAAACCTAGCAGGTATCTTAGACAACCAGCAGAAATTGTCTTCAGGAAGCCATGTGGAATGGGTACAAAACTACCTGATGACAGCTAGTCCTGTAAAAAGAGGCAGATGGTACATATGCAAGAAAATCCTTGTATCTCAGTATTATTAAAATGTTCTTGATTCTGCCCTGATGTAGTCTAAAGAAAGCTAGTAGCAGAGTAAAGCCTGAAATATTAGAGAACCAACATTATGTTAGGAAATACTTGGGGTTTACTCCACAGCTGGTACTCTTTAGAAGTCCCTGACTGGTGTACTCTTTGTTCCAGAGGAGGCCATCCTTACCTGACTGGCTTAGCGGTGGCTGGTGGAGCATACTACCTGGGCCTGGAAGGAGCAATCATTGGGCCCATACTACTCTGCATACTTGTGGTAGCTTCCAATATCTACAGTGCCATGCTAGTGAGTCCTACGAATTCAGTGCCCACACCAAATCAGACACCGTGGCCTGCTCAGCCTCAGCGGTGAGTTCAGCAGCAAGATGGTAACCATATATAGACATAGACTGCCCTGTCTGTTTTCAGTGATTAGCTGCATCTAGACTCAGCATAGTAAAGGTCTCTGAGCACTCACTATCCGTGCAACATATTTCCATTAGTCCTCAAATTTTCTAACACATTCTTGACATCAGATATTCTGTTTATTGATATTCTAGCTATAGTCACTTTCAAAATAGTTTTGAACAAGGTCTAAAGTATACTGTGTACTCTTGAGACAGACCTTTTGTGGACAGTATTTTACTTGTAATACTGAACCATTTATTTGCTTTTTCCAGACAGGGTTTCTCTGTAGCTTTGGAGCCTGTCCTGAGACTTGCACTGTAGACCAATCTGGCCTTGAACTCACAAAGATCCACCTGCCTCTGCCTCCTGAGTGCTGGCATTAAAGGAGTGCACCACTACCACTTGGCTTCACTCACTCTTTTTTATTGTTGTCTGGCATGCCTGTGTATGAATATACAGTCTCATTTTTCAGTGTAGTACTGAAAGGTGTCAGATAGCTGCCATTTTATGGCTGTTAAAAGACAGGATTCTGTTAATTGTCTGGTATCCACACCCTGATAGTTGTGGATTGTGTTTCATGTGCTTGTATACCTAAAAGTGAAATGTCTGCTGTGTTTCAAGTTTAATGTTAAAAACTTGCAAAGCCGCTGGGCAGTGGTGGTGCATGTGAGTTCAAGTCCAGCCTGGTCTATAGAGTGAGTTCCAGGAGAGGCTCCAAAACTATACAGAGAAACCCTGATTCAAACCTTGATCCATCCGCCCCCGCCAAAAAAAATTCTTTGCAAAGTAAGCTAAGTATGTTGGTTCATGCCTGTAATCCCAACATTGGAAGGCAGAGTGAGTTATCAGTTTGAGTACTCTGACAGCCCCTTGGGCAACATAGACTGTCCCAGAACCAAACAATGAAAACCTTACAAAAAGGATTTTCTGTGTAAAATATGCAGATATACAGCTTAGAAAGTTTCAGAACAACAACAACAACAAAATATTTAGTTTTTATTTTGGTTTTTCTGTTTTTAGAGACAGGGTTTCTCAGTGTATCCTTAGCTATCCTGGAACTCAGTCTGTAGACCAGGCTGACCTCGAACTCTGCTTGCCTCTGCCTCTTAATGCTGGCATTAAAGGTGTGCACCACCACCATCACCTGGGCAGAACAATTTTTTTTTTTTTCACTTCTGGATACTTCATTATGTTGTCCAGCTTGTCTTCAGTGGGAAAGCACTGATTTCCATGTCGTCATGTATTCCACTGTATTTGAGTATTCCAGTGGATAGTCCACTCACACTTTTAAAGAGTGGTGCTACTCATTTTAAATATTATATGTTTTGAATTGAACACAGTGGTTACTTAGTTGTAGTACGTTGCTCAGAAGCCCAGTAGGTCTAATACCATTTTTTTTTTGAGACAGGATCTCCCTGGCTAGCCTGGAAGTCAGAGATCCTCCTGCCTCTGCCTCCAAATGCTAGGTTAAAGGTGAACACCACCACACCCTCATTTAATGCACCCTTTTAATGATGGCTAAGAAAAGTCCTTTTCCTCAAGAAGAATAGAGCACAGGGGTACAGGTGACTGACAAAGACCTCATCAGCTGGGGCTGGCGACACTAGACTAGGTCTTTTCTTCCCCTCCCTCTCTGTTTCCTTGTGGCAGTCTCACTGTGGAGCCCAGGCCAGCTGAGTTCACACTCCACTCTTTAGCTTCCTGAGTGTGGTGTGTGCTACCACGCAGGTGCTCAGGTACCTGCAAAGTCAAAGCATAGCTTCTTCCATGCATTGGAGAACGAACAACAAATTTGTTAATGTTTTTGCTGTTATTTTTTTGGGGGGGGTGTCTCCTAATAATTTTAATATATATATATAAGACAAGAGTTACTTTAAGATGAAACAAAAGAAATCAAAGTATAGAGAGGAGACCTCTTTTTCTTCTCTTGGAAGTAGGAAGTTGTATCATCAAGTAGAAGACGCTGGGAAATATGATGTGAGGACCAATAGATAACTACCATTAATTCCTTCAGCCATTCATGCTTGTGGACAGTTTTTACTATGCTGATTGTGAAAAAAAAAACAAAGGCTTTGACTTTTCCCGTGCAAGTGTATCAGACAGTGAAGGTTTTGGGGTTTGGCTCCTGTTAAAAGCAGGGCACTGCAGCTGTAGTGACTTACCTGATAAGTCAGTCCATTGCCCTGTGCAGCCCTCCATGGCTACGATTTCTGCTCCCATTTGTGAGGTGATCGATTCTTCACAGATCTTCAGGTCTCCCTGGTTGGAGGTAGCAAGCCTGGATGCAGCCAGGAACAGAGAAGGGGTGATGAGCTGAGGATGCAGAGATCTACTGTGGGCTTCCTACCCTGTGTTAATTAATACACAGTCCACTTGCATCTCTGCCTGTTGTTCCTAGTTCAGAACTCCTTCTTGTCTCCAGAGAAAAGAAATTAATTTCTTCCAAGTACCCAGGAGAAGTGACAGCTGCTTGGTGTGGTGGAAATAGGTGGGGACATTGGAGGGGAAAGTGGTGTTTCAGGCTTTCTTAGCAGATGAGCATCAATTCATTGCTCAGCTATACCCTCCACTCTCATAGTTAGCCCATGTTACTTACTTGTGAACCTTATGGTGATTTTGCTGAGTGAATTTAGGTTGTTTTAGGCTCCTTCTACTAGGCTTAGAATTCCTTCTTTTCAGAGGTGGCCAAGTACCAGTGGTTGCCTGTTGGATTTACCCCTCCATCCCCCCCAGGTGTTAAGGGGTGCTTATACTGTCACTGTGTGTTTGATATACCACTCTTTCAGTGGGCAGTTTTAAATGGCTGTTTAAGTAGTAACACACGCGACACTTGTAACATATTGAAACTTACTATGTGCTGAATTCCATGATAAATATGTAGCCCCAGTTGGCCTGGAACTCACCGGAAATCTACCTGTCTCCACCTTCTGAGTTATGGGATTAAAGGCATACATCGGTCCTGGTTTTTTGTGTGTGCTGTTCTGCATCTATTACTGTTTTTCATATGCTTAGATGAAGTTCAGAGATGTTAAGTTGCCGTACAGTCACATAGTTCAAGCTTCCAAGCTGACCTGTTTCAACTAATGTTGTTTTTGTTTTCCCTAAATTCTCTGTCACCCAGAACAAGCCAACCACTGCCTTCACCCTTAACTCTATAACTGTCCCCTTTCACCATCTTTATCCAGGGTACCTTAAATCTGTCTTTGCCCTTTATCCCTAGAGCCACCAGCATCTGAGGTTATCTGAGCTCCTGTCTGTCACCTCCCTACTGTTGTCACTGTTTGGTAACTGATTTCTAAGCTTGTTTCATTTTTGTTTTCTTTCCTGGAAGAAAGTTCCTCCTTTTCTTGGCCAGGAGGCAGCATTGAATTCTAAGTTACCAGGCTCACTACAGTTGACCACAGTGTTAATTTTATTTTATATGTCTTTGTCCTTCAGGCAAACTTTTCACTCATAAATGAGAGAAATGGACAGTTATGTTTCATTCAAACTTACAGATTTAAAACTTTTAAAGATGCCAAAGGCTAAATTATAGGATTTTGAGAAATGCTTGTAGATTATTGTTGTGAAAATATTTTCAGGGCTTTTCAAAATCGAGCTCTACCTGAATTCCTATTTGTTGGAGAAAGCTTTTAGCTGTCTTTACTGTTCTTCAAATTCTAAAACATAAACTTGAACAACACTCTAAGAAATAGTTACATAAGTAGTTATTTGCAGCAATGGTTCTGGCAGAGGTGGGGAGTGCCTCTCCCCTATACAAACATGTACACATGCATTGTTAGTAGACAGAGGCTAGTGGTCTGCCAAATACAGTGATCAGAAATGGGGACAGTATCACTGTTGAGAAATGATCCATACACCAGTGGATGTAGATCTTTGTTGTTTTACTTCTCTTTCAAAAGATGATAACAGAAGTATTTAAGGAAACTTTTGTTTCAGTGTTTAGGACTGCCACGGTGTGTTTTTGTATTTATGGTGGATTTAGTCATGTAACAGGAAAACTCTTTCCAAACTTGGGCTCCATAGCCAGGAATTGTGTTTTTCCCTCCTATCTGTCTTGCTACTCTTCCTGTTGTGAGGGCAGGGAGGCTTAGGTCACTGTCTTTGAGAGCCTCCAGAGAACTGAGCATCTGTGAGTGTAGTATCTCTTCTGTAACATTTGCGTGTGTTCCTCTTGACCTTGAAGGACTTTGTGTTTTGGAGTATAATGTTAGATGTCAGGTTATCCCTGCTTTATGTAATCCTGTGTATTTGTGTGGACTGCAAATGCTTAAACTAGAGCAGTCAAGGAGGAAGAGGCAGGATTGTGGAATTGCTTTCGAAGTTAGATTTGCTTTGTAGGCTGCTAAAGAAAAAGCCTTGTGCTGTGCGTGGTTTGTTGACACTGCTGTCTGAACTTAGTATACTTAACGCTGTGTTGTCTTTTAGTTTTGTTTCTAATGAAAATGTTGTGATAACTAATGGCTGATTTGCTATAAAAACAATAGTACAAGGCAGGTGATGAAAATGCCTTCTTGTGTCTGCCTGGAACTCTGCCCTGCACGGCTTGGGTTCTGTACTGCTCCAGGGTTCCTGCTTCTTAACAGGAGTCTAGACACTCAGCACTTAACCTGATCTACAAGATTTAATCTCTGTAGTATCTTCATAACTATTTTCCAGCTAGTTAGAAGTTCTGAGAACCAAGACCCTGCCCAAAGTTGCACAACATGTCTCTGAACATATTGCTAGCCAAAATTCAGCCACATGACCATATGTGGTTTCAAGTAAGTCCGTTGAAGTCTTTTGGATAGAAGATAATGGACTCCGACCAAAACTAGGCTTTTGTTTATAAAGAATAAGGGCTAACTAGTAGATTTTGAAACAATCTTGTGAAAATAACTAAAAATAATGACTGTAATCTCTTCTCCCCTCTTAAAATTATCAAATAATGTGATTCTGTATGGTAACTGGTTCTGGGCCTCCTCTCCCTCCTTCCTTCTAACTTTCTCCTTGTGGTTTTACTGTCCTGTCCCGTCCCCTTCCAAAGCAAAACCAACTATTCTGTCTTTTTTTTTTTTTTTTTTTTTTTTAGGACTTTCCGTGACATTTCTGAAGACCTGAAATCTTCAGTAGAGTGACATGGCTTCCCTGCTGTGACTGCTCTGAGGAGTTCCACCTTGACAGTGAATTCTCCAGTGTGGCCTCTGTCCTGTCAGCTGTGTCTGGCAGGCAGAGGCACCTAAAAAAGAAGCAGAAGCCTCCCAGCCTTACATGCAGAATACCGAGTGAGAGAGGACTTGCTCTAGGCTGCTTTGTATTTTGAAACACAGCTTGAGTTTGAAACTGTGTGTGCTCACAGCTCATGCTAAGATGGCTTGAAAAGTTGCAGTTCATGCACTGGTACCAAGGCTTGAAATTGCCCCATTGATTGTCTACTGCAGTGTGTATTTATAAAGTTACCTTAGGGATTCTAAAATAACCTGCTATTAAAAGTATATTCAGTGTAATTTTTCTTCCGCCTTAGGAATTCTTTAGCCCCTTTTCAGTGATGAGGCTTTTGCTTTGGGGTATGGCTTAGTAATCAGAGGAAATAAGTCTGATACTTTTGGAACAACATTATCCCCTTCTTGGAGGAGAAAGGTGTCTTAGAAGTGATGGTGGGTTATGTGTGCAATGACAGAAGAGAAGCAGTAGGAGTGCAGCCTTTTCTCCTTCCTCCCCACCACCTTTCCTTTCAGTGTTGCCAAATTTCTATGACTTTCCTGACCACATTGGATGGAGATCCTTAGTGAGCTGCTGTGAATAGTAACAGTGTGATAGCATCCATGCTGTCAACTTTCTTTTTTTAACTCTTTTACAAGAAGAGACTCTCAGGTGCAGTGGTCCTCTAGTTTGCTGTGTGTGTCCCCAGCTCTTTACTTGGAACTCTAGCAGCAGAATTTTATGTTCTCTGCCACTTAGCACAGTGCCTTGCACATGTGACTTTAGATGAATGCTTGCTGGGTTGGACTATAACTTTCTAAGTATATCAGAAATGGCATAACCAGCGCAGTGCTTTGCATTTCCAGCCCTTGTGCATGTTACTTCACACTCATTTCACATCAGCTCTCTCAGCACTGTATTCTCAACAGTGTCACACTTGTGGGAGCACTAAGCTTCAGGACAGTGGCCCGTGCAGAGTCACCAAGTATTGTAAGACTTGGTCTCCCATCTTCTGACTTCATGTCTGCAAACTCTTATCACAGTGCATTTTTTAGGGCTTCAGCAGTTTCCCAGTCCTGTGACCCAGGTGTTGTCATACATTCCTTGCGAGTGAAAGAAAGCTTTTCCAGCTTCATGACATGGTTGGAAGGAGAGCCAGCTGCTGTGCCCTTCCTAGCTAGCTGTTCAGACACCAGCCCTGCCCTTGCCCAGAGGGAATATAAAGCAGGAGGGATTTGTGTCAAATATTTTTTTTTGAAAGCACTGAAGACTAAAATTAACTTTTCCTAAAATGTCTCACTAAGTTTATAAATTTATTTATGTCATGAGTAATAAACCTCATATGCTGCAGTGTCCTGACTTGGCTGTGTGTAGTATAGCACATGCAGGTCTCCTTCAACATCTATCACCTATTATTCCATTACCTGTTAGACTTGACCACTAGATCACTTACTCTGTCCTTTAATCAGATGCTCATTTGCTCATTAACACATTTCTTGAGTGTTAGTAAACTCTGGGCACCATGCCAGGGTGCTATGAGAGATAACTCCAGAGGCAGCCTCTTACCTTAAACGCCAGCCAGATCATGTACCATACAAATCTAAAATTCTTATATTAAAATGGCTGAAGAGAGAAACCAAGTTTGTGTTTGTTTACCATAACCTGATAAGTGTGTAGCTATAATTAGCATATGCTCATAAGAGGCAAATATATGAATTGGTTTGTATACATATACAAGTTATGTTGCTCCAATGTGTTTTTAGCCATTTAAAAGCAAAATTGCAAAAACCCAAGTTTGAGCTAATTCATAGCTGTTGGCTTGATAGTTCTCAACCGGAATGTGAAATTGTTCACGGGGAGCTCTGAACTTCTTAAATTAGAGGCACTGACCTAAGCCCTTCCTGGAATTTTAGGAGCAGAGGTCCCCACATTGCCACACAGCTCTGATCAAACCACTACATTGCTACAGTGAATTCAGGAAGGTGACCAGTTGGGTAGGTTGGAACCAGAAAAACACCCTGACATATGTCAGGCACAGGGAGGAGGTTTGACAGTATTTTCCTAGGATAGATGGAGAGCAGGTATCAAGGTAAGAGTCTTTAGCTTAAGTCTCTACTCTACCCAGAAGAGTTTGCATGGGAATTTTACCCAGGAAGAAGTTCCCTTAGGAACAGTGATGGTGTTTATGCCTGGCTGTTTTTTTGTTTTTTGTTTTTTGCTTTTTGTTTGTGTGTGTGTGTGTCTGTGTCTGTATGTCTGTGTGTGTGTGTGTGTGTGTGTGTGTGTGTGTGTGTGTGTGTATGTAGAATGCATCCATGAAGCAATAGTAGCTTCAGTGAAACTGAGGACAGAACTCTGTCATAGCATCTTTGATTGTATAGATACATTAGTTTCAAGTTCCCATTCATTGACAGTCTTAAATGGAATGGGTACAAAGGGAACTGAGAAGCTGTGTGTGTACCAGATTTACCCGTCTTCTAATTTAGGTATGAGAGGATGGCTTCAGGGCTGGAAGCATAAATTCCATGTTATATCCCTCCTGCCTGAATCTCACACTCTTATTTTTAGTTCTATTGGCCTCTTTGGCTGCCAGTGTTAGATATTATTAAAACTGTGAATCTCCTAACCCTTCTTCCCCAAGACCTGGCTGCTTTCCTTTGGACTCTGAGATGAGTCTGGGTTGGCTCTTGACTGTGACAAGGTACCCAGGATATGTTATGTGGAGACCCTGTGTCCAAACTGTGGCTTTGGTGATGGCAGCTGCTTGTCCAGTATCCAGGCAGTAAAGGACTTGCAGGACAGGTCTTCTGGCTAACCTTGGCCTTCATAAGAACTCTCCATGCTTTCTCAAGACTTCTGCACTCCTCCGTTTCCCACTTTGGTTAGGTGCCTATTTTAGAAGTGTGGCAAGAAATGCTAGGAACTCAAGGCCAATTGGGCTTAGACTAGAATACATAAAGTAGGCTTTAACCTAGTTTATGAGAAAAGGCCCTCAGCACTTCCCATACTCCAATCCTGACTTTTCAGTACCCCTAGAGTATTGTGGTTGGACTTTGAATGTCCTTTTCACAGTGAAAATCATTTATAATAACATACTTTCAAATTTTAGTTCCTGCAAAGAATAGCTACTATCTATTTTGTATTTATTAATTATTTTATCAGTTTCTTATCTTTGCTATTTTTGTCATCAAATGTGTTCTTTTTTTTTTTTTTTTTTAATTCACTGAAGTCTGGGGAAAACACCTATCTGAAGCCACTAAGCAAGCAGCTTTCTGGATAACTTAAAAACACGAGAGAATTGTAGATTCTTCTTACCAGTTACAGAAGTTTTGTGCTTGATGGGCTGTTGTAACGAGATGATGTGGTTTTAGAGAAGGAAACAAATTTATGGGTAAAGTAGCTTATGGTATAGAGCCAGTTAGCAACAGAATTCAGAATGGAATACACATCCTCACCCTGTCAGCCACCTTCTGCTTTTCTTCCCTTTCCCTCATAGCTCAACTACTTTTGTCAAAAAAAGATGTTGTATATAGCAGTCATGTGCAGAATTAATACAGAAAAAACTGCTGGAGTGGAGAGGTTCCATGGTCAATTAAAATTGAGGAATGCTAAGTTACTTCCTTTCCCTGGGATGTTTTTATTATGCCATAACACATTGTGAATTTAAGAAGGACAGGGTGTTTGTTTCATTGTGGTTGTACCTCTGTTCTTCCCTGTCCCCCTTTCTCTGAGCATCTCAAAAACCAGGGGTCCTTTTGAGCTTTTGATCAAGTTTACAGGTCTTGTAGAAGACGATTGTTCGTGAGAATACTGGCAGTACATGTGTTACTGTGCTTCCATGGGATGTCTGGTGAGGCATCAGAAAGAAGACACATTTCTGCCCAGAGCTGTACTTGGAAGAAAGATGTTCTTTCCCAGCTGTGGCACACAAAGTCATTATCCCCTAGTTATCCAAGAATCATTTAAATTGCAAATACACTGGTGATGTTGGTACTGCATCTTAGCAATGCTTTTGTATGGCACTTTATAATTTTCAGGCACCTTTGGGTTCAACCCTGTGAACTAGATAGTATTACAGACATTGTTCAGATGAGGCACTGGAAGCCCCAAGAAGTGTGTTGTTGACCCCTTCTTTTCTCTCTCTGTCCCTCCTCTTCTCCTAAGTTTAGATCACAAAAGGATGGAGCCAGAATTTTGTTACAGACTCTGACTCCAAGTCCAAAGTTCTTTATACCGGTGTTTCCTTCTAGCTTTATGTATATAACAAAGGTATGGAAACAGATCTAACAGTGTTTTTGCTTATTGTGAAATACAAATTCTTTTGTATTGGAGTGACCCAGCAGCGTAACTCCCACTGTAGCTGTCCTAGAGAAAACCCTCCTTTGTCCTTGCAGTGCTACTTGTTCAAGTACTTGGCTTGTACTTCAAACACTGTTTGATTATGAAACTAAGATTGAACATATCGTTGCAATTATTTAGCTCTGAAAATGTATCGCCTCTGCATTCTCAGGTGAAGGAGAGAAATGGTTTGACAGGAAAACTAGCATTCAAATGCAACAATAAATGCCCTTTATTACATAAATGTTGTTTCTTAGCTTTAATTTGCTTTCATAACTTACTGATGTAACAACATCTTTGTAAAATGTAATATATTTCTATTTTGAAATAAAGTCACAAATTGTTGGATGAAATGGGTAATAAGCATTGCTATTTATTTATTTATTTATTTATTTATTTATTTATTTATTTATTTATAGAAATTTGCCCTTTATCCAGACTTTCCCTGCATATCCTACCTTGGGTGCCAGAATTGATACTGGTGCCACTATTTTTGTGAAATGTGGTCATCTTACATGAGGGAGACTGACTGGGGAGTGATGTTTGCACCTTAAAGAAGCCAAAGGGTCCATAGCTGAGGCAGGAGCCGTCAGTGCATTGGAGAGAGGCAGCCCTGTAGATAAAGTGTAAGGATGGTGGTTGAAGGTAAAAATTGGAAGACTAGGACCACCTGTAGCCTGTAGCTCCAGTTCCAGGGAATCTTTTCTTTCTTTTGAGAGAAAGTTTCTCTGTATTGCTTTGGTGCTTGTCCTGACACTTGCTCTGTAGAACAGGCTGGCCTCAAACTCACAGAGATCCTCGTGCCTCTGCCTCCTGAGTGCTGGGAGTAAAGGCTTGCACCACCAACACCTGGCCAGGAGCTCTTAAAGAAAAGAAGCCTGAGTTTTGCTATCTCCATTACCACATGCTGCTTTGGCAGATGAAACTGAACCTTGCAGGTTTGCTTTCAACACTGCAAGTTGAGCCCATCAGTCTAACTTGATTGATGGAGAAAGCCAGTCTCAGATTTATTTATTTATTTATTTTTGGCCTTAGTAGATGCTTGCTAGCAGCTATGATCCTTCAAAAATACTTTCTTGCTCTTCTCAGTTGCTTAAGTCTAGAATCAATCCTTCCTAAGGTGCAGGCTTTTGAAAGCCTTCCTTGGCTTTGTTCCTGGAAACTGGAGGAAAAGGAGTGTTGGCCCTCCCTTTCATCACAGGGATTCTGTGTGAGCTCATGGTTGGGCTGAGAGAATGGATTTTTAGCCTTAAGTGACTTCAGTCAGAAATACATGCAATCTTTCCTTTCAAGGAGCAGTTAATATGCTAGTAGTTCTTGGCTACTAGCTAGTGTTAAAAATAATTGCAAAAGGAAATTTTAAAAAGATAATGTGTCAGTGCATGCAACTTTATGTTTTAATTGGCTTGAAAGTGAATTCTAAAGATGCTGCCTGCAAGATCCACGGCCGCCTTGCTGAGTATCAAGATGCTTATGTGACTATTATCAAATATTCCAACTCCTTGTGAAAGACATAATCAGAAAATAGGAGCGAAGGGGAAATCGGACGGACCTTCCTGGGAAGTCATGGAAAGATAATTCTAAGTATAATTGTCATCTCGGGGCAGAGGAGAGGTTCCCTACCATTTTCAACCCCATCCAAACTTGTAGAAAGAAATATTTATGGGGATTCAGAATTGACTTTTGAGGCCAATGCATTTGGTGGGAAACTCTGCTGGGGACAGTTGCATTCTGGTGAGAGGCTAAATGAACATGGGGAAGCCCTCAAGTGTCTCGTTTCTCCTGCTTTAGGTAAAATCTGTTTTGGCACACATGCCAGAGTAAAGAGGCACTGATGCGGCCTTCGGGACGGGAGGGGTGGGATCAATAGCAGCGGGTGGGTGGGGCTCCCAGGGATTGGGGTGGAGCTAGAGGGGGCTTGCCGCCCTGGAGGCGGAGCTGATGAGCCACAACTGGAGCGCTTCAGACTATGGTGGGAAGGACCAATAGGGGAGGTATGGCTGGAGGCGGAGCTAGCGAGGGTGGGGTGGCTTCAGGGGCGGGGCAGGGAGGGGCGGAGGTTCCCGCATGGGGGCGGGGCTATGGGGCCCGGGGTCGCATGGAGGCGGAGCTGAGGCGGTGGCACAAGGCTAGGGGTGGGGCCTCGGTGCAGCGAGGCGGCAGGCGACCGGCGGGCTAGTTGGCGGGCCCCGCATTGGTGCGGAGAAGGGGCTGTACGGCCGGTGCAGGGCTATGGCTGCTTCTCCGGTCCGCGGCGGCGGCGGTGCGGGAGCTGTCCACTCCTCCAGTATGTCTGGTTTCGCCTTCGACTCGGGACTGGAGATCAGAACGCGCTCGGTGGAGCAGACGCTGCTGCCCCTGGTTTCTCAGGTACTGCGGTCCCGAGTCCCCGTGTGCGCGGCCCGCGATGGCGGCTGCCGATCTTGCCCGGCCCGGCATGGCGGGGCGGGAGGCGGCGCTGTCCCGCATTCCGCGAGCGCAGCGGCGGCGCGGCAGGACTCGCGTGGGGGCCCGGGGCGGGGCGGCCACTCCTGGGCGCGCGGTGAGGCGACCGAACCTAGCAGGTGCGTTGTCTGGCCTAGGAGGCCGGACTCGCCTGGTGCTATGGCTTCTGCCTAATGAGGCCCAGCCGCGGGACGGTAGGACCCCTGAGGGGTCCCCTGACTCCCAGAGCCTAGGCGGCTGCAGCTGCGCAGTCCGCCACCGCCACTGTCCACATCCCTTGCCAGACCAGGGCGCTGGACGCAGACTGAGGCACTACAGTTTGCCTCCCACTCTGGCATGTTCTCCAAGGCCTTTGTCCGGTTCACTTGGCTGTGTGTGTGCTCACCCAACTCCCATCCACTTTGGCCACCAGTCCTGTCCCTCCCTGTCACTTGCCTGCCCACCTCCGTCTGCCTGCAGAGTGATGGGGAAGGAGTGAATGCTTGAGGTTTAATCCCGATGCACACCTTTGTGCCAGGTCTGAGTTGGGATTAGTGCATGATTGTATTTGTGGGTTATAAAAGGAGTCTAGAATCAGCTAAGTGATGCGCTGAATAAAAAAAGAAAGGTTTGTTTCTCCGAGCTGAGGTATACATAACCCGAGGGCTAGAATTCCTCACCTACAGCTGTGGTACTATGCCAAACACCAAGTGAAGAATTTTGTCTTTGGCTGCGCGTTGGCGATGAGTGACTCATACTAAGCTGTAACATCTTGGTGACTCATGCCAGGATTGCCAAGATTTTAGAGGTAGTCTTAAGTTATCTGACTCTAAATTAAAAAAAAACAATTTCTTACAACATCCTTCACACCTGGCCGCCGAGGCCTTACACAAACACTTTTAGAGAAGGAGAGGTTGTCACTATTCCATAGACTTTTAAATGTTGCCTCTGTTACAGCCCGATCCCGAAAATGTTTGAAAGTTGTAGTTGTATATGTTGCCTAGATTATCCCCATTTTTCTCCCTCCATCCTGTGATTAGTTGAACAGTGGTGACTACACCCTGTGGCTTTCCCTCTTCTCTGAGTATTGGTTGTATGGATCAATGGAAAGAGTGTTGTTGTACTTTTTCATTGTCTACACTTCCTGCCACCCTGGAGACCTCCCCCCCCCCAACCCCTATCAGCAGGACAATCCATAAGTGGCAAGAAATGCTCAAGCACTTCTACAAGGGAGAGAAAAGAGAGTGATAGACTTGAAATTGATAGGGTTTTATCCACCGGTTTAATACTCAGTGCAAGCTGTGTTTTAAGCACTTTGCCAGTGCTAACTTATTTAACTTTTGCCCACCCATGAGGTGAGATGTACGCATATTCTCATGCGGCAGATGAAGACATTGAGGGTTAGTTCCATCAATTAACCTGTTATTAACGAGTTCAACTCCTAAGTGACAAACTGCGGTTTGAATCCAGGCTGCTTGGCTCCAGTAGTCAACTTTTAGCTACTCCTGTGTCCCTTCTAGAAATTAGAGGAGGGGATGAGGTCAGTGCAGATTGGTTACAAAGAAAAAGTTTCACAGTAGAAAAACAGAGAGCTGCAATCTGGAAAAACAGTAACTTTGTATAGTAGAATTGCTAAAAATTTACCAGTACCACATACACAGCTTTGTTTTTACTTTTATTCAGGAGTGTGGATAGTAGAAGAGGAAAGGTGTAATTTGCTGCTAAAAATTAACTAGACGGAAAACACCCTCTCCCTGATTAGTATGATGCCTTATTCAGGACCACAGCCGAGATTCTGCACACAATAGTTGTATCTCTGTCAAGGTCTACAACTGATAGGCTTAATGGTAGACTGTTCTGTTTTTTTTTTTTTTTTTTTTTTTTTTTGACAGGGTTTCTCTCTATTGCTTTGGAGCCTGTCCTGGAACTTGCTCTGTAAACCAGGCTGGCCTCGAACTCACAGAGATCCTCCTGCCTCTGCCTCCAGAGTGCTGGCATTAAAGGCTTGCACCACCAATGCCCAGCTAATGGTAGACAAAGTTCCTCATAGTATCAAGAGATGCATAAAGCATAGATATGATGCTTGATTAACAAGTCAGGGAAGTACATAAAGATAATTTAGACTGATTTTAAAGTTTCAGTGAGGTTAAAATATTAAAACTGGGGCTAGGGATATAGCTCAGTTGGGGGTACTGGTGCTTGGTTGATTCCCAGTATCACAAAAACGCTGGTGGTTCATGCATGTAATCCTAACACTCAGAAAGTGGAGGAAGGAGAATTAAGAGTTTGGGGCCAGCCTGAATTGTATGAGATTGTGTCGTGTGTGTGTGTGTGTGTGTGTGTGTGTGTGTGTGTGTGTGTGTGTCAATGGGAGTAGGGAGTGGTTAGCTCTCTAGAAAATTCCCATGTCCGAGTGTTTTTCTCCCATAGATACAGCACTATTATCCAACTGATTTCTCCCCAAGAATATTTTAAGTACTTCAAGCAAGGATTTTTTGCATACTTAATAGTTGCTTCTCATTGAAGGGCATATATTTTAGTTGGAAGGTAGGATGGTATAGCATAGCAAACACATGCCAAGTATCAAGTGAGTATTATCAATAATAAATGCTCTGAGAGCTCAGATGCTTGAATCAGGGATGACTCTGAAGGAGACAGGGTTTGAGGTAAACCAGTAAGACAAGCACTGTGTAAAGTATAGATAGCTTTTATTTTTGTGTTACTTCACTGCTGACTCTCCCAGGGAAAGTCTTGACTTTTAGGTCTTACTGTAGGAAAACAAGGTTTTGTCAGCATCAGAAAATGTAGAGTATCCTCTCTTTGCAGACTAGAAATGAGACATCTTCACAGCAATGGATAAAGAATCTTCCCATCCAGCTTCTAATTATGACAAAATTATTTTTGTAAACTACTAGTAGGAAATGCTTCCCTTGCTAGGTCTGTAGACAAAGGTTAAGACTGCTTATCTAACATGCAAGAGGTCCTGGGTTCAGTCCTCAGCACTGGAGGAAAAACGTTGCTGAAGGGCTAGGGAAATGGCTTTACAGGTTAAGTGCTTGCTTTGAAGGCATGAGGACCTGAATCTGGATCCTCAGCATCCAGGTTAAAGCTGGCAGGGGTGTGGAGTTAGATGGATGCTGAGAAGCTAGACCATGAGCTTCAGATTCATTGAGAGATTCTCTTAAAGAACAAAGTGAACAGTTGAGGAAGACATCTCCTGCTGATCTCTGACCTCCCCACATGCATGTAGACACTAGTACTTACATAGATACAGGTACATACATAACACACACACACACACACACACACACAGAGTAAAAATGTTGCTGGAAAAGCCTTTGTTAGCTCATAAGGGTTTCTATAAGAAACATTATAGCAATAGTCAAATTTAAAGATACATTTCTTTTAAAGGCAGAAACAAGTAGTGATGCCTGCTAGCACAGATCCTATTCAAATGATGCCAGAAACTCCAACCCTTTATAAGATGCAATTCATCTCCTTGCAGAGAAACCACGTGTATGTTTGAGAAACAGAACAGAAAAATGGATAACATTTTTACTTCTGAAGGTCCCAAACTAAAAACTACCAAAATCTCTTTTAACAGGATGTTTAAATAAATTGTGCAGTGTTCAGCCAGCAAGAGTCTATGAGTAAAAGGGCAGAGTCACAGCTATGATTCTGTCCCTTTTATCTTTTTGCCTGTTGTGGGTCAAACGCAAGGTCTTATGAGATCTAGGCAAGCACCATACTACTGAACTACATCCCCAACTCCTAGTGTTTTAAAACAGGGTATGTTTATAGATCAGGCTGGACTCAAACTTACCACCCTCTGTCTCTACCTCCCAAGTGCTAGTAAAGGTGGGTACCACCACAGTGGATTTTGATGTTGCATATTTTATAATCTAATATGTTTTTTTAAGCCCCAGGCTAGGAACCAGCATGTTTTCTGTGGGGCTGCTCCCACCCCTTTTAATAGTCATTTCATTCTTCCTGTCACCTCCGCCACTCCTATAGTGTTTTTATCCAAGGGAGGGGAAGCATGCCTCCACCCTAGTGTGGAATGGCATTTTCTGCCCTTGGGCTTTTCCTGCTGAGCTTTCTTCCAGCCATCCTGCCAGGACCCTTTCCATTTCTAAGGTAGCTTCACTTCTTTCTTCTCATCTCTTTTTGCCTTGGGGGTGTCTCAGAATCTCTGTCTCAGTATGGTTTGTGGAAGGAGAGAGTAGATAAATGGTTTTCTCTTCTCCTTGCTGATTGGTGTGGTGGCTGTAAGTGTGTTTGTGAGAGCAGAGATTAAGGAAGGTTCAAATGACAAAATGAAGTTGTAAGCAAGTGAAAGCGCCTGCCTCTGCCTTGAAAGAATCTGACCTTGAATAGTATGTTTGTTCACTCCCATGTTTTGTACAGCAAATTAGTCATTTCACATTCTTAATTCTGAGAATTTACTGATGCGCTAAAACAGACAGGACATTCTCCATCTCAGGCTGACTTTTAAATATTCTCAGGTCCTAGAGAACTAGACTTTATATTTCCTTTCTTTCCAGCTTCCCATTTCACCTGCTTTCTTGCCTCTCCACAAAGCAGGTAAAGAAAACCCCTGTCAACCAAGTATAGATGTCAGTTCTAAAAATTTAGAACATCCCCAACACGAGGGAACAGTACTGACACTATTCTTCCTTTTCTTTTTTCCTTTATGTAAATGACACGGTGGTTTACACTTACTTATTTCACAGGGGAGTCTGAGCATATTTTTTATTTTTTTATTTTTTGGTTTTTAGAGGAAGGGTTTCTCTATTGCTTTGGAGCCTGTCTATAGACCAGGCTGGCCTCAAACTCACAGAAATCCTCCTGCCTCTGTCACCTGAGTGCTGGGATAAAGGCATGCACCACCAACACCCGGCTTAGGGAGTCTGAGAATATTATTGTCCCAGTTCTTACAGATGAGAGTTGTTACAGAAAGGCTGATTATTAGTTGCATCCCTGCCAGACTCCACTCCCAGGCAGAGTAGTGAGAGTCCATGTTCTTAACTGCTGGGATGCACTTGTTTGTCCTTCCTTCATGACTGAAAAGGTTTGCACCGATAAGCCTCCCTGCTGATGCAGCAATCCAAATCAGACCAGATCAAACAGAATTAGAAAAGACCTACGTTTAATGGATACAGTGCTCCCAGATAGCCTTTCATTCCCCCAGACAAGAGACAGGAAAGAGAGACCAGAAAACCACTGGGCTGGGGTGAAGCTTCTACCCTAACATCCCAGACTCTGGGTATATGGATGCCAGCGGCTGAGGTGAAACTTCCACCATAACAATGACACCTTAGGCACCTTAGGTCTCACGGAAGCCCTTGTTCTTGTTTTCTTCCATGGTGGAATTTTTCATTGTGTCATCATCTTTCTTTCCCCACAGAATGCCTTCTTTGCCATCTGGCTCATTCAGGCATTTTTTAGAACATCCTGCAGATGTGTCTGTCAGGACTACACGTGATTACTCTTACTAGTCTTCCTAGTTTTCAAGAATAATAGCTAGTTTTTTTTTTTATTTGGCATATTACAACTTTGGAAGCTCTCTCACTGTTTCTCCCCCCTCCCCTGATCCTTAGTATAACCTGAGAAGGTTAAGAGAGGCACAGTGATTAAGAGTATAGGCAACTTTTGACTCTGCGACACTGGGCATATCCTTACCCTCTTCCAACTCTAGGCCTTTTATTTGTATAATGAAGGTAATAATAGGTAGATACCTAATAGAAGCTAGAGATGTAGATATTAAATGCATTTATATATGTAATATATATAAATGTAAATTTTAAATCAATTTATATATAATAATACACACTAGTACTCTTGTGCTCAGTAAATCTTTGTCTTTTGCATTAAAATTTTAAATGCATATAAATAAGGGTTGGAATAACTTAACAAAAATGTTCACTGAATTATAGGATTACAAGTTATTATTTGAAGTTTTCCTGAATTTACCCTTTCTTGTTTTGGGAATAATCAACATATGTGCTTTCTCTTTTTTTTAAGTTCATTTTTATTATTTTTAAGTGTAGGTGTATGTGTCTGCATGTGGGTATGTACATGTGAATAAGTACAGATGTCCAGGGAGGCTAGAAGTTGGAATCCTTTAGAACCGGAGATTCAAATGGTTGTGAGCTGCTTGACATAGGTGTTGAACTCAGGTGCCCTGGAAGAGCAGCCATCCATCTCTCCAGCCCTGAGCAGCTGTCTTTTTAAACGTTTGAAAGTGTTAGGGTATAAGAAGATCTTTGAATAAGGATTTTTATGAATTGACTTAGCTTTTGTAAATATCTATTTTCAATGACTGTATTGGAATAAGCATTTTCCAGTAAGAGGAAGACAGCCACACCTAATAATGCACTGGGGAGGATGTTTGGAGTGAAAGCAAAATGCTTGTTTGGGAACGGAACAATAGTGCTTTAGCCCACTTGTAGGATCTGTTCTTTGTATTCGGAAAATTTAAGCATTATGCAAAAACAGAATTTAATGAGCACAATGTCTTACTCTGGGTTGCTGTAATAGCAATACTAAGCTAGAGCCCAGCATGTGGGATGCCCTGTTCAAACCTCAGTCCCACAAATGAACAATAGAACCACAGACATCTTTAACTACAGGCATTTATTTTGCCACAGTGTGGCTGCTGGGTGGTCTAACATCAAGGTGGTCAATGTTCAGTGTTTGGTGAGACAACCTTTTTTCTAGACTAGACTGATGCCTTCTCCCTGCCTCCTGATGGGTGATGCACAGGGGCAGGGGCCCTTCGATTATTTCTCTTCTATAAGGGTACTAAATCCTATTCTTGGGAGCTCCAAATTCATGGGCAAATTACTTTCTAATAATTGGGTGTTAGAATTTCAGGACATGAATGGGGTTGGGCACGTCCACTCTAAGTAGCCACTTCCGTACTTTTCACTCTTGTAATCTCTTATGTGATAGCTTGAAAATAGTGGCCAGGGTCTCTGTTGGGAGGGTAAAGTGGCACAGATGGATTTCATGTCTGTTCCCTCTTCTTTCAGACAGTCTCACAGAATTGAGTTAGCCTGAGCTCTGGGACGAGGGTGTACACCACCACACTGGTGTTTATCCATACTTATTGTCCTGTTTTACAGCACAGTAGCCCAGTCATCCTCACAGTTCACTCAGTGATTCTTTGAGATGTGACTACCTAACGGGCTCCTAGGTCACATTTATGCTGAAGAAAAGATTCTGTCCCCCTGAAATCAAGACATGAACAAGAATGATGGACGTCTCCCTGTACTGGTGGGGCTTTTTATTCATTTATTTAAAATATATTATAAAGGTAAGATGACACAGAGGCAGGTAGATCACTGAGGCCAACCAGGGCTACATAGAGTGATAAACCAAAACAAAACAACTTGCAAAAAAAAAAAAAAAAAAAAAAAAAATTACAAAGCAAAAATTAACCATACCTAAACTCTGTATATCCCAGTGAACTTCTTTCTATACAGTTAGAATAGCCATTCTGAAGCTGTGGAGTATCACAGTGGATTTTGTACATTCACTACAAATATATTTTATTCACTTATCTACCATCAAAATATACACAAATAAATAATGCTGGGCAGTGGTTCCAGCACTCAGGAGGCAGAGGCAGAGAGATCTCTGTGAGTTTGAGGCCAGCCTGGTGTACATACTGAGTTCCAGAACAGCCAAGGCTACACAGAGAAAGCCTGTTTCCAAAAACTATAAATAAATAAATAATTAGATAGATAGATAGATAGATAAATAAATAAATAAATATTCAAAGCAGTTAGCTTTAAAAAAAAATTTAAATTTGAAACAAGCTCCCTTTCTGCTTCCCAGGGAGCAGACTTCCATGAGGAGGCTTCAAAGTCTGTCATATCATTTGGAGCAGGGCCTAGGCCCTCCCCCATGTGTCTAGACTGAGGGAGTATCCCTCTATGTGGAATGGGCTCCCAAAGTCCATTCATATACTAGGGATAAATACTGATTCATTACCAGAGGCCCCATAGACTGCCCAGTCCTCCTAACTGACACTCACATTCAGGGGTCTGGGTCTGTCCTATGCTGGTTTCCCAGCTATCAGACTGAAGTCCATGAGCTCCCGCTTGCTCAGGTCAGCTGTTTCTGTGGGTTTCTCCAGCCTGGCCTTGACCCCATTGTTCATCACTCCTCCCTCTCTGCAGAGGAGTTCAGCTCAGTGTTCAGCCGTGTGTGTCTGTGTCTGTGTCATCAGCTACTAGGATGGCATATAAGGTAGTCATCAATCTCATTATAGGGGAAAGGCATTTAAGGTAGCCTCTCCACTATTGCTTAGATTGTTAGTTAGGGTCATCCTTGTAGATCTCTAGACATTTCCCTAGTGCTAGATTTCTCTTTAAACCTATAGAGGCTCCCCCTATTATGGTATCTCTTTTCTTGTTCTCCTCTATTCTTTCCCTGACTCAGCAGTTAGCTTTTTATCCTCTTCCATTTCTGTGAGAATTTACTTCAAAACATACATTTGAAATTATGTGTTACTTCTACATAACAAAATATTCCCAAACTTAATGGATTAAGATAAATCGGGTTCTGAGAATTGGGAATTTGAGGGTAGCTTCCTTGGGTGGCTCTGTGGCTCTGTGCTGTCTGAAGCACAGCACAGAGAGTCTTGGTAACTTTTCCGCAAGAAGCCTTAGTTCTTCGCCATGGGAGCCTTCCCATGGAGCTGGCCAAGTGTCGTCACATCTCCACTGGCTTCCCCTAGAGTGATGACGCCAGACGTTAGAGAGCAGCAGTGACTTCATGCTTACCCTCTAGAGTAGCACATTGTCACGTCTGCTTTATTTTATTGGCTGAGGAAGAAGATATGTGTTGTAATTTAAGCACAACATGCGACAGGGTTCAAGCAGAGGGTTTTTGTTTGTTTGTTTTTTAGGGAAGGGATCATAAAAAGGGGAAAGGGAAGAGGGGAGAGCCAGTAGCAGCAGGGGAGAAGAGAAAGAAAAGAGGGAGAAAGACAGGAAATGAGGGGGGAGAGGAGGAGGTAGGTAGTGGGCAGGACCTTTAAAAAACAAAAAAGGAACATAGTGAATATGCACAGGTGGTGCTCTTAGTGGCTGCAGCTGAGGACATATCCTGTCAGAACCCCAAGGACAGGCCAGTACAGATGCCTGAATACTAACTTTGGAGTGCTGGGATTACAGGCCTGTTTGTCACAGTGCTGGTGTGTGGTGTTGGGAATTGAACCTAGGGTTTAGTGCATGCTAGGCCAGCTCTCTTAACTCTTGAACTACATCTCCTACTTCATTCTGCTGGAAGTAACTAAAATCTGCTTGCCCTCAAGGAGAGGGGGTGGAGACTTTGCCTCTTATAGGCAGCAATAGCAAAGAACTTGGGATCTCTAACCTCTGTGGTAAATTGTTTACCCTCCTCCACCTGCAGACAGCCTCTCCTGAAAGCATCAGCTGAACACAGAAGGTTGACTTGGAAATCTCGTCTAGATGAGTTGTTTAAAGATAGCCATTTCCTACGTGTAACTCTTTCTAGCTATTGGAAAGAAGGAAGCGCTAAAAAACAAGGAAAGAAACCTGGTTTTAGCTTCCTAACATGCACCTGGACCCAGGTTGGCAGTTGCTTAATTAAAACTCAGCTGCCAGGAATTGTCTTAATACCTTGGCATTGCCTTCTCAGTCAGTCGACTTGTGTTTGTAGCTAGTTTTCTCATTGGGAGTAGGAAATCCTTCATTTCATATTGATCCTCCCTTTTTTTTTTTTTTTTTTTTTTTTTTTTAAGTTCAAGCTGGTCATATTTCTGCCAGTGTAATAAATTTTGTTTGTTGTCCTTTGAGTCATGCTGCACTCAGTGTTTTAGACTGAAGCCATCCCTTTGAGTTGTGTAGAGGTCAGCTTTTTTCTGCCTTTGACTCCTTTGGGACCTCTGGAGGACCAGTGCCTAAGCTCCCAAGGCCGACTTTAAGATCTTACAGTCACTCCCTTAGAGTTGTCTTTAGATTTCACTTTTGCCTGTAAGCCATTTATAATTTTATCATGGTGTACCATCTGGCTAAGAATTTTCAAAAGCAGCAAGTTCTGGCTTGATCTTGTTTAACTGAGTTTTATTTAACTTCTCTCTGTTCTCTTATATTTTGCTGCAACCATTAACCCCTTTAAACCCCTTCAGATCACCTTAGCTAGACCACCTAATTCTTGAGGGATGGTTTCTACTTTCCCTGTTATTAAGGGTGATTTTCTGCTGCTGCCTAATAAGGTCCCTTTCCCTCTAATTTCAAGTGAGGTTTTTTGTTTTTGTTTTTTAACCTTCTTTTAAAAAGCAAAAAACTGTGTGTGTGTGTGTGTGTGTGTGTGTGTGTGTGTGTGTGTGTGTGTGTGTGTAGGTCAAAGCATAGGCTTGGATGTCTGTTTCACCTTTCATCTTGTTTGAAACAGGGTTTCTTATTGTTTGCCCTTGTGTGGGCATGCTAGCTGACCCATGATGTTCTAGGGTTTCTATGTCTCTATTGCCCATCTCCCATAACAGTTTTGGGAGCTTACTATTGCACCAGGCTTTGCATGGGTTCTGGGGATGTAAACTCAGGTCCTCCCACCATTCACCTACTAGACATCTCTCAGTCCCTTTCCCACTTTTTTTTTTTTTTTTTTTAAATAAGATTTTGCTTACACTTTTGTTATGATCTGATTGTTGGTTTCCTCTCAAAATTCTTATATTGGGACTTAATGCCCACGGTAATTTTAGTAGCATATGAAGTCTTTTGGAGGCCATAAGGTTGTGACTGAGACTAATGTTTTAGGATAGGGCCTAAGGGAACTTGTTGGCTTGATCTACCAAGTGAAGAGCCATGAAGACCTGCCCCTCACCAGACTCTAAGTTAATGGAGGCCTGAACCTGAGCTCTGTAGAACTGTAAGCAGTGAGTTCATATAGGACCAGCTGAAGGTATTTGTTTAGGCTGTCCAAACTGACTAAGAGAGCTCCCCCAAAGTCATCCCTTAAAGTCACTCAAACACAGCCTAATTTCAAAGTTACTCTCAAATTTTGGGTTTTGTTATAGCATCTCTCCAGATCTGGGTACCAAAATCTCTATTACCTATTTATTAATAAAGAACAATGCCTTCAAACCGGGTGATGGTGGCACACACCTTTAATCCCAGCACTGGGGAAGCAGAGGCAGATGGATCTCTGAGTTGAGGCCAGCCTGGTCAACAGAGTGAGTTCCAGGACAGCCAGGGCTACACAGAGAATGGCTGTCCTGAAAACAAACAACAACAACAAAACAATGCCTTTATTAGTTTTCTTTCTTTCTTTCTTTCTTTCTTTCTTTCTTTCTTTCTTTCTTTTCCTTCCTTCCTTCCTTCCTTCCTTCCTTTCTATCTTTCATTTTATTTATTTATTTATTTATTTATTTATTTATTTATTTATTTATTTATTGTTTGTGTGTTTGTTTGAGACAAGGTTTTCCTGTGTAACAGCTTTAGCTGTCCTGGAATTAGCTCTAGAGATCAGGCTGGCCTTGAACTCTCAGAGTTCTGGTGTGCCTCCACAGCCTGGCAACCCTCATTAGTTTTCTATTGCTGTTCTTAAACACTCTGATTAAAGCAACTCAAGGGAGAACGGGTTTATTTTAGCTTATTACAGTTCCAGGAGGAATATAACCCATCATGACAAGGAAGGCATGGCAACAGGAGAATGATGTCACATTGCAGTGGCAGTCCCAAAGTAAAGAGAGAGCAGAAAGTGAGACTGGGGCATAAAATCCCAATGCCAGCCTGGTGTGGTGGTACATGCCTTTAATACTAGGCAGATCTCTGCAAGTTCGATACTATCCAGTGCTACAGAGTGAGAATCTGCCTCAGACACACAGGCAAACAACCTCAGTGCCTGCTCCCAGTGACAAGCCTTCCTCAGCAAAGTTCCTTCTCAAGTGCTACCAGATAGGGATCAGTGTTCAAGGTGTCACCTAAGCCTGTGGAGGACATCTCCCATTCATGCCTAGCAAATTATCCCAAACTTACTACCTTAAACCAACAAGCATTTGTCTTAATTCCTGTGAGTTAAGAAAGAATTCTGTAGGACTTTACCTGATGACTCTGGAGCAAGGGCCATCACAAAACTGAAGTAAAGGTGTTTGGCTGGGCCCATGGCAGTTCAAAGGCTTAACTGGCCTGAGAGTCTGCTGTTCACCTGTCTGACTGGCGGAAAGCCTCTGTTCTGCTACAGCTGTTGGCTGTGGTAGCAAGTCCTCACCTTGCAGTCTCTCAGAGGACTATTCCACGTGGGGCAGCTGTGATGGGGCAGTGAGTTTTCTGTCCCTGTGATCCCAGAGACAGAGAGAGAGAGAGAAGGAGGGAGGGAGAGGGACAGAAAGAGACATCAGACAGACAGACTGACACAGACAGACAGACTGACACACACACACACACACACACACACACACACACACACACACAGAGGATATTGTGATGTCCCAATATCCTGAAGCCAGTCCAGAAATGCATTGTGGTGTCCATTGTCATCTGTCCATCAGAAGTTTATACTTGGGAGAGAAACAGTTCCTTCTTCCTTGAAGAATAGGGCTGAAGGAGTTTGTGAATATGTTTTGAAATCACCACAGAGATCATACCACATTCCCATTAAAAAAAAAAAAAAAAAAAACCTTTCCGGGGCTCCAAGTAATGCATAGAACAAAACATTTTTTGAAACAGGATGCCATTCAGTAGCTCAAAATGGCCTACAGCTCACAACTCTCCCGCCTTAACCTCCCTGGAATTGCAGACATGTGCCACCACACCCAGCCCAAAACATGAATTCTTTGCTCCAGTTGCCAGCCTTACATGGCCATCTCCTGGCCATTCATCACAGGGCACTGGTTTATGCTTACCCCTTTGCTTGATGCTTTAACCAGTTCTGGCCTTACTTCATCCCTTGACGGGGCAGGCTTGTCCCCAAAGCCTCTTACCCCTCAGTTTCTGTTCTTTCAAATACATTATCCCTGGTGCAGTCAGCTTGCCACTATTAATTTTATCTCAGGCTGAAAACACTTCCTCAGAGAAGAAAGAGCAGCCAATCTCAGGTAGCTTCATAGGTACAATATCATATCATTCAATACATTTTGCATAGCACACACATTAAAATCATCTATTTACAGGGTTACTGTATTTCTCCATTTGAATGTAGCAGGGACCTTTTCTTTACCATTCATTGATGTTTCCTCATTGCTTAGAATTTAATTCACCTAGGAAATATATTGTGTGATCGAATTGTTATCCTGCTGTTCTGCAAATGTTGGAGGTGGGACCGCATGTCTCAGTCACTCATACATCCTGTCTTAGTCATTGTTTTATTGCAGTGAGGAGACACTGTGACCAGGACAAGGTAACTTTTATAACGGAAAACAATTAGAGCTTGCTTGTAGTGTTAGAATGTTAGTCCATTATCATGAAGGGAGGAAGCAGACTGGCATGCTCTGAAGCAGTAGCTGAGAGCTTTCTTTACATCCTGATCCACAGGCAACAAGCAGAAAGAGAGACACTGGGCCTCACATGGATTTTTGAAACCTCAAAGCTTACCCCCAGAGACTTACCTCCCCCAGTATAGGCCACCTTCTTAATCCTTTAAACAGTTCATCAACTGGGGTTAAGCATGCAAATATATGAGGCCATGGGGGGCATTCTCATTCAAACCACCACGTATCCTAAAGACTTGGCATCTAATAATAGGTATTAAACATTTTTTGTTTGTTTGTTTGGATTTTCATGACAGGGTTTCTCTGTTGCTTTGGAAACTGTCCTGGAACTAGCTTTTGTAGACCAGGCTGGTCTTGAACTCAAAGAGATCCCCCTGCCTCTGCCTCACAAGTGCTGGCATAAAAGGCGTGAGCCACCAATGCTCAGCGGTATTAGACATTTGTTGGAAAACAATTTAGATTAAAATATTTAGTGGCAGGGTTCTTGAGAGATAACTTGGTGGATAAAGTACTTGCACCACTAGCATAAGGGCCTGGGCTTGGATCCCAGAACCCAATTAAAACTTGGATGTGGTGGCACACATTCAGACCCCAGTGCTTTGGAAGAGGATGGAGACTGTAGGATCCTTAGAGTTCACAGGCCAGCTGGTCCAGTTGAAGAATTCTCTAGGTTCTGTGAAAGACCCTGTCTTAAAAATTAAGGTGGAGAGCCATTGAGGAAGATATCTAAAATCAACCTCTGGCCTGAAACATACACACGCACACATGTGTGCACATATGAACACATGAGCACATACACAAAAATAAAAGAAATTTAGTAGCATTCAGTACATTTCTCTTTATCACTTAGCTCATCCCTAAGCATGATGGCTATCCCAAGATGCTAATTTAGACTCAAATTTAGACATTTCTATTAATTCTAAGCTGTTAATATCTTAACTGAAAAAGTGCTTGGCACAGAATACTTCTTATATTCTGTTTTGAGTCTTCTTAAAATTTAAGTTTTATTTTATGTGTGTGGATATTTTCTTACATGTATGTTTGAGAACTGTTTGTGTACCTGGTACCCGAAGAGTATAGAAGAGGGCATTGGATTCCCTGGGACTGGAGTTACAGATAGTTGTGAGCTGCCATGTGGGTGCTGGGAACTGAGTCACTGTCCTTGGAAGAGCAGACAGTGCTCTTAACATCTGAACCATCTCTTCAGTATTTTGTTTGTGTCTTTGTTATCATTCCATACAAATTATTTTAAAGTGAATCTCAGTATACATTTACTAGTTAGTATCTGTTTTTCAAGTAAAATTTTAAATAAATATTTCAAATGTGATTATTGTATATGTTATGTTTCTTTCTTTTTTTCTTTTCAAGACAGGATTTCTCTGTGAAACAGCTCTGGCTGTTCTGGAACTCACTCTGGAGTAGGCTGGTCTTGAACTCACAGAGATCAGCCCACCTCTGCCTCCTAAGTGCTGGGATTAAAGGCATGCACCACCCCTGCCTGGTCTACACATTAGTTTTCTAAGATACTTTAAAGATTTGTTTTACTGATTTATATATGTCCCCTTTTATATTTTTATTTCAGTGCTTAAAAACCAAATGATAAAACTCTTGGTACTCCGTGTACTTTGGGGATGCTGAAATAACAAAACTGGGTTAAAAGAGTAGATTACACTGGTCATTCTAAAGCTGTTACCGAGTTCAGTAGACATGTGGCTAAAATATCATTTTATAGTGCTGGGGATTGAACCAAGGCCCCCCATGTGCTAGGCAAGTGCTCTGCCACTAAATTACACCTCCAGTGCACAAGTTCCACTTTGTGTACTCATTTGCCCTGTGAGCGGTGTCTGGGTGGAGCCGGTCGAGCTTGTGTGAGTGCTCTGAACCTGTGATTTGCCCCTCCTCTTCTTATGCCTTTAAGATTTGTTGGACGATCTGGAGAGCATCTGGAACTGTATGTCCCAGATAACCGCCCTCAGGTGAACTCACAATTAATAGAAGCATTGTTGTGAGAAATGATGCAAGATGCTTTTCTGGCTGGCCCTGGGGTTACAATATCTAAAGCTATTGATTTAGTCTCTTGGGTTAGTCTGATATGCTAGGTTTAATTTTTTTGACCTCTGTGATATCTTTTTTTAAAAGAATTAAAAGTTTTAAAAGTTGCTTTGATTTTTTTTTTTTTAATTTTTAGATCACCACACTTATCAACCATAAAGATAATACCAAAAAGTCTGACAAAACTCTGCAAGCAATTCAGCGTGTGGGACAAGCTGTCAACTTGGCAGTTGGAAGATTTGTTAAAGTAGGGGAAGCTATAGCCAATGAAAACTGGGATTTGAAAGAAGAAATTAATATTGCCTGCGTTGAGGCTAAACAAGCAGGTATGTGAATGTTTATCTACTTTTTGTTTGTTTACTTGCTGCTTTTTTTTTTTTTTTTTTTTTTAGGAGACAAGGTCTCACTGTGTTATCCTTGCTTACCTGGAACTTTCTATGTAGACCAGGCTGGCTTTGAACTCATAGAGGCCCAGCTGCCTCTGCCTCTGCTTCCCAAGTGCTTGGATTAAAGCCATATGCCACCACACTGTCTTAGTTAGGGTTTTCTATTGCTGTGAAGAGACACCATGACCATGGCAGCTCTTCTAAAGGAAACATTTAATTGTGGTGGCTCACTTACAGTTTCAGAGGTTCAGTCCATTGTCATCATAAGGGGGAGCATGACAGTGTGCAGCAGACATGGTGCTAGAGGGGATGAGATGTCCTACATCTTGCAGGCAACAGGAAGTCCACAGACACACTGTGCTGTATCCTGAGCATAGAAAACCTCAAAGCCCACCCCCACAGTGACACACTTCCTCCAAGACCACACCCACTCCAACAAAGCCACACCTCCTAATAGTGCTACTCCCTATGAGATTATGAGGACAGCTACATTCAGACTATCACACATATGAAGCAGGTCTTACTACATAGGCCAGGCTATCCTCCAACATAGTAGTAGTCCTGCCCCAGTCTTCCAAATGTGTATCGCCATGCTCACCTGTGAATACTTATTTTTAAAGGCTGTTTATACCAATCTCATTGCTATGGATATTATGGCAGGTCCTTACCATTTATTTTGAGACAATATCACTGTGTACCCAGTTGTACTAGAGCTCACGGAATGAACCAGGTTGGCCTTTACCTTGAAGGTTTACCTTAACCTTTACCTGCCTCTGGATCCCAAGTGCTAGAATTACAGGTGTGTGCCCCTACACCCAATATAACTTAAGAATTTATTTTCTACAGTGCTGGGGATTGAACTCCGGGCTGTTCTTATGTTAATCAAGCAATCACCACGCTACATCCCTGACAAAATTCTTTAGTTTTGCTTTGAGTTAAGATATCCGAGAACATTAATGAACTAAGTTGGCTTTTAGTAATGTTGGGCCTCTCTTGACTCCAGTCCTAACCCTGAAACATAGGATTCATTCACTGGTTAGAATAGTATCATGCCATGCTGGCCATTAGCAGCTGAGGTGGGTTACAAATGAAGGTAAAGAGATTTCAGAGGAAACACTTACATAGAAACAGCCTAACAGTGTGATGGATGCAGTTGCGAGAGCAGGAAGAATGCACAGTGCACTTGGTGGTGAACAGTGGATTAAGGATGTTAATTAAAGGACAGTAGGACTCAGGCTAGACTCTCGGGCTTCTAGACATTTGTTGGTTTAGGGAGCAGCTTTATGCAAAAGGCAGAGGAGAAGCCTTACCCTATATGTTGTTTCTATTTTTCCCATTACAAAAAAGGATTTGAATTGGGTTATAATCAAAGACATGGTAAATGATTTTATTAAAATAAGAGAAAAAAAATGCATCAGACTCCTTGGCAAAGATGAATATTTAACTAAGCATGAAATTTATCTTAGTACTTCCTGGAAAGCAAGACAAAAATGTGAGAAACAGACGGCTCTATAACCCTCATTGTTTGCTGAGAGGAAACAAAGCAGTTTGTAAGAGGAGAGTCCTATTTTCCTGGCACGGCATTATTCCATGGGCACGTAGACAGCACATTACAGAGTACAGTAGACAATGCCGAGAAAGCAGAAAGGTGTTCTCCGGTGTTCCTGATAAGCAAGAGGAGCAGGGGTGGGCCTTACAGGAAATGAGCGGTATGAATGAGGTCCTGTGCTGTCTTAGCTTTGTCACCCTGTTCTCAGTGTGAGCTGACAGCCTCAGCCAAGGACCAGGCAGGTCCCTCCTGGTGGCATGGGCTTCACACACCATCTCTTTTAAGCTGACAGAAGGGCCCCTCCCTGTACCTGTGGGCCTCCATAGTAAGTTACATAATAAGGAAGCTTCACCCTCCAGACAGACTGAAGAGAGCGCTCCTGGGGGCTTTCTGGCTTAGTCAGCCCTTAGTGGTCCTTTTCTCCTGGGCAGTTTGTGTATCCTTCAGTGCAAGAATATGAAGAAGCAGTGATCATGACTTGAATGGACCTTAGAGTTAAATTGCTTACGTTCCAATCTGCCTCCTCCAACTAGGCAGAGCCTCAGTGTTCCTGTGGAAAAATGGGGCTATTCATATTTGTAGAAGGGCTGTTACATGATGCGTGTGTGCATTTGGCACAAATAAGTGTTCAACAAATTTACATGTCCTAATTATTGCATTTTATTTTGTCTCTCAGTGGAGTTACTGCATTGTTTTTACTTTTGACTTGACTACATGTCAAGACCTATATTTTATATGGCAGTTCAATAAATAGTTTTGTTAGAATGTCTTGGAGTTTTCGCTCTAAGTGACTATACTAGCTCATTGCTTATGATAAATTAGAAATGACAGCCATGGAGCTGTACACTCTGTGCCTTTGCTGGGAATTCTTTCTAGTCTAAACTTGGAAGAGCTGCGATGGGAAGGGTTCTACAGTGGACCAGGGGTTACTCCCCACTTACTGATTTGGTGAATGTCCAGGGCTCAGTCAGAGAAAGGCATGGTTAAACAGGCTCTTATTCAGTGCCTTTGGTGGCTGAGAGTGATAGGAAAATGAACATTTTCCAGAGGAACAAAGAAAACATCTTTTCTTTCAGCTATTGCTGAAAGAACACACACTCAGCCATTTCCTCTGCTCCCTCCACCACAATAAAGGTTAGTTCTGAGCACATTTGCCCTCGGCAGATTTTGCCATAAAAATTTGGTAACACAACAATTTCCATTGCTGTGCAGCAAATTGCCTTCTGTGCAGCCATGTCTCAGACTGAGTCAGGAAATGGCTTCCCTGGGCCTTCCAGGGTCAGCACATCTTATGATGTTAGGTGGAGTTGTCTGCTGGACCTTAGTTATCTGCAGGCTTCACCGTGCTGGAGATGTGTTTTGCAAGCTCCCAATGTTGCTGGCAGGCTTCACTTTCTGTTTGACTATTGGTCATCATGTGGATATCTTTGTAGTAAGGCTGCCTGTAACCTGGTACAAAATGATGGGCTCAGTTTTTAAAAACTCATTGTGTGTGTGTCTGTTTGTCTGTGTGTCTGTGGTCATGTACTGTTGCTGGAAGTTTTCTTGTCCTGCCATGTCTCGTGGCAGCTTTGCCCCAAATAAGCACACAAAGACACTATATTATTAAACTGTTGGGCAATGACTAGGGCTTCTTATTGGCTAGCTATATCTTAATTATTAACCCATTTCTATTAATCTATGCATTTCCACATGGTCTTGGCTTACCTGAGAATGCCTGTCATGTCTTATCCTTCCAGTCTCCTCATAATGTCCCTCTCTGCCTACCTTTCCCAGAATTCTTTTCGCCTCCTAGCCCTGCCTATCTTCTTGCCTCTACTGGCTATAGATCAGTGTTTTATTCATCAACTAATGAGAGAACCATACATATGGAAGGACATCCACCATCAATGTACATTCCACAGTGCATGTGTAGCAGATAGAGGATAACACTTGGGAGTCAGTTTTTTTAAAATCATGGTTTGAGAGATTAAAGTCAGGGCATTAGACTTCCATGGCAAGTGCTATTGCCCCCAACCATCTCACTGGCTTGACCTGAGAGGATTTGATTGCTTAGTTTCAGAAGTGGCATGACTCCTCTTCTGCCCAGCAGTGTGAGGACAGTGTGGGAGAGGACACTTGATAGACATGGGTACCAGCAGGTAGAGCTTTTGGAGGCTGACTACCATAAACTTTGATTGATCAGTAAAGCATCAGTTAGTTATCCATATTTAGTGACCTGTTTCTTGTGTTTACCTGCTGCTGTCTGAAACTAACTTTATCATTTCCTTCCTGAGTCTTTTTGACTGACTGTCTTTAAATGATTTTGGTTGTCCTTCTTCCTCCATTTCTTCCTCTCTCTCTCTTTCTCTCTTTCTCTCTCTTTTTCTTTCATCACTGGTCAGCTGCTAGGTTTATATTTTCTTTCCTCACTGTCTCCTAAATCACTTTCTTTATGTCTTCTGGCTACCATCTGTGAAGTCCTCTCCCCTGCATTAACAGCTGCCCTGTTTTAAGTCAGCTTTTCCAGTCTGTTCTATGTTTTCCCAGCAATTGCCCATTCTAAATATTAACTGTTTTGTATCCCGTGATTTGGTCATAAAAATTCTAATTTTTTTTGGTAAGATTTTTTTGTTACCAACCAAGACACCATTGAATGTATTAAATAAAATTAATAATAGACCTTCTGTGAGAAACGTAGTCATCAGACATACATATTTTCAGGACCCCCAAATTTATCTTAAATATAATTATTTTTAAAATCTTGTTAAATGTAACAGTAAGGAGTTTCAGAGAAACACATTGTATTAATTACTTTTCTACTGCTGTGATAAAACATTATGATCAACTTGTGGTAGCTGGATGTAATTGGCTCCCATAATATCATAGGGAGTGGCACTATTAGGAGATGTGTGTTTTTTTATTTTAAGGAGTGGATACATCCTTGTTAGAGGAAGTGTGTTACTCTGGGGGTGGACTTTGAGGTTTCCTATTCTCAGGATATGGCCCAGAACTCAGTTGACTTCCTATTGTGTGTAAGATGTAGGACTCTCAGCTCCAGCACCATGTCTGCCTGCACGCTGTCATGCTCCCATCATAATGGTAATGGATTGAACCTCTGAATCTGTAAGCAGTCACCTACCTCAGTTAAATGTTTTCTGTATAAGAGTTGCCATGATCACGGTGTCTCTTCATAGCAGAAACCTAATAGACACACAAGGCAATTGATAGAATAAAGAGTAGAGGGTTAGCTCTAGTCCACAGTGCTGGAGTGAAGCCAGGGTGTCATGGTGTCTCTTCACAGCAGAAACCAAATTGAGACACAAGGCAACTGATAGAATAAAGAATAGAGGGTTCGTTACATATAGTCCATGGTGCTGGAGTAAAGCCGGGGTGTCAGGAGCAGGAAACTGCCTTGGACGTGGGAACCTGAGAGAGTGAAGTAGTAATGGCTTTGACTCTCAAAGACCACCTACCGTGACACAATTCCTCCAACAAGGCCACATTTTCTAAACCTCCCAAACAGTGCCATCAGCAACTGGTGACCTAATGTTCAAATGCCAGAGACCATGGGGCACTCTCATTCAAACCATCACACAAAGCTTGCTTTCATCTTTTAGGAGAGCAAATATTTGTATAGTTTTAATAACTATTATTACAGAAATCAACAAGCTTGATGGCAATTGGAGGAAAGAATTTTTCTAGAGGGTTTGAAATTTGTATCCTAGAATAGTCTTTCTTCCCTGGGCACCAAAATAAGTGTAAGTGTCTGAGGCTGAAAAGATGGCTCAGTTGTGTTTCCAGAGGGTTGGGGTTTGATCCTGGCATCCACATGATAGTTCACATTCATCAGTAACTGCAGTTTCAGTGGATCTGATGTAGTATACAGATGTATATATACAGGCAAAGTGCCCTTACACATAAAAAATAAAAATAAATATAACAGTCTTTAAAAAAAATTACTGGGCATGGTGATACACGCTTTGAATCCTAGCACATGGAGATTGTGAGTTTGAGGCCAGTTTGGTCTACTCAGCAAGTTTCAGACCAACCATGAAACTTGGCTACTTAGTGGTGAGGGCCCTGTCTTAAAACAAAACAAAATGGAACTAAACAAAAACAAATATCTGTTGGCAATTACAAACTTGAAGTTCAGCCAGGGTTTGAACTCTCAAGGTTAAGCATCTTACTTGGTCTACTTACCCTAACCTGTCTCCAGGCAGAACAACAAACAGATTTCTTATGTATCTATAGTTCATTATTCTAGCCCTACCTCTTCCTTTTTAAGACGTTAACCCTTACCCTAAAGCCTTGTCTTTCTTTCTACTGTGCTCTGATGTCCCTCCAAACCCAAGCTTCTTTAGACAGTGATGTTTGGTTCTTGACTTGGGACTTTTCTTTTGTCTTGTACAGAGGCGGCTTTTAGATTGTGTGGTTGGTCAAACTACTAGAAAGACAAATTGTATTTTTCTGACCAGGTCAAAGTTCGTCACTGTTCTGAAGAGTGTGCTGTTGTTGTTTGTTTTGCTAGAAAGCATCATGGGAGCCATCTTAGCATTTCTTGTGCCTGAAGTTCCCATGCTTACTGTAGTCAAGATGAGAGAAAAGTCTGTTTAAGTGTTTTATTTCCAACATAATATCCCTCTTTCTTGCTAGGAGAAACGATTGCAACACTCACGGATGTGACCAAATTCAATCATGTGGAGTCGGATGGCCAGATCACCATTTTGACAGACAAAACAGGAGTTGTGCAGGCCGCCAGGCTGCTGCTCTCCTCAGTGACAAAGGTGTTGCTGCTGGCAGACCGAGTAGTTATCAAGCAGATAGTGACATCAAGAAACAAGGTATTCACTTGTGGCCGTGCTTGTTGTGTCTTAGGGTGACTCAGAAGCCTTGTTAAGGTAAAATCCAGATAATTTGGCTCTGCTTATTAATTTATTAGTAGACCCATTGTCCAGAGTTTAAAATAGTGCCTTTCCTACAACTACCATCTCCAATTTACTGAGCCTAAACTTTTATTTATTTCTATTTTTAAAAACAATATGTGTTTTATGTATATGATTGTTTGCCTATATCCAAGTCTGTGGATCATGGTCATGTCTGGTGTTGACAGAGGCCAGAAGGGGGTTTCATACTCCTGAAACTGGAGTTATAGATGGTTATGAGTTGCCATGTGGGTGCTGGGAATTGAACCTGAATTTTCTGGAAGAATAGTCAGTGCTCTTAACCTCTGAGCCCCAGGCTTACAACTTTAAATACAAATAATGTTTCTCATTTAACAACAACAACACAACAAAAAGCTTGTTGAGATTTACTGCCAAAAGCCTTAAATGTATGCAATGTAGGAAGAAAAGCTAAACTGATGTTGTATGCAGTTGAGACCCAGTTAACAGATATCCTGAATCCCAAGTCAGAGAGTAACTTTTTATAGACTAAAGACAAATGTACATCACTGGGCTCTGGCTGAAGCCCAGTAGGTAGAGTGCTTGGCTAGCATGCATTAAGCCCTGGTTCCAATCCTGCATCACAGCACTTGGGAAACAAAGGCCAGATGATTAGGAGGTCAAGGCCAGTCTCAGCTACATAGAAGTTTGAGACCAGCCTAGTCTACTTGAGACCTTGTCCACAGCAACAAAGTTTCCATATGTAGAGCCCTTAAATATCGCTAAAGAATGCATGAGCCTTGCCCCTGATCACTGGGCAATCAAGTCAGCCACAGAGGAGTGTCTCCTCTCAGTAGATCTGAGGGTGGCCCTTTTGACCCCCTTCTCCCATCCCCCAGGAATGTCTAGCAAACCAAAAAGTGAAAGTTTAAAGAGAAAAAGAAATCGGAGAGTGACAAACAAAAGGAAGATTTTCCTGTCTTTGTGAGATGGAGGCTGTGCTCTGTGTCCTGTCTTCCTTATCTGTGGAACTGCTTGTGTTTCCTGAGCTGCCTGGGCAGGTTAGCAGGCCAAATGTCTCCATATCCTCATTAAAAATGAACAAGCACAGGATATCTGTGTTTTTCTAACCTATCTTGCTCTGGCCAAAATTCAGAAGTTATTTAAAAAAAAAAAAAAAACCTATCAGAAAATATGTTTCACTTTGTTTACCCTATTTCTTACGTCCAGGAAGCAGCATTTTCTGCTGGCTCTCCTGTGCGTAGGTCCATGATCTGCTCCCTTCTCATTGCCCAAAACCTCTTGGCAGTTGATCTCTTCTATTCAGCAGCTCCCGACCGATCTAAACTGGTTCTCAACTGTGAATCCTTAAACCCCCATTCTACTTCTCTATCTGTAGATTACTTCCTTTCCATTTTCTTCTAAAACGGGAGTTCTTCTAATTCTGGTTCAATAATCTTTCTAGTTTCTGGTTTTGTTTTGTTTTTTCTCCCCACTGCCTTCTTAGTTCTTACTGCCACCTTGTCAACTTTCTGTTGCTGTAATAAAATGCCTAAAGCTAGGTACTTTGTAAAGCAAAATTTGTTTGGCTTGCCTCATCTCTTCAGCCCCTGACTGGCCAAATAGGTGAGCTCCAGGTTAGGACCCCGCCTCAGTAAATAGAGAGGAGAGGGATTAGTGAACACACCCAATGTCAAGCTTGGTCCTTTACCCATGTGTACACATGTGTATCTGCATACACATTTATTCATATATGTGCATATATACACACATATACGCCAATAAATACATCACATGAAAAAAGTTCAAAGTCATCCTCAGTTCCATAGGGAGTTTGAGGTCAGCCTAGGCTAGGGACTGTGTGTCAAAAAACCAAACCAACCAACCAACCAACCAAAACCCCTAAATACACCAAGGAAGATCTCATTCATGAAGTCAAGTGGGAGGAAGCAAAGGATGGGCAGAACTGCTATTATTGCTATGCTCAGACAGGCTTTGAGGGCCTGTGTTTGCAGGTCACTGTGCTGCCCGCCCAGGCCCCAGTGTATTCATGTGAGACTTGGTGGAATCTTCACAAGATGGGATTTATTCAAAGGCTGATAAGCCACTGCAGGCATTGCCTTTAGAGGTGATTAACACAGCCTTCATGACTCCCTTTAAGGGTTACTATTATTAGAAGGTAAGATTAATTCGGGGTGGCTCTCATGCCTGTAGTCTCAGCTCTTGAGAGGCTGAGGCAGTAGGATCACCATGAGTTCAGGCTCAGACTCTGGGGCTGCGTAGTGAGTCTAAGGCCAGCCTCTTACACTGAGAGACCCTGCAAAGAAGAGAATCTACCTCTGGGTAGAGATATGCCAATCCAATGGGGAAGCCTAGGAGACCCCTGGAAAGGCAGGCTCACCCAGCATAGAGTGCTTTCCCTTTTCAGGATTTCTTCTCCAGTGAAGTCCCTAATCCCAGAGGTTCACCTGGTTCTGTGTTAGGTCTGCCCTTTGCTTTTCACCTATCTTTTTCTGGGAGATGCTTTTAACTCTCTAAGCCCTATTTAGTCATTATTAATTTTTTCTCTTCCTTTGAAGTTATAAATAAACCCGTATCTCCTTATCCTAAAACCAAGTCATTGCCCTAAGTGGTTCTAACTATTGAACCAGCTTTTATGTCTTAGAGGCCCTTCTCTGGTGTGTGTGTGTGTGTGTGTGTGTGTGTGTGTGTGTGTGGAGAGAGAGAGAGAGAGAGAGAGAGAGAGAGAGAGAGAGAGAGAGAGAGAGAGAGAGAGAGAGAGAGATTCTTTTTTCTCAGCTTTCCCATGGAATTTAGAGCCCCTCTTGTTTCCCTTCACTCAGTTCAACTCTGGAACAGTCTCAGTCTGTGTCTTGTTTATTGCCCAACAATAAAATATTTTCTGTTTTGCAGGTTCTTGCAACCATGGAGAGACTAGAGAAAGTAAACAGCTTTCAGGAGTTTGTTCAGATATTCAGTCAGTTTGGAAATGAAATGGTGGAGTTTGCACATCTAACGGGAGACAGGCAAAATGTATGTACTTAGCACATTGAAAAGTCTTCATATAAATGCGTATCTTTTATTTTGGATGGAAATTCAATTTTTTTAATTACTTGAATTGACTCCTTTACTCACTAAATCTATAATCTTGGTCTTAAAACCCTTTCTTTATAAGTAATCAAGGGTATGTAGTAGATTGATGTGTCTTTTTTTACATATATGGCAATTAGTAATGTCTGCACTGGGGACAGTCTGCTGTGTGGAAGGCCCATCTTTCCCTTTCATGAACTGTTCCAGACAAATTGAACTGGAATCTATAATTTTAGAGTATTTTCTGTATATTTGTTTACTTACTATACTAGATTGCTATTAAAAACGCATGTCATTGTTCTATTTGCACTGGCTATATTATGTTAGATATTTAATATACATGATTATACTTAATCTTCAGAGCATTCCTACAAACTGGGCATTGTTTAGTGTTTTATACATAAGGGAACCAAACCTGAGATGAAAGGATTTTTCTAAAGTCACTCTGCTAATGGATGGAATTGGTTATCTATTTGTAAAACCTGTCATTCTTAAACTGCATCCCTTGGTGTTTTTTCTTTGGGACCTGCTCCCCAATTCAGACCAACATTTCTAAGTGTGGGGGGAGGTAGAAGACCACAGGGTGTCAAAATAGGCTCTTTCTGGTTGGGATGTTTGCTTATGAACCCATCTTGTCAGCAGGCCTGACCTGTAGTGCATCCTCCCTCAGGCTACTCCTTCAGTTTTAGACATGAGCTGTCCTGGTTGTAGCTACAGTTGGGAGACGGACATTGGCCTGGGAAATGGCAGGCTGGAGAGTAGTATTTGTTGCTGAAAACCCTGAAAGTATAGGTGGCTGGCAAGATGGCTGAGTGGGTAAAGGCACTTGCTTTGGGTTCAGTCCCCAGGATCCATGGTGGAAGGAAATAACTGACTCCTGCAAGTTGTCTTCTGACCTCCACATGAATGCTATGACATTCACAAGCCCATGCATTCCCGTGAGCACACACAGATACACAGACATATGCACACATATTCACTTGCATACAATATTAACAAATAAGTGTGGTGCAAACTTTGCAAAGCCACCTGTATAACACCTTGTTTCATTTTCTTTTCTGCCCCCATTGTTCTTTAATACTTATGTTTCATTTCTTTTTCTCTCATCGTCCTTTCCCTCTGCCCTCCCCACACTCTTTCCCGCTAGAGATTCTTAGCTTAAGTATTTTTATGACAGTTTATCTTCTAACATTTTTTTGGATCACTTGGGTGAGTGTAGTGTGACTCAGCTCCCTTGGCTGGGTTTCCTTCTGCCCACACAACTGGAAAACTTCCACTGTTATAGATTGATCTGTGGTTAGAAATTTGGCCAGGAGCCAGGATGGTGGCTTACTCCTGTCATCCCAGCACTTGGGATTCTAAGGCAGGAGGATCACCATTAGTTTGAGGCCAACCTAGGCTGTTTAGTGACTTACAGGGTAACCTGTGCTACACGGCAAGACCCTGCTTCAAAAAAATCACATCAAAAAAGCAAATAAAATTGATCTGTAGAATATTTCTCCCAGGTCCAGTAAGACTGTGATCAACTCTTTTAAAACTTGTGCACTTTGGCTGAAGAATAACCCTGGGTTGGAATTCACTATGTAGACCAGGATATCTTCAAATTTAAAGAGATCATCCTGCTCTGCTTCCCCAGTGCTGGGGTTTAAGGCATGCACTACCTCACCTGGCAGGAGCATCTGTTCAATTTAACTTGTCAGATATAAGGTAGTAGGCATTTTCCCTGCTGGGGTTTTGGTAAGTGCTATGTCTGGCTCACTTTCTTAGTATTTGTTTCCAGAATTTAAGCCCTTTCTTTCTTAATTTGGTCAGAATGTGCTGGAAATAGCCATCAGCTAGCCTCTTTCTTTGTACTCAGCAGATTTGCATTACTTACTGGGAATTGGAGTATCCTAGGTATTGAGGACTTAACAGGAAGGAAACCTGTCCTGTGGAACTTCTGTTTTAGAGGGTGTGGGAGGAGGCAGACAGTAACACAGACATGTAGACTGCAGGTGACAGACAAGTGACCTCAGAGAGGAAGACCATGGGTGGAAGGTGTAACTGTTTTCATCAAAGCAGTGATGGTTTCAAAACATTCTATTTCTGTACTGAGCAGTGTGACTGGCGTGACTGGCCTTTTGGACCTTTTTTTTTTTTTTTTTTTCAAAAGATCAGGTTGCTGATTTGGTCTTAGACTACCCAGTGTTTTGGTTTCATCTTTAGGATTTGAAAGATGAAAAGAAAAAGGCCAGCATGGCGGTGGCGAGGGCTGTGCTTGAAAAGGGCACCATGATGCTCCTCACGGCTTCAAAGGTAAGCGCCCCTATGTTCCTCATACCAGTCAGTGATGAGGAAAGCCTGAGCAAATGCTTCAGTGCAGGAGGTTTACATTTTTATTTCATGTGCTCTTTCCTTATGCAGAGTACTGAACTCAGTGCATTGTGCCTCCTAAGTATGTACTCCACCATCTCCCTACTGGGCATTTTTGAAGGGATGAAAGCAGTAACTTAGAACCAAGTCAAATCTGTTACTATTATCATGAATGCTAACCTTCATGGCCTCTCCTTCCTATTTCTTCTTTTATAAAATGACCGGCCAGGAGTGTGTGTTCCAAAGCAGCGATTGGTACAGTTCAGGGAGGAGCTGGTAAACATCTCCATAGGAGCTGGTAGAGAATTGCCTTTTCTTCTGCAGAATTCTTCTGTCGGTATTTACTGATGCACTAGGATTAGTGAAACCACAAAAGCAGAGACAGATGCTCTGTTCATGTCTAGAACCTGGAGTAGACCTGTATTTACATCCGGTTTTAAAAGTGAAAGATGCAGCCACAGTCATCTATCTTCTCGTTCAGTTTTCCCCATTCCTTTCTTGTTCTTGCTCATGTGCGGTGGCACTTTATGAAAAAGTTTTAATTGTGATAAAGATACCGGGTTGTTCCATCATTGAAATCAAGATGAATTTAATGTTGATGTTTGAAGATGCAGCTTTTCTCTCTGGTCATTCACTTAACCTTGCTGTCGCTTTTTACTCATCCTGCTTCCACACTAGTGAGGAGAGGCAGCTGGGGGAGCCGGGGAGCCAGGAGATTTGGGTAAAGAACCATTTTTATTAGCATGGCATGTTCTCTGTAAGATTTTAATGTGTTACAGTGTGAGTTATTATTAAAATAAAAACCTCAACTCTTCTGAAGACATGTCTCAGGCATCCCAGCTGTGACTCAGCCCACAAAAACAAAGGAGGAGTGTTTGACCGCATGAGAGTGGCCCTGGATAAGGTCATTGAGATTGTGACTGAGTGCAAACCCAACGGAGAGACTGACAGCTCATCTGTCAGCATTTTTACTGGGATTAAAGAATTGAAGGTAAGAGTAAAGAGTAGGGTTTGCTCTTTTCCTTTCACATTTAAGAGAGCATCATTATGTATAATATTCTTATTTTGTGTAATGATTTAGAGTGGTTCTTCTGGGGGCTAGAAACATGGCTCACTGGTTGAGAGTGCTTGCTTCTTTCAAAGAGCACCAAAGTTAGCTTCCCAGCACCCATATTGGATAGCTCCTAACTGCATGTGACTAGTTCCAGGGAATCTCATATGCTCTTTTAGCCTTCCTGGGTACCCATACTCATGTGCATCCCTCCCCCCATACAAACACCACACAAACACACATATACACACACACACACACACACACACACACACACACACACACACACACACACCGAGTGGTTCTTCACAGAAAGCAATATATCTCAGGGGCTAAAGAGATGGCTCAGTGCTTGACAGCACAGGCTGCTCATGTAGAGGACCAGTTCATTTGCTACACTTACATGGAAGCTCACAGCTGTTTGTAACTCCAGTTTCAGGGGATCTGATACCCTAATTTGGCCTCCCTGGGCACCAGGTATGCACATGGTGTACATATGTACACACAGGCCAATCACTCATACACATTAATGTAATGCCATTCTGTGGAATCCTAACAGTGAGCAATATGGGCTCAGGGTAATGTTGACAGACTACACAGGTCCTTGTTTATAGCAGCAACCCTCCCTGTTGAGCTGTATGATTCGACTCCTCCATGTAGAGCCATCTACAGATGATCACAAGCAGTATGCAGTTTCTGCTGGTATCTCTGTTCTTCCTTGTGTGATAGGATCCACACATCAAGACAGTAACAACAGCAACAGCAACAATTATAGATCTAAAAGAAATCCTGCTCATATTTGGAGTCCTCACTGTGCCAGCTCAGTCTGAGAGCTTTAAATGTGTGGACTCCTGGGATCCTCACACGTGTGTTGCCATTCTCTTCCGGGTGCTGTTAGAGAGATGGAAACACAGAGATGAGATGGATTTGCTGCCTTAGTTACAGAGTGGAGATTTGACTCCAGGCAGCCTGACTTCTCCTCAAGAGAGCCTTATAGCCTTGTCTAATGCATCATCATTTACCAGATAAGAAAACTGAGGTTCTGGAAAGTTACCTAATATGCCAAGGGCTACACACCCATAACAAGCAGAGCTGAGATGGGCATGGTATTCTTTCTGTCTCACTGCACCTTGACCTTGTGTGAAGATCGAAGTTAGAAGAGGGAATGAAAAAACAGTGGAGAGAACTCTCCTCCATTGCATAAGGAGGTGCTCCCAAAATAAGACCCAGCCATGTAGCACAGGCTGATGTCAGAGTGCAATCCTCCTGCCTCAGTCTTAAAGGGGTGAGATGGCAGACATGGAGCACTATGCCTGACTTGACCCTGGTTTGTTTTTGATGGAGAAAATAATCTGTAGGGAAAAAATTCATACTTTCCTTTGTCTGGTATTGTGACTAAGTGTCTATATCTTATGTAAACAGAACTTAATAGCCTTCAAGAGATCAATCAATATGACTCTGTTAAGTTGCTGTTTAAGCACACACACATTCACATACACAGAGCCTAAAATGAAAATAAAAATAACATAAATGATTTGAGTTATAGAAAATTAACTTTTAGGTTTCATTTATTTAAATTCTCAAATCATCATTGTTTATTCCTTATTTATTATCCATGTTATTTTTAATACATTTATTTGTTCTGTAGTGCATGTGTGCATGCGTGTGTGCATGCATGTGTGTTGGGGTGGGTGGGTGGGTAGGTGGGTGTGTACTAATTCATATGTGGAGGTCAGATGACAACTTGTAGGCACCAGTTCTCTCCTTCTGACTTGCATGTCCTGGAGATTGGACTGAAGTGGCATCAATCTGCTGATGTTATTTATCTATTCATGTTATTTCTTAACTAAAAAGAAAATTACCCAAGATGAATTGATGAGTGGACACAACTCTGGCCAAGAGAATGGGCAGCACCCACTTCCCCATGGCCTCTTGACTTTCCCTGGTATGTCACAGGTTATGTTAAAATGGGCATGTGTAAGGATTATTTTGAAATAACTGTGGCGGGAACTTAAAAGTGCAGGAACTTTAAGGTCTACAACATTGTTCCTGTCAGTGCATCCATCAATTGTGATCACATCGTGATCATTACTGCTTTTTGCCTCCTAGTCCAAGTCGTGTCTCTAACAGATTTCATGGGCTAGAGGCTAAGGTTGCAGTGGCATAAATCAAAAGAGAATGATTTTCCATGAGTTCATTCCACATTGGAAGAACTCTACATGCAGTGTAGGTGAAGCAAGAGATCCTCAGAGCCTCCAGAAGATGGATAAGCTGCTAGGGTAGTGAGTGAGGATGAAACTATGGAGACCTTTATGCTAGACAGTAGCTCTTGATTCTGTAGCTGGGGAGGAGTTAACTTGAGGTCATGTGGTAATATCAGGTTTACAGTTCAGAAAGGTGATATGGTCCTCCTGGTAGAGGATGTTTGTGCCAGTGTACTGTTAGGGACATAAAACAAAATACAAAATCTGTTAGGCAATTGGAGAGGCCTGGGTGAGTGAAGGCAAACCTGATGCCCTACCCTCACCCTCTGCACTGCAGCCTTAGCCTCTAGCCCATGAAACCCCTCACTGTGGTCTACCTCCTGTGGCTCAGCACACCTCACTTGAGTGCAAACTTCCTTGGGACTTTGCCTAGGCACTTTTTCAGCTGCAGATATTTCAGCTGGAGGCTGGTTTGTTATTTCTACCAATTCTACACACTGGTGCCTTTTCTGCCTTAGTATTCTCTGATTGTGTGACAAAGTCATTGTATTAACACCAGTGCATTAACAATGGCGTGGCCTTTGATGACTCTTGAACAAAGTGCCTTTCCAGTAACTGGAGAATACAGTGACCATTGGATGGAGGCTGTAATATTCCTGAGCCTGGAAAAGGACTTGCTAGTGCATCTCCGGGGCACTGTTAGAATTTGTAGCCCATTTTGGGGATACTTAGATGGATTTTCTGTGCCTTTTGCTCTCAGTTGAACATTGAAGCTCTTCGGGAGAATCTCTATTTTGAGTCCAAGGAGAACCTTTCTGCTGCATTGGAGGTCATCTTAGAGCGTGTGGAGGACTTCACCGATTCTGCCTACACCAGCCATGAGCACAGGGAACGCATTTTGGAGCTATCTACTCAGGCGAGATCGGAACTGCAACAGTTCATTTCCGTGTGGATGCAAGCTGTAAGAACTGTGTTCATTAGAGTAAATCTTAGGCAATAGTTTTTCACTTAATGTTTAGAGAGGTGTGGAAGTTAACACAACCAACAGGACTATGAATTTGCTTAGTGCTATCCCAGTGGGTAAACCTATGCTGTCCGTATGGCTCACAACACCTGTCATGTCCAGGCTGCTGATTCTACTCCTGGCCAGGGTGGATTGTGTGCCATCATCGCCATCTATTTTCCCTGGTCTCCCCACTCTTCTGCCAAATTCATTTCTGGAATATTCCTCCTCCAAAGGCTTCCTTAGTGTGGAAAGCAGAGGAATAAATGTATTAGAGTCCTTGAAACATGAACCTACTGCTGGTGTCATTCAGGTGTGCGTGCAGTGTGCTTAACTCTGAGGACAGCTGATTTACACACAATATATTTTAGATGCTCAATGAGGTCTAGATGTAATGAAGATCAGGGTGGACTTAGCTGGCAAGTAGAAGAGTCCTTTACTCTCACACAGACTCCTGGACTAAATCCACCAGCTGCCCCTGAAGAGTCCTGAGTGGCATGCTTTCAGCATGGGAGGCTGTTCGAGCAGAATGGGAAAAACTATACAAGCATGACAACATAGGAAGTTGGACCCAAGTCTCACAGCAGTGGATTGCAAAAGCAGGAGTGGAGGGGACAGTGGCCAAGGCGTGTTCTGGCACCTTTTATTTATTTCTTAAACCTAGACGAGGTCATAAAGTACTTAATGTAGCTCATAGCAAATGGAGGTAGCCAGTACAACAAATCTGGAAATAAGGAATTAAAGTTTTGGGAGCAAAGAGGAAGAGGCTGTGAGATTTAGAAGGAAAGCAGCGACAGTTTACTCCCTGGTATCTGTATTGATTTTTGCATAAAGAGTAGAGAGAGATCACAGATTTCTTTGGCATTCCAACGGTGGTAAGAGTGGAGTAAGAGTCATGACTAAGGCCGGGCATTGGTGGCACACACCTTTAATCCCTGCACTGGGAGGCAGAGGCAGATGAGGTCTCTGTGAGTTTGAGGCCAGCCTGGTCTACAAAGTGAGTTCCAGGACAGGCTCCAAAACTACACAGAGAAACCCTGTCTCGAGGGAAAAAAAGTTATGAGTAGTGTTTTGTATTTGGATTACTCATGTGCTGTGTAGTATGAAGAGGAGATTACTTTTGTGATTTATCCTAAGTCAAGATTGAATCCCAAATTTATTTTGATGAAATGCCCAGGGTTGGAGATTTTATTATTTATTATTATTAATACTCTTCACATCAAAGCACCCAGTTCTGTGTGCTGGAGGGACTTTCCATTACTTTTTTCCTACAGTTGTAGGAAAAATTTTTACCTGCCAGGTGCCAGAAGGCTAGAGAGAAACAAGATCATCTTTGGCCGCCATGACTTTACAGTACAGAAAAATGTGGGAAGAGGCAGACGAGGACACAAAGAAACTGTCTTAAGTGTCTTGATAAATCCTATGCTGAGGGCACGACAGAGTGAAGTTAGAATTCGGGAAAGGAATCTAGAAAACTTCCAGAAGGCCCTGGGATTGCTTGGCTCTGCTGGTTGAGAGAATTGAGTACCTGTGATCTGTATGTGCTATGTCAGCAAGTACTATGGACTGTTGTGAATCCAACTTCAGTCCCAGAAGGAAACAGAGATATTAAAAAACATAAATATGTGATCCTAAGCTGTGACGTAGGTGTAGAAGAGGGCTGACTTAGAGTGGGTGACCTGGGATGCCCCCAAGAAAGAAGGGCTTGTGGAGCCCCTTAGGGAGACATAGAGTTCTGGTATTCAGCTGTGCTAAAAACAAAGGATAGACATTCCAGGGGGAAAATAAAAGAAATTGCTTTTAGACCAAGTTTATTAAGAAAATTTGGTTCTGAAAAGTCACCTATTTATAGTTAGTGTGGAAAATACAATGGAATATTTAACCCAAATTCTATTGTCTACTGTAAGCTTAAAGAAGTACTTCTACCAGGTCGGAGAGAATACCTCAGTGGTAGGACACTTGGCCTCAAGAGTTTGAGTTGTAGCACCACAAAAACAAATAATAATACTTTTATTATAGTCAAATGGCATTAAAATGTACTATAATTTATATTGAAAACTGAATCGAGTACCAGATTAAGAAGGTAACGTGACATAAATACTTCTCACAATTTCAGCAAAGCAGGAAGACAGAGAGCACCTCCGAAGAGCTGGAACTCACCATTCTGAGGGTCAGCCACAGTCTCAACGAGCTGAGGAAGGAGGTAAGGAGTTTGGCATGCAGCCTCATGCTGTGGGACACGTGAAGCGCTTGTGCATTAGTGTGTTCCTGTGCCCACACAGTGCTTGACTTCCCCCTCTGGTCATTAGTGTGAAGTCACTGCTTACTAACACTATCATTCTCCAAGCCCACACATGAACAGGCATAGCAGCCTTTTCCACAATAGATGTGGACCACCTAGAAGTCCAGCAACAAGGGTTATTGATAGGCAAATTTATGATAGCTCTATCAAATACTGTCTAGCAACACACCGATAGGATGAATCACAAAGCGCACCGCATACTGAGTAAAAGAACCAGGAGCAGAGGGCCGAACAAGCTTGTGATTCCACTTAGAAAAGTTCTAGGTAGGGGAGGGCTAAGTTTTAATGACAGGAATCAGATAGAATTACTACAAAGGGGCAAAGGTGGCCTTTTTTGAGCCATGGAGATACTTGAAATATTGAGTGTGGTGGTAATTCTATGGCTTTTGTGTCTGCAAAGCTCATCAAACTGTACCTTTAAACTGGGAGCATTTTGTGTGTAAATTATTCTCACTGAAGTTTTAAAATGTCCTTGAGATGAGATTTCCTGGTTCTGCAATGAAAATGTGTTCATCTGTGACTGACTTGGGCACTTGGAATTGCAAGTCCTACGATCACTTTTCAGCCAGGTTTGCTCATGCTGACGCTCAGCCATCTGGTTTTGTCCCACTGTGTGTGGACACATTGCACATTTGTTCTCTCTGTAGCACACACATGCGCAGCTGCAGTCAGACCCTGCCTGCAAAGCCTAAATGGCAGCTGTCTGACCCTTGGTGAGATGTCCAAGCCCTGGTTTGTTTTCAGTGAAAGGATCAGGGCATCCCCTCTCATGTTAGCATCTCACTTTTCATGTCTGGAGGACTTGCTCACAATTCTACAACACCCCAGCCCTGATAGGACTGTCGTGGACCACGGGATCTCTTTCCTCTGTCACGCCTGTGGTGTGGCTGCCAGTACTGATTTTTGCCAGGCTGAGGCACAAGTAGAGAGGCCAGGTACTTGAGGGTGGGAAGTTTTCTGTGAACTATGACCCTATGTGTAGTAGCTTGGAACCAATTTTTGTTGTCTGTTTTTGCAGATCTGGGAATGATGTATTATGCATGTTAGGGAAATGCTCTCTCACTGAGCTATATAGCACAGTGATAGATGCCATCACACAAAAAGGTTTCATACTGTGGATAAAATACACTGACATACTCTCTTATGAATGCTTATTAGAGGTTTTTCAGAAGTTCGTGTCCCTACACCACGTTACTGCAACTCCATGTCAAATTGTTTTCTCAGACCCTCCTCACAAAGGCCTCTCCTCACACCTACTTTGTTTATCCTTTTGTGTTTTTGAAGCTGGTCCTAGTCTCTGGAGAATGAAATTGGGTTCTGCGCGTTTGTTTTTGTTGCACAATATTATTTTAAGGTGTGTTACTTTGGTTTATGTTGCGTTTGTTTAACTCTGTGAAGCCGTGTTACTATGCCTGCCTAAAACACATGATGGTCTAGTAAAGAGTTGCATGGCCAATAGCGAGCTGGAGTAAGGATAAGCCAGGCTGGCAGGCAGAGAATATAAATAGAAGGAAAAATGAGGAAGGACTAAAAGGAGCTAGAGAACAAGGAAAGGAGGAGGCAGGGGCCAGCCACCCAAAGAGTAAGAGTGAAAGTAAGATATACATAAGAAAAGGAAAAAGCCCAGAGGCAAAAGGGAGTCCTGATAAATTAAGAGAAGCTGGCAAACAAGCTAAGCTAAGGTTGGGCATTCATAACTAAGAATAAACGTCCTCAAAAAGGCCAAAGAGTAGAAAAAGTTAAAAAAAAAAAAATCACACTAAAAGTTTCTGCACGGTGTACAGGTAATCTTTTTCACATCTTAACCAGAGACTGACAGACCACTGAGACTTCCTTTAAGCTTCCTCCTGTTAAATGTAGAAGGATGTGATTTCCCCAACTGTTTGATTTTTATCATATTAAGATTTAATTACATGCTGAACTATGAGTGTAGCATGAGATCCTTTGGCAATAGGATGACTTCCCACAGGCTATTTCCTTGCCACACCAACCTTGAGTTCTTGTAAGGATTATGAGTCAGGTGTTGTGGGACGCTGCCGTTGGACATTGCAGACAGGGCATAGTATTTGCCCTGACTTCTTTTTTTGTTGTTAGTGAGTTGTCCTCAGGATGTTTCTAAAAGCTAGAAGACCTTGGCAAGTCATTCAGCCACTGTGGACAGTTGCACATGGCATGGCATTAGATTTTCTAAGGCCCTATTGGTTAAACAAGGTCCTTTTAAGTTCATCTGTGACATTTTGTCTCTACAGGAAAGTACATTTTTTGTTTTTGTTTTTCAAGACAGGGTTTCTCTGTGTAGCATTGGAGCCTATCCTGGAACTAGCTCTGTAGACCAGGGTGGCCTTGAACCCACAGAGATCTGCCTGCCTCTGCCTCCCCAGTGCTGGGATTAAAGGCATGCACCACCAACGCCCAGCCTAGGAAATTAAATTTTAATGTCTCTTTATCTGTGATTATTATTATTAGTATTAGTAGTAGTATTGCTTGATCAATCAGACAGCTCTACTGTTTATTTTATCCAAAGTCCTGTCATTTAAATTGACAGCCAGTTACTTCCATGAAAATGAAATTGCTTCTTTCTAACAGGCTTAATTCAAAGTCAGATTTTCCTTAGAATAATGCTTTTATTAAAACTATGGATTGTTTTGGAGAAATTCCAAACCACCTGCCATATAACTTATGTACATGAATGCATGCACACACACACACAGAATTTTTAGAGTTAAGCTCTTCAAAAATACCTAGTACAAGTGAGAGCTGAAAATTAAGTCCACCTGCGTCCAACACAACTTGAGGACTATGTTGCCCTTTATATGTTGCTTCTGCTAGAGCCCAGAGTTCTTGAGAGTAGAATTCTGGAGAACAACTGCATACAGAAAGTTCCCCAATGAGGGCAGTCACTGGATCTGGCTTGTCAGGTGTCCAGTCTCTGTAAGTTCCTGTAATGACAGGTGCTTAATAGGATTTTATCCCATACCTAATTGGCTAGCTCTCACAATGATGATTTTTCAGAAATGTGTTACAATGATATTTTTAAATGCTAGAAATTGGACTGAGGGCCTTGTACACATTAGGGAGCTGCTCTGCCACTCAGCTCTTCACCCCAAGTATTTTATTCAATACAAGAAATAAAATCCAGGCCTTCCTAGATTGAACTGTACTACCAACCTCCATAAAAAACTGTAGTCCACTATTAGATCTTACTTTAGTAGGTTTTTTTAAAAATGAAAAAAAAATTTAATTTTATGTCTGTGGGTGTCTTGCCTTCCTATTTTTTCTTTTTTTAAAGATTTTATTTATTAATTATGTATACAGTGATCTGCATGCATGCTTGCACACCCTAAGAGGGCACCAGATCTCATTATAGATGGTTGTGAACCACCATGAGGTTGATCTGCATGCATGCTTGCACACCCTAAGAGGGCACCAGATCTCATTATAGATGGTTGTGAACCACCATGAGGTTGCTGGGAGTTGAACTCAGGTCCTTAACCTCTGAGCCCATGTTTTGCCTTCCTGTATATCTAGACACCAGTGTGCGCATGGTGCTTGAGAAGGCCAGAGGAGGGTGTCCGATCCCCTGGGGCTGGATTTACAGACGCCCAGTGTGTGCTGCCCCGAGGTTGCTAGGAATCTAACCCAGGTCCTCTGGAAGAGCAGACAGTGCTTGTAACCATTGTGTTATCTCTCCAACCCTTGAACAATAAACCCTTAATACTGCTCCACTTCTGTCTTTGTTGATAGCATTTCAACAGGAGGGAAGCTGGGTGGGGGAGACCTAGCTGCTAGTAGAATGAAGAAGGGCCCGGGCCTCCCCACTGATGCCAGGGCATCTTCTCCACACACAATGCTGCTGGCATCAGTAACTTGGGTGAACTGATGTCACCCTGCTGTGATGAGGACAAAGATGCTTCCCAGTGCTCCAAGGCTGCTTCTGTGACCACAGGGGATGTTCGCCTTTGAACAGATCAGGTGGAATGCTTTGGGTTTCTCTCCTGTAGTTATTAAAGCTCTTCTTGGGTGCTTGATCATAAACCTTTTTGTTTATTTTTCTGCCCTGTTTGCCTTTCACTCTCATCTTCAGCTTCATCATACAGCGATGCAGCTGGCAGCCGACCTGTTAAAATTCCATGCTGATCATGTGGTTTTAAAAGCATTAAAACTCACTGGAGTAGAAGGAAATTTGGAAGCGTTGGCTGAATATGCCTGCAAACTCTCTGAGCAGAAAGAACAGCTTGTTGAGGTGAGTAACAGATTTGCTTATTAAACAAGTCATAGTTCACAGTACAATAGCAAAATTATGAGAGAATATTAACCGGTATGATTTTTGGCTAACTTATCTGATCATTCTCCTCTCTTTGGACTCTGAAAAGTGTAGCATGCCTATCCTGTTTTTACAATAGTTTGGCCTCTAAAATAAAACAACACAATCTGCTAGAACCCCCAAATATATTTTAAAATCTTTTCTCTCTTCTCGGGTTAGACTGCAGGGTAGTGCAAGGGCGTAACGCAGTAGTTTCTGTTTGAGTCTGGTGAATTCTCAGCAAGAAAGAGATGAAGTGATGAGTGCTTACTAAGAGAGCTGGGCTTAGGATTGTTAGAGTGTCACGGGCAGCTTTAAATGAGAGGGTAGTGAGTGCAGCCAGTGGTGTCCAAGTCAGCCTTAGTTAACAGGGAGGCAGAAGCTCAAGTCCACCTGAGAATCTCCTGACAGATTTTGGACTAGGCACACAGTTGGCTCAAGGTGACCCAATAAACATGGAAAGGAAGTCCATTCCTTTCCTGTCCATTGGGCAAGCACAACGTGAACAACCCAAGTTAGCCTCCCAAGGCAGGAAGTGGGGTTGAGAAGGGAGGAAGTGGAAGAGGGAAGACAGAGGAAAGGCACACTGCCCCTTCTCTGAACCTCTCCTGCTCTTCCCCAACACTTGAGTGTTTGTCACCTGCCACTTGCTGTGTAATTCCAGTTCATCTTAATTGATACTCAAATTTCTTCTGCCATTGAAAATGTTATCATGTATCTGCTAGTATCATGTATCTTTACAAAAAGAAAAGAAAAAAAAAAACTCTTAATCATGCATGTATGTGTGAGATCTGTCTGCAGTGTATACAAATATAGTCTTCCTGTTAACATGTACCCTGTTCAACAATCCTCAAACGCGATGCTGTCACTGAGCCAGGCTTCCTCTTCTTACATAGCACCCTGGAAACCTCTGAGGAACATTCTCAAAGAGGCTATATGTATTTCCTTTACTTAATAGATTTGATTCTGCTCTATGTATTAACAAAATAGTATAGTTGTAGAGAAACTAATTTTAGGAAACCTATAACCAACCTTTTAAAGAGTAAAATAAAATTAGAAAGTTTTCTTTTTAAGCCTCATGATGTTCACTAGTTTTATCTAAAGGAGGCTTTCTGCTGTTTTATAACCAGTCTGCCCAATCCATTGCTAACTCAAAGAAGAAAGATGTGTGTGTCTAATTAATCCTGTTGAGATCAGCCCTGAGAGAATGGTAGCTTGTGATAATTGGCAATTTTGCAGCGGGACTCAAGCAAATGCATGCACCTGCTGGAACTTGTAAAGGTTCCCTGTGTTTCTAAGCTCTTGTGACCACCTTGCCTTGGTCAGATGGGAAGCAGAAACAGGACACTATGCCCATGATTGTTCCTGCTTCTGCCTTCAGTCTTGTGTTCATTCTTAGGTTTTTAAACTTCATTTTCCTTATCACAAGGATGAGGGTGTGGAAGCTGAATTGTATACATGTTTTCTTGCAGACATGTCGATTGTTGCGGCACGTATCTGGCACGGAACCCCTTGAAATAACCTGCATACATGCAGAAGAGACATTTCAGGTGACTGGCCGACAGGTATGGAAATGGCAGGTTATTCTTTCTGTTGGTGTGTGATTTGACTGTAACAGACTGTGAGGAGGCAAGCAGAAAGGTCTGCATCTGTGGAGCCACCTCTCTGAGACGAAGAAGTGTACTGGGGTTTTTATCAGCAATGTACTGGAACCATGTTTTCTGCCCAACTGGACATTGGTTCATTTAACTGAAATGCTAGATTATATCTATTTTAAATGAAGCTGTTTGCAATGCAGGTCACTATAAGAAAAGATTTCTATTGTTGGTTTTTCTTTCTTTTTCTCCCTACTTTGGGGGGGGCCTGCCACCCAGCTCTCAAACACAGAGAGTCTTATTCTTACTTATGAATGTCTGGCCGTAGTTTGGCTAGTTTCTAGCCAGCTTTTCTAACTTAAATTATCTTGTTTCTCTTTAACTATGTTTTGCCTCTAGGCTTTGAACCTTTCTTTATTCCATATATCTTTCTTTCCTTCTTACTACATGATTGGCTATGTGGCTATGTGGCTGGTTGGCTGGTCCCTGGTGTCCTCTCCTTCTCCTGATCCTCCCCCTTCTCTCTTCACCTATCCCTCTCCTTCTTAGCTATTGGCTGTTCAGTTCTTTATTAGACCAATCAGGTGTTTTAGGCAGCAAAAAAAAAAATCACAACTTTACAGAGTTAAACAAATGCAACATAAACAAATGCAACACATCTTTGCATCATTAAACAAATATACCACAGCATAAATGAATGTAACACATCTTAAAATAATATTCCACAACAGATATGTAATAAGCCACAAGAATACTTTTCAGCTTAATAATTCCTAAGGACATTAATTGTAAAAAAACAAATCAGGGCCAACTAGATGGCTCAGTGGGTAAAGGCACCTGCTGACAAGCCTGATGACATTCCCAGGACCCACACAGTGGAAAGATAGAACCAACCCTGAATGTTGCCTTTGATCTTCACATACATGCCACCATGTGCACATGCACACAAGTTTAATAAATAAAAAATATGAACAAAAAGAGTGTTTGCCTCAGTGTTAGTTTTAAAGTAAGATTCTACTGAATGCAAACTGACTGATAACCAGAATCAGCATGCCAAAAGTCAGTAGAGGCTTGATCAAGTCCTGCCTGATTCTGAGGGCTAGGATCTTAGAGATCACACCTGTGTTTCTGCTGTCCCTTTAGATCATTTCTGCTGCTGAGACATTGACGCTGCATCCATCTAGCAAAATTGCTAAGGAAAATCTGGATGTGTTTTGTGAGGCCTGGGAATCTCAGATTAGTGACATGGCAACGCTCCTAAGAGAGATCAGTGATGTGTTTGAAGGAAGACGAGGTGAGAAACTGTCGTCCACTTGTTGAAATATTTCAGCTCTTATTTATGTTATTTTAATACAACTGTATTAGTGTTTTATTGTTAATGTTAAGCTTTGGATACAAAGCTTATATAGTCCAGCTGGGTTATTTTTATAATAAAATGTCTCCCATAGAAATTATGAAGTATTGTTTTGTTCTTTTTTATTATCTAGTCAATAAAATTTATTAGATTATAGTGTGGTACATATCTAAATTGGCATTCTAGTTTTCCTACTGAAATCAAACCAGGTTTTTGTCTCTTTTACATATTCTTTTAAGTTTTAGTACAAAAGCTCTGAACAATACAGCATCTCTCTGATTTAATTCTCCTGAATTTCATAATGAGATGAATGTCATTATTTAACTTTTGAAATGCCTTCCTTTTGCCTGGGTGGAATCTCTTGATGACTACATAAACTTAGGACATTGCCCATGGTGGGTAAGTTTATTGGTTTTGTACAACATGTGAAATGACACTGCACAGTGTATGGGGAGACATCATTGTCACTCTTTAGGTTTGTGTCAACTGGTAGTTTAGTTTACTGCCCTTCATCCTGTGTCTTATGATTTATGTGTATGTGTCTGTATGTATAGATTTTCCCTATGAATGGTTTCCATTAGCGTTAAAGCACAACTTCTTAAAAATCACATATTTAAAATAACATCAAATTAAATGTTGTTATTGGAGATGAGTATTTAAATATTTTATATTAAAAATGGGTACTTAGGATAAATGTTGCGTGACTTAAAAACTAGGGCATTCTGTATCACTTGTTCTCTTTCCATGCCCTTGGGCCAGCAAGCTCACCATCAGCTGAATGTAGAGTGAATCTACTTTCTCTCTTTGTGCTAGTCCTTCTGTGTGCTTGGGATCCTCAGTTTCTTGGCCAACACTGTGGTCTGTCTTTTTCCTTTTTTTTCCCTAAAAATAATTTAGAATAACTGTGGTAGAATATTAGTTTCAGGTGTGTGACTTGTTTATGTTGCATTTGTTTAACTCTGTGAAGCTGTGTTACTGTGCCTGTCTAGAATACCTGGTGGTTGTAATAAAGAGCTGAGCAGCCAATACCTAGGCAAGCGCAAGGATAGGTGGGGCTGGCAGGCAGAGAGAATAAATAGGAGAAATGAGGAGGAAGAGCGAGAGGACAAGGAGAGAACCAGGGGAGGACTTTAGGGGCTAGCCACCCAGCCAGAGACTCAGACAGCCAGACACAGAGAAAGAAGGAAAGAAAGATGTACAGAAAAAAGATAAAAGCCCAGAGAAAAAAAGTAGACAGGTTAATTAAGTTAAGAAAAGCTGGCTAGCAATAAGCCAAGCTAAGGTTGAGCATTCATAAGTAACAATAATCCTCCGTATGTATATTTATTTAAGTGCTGGCTGGTGGGCCCCTCAAAAGCCATAAGAGCAAAAGATATTTAATACTACAAATTACCTTTCCTCTCTTATGCTGGGCTAAATTTCCAGTGGAAATTAGTATGGTGAAAGGATCCTAAAGCAGAGTGACTCCAGAAACATGAACCTCTGTGTACGTAAAATGATAAACATGGTCACTGAGAGGTGTGAAGCTATAACTAATACAGCCATGCAAACAGCAGCAGCTGCTGTCTGTTGAGAATTTACTGTGCTGGGTCCTTTGGTAAGTGTCAAATGTGCATTTATCTATCACATTTAATCTTCTTAGTAACCCACGAGACAAAGGATATTTCTAGAGTTTATTAATGGTGAGGTGGCAGGTTAAAGAAGTCAGTGTGTACTGTAGTGTCCCTCAGTGGGTGAGCTCCTTACTGAGTCTGAGTGACACCAGGCGTGAAGCTTTCTCAGGCAGCCCAGTGCTTCCTGGGCTCTAAAGTACTCTACTGGGAAGGAATGAACTCTATGACAAATGCTCTCAATTCTGCTCTGAACTCTCTTTCCAAAGCCATTTCAGAAGGCTGGGGAGATCTCAGGCCTGTGCAGTCCAAAAACTATGGCACAAGGACCAAGTAGTTGAGCATCACGAACCTGGATCCTTGTTTAGTTTCCTGCTTAGTAGCTGAGGCTGGACCCTCTTCCTAGAAGAGATAACTGAATGTAACAGCCTGTTAAGAATGGAGTCCTACACACAGTACCTGGCCCTTTGAATTGCTCTTTCTTTGAGCTTCCCAGCACTTGGGAGGCAGAGGCAGACAAATTGAGTTCAAGGCCAGCCAGGGCTACACAGAGAAAACCTGTCTTGAAAAAAAAAACCCAAAACCAATAACAAATCATCCATTGTAAACTGATCTACGAGCCAGAAACATGGCAGACAGGGCAGGGCTGAAATGGACGCTGCAGACTGCCCTCCTCTCCCACTATCCACTTCATGGTGCATGTCATTTCACAGCCCCCACACCTGTGTGCTTTATTTCATCCTCCCATCCTGTCCACTGGGGTTGGCCCATCCCCGAGTGACCATACAGTATGTGGTTAGTTGGAGATGATGTGATTTGGTATGTGGAGGAAGGGAAGAAGCATAGAGACTGGTCCTGATGCCAGGATTCTGGTTTTGGGAGCAGCAGGCTGCTGTAAGGATCACTCTGAGTAAGGCTGCCAGGAAATGGAAGTCAATCCCAATGACACATTCTGCTTTTCCTTCTCCCTTTACTTGGGTGTGAGCTCTGGCAGTGTTGGTGTCTTAGAGATGCAGGTGCTAACAGTTGTCATGGTTACAAGCCAAGTCATGCTGTCATATCTGAGTCACATATAATTGACAGTCTGGATTTCCACAACTAATGTAACGTATTTGTTTGCTATTTTAAAAGCCAAATGTGAATAATGAAACTGTATCAGCAGAAAATGTTCTTAAGTGATGTATGTTATTTGTAGGAGAGAAGTACCACCATCTTTCACTTCCAAAGCCCATGGTAAGTACAGTATCCCTGCACACTAAAAAGGCCATTTTCAGAATTTAAACTGTGTTCTCTTTGCCTATTGCTACCTTCCTCCCCTCCCTCATCAGCAGGGGAAAGTTAGAACAGTAAATATTCACTGTTCAGTTACGACTCTGGGCAGCAGCCTACATGTGGCCTGTACTCTTAATGTCTGTGTGCAGCTTTGGGAGTTGAGAGAATAATGGATTCTATGAAGTGGAAAGTGTCTTTCTTTTCATATCTTTGGTTTAGTTTGCAAAATAATGTTGGGATTATTTTATGTAAATGAAGACATTCACTGCCAGCCTTTAGTTCCAGAATTAGGGAGGCAAAGGCAGGCAGGTCAGTGTCAGTTAGAGGACAGCCTGGTCAAAATATTGAGTTCCTGGTGAGACGTTTGTCGCTAAAAAATGTTTATATGCTTCCTATATATAGGCAAAAACATGCCCATGAGAGAGAAAATAAAGAGTAATAAATTAGCTGTATAATGGTCCTAAGATCCCTTTTAGAAATTACAATTTCTGTCTTTTGGCTGAGAGCCTTTTAACATCATGTTGCCCATATAACATTTTGGTGAACTCAGTGATCCATTTGTAAATAACATTATGGCATTTATAATTATGAATATAATGCAGGATATTTAGAATACAGAGGCTATGCAAAAATATCAGTTATTGCCAACTGTTATCAGCAACCAAGTGCCCTGATAGTCAAACTTCAGAAGTCGGGGGTGGGGGGTGAGGGGTGGGGTGGGGGTGGATGACAAACAAATCAAACCAGACTGCAGAAGTAACTTCAGAGAGAAGAAATCGTGGTGGCAGGTGAGAAAGGGAAAGACTTGAGACAACACCTAGCATGGAGTTAGAACCATTTCCCCAGTCACAAAGAAAGGAGGACTCTGTGTCTAATACACACAGCAGGTCAAAGCAGACAGATGTACCGGGTTATCAAATACTCCTTGGTCAGTTCCTGTTGGCCAGGGGTTACATCAGGCACTGGGTGGGAAAGTGCTGAATGATGAACTGCACAGGTGAGGAGTTGAAAAATACCCCGTTCACTGTGTATTCCTGTTGCCTACAACTGTCTGGTTCAAATTTGATAATCAAAAAATAAACTGGGTGATTCATTGCACCAATGAAAAAGACAGGATGGTCTTTCAGACACATACCTAATTAAAAATTTAGGTAGCTATGCAAAGAAAAAGAGATTTGTGAAGTTAATTTATTCAATATGTCCCAAGCATTATCATTTTACTACTTAACATGGAACTGTAGGAAAATATTTAGCCTCTTTGTCATCTTAAATCTTCAAAAATCTGGAGTGTATTTTACACATAAAACACATCCTAATTCAGACTGGCCATATTGTGGCTAACAGCTGCTATATTAGATACTACATACTTAACCTTATATAAAAAAGAAAATGAGGAGAGGAGAGAGAATTTATTAATTATTAATAGTATCAGTGGTGATGAACACATGGTGAGTATCAGAAGGCTACGGGTAGTAACAAGATAGGTAATAAAGCTTTTATGTCTGCAGGAATAGTAATAGCAGTGGGAATGGCTGATGTAGTGGAAGAGAACAGATGACAAGCCCAATCCTCAGATTTTCAAAAGGACAGGGCTGCTGCGGCAAGAGTGCAAACTATTCCCTATGTATGGTAGCTCACAACCCACTGAAGCCTAACAATATCAGACATCTTTATTCTGGACACTATGGGCACTTACACACACACACACACACACACACACACACACACACACACACACACACACACACCATCATGGGTTGGTGCTGAAATAGTTTTATAAACTGAATAGAGGTAGAAGAAAACCAAATATAGAACTGCAAAATCACTGTGATTTTTTGTGGGTGGCGGGGGAGGAAGCAGTTTTCTGTGCCTTAATTTAATATCAACACAGTTTAGAAGTCTAAGTTTTATCTAATTTTCCTATTTTAATCCACCTTGACTCCAATAGATGACATTAGTTATATCCTGCTGTATTTAATAAAATGAAGATACGGTGATTGTCTTAAGTGCTGTAAGTTGTAAGTTGGGGCTTCTATAGAACATTTAGGGTAAGGAAAGACATCATACAGCTGGGCACGGAAGAGCACACCTGAAGCCCTAGCCCTGGGAAGCCTGAGGAATGCGATTTGATGGCAGCCTGAGCTGGAAGACAAACAAAAGACAAAATTAACAACTAAACAGGAAAAGAGAGAGTCCATGCTGTAGCTCACTGAGAAAGCATTTGCCTCCCATGGACACTCCTGAGCTCCCTCTCCAGTGCCATGGGCAGACAGAAACGACATCTCACAACCTACTGGGTTGAATGGAAGATTTTATTGAACTTAGTAGTCCCCCTTCCCCCACCCCCATCTTTAGTAACATCATTTCAAAATATGAAGCATTTCCTTGGTGGATTGTAACACAGCTAACTTTAGAAAAATTCAGCTCCTTTTTTAGAGCGCGAACATAGAGTCTCCTGCTATTTATATTTGGAAATCTTCAGCTTTATATAACAAACTGCATTTTCAAATAGTGTCCACTAGGTGGGAGGTGTAATCACATTTTTTAATTTGTTCATTCCTTTTACATTTATTTATTTTTCTGGGGAGTGGGGTGGCAGTGGTGTGAGCAGGTGTCATGGTAGGTGTGTGCAGGCCAGAAGATAGTGTGAAGGAGTCAGGCCTCTCCTTCCACTATGTGGGTCCCGGGGACCAGAGTTAGGTTGTCAGGCCAGGCAGCAAGCAAGGGCTTCTGCCCACTGAACTATGATGCTGGACCCATGGCCACATTTTAAAGATGGTTTGTTTACCTTTTCTGCAAGTCCCCTTAACATTCATTAAATACTTTTGTAAAATTAAAAATCATGTAACACAACTAGTTTATATGAGACAGCTAAGGAATAAAGTCTAAACAAAACCTGAAAGCATTGAGAGGGTGCTGAGTGTTCTTTACATATTGCTTTGTGGTCTACTAGACCACAGAAGAAACTAAAGACCAAGTGACACCAGGAGGAGTCAGGTTAGTTCTCATGTGCACAGTCTTGTGCTTGTGTGTGTGTGCATGCATGTGTATAGTAGCATAGTTTCTCTACACAAAAACTTATTCTCTGTCTTCCTCTGCTCCTGTCTTCAATAGGAAATATCAGAAAGTTTGTGTTCAGATGTAAGGAAGATACCTACCTAGTAGCGTGTGTGTTTGTGTGTGTGTGTGTGTGTGTGTGTGTGTGTGTGTGTGTGTGTGTGTGTGTGTGTGTGTTGTGTGTGTTACATAAGACAGGAAACTGCCATTTCACAGTGGTATATGACCTGGGAAATTTGTCACAGGTGATTTTCCCATTCGGAGAACATCCCAGAGAGTACTTGGCATAACCTAAGGTGGCTATGGCCTTGCTAATAGTTTTCTTTTTTTTTTTTTTTTTCCTTTGGTTAAGGGATCATTCCTCACAGGCTGACCTTGAACTCACTATGTAGTAGATGATATTCTTGGATGTCTTAAATTCATTTTTTAAAGATTTATTTCATGTATATGAGTCTATTGCCTGCATGTATGAATGTGCACCATGTGTGGTCCTGGTGTTTATAGAGGCCGTAAGTGGGTTTTGGATCCCCTGGAACTGGGGCTGCTATCTGGGTTCTGAGAATGGACCCAGATCCTCCACAAGAGCAGTGAGTGCTCTAAACCACTGAGCCATCTCTTCAGCGCCTAGACAACATATTTTTATGGGACCACCATTGTAAATTTGGCCTGTTGCTAATGAAAATGTTGTTAGGTGTCATATGATTCTCTTCCTTTCCTTTCCCACCTTGTCTCAAACATGTGCAGACACACATGTACAGATGGACCCTAATGTATAGTTACTTCACACAATGTTGAGTAGAAATTATCCTTTGAATTTTGGTCTTTTCTCAAGCTTGCCCTCAATGCTGTGATCCTCTTTCACAATGCTGGGCAATGTCAGTGAGTGGCAGCTTCCAGGGAAATAATGTGAAGCTGAACAGATATAACTGATTCTCTGTAGTGTGCTGCACCAATAGGTTAGCAACTCTAGATGCATTCCTTTTTGGCGACATGAGGGTAAGGAGCTGAACCTAGAGTCTTACTTATATAGCATGGAAGCATTCTAACTGTATTTGTAGCTCTTAAATGCATTTTTTAACTTAATACAATTTCAATTCATGATGTGTTTACCAATATGTATCCCATTATTAAATCTGGGATATCTGTGTATATACTTGAAAAGTTTGGTGATGAGAGCTGGGGAGATGGCTTCCACAAGACCTGCATCCAATTGCTACAGTTATAACTCCAGCTCCATGGGATCTGGTAACTTCTTCTGGCCTCCAATGGCATCTGGCATGCATGTGATGCACATACATTCATGCGATCAGAACACCCATACACATCAAATAAAGTTTAAAAAAATTAAAAAGTTTTCATCTTTTTCTTAAGCTAAACGGGCACATGAATGTTTATTTGACGGTAATTCATATCTTGCATATACATATGCAAATACATTGTGTATCTGTAGTGCGTGTGTGCATTCGTGCCTCTGTGTGTGTGTGTGTGTGTGTGTGTGTGTGTGTGTGTGTGTGTGTGTGTAGTTTGCATATGTTTTCACTGAACCAATGGCATTCTCTGGCTATTGTCCACTTTGTCTCTGCTGTCCCTCCTTATCCTCAACTCCTGCTCTAACTATGGGAGCTCCTAATGTGTCTCAGAGTACGAGAAATTCTCACTGGACTGTCATCTCCAAGGTACTTCTGTATATATATATATATATATATATATATATATATATATATATATATATTTCAAAGAAACCTTGCTCTAGTTAGTGGTAGGACACATTGTGGTTCTCTGTTCCTGATGTTAACAGATATATATCTCTGAACTAGCCTGGTGACCTGACTATGATAGTTTCTGTCCATCTAGAGGAAATGTATTGAGTTCCCAATAGTTATGTGAAAACAAACATGCTCTTTCTAAAGCAGGAGACCACTGAGTACTGGTTGACATTAAATCCTAAATTCAAAGTGTGATGTCTTTCCAGCCTGGGCTTCAGGATTAGAAGCTGTGATGGCAGTGTAATAACTAGGGTGTTGGAATTCAGAGAGTGAAAGGCATTTGATGATAGAGTCATAACCAGTAGGAAAGTACTTACAAAACCTTCAGTGATTAATTTGAATAGACATTTATTTCATCAGAATCATTTAAATATTACAATGTTCTTTTTTTTCCCCTTTCCCAAGACAGAGTCTCTCTGTTTAACAAGCTTGGCTGTCTTGGAACTAGTTCTGTAGACCAGGCTGGCCCCAAAATCACATGGATCTGCCTGCCTCTGCCTCCCAAGTGCTGGGATTAAAGGTGTCCAGTGGGATTAACCACTGTCCAGCTGTTACAATATACTTATTATAACAGAGAAGCCAGGAAGCTTTGTGAGACATTATCAGTGGATTTTGAGAATATTTTAGGTGTGGTCTTGAGGCCCCTAAAGACCTTGTGAAAAGAGGAGGGTGCTAGCAACACAGAAAACAGACTGCTGGACATGACCCTCGCCTTTGTGCTGCTGACCCTGAATTCCAAACTGATGACTTGCTCTGAGCAGAAGTTACCTAGTAGAATATTTTACAAGTGCAGTTAACTGCAATTTAACTATGTGCTGGGTATGGGAAAGTTAGGGTAAAGTTAGGGTCCATCACAAGCTTGTGTTTTTTCTATTACTGCCATCTTTCCTCACAATTAAATGCTAAGATTTTCTAATCTTTTTATTGTCGCAGAAGAATAATGCAAACCTGAAATCTTTAAAGCCCGACAAACCGGATTCAGAGGTAAGCTCTTGGGTTGTGTAACAGTCTTACATTGATAACAAGAGTTGTGAAATCTCCCTTCCAAGGGCAGACCTGTGATTGAGTGTGTTCGTAGGAGCAGGCCCAGATAGCAAAGCTGGGGCTGAAGCTGGCTTTGCTCACCTCTGATACTGACTGTGAACTTGAGAAGTGGGAGGACCAAGAGAATGAGATCGCTCGGCACGGACGGAACATGTCCAGGATGGCCTATTCTCTATATTTATTTACTAGGTAATTCTGTAACATTTTGATTTGCTTACATATTTGCTCATTCAGATAGTTTTGCGACAGGGTCTCACACTACAGCCCAGGCTGGCCTGGAACTTGCATTAATCTTCCTGTCTCAGGCTACTGAGTACTGGGGCTATAGGTATGAGCCATGAATAAATAAATTTTTTTAAAGGTGAGAAAAGATTGGGAAGCATGAGGGACAACTCCATGGAGGGTCAGAGGATAGCTGAAGCTCTGAGGGCTGGAACATAGGGTTTTGGGACAGAAATAGCAAGGGTCAGGAAAACAGAATTCCTATAGTACACGAATGCATAATGCCTTGTTCACTGAGGCAGGTCTCTAAATTGTAATTATCTCCTTGTGGTCAAAGCACAAGTTGTTACTTTACTGCAGTGTCTGCACGTTTCCTCACCTGTCTCTTCCATTTCCCTTAAGTCCTATGCTTTACCAAGCTAACCTAGGTACTTTTTGCAAGTCCATTTGCTAGCCTTCCGTCTTAAGATTTGTAGTTTTCCTGAGCACGTCTATAGCCCTTCCTCAGGCTATTGCTTGAAACCATTGTAATTATTTATATAATGTATTAATAATGGTTTATATATATATACTATATATATATATCAATTCACATTTCTTAATAAATATTGAAGATACTCTAGTAACTTTCAATGTTTTTTTGAAATTGTCAGTTCTCTAGAACTTCACTATGGATCTGTGTCATGGCTCTTTCATCAGAGATCAGAAAGGCTTTACTGGTCTCTCATAGCTGTTGAGTGCAGGTGTTGTTACTGGAGTGTGCATCCTCTGATTTGCTGCTTGACTGTCACCCTCTAATGCATTCTCTTGGACTTTACCTTTCATTATTTTTTTCCCAGAATTCTTAATTTTTGGTAGCTTTTAAACTCCTGAACAAACTGGTCAACACAAGTTGTACTACGATTATTTTCTACATTTAGAACTGGAATTTTATATGTGCTTCATTGAAGCTGTGGCTGAGTTCCTGCCAGGGTTGACATTTGAGTTGAGGAATTACTGACTCTGGGTCTGCTCTTTTGATTGCATAAGAAATGCATTTTGGTTGAGACATATTATGGGATAGCATATATTTACTCATGAAACAAAATGAAAAGGACAAAGAGCACTAATTAACTGGCCACTTGCAGTTTTCTTTGTACTATGAAATTAACACACACATGTATATATATATATATATTTATAATTTTAACTTAGTAATAAAGTTGTTTTAAGAATAAAGTCACAATATTATCAGTGTGTTCATGTTATTCTTTAAAATTTTGAGTTCTCCTAATATATAGAATGCTCTAAAACATAAATGTTACATAAACCAATGTCCAGGTAATATTTATCTTCTAATAGCTCCTTCTATTTTAGAGGAGAGGGACCACTGAAAACATCGCATGACTTAATTCACTTCCTAGAGGTATGTTTTATTTTCATAAGTACTCAGAGATAAGGTCACGCAGGCTAAAATGAGAAAGGGGGTGTTTGGAAATACTTCTCTAAGGTGCCTTTGGGTTATTGAAGGGAGAGAGAAGCTGGAAGGTATGTGGGGTACGAGTATTTCAGAGGCAGAGCAAATGCAATGACCATAATAACAGATGCACCTGAAAGGCCATGTAGATGAAGTGCTGAGCCACAGTGACATGGTGGTAGGCAGGGCATCTCTGCAGACCCTCACTCTTCCTTTGTTTTCAAGTGTGATGCTGGGGAGCCCACTCAGGGCTGAGAAGCAGGATATCATTTGTCAGGTTGGGCAGAGTTTGGGGAGTTTTTGGCTTTAATGGGCTTTTACAACAGTGACACTCAGTGAGACAGGCACAGCAGAGCTGTGAGAATGTGGAATGATGAGGGATGTGGGGAAGTGAATCATTCAGTGCTAACTGAAGCTATGAGAAAGCTGCTGATTTCCCTTTCAAAGCTGGGCAAAGCACAAAGGAGGGCTGTTTCACCTTTATTGTGTTAACCAGCAATGGCAAGGTATTAAGCTGGTGACTAGAAGGTCAAAGTTCACCATTTTTCCTTCCATATTCTTAATCTAGCTAATTATCAGTACTATTTTTCTTCCTAAATCATTCTATCTTTGCCTTATTACTGTTGCCAGGTATGCCCATCCTCATCCCTTACTGCTATGGAAGCCTTGTAAAATGAGTTGTTATTTGTGTGCACCTGTACATGAGTGTGCATGTGTACATGAATGTGTGAATGCCACTGTGCAGGTGTCCTCAGAGGCCAGAAGAGGGTGTCAGGTTCCCCGGATACAGGTGGTAGTGTGTTGCTCAGTGCTGGGAACTGAATGTGGGTCTTCTGAAAGGGTAGCAAGCGGTCTTGCCAACTGAGCCATCTCTGCAGCTGCTGAGGTGGAGTTTTAAAGTATCCTATGTGTTCTGCATTTTAATGTGTCCTGACTGTTCCTCGAATTTGTCTGGCCTGGGTTTCTGCTCCTCTCCATAGTCCTGTTTTCTTCATTGTAAAATGCAAGGTGAACAGACAAAAATCTGAAAACTAGAACAAAATGTAACAGTCTGGCTGGGTTCTCTTGGACAGCTGGTGTGGAATGTGTCTGGTAGCAAATTTGGTCATGGTTAGGTGAAATCATAATTCTAACCTGACCTTGCTCCCCAGGATTCATGACTCTTATACTTGAGGATTCAAAACAAATATTACTTACTTATTTTTTGCCAATCTTCTACATGCACATAATGCATTTTGATTTTATTATCTATCCCCCTGCATTCCTTTTTCTTGTCCCCTCCCTGTCCCTCAGGAACTTGCTTTTTCTTCTTCTCACATCATGTCCTCCCTACTCTCTCCTCTTCTTCTTCTTCTTCTTCTTCTTCTTCTTCTTCTTCTTCTTCTTCTTCTTCTTCTTCTTCTTCTTCTTCTTCTTCTTCTCTCCTCCTCCTCCTCCTCCTCCTCCTCCTCCTCCTCCTCCTCCTCCTCCTCCTCCTCCTCCTCCTCCTCCTTCCTACTATTTAATTAAGTTGCTAGCTATGAGGTTATTTACTACATCGTGGGCAAGTTACCAGTGGCTACAGCCTGAAGAAAAATTACTCCCCTCTGTAACTGGAGATCTTATGAAATGATGGGGATCCCTCCAGAAAGGAATAGATAATTGTGTGGCTCTGGGTCCCAGGTCTGTGTGGCTCTGCAGAATAACTGGCTGTCTCTAGGTACAGAGTACAGAGGAGCCTCTCGGGGAATTTTGTCTTAGCTCTGGGAAAATTTCTTATTCCAGCTAAACCCTTGGTTTCCCATGGTACAATAAAAAGGTTAGGCGCTCTGGGGTTAATCTTAATGTCTGGGTTATTTTTTAACTCTGTGCAATAGTTGAGCATATTTGTTTACTGACCATCCAGGGGACATTGATCTCAAATAGTACTGTTTTCCTTCTCTACCAGGTTTTTGCTGCAGAGGGATTAAAGCTTACTTCAAATATACAGTCATTTTCAAAACAGGTAATCATATGTCTACCTGTCCAGAGCTAGTGATTTCTCATACCAACACTGGAATCATATTACTAACACATAAAGGTACATAAGATCTAGGCTAGGCATACATTCAGACAACATTCTGTTATATATTAACCCATTTTTCGTTACTCTGGTATATTGTGTACATTTTTGTGTGGTTATAAATATTCCTTGTGGGGATGGATCTGACCCAGTGGAAGATCTTGTCTAGTATGCACAATGTCCTGGGTTCTATCTGCAGTACCATAAAAGACAAAATGTAACAAATATTTATGATTTGTGGTAATTGTACATTACCAAGCAAGCACTGTTTTATGATTTTGTTAATGACAGCCTATGAGATTTAGTTCTTATTTTTGTATTAAAAAAAAAAAGTCAAGCACTAAGGAAAAAAGAGAGATAGATATAGGCTAGGTATGATGTAACACTCAAGAGACGAAGACAGAGGTGGGTCTCTCTGTGTGTTTGAGGCCAGCCTGGTCTACATAGTACCAGGTCAGCCAGGGCTATATGTGAGATGCCAACGAAAAGAAAAAAAAGTATAAAAGATGGAGTTTTGTTGGGGTTGCAATAACTTCATAAATTACATTTCAGCTAAAAGATGATGACAAACTTATGCTTCTCCTGGAAATAAACAAGCTAATTCCTCTATGCCACCAGCTTCAGACAATAACTAAGACATCTTTGCAGAATAAAGTGTTCCTAAAGGTAAAGCAAAGGGTGGGTTATTTGGGGAAACATCTGAGAATATTTCACTTCCACCTCCTTATCAGGTTAGCTCCAGCCCTTTGTGCTAAGTGCACAGAAAGTCTGTTTCATGCTTGTCTAAAAGCTGCTGCCCTGTGACTGACCCGGGAGAGCAGTCACCACAATTAGATTTGCGGCTGCAGACTAGTTCCTAGCACCGAGCAGCTCCCTCTGAGTCCTTCACTGGTTGTCTCTGCCTTTGTAGTTGAGGCTCCTGTAATATACCTCAGGAATTTGGCCAGAGTCTAAAGAATTGCCAAGTAGGGGGTGCACTGTCAGTGTGTGGATTGTTCAGAGATGTTCATCATAGCTTACGTAGAACAGCTGCTAATCCACCCTCCTTCCTGGGGTTCCATGAAGCAGGCACCAGACCAGGCAGTCAGTGCTACCCGTGTTCTGGAGCCTCAAAGTACCCTGCTCTACACTTTCCAAGATCTCTTAGATTTCCATGACAGAAAAACTTCACCACTGTAAAACCAAATAGATGCTAACATTTTTGAAGTACTATTTTTAGAATGACACACGCTTTGTCACCATAGGTTGACAAGTGTATTACAAAGATAAGATCCATGATGGCTCTCGTGGTTCAGCTCCTGTCACTTTGCTATAAGTTACTGAAAAAGGTGAGAAGACTTTTCTGTATTCACTTTTTCTTATTAACTTAATGGAGAATAACAGTGTGTGCACTGGTACTTTGCAGTTTGATTTCAGAGCACAGCCTAAGCTAATTGTCTTCTCCCTTTCCTCCAGGTGGAAAATAACAGGTGGGTCTCAGTGACCAATAAAGATACCATGGATGGTAAAACTTGAGCAGCCTGCAGTTCATCTCCGGAGTACCATGTGGCACAGCTGACCTTTTAAAAAAGCAACGGATCCTTTGTTCTTTCAGAAATTCATCTGTTTTCTAAAGAGAATGCCGAAATCTCCTTCTCCCCGATCTTCGATTAGACAGCTTAACGACAGTCATTGCTGTGGCAGTTGCAAAGATTCTAATGGCAGCACAATTTTACAGTAGATACTGTTTATATGTTCTTCAGCACACACCAAATATCCCAGCCGTCTTAATGAGAGCTGAATCCCAAAGATGCAACCAGGAATGCACACTCCCTTTTGGCATCCTGAACTTTTATTTAAGCTGATTATCTACAACACTAATTTCAGCAGAAAATATACAGTGGCCTGGTTGAATGAAGAGTTTTAGACCTGTGGACTCTTCTTCAGTTCTTGGTGAGGCAGGCTAGGGTTCCCTCAAATGCCTGGTCACATCCTTGCTAGCACTGTTGCTTCTAATAAGCATCTCATCTGGTAAGGTATTAGGCTGCATCTGTCCCTTCCATGTTTCAGAAAGAAAAGTAACAGAAGTCACTGCAAAGAACCCTGGAGCAACTGCAGAAGAGAAAATGGCTTTATACTCTAGTGTAATATGCATAGCTGACCACGTAGTCCTGGATAATGGATGGAATGTCAAGTATTTCTTACTGATTTAAAAACAATTTTGAACTATCTTTCTCAGTATTGATAGACTGGCAGGTGCAGAAGACAGGACATTAGAACCAAGAGGCTTTCAAAATTCCAGATATCTGTGCTCTTGTGTTTTGTTTCTGGCATTGGAATGTTCAGACTTTTTAACTTTAGGGTTTTAACCTTTCCTTGGGCTGGGGAATTGACTCTGTTGGTAACCTTATAAGCCGTGTTGTAAAGCAAGGACAAGGTTGCTCAGGAGGTCATTCAGCTGAGGGAAGGAGCTTGAGTAGTGCACAGGACTCTCATCTCTTTAGCTACCATCGTAGATATTATTAACACAAGCAGTCTTTCTAAAGCAGCAGAGTGAGTACTCTTGCAGATGGCTGTTATGGGGCATGATTGAATGAAATGGAACTATTTCCTGTGAAATAGTCAGGTTTGTTACCAACTCAAACGGGAAGCAGGATGCTAACTGGATTTTGGTGCAAATATTTTAGCAATAAAGCAGATCCCTCAATAAAACTGTAAAGGGCCTCCAGGTATGTGGTAACCATGTTATTATCTTGGTCAACAAAACAGGGATTATTAATTAGTATTAAACATGATAATGTACACTGCAATAAAAATTATGTTCAGTAACTTAATTTTGATCTACTGGGGTGAGCATACTGATCAGTAATAAAAGTGCCCTTACCATTCTATGTGTCTTTCATGGTCTGTGAAACAAAACATAAATATTTTTTTTAACTTGTAATAAAACTAGCAAAGAAAGATACAACTTGTGGAAGAGATAAGGACTCTCACAGCATGAGTGTCTGAGAAGTCTTCTGCCACTAAGAGAGGCTCTGTTGCTGTGTGCTTAATTTTCATGCCATCGCCATCACTTGGGTCATAAGAAGTTTGTCCTATGAACTAATAATGTATTTTTTAAAATTTTCTATACAAATACTTACAAAATACCTTCACACATCTGAAAGTAGAATTAGGTGCCTGGGTGTGTGTGTGTGTGTGTGTGTGTGTGTGTGTGTGTGTGTGTGTGTAAACGGGGCACAATGACATCAACAGACAAGAGGACAATCATCTGTATAAAACTTCTCATTTACAGGATATTTAGTTTTAATCCCCTCTAGGTTACAGGGAGATACTTCTTCTCAATAAACTCTGCTTGGTTGCACTTGTAATTGTTTCACTAAGGACAGGGATATGAACAACAGTTTCTACATACATGTTGCAGTCCTTCATGATTTAAGGTCATTTTGTTTTAAATTCAGTGTAAATGTATAATCTAAAACCAGAACTTCATAGCTGTTTTTTCTAATTAGATAATGTAAAATCCTTGTTCGGCTCTAAGACATCTGTGCCTCCAGATGTCAGACTCGCATACCTGCATTACTACAAACTAGCTGTCAGTAAAATGTGCAAGATGGAGTCACCAGCATGCATTAGCAGGAGCCAGGTCCACACCAGCACAATTCTTCCATTTGCTAGAAGAGCCCTTGCACACTTTCAAAGCATTTCCATGAAGGGTAAGAGGCAGACTCCACATTCATGCTTCACCAGCAACCTGGAGGGGGAAAGCCACTGCAGAATGGACAAGGCTGCACCTTTTCATTGCACTTTGGAGCAGATTTGGGAGGGATGGACAATTACTTTCATTTTAACAAAGTATTAAACTATTAGAAAATAATTAAGGCAAGAGGCTGGAGAGATGGCTTAGCAATTAACAGCAATGGCTGTTTTTCCAGGGTACCTGATTCACATCCTAGCACCTACATGCTGCTTCATAACCATCTGTAATTTCAATTCAAGGAGTCTGATGTCTTCTTTTGGCATCTGCAGGCATTACGTGAATATAATGCACGTGCACATGTGTGGAAAAACACACACACACACAAAGTTGAGGTTATAGGAATGCAAAACTTTTCAAAATATTTTTCAAGACCTTGTGATTTTTAATCAGAAAAATATTCCTTGTTTGCCATTTGTTAGAGAAATGAGAGGAACAGAGTTGAGGCTAGAGATGGCTTATTCGGTAAAGTGCTTTCCTCTTGTTGTAGATTGAAGGAGATATGTTCCCCATGGTCTCATGTATTCAGAACACTTGGTCCCTAGCTGGTGGCACTGTAGGGGGAATGTTATACACTGTAGGATGTAGGGTGTACACTGTAGCATGTCACTGTGGGTGGGGTGGGGTGGGGCTTTGATCCACTCCCACTTCAGTGTGTGGTGGTCGCATCTCAGCTTCTTGTGCCTGCTGCCATGCATATGCACATCTAGTCCCCTGGAACTGCAAGCCAAGAAAACCTCTTAAGATGCTTTGGTCATGGTGTTTTATCACAGCAACAGATAGGTACCGAGAAGTGAGGTTGTTGCTGTGAAAAAAAAATGTGACCATGTTTTTTGGAAGAATTTGGAGGACTGGAACTTTGGCACAAAAAAATGGTTAAATACTTCGAGCATTGTGATACAAGATTTTCTGGTTTGAACCTAGAAGATTAGTGCTGCAGTTGATAGAAACAGTAGAGGTCTGGCTCCTAGGTTTTGGAGAGGAACAATGTCTCTATTAGCAAAGTGGCTAGAGGCCATTTATGTGACCCTTTGACAAAGAATGTGGCTACTTTCTACCCAAGTCCTGAGAAATGACATGAAGCTGAATTAAAGTAATGGACTACTTTCTCTGGCATTACTTATTTCAAGACAGTGTAACTTTGACCAATGAAAACAAGCATGCCAAGCCAAGTGGTGGTGGTGATGTACACCTTTAATCCCAGCACCCAGAAGGCCGAGAAAGGCGGATCTCTGTGAGTTTGAGGCCAGCCTGGTCTACAGTGAGTTTCAGGACAAGCTCCAAAGCTACACAGAGAAACCCTGTGTTAAAAAATAAAACAAAACAAAAAAATGAGTATGTCTAACAGAAATAAAAAATGCAACATGGAGAAAAAAGCACAAGGGAGATGTGTGTCATGTGCTAGGAAAGGCTGGAGTTACTACAGATTAGTGCTATTAAGACATCTGTTCTAGGGCTGGAGTGATGGCTCAGCAGCTGCTCTCCCAAAGGTATAGAGTTCAATTCTGGCAACCACTTTGGTGTGGTGACATTATTTATGATTCATTAAAGCTTGTCTGAGAATTCAGAAGCAGTTAGCCACAAGCCATAGAAGCCAGGCACATACCTTTAATCCTAGAAGCCAGAAGCCAGGAGGAGGTGGTACACACTTTTAATCCTAGGACTCAGGATTTAGAGCTAGATTGATCTTTGTGAATCCAAGGTCACCCACATCTACACAAGACTGTTCCAGCCCTGAAGAGAAACAACTCACACAAAGATGACCTTAGCACCTGGGATTGAAAGTCTTTAATCCCAACATTATGGAGGTATATAAGACAGGAGCAAGGTGTCAGTATAAGGCATTCATTCTCCATCCACATTGAGAATAGGAACACCCCTCTCTGGCAGCTTCTCTGCTTTGCTTCCCTGATCTTTAGGCTGAACCCTAATATGTCTCTGGGTCATTTAGTGTGTGTGGGTGTGTGTGTTTTGTGTTACAACTTGGTGGTTCACAACCATGTATAATGGGATGTGATGCCCTCTTCTGACATTCAGACATACATCCAGACAGAGCATGCTAGCCAAGGCAAGACTCCACCCAGGTACCAGATAAACCTCCAATCTGTGAAAGAGCCTAAGATACTGGCTCTTTGCTCCTAGAAAACAACACAAGAGCTGCTGTGGATGTGATCAAGGGAATGAAAGCTGGTAGTCTAATTTTGAAGTATTTTCCACAGGATATTAGCTTTGGAGGCATAAAAGAATGTAAGGATTCTGGATTCTTCCTTCTTGGCTTCAGAAAGCTAAAGGCCAAGCAGCATATACTAGAGATAGTTTCTGCAAGAAGGCCGGCCATGAGAGGCCACATGTAGCTAGGTTATAGTGCAGGCCCCAAGACACTGGAAATACCAAAGCTGTGAAACATCTTGCCAAGGACAGCTGCACACAGAGCAGAATGGTGCAGAAAAAGATCTATGATGCAGGCAGCAATGCTGGAAAGGCAGTCAACTAATCCCTTTGAAACCAAACCCTTAGATAGTAGACATGCAGCTGCAGGATTTGCTGGTTTCTGTCTTGCTTTGGCTCAGTATTAAATCACTATGCCCATCATTCCTTCCTTTTGGAATAGGAATGCATATCCTGTGCCACTGTATGTTGGAAGTATATAACTGGTTTTCTGATTTACTGGGGGACACAAGAGATGCACTGAGTTTTAGAAGAGACTTTGGATTTCAGAACAGGAATGAGTACGGGGAATTTTGAGATTGGATCAACTGCATTTTGCATGACATGGCTATAGGCCTATAGGGATCATGGGAAGAATGTTGTAGATTGATAAAAAATAACCCCCATAGACTTATGTATTTGAACAGTTGGTCCCCAGTTTGTGGAACTTTTGGGACAAGAAGTCTTGCTGGGGCAATTACATCACTAGGGGCAGTTAATAACCTTAACTTACTTTACCTTTACTCTCTGCTTTTTGTGTTTGGTGGCAATGTGACCTATCAGCGTCCTGCTTTTGCTACCATTCCTTCCTACCAGGGTAGACATCTAGTCCTCTAGAAACACAAACCCAAATAAATTCTTGTTGAAGTTGCTTTTGGTTATTGTATTTTATCACAGGAACTGAAAAGTAATATACCTTGAACACATGAAAACCTGAGTTTAGGATTTCTGGCCCATATAAAAGTTGGCTGTAATAGTAGCCTTACAAGACGGGAGGCAGAGGTGATGGGTGTCTCCCTGGAAGTTCATGAGCTACCTGCCAAAGTTCTAAGCCAATGAGAGCCTGTCTAACAAGAGGTAAAAAAACATCCGAAGTGGTTTTCTGATGTCCATATGCAAGCAAACACCCACAACCGCACTTCCCAACACCCAAAGCAAGTACCCAGGCGAGGAAGCCTGAGAGCTTGGCTACAAATGGGGACCAAGGCTTGTGACGTTAAGACAAAGGAGGGAATTAGGTTAGATGAAGGATTAGGCTTCTCCTGTGGCCATGTGTGAGGAATACTTCATATACACTTTCTTTCTTCAGTGCACTAATGGTTGAGGCCAGGTAGGGTGAGAATCCTCTGCTGTGTTTCCATCTTGAGGCTCATGATGTGGCTGTAGCATTATTTCTTTTTACTACGATTTCTTCATACTGTTGCTGTGTCAGTAACCCTTCTGTTATGCTTTTACTTTCTTCAAATTTGGGTAATACAACTGCAATATAGCCTTCAGTGGATGGCTGGGGGGAGGGAGAGCAACAGAAAATTGAGCATGTCAAAGGACCTCTAAAAGGTATGTGGACAGCATTATGCTTTTCCCACCTCTCATTTACCTTTTCTTGAAGAAGAGATGGCTGATGAAGAATATTTTCATTCACTTCCATCAATCGTCCTCTAACACAGCTATTTTTAAAAAAGAATTTTTAGAAAGAAAATCTTGCAAGCAATTTTTTACTACAGTGAATATGGGCATTTGCATTTCGGTGGCTAAAACACTGCTTACCTAGATATGGTAAATTCTTCTCCATCGGAGCAGTGTATCTTACACAGAGGTGCAAGTTCTGTTAGAAATTGTGCCCCCTGGGTAACGAGATGAAAGAAGTAAATTACCGGTGGTTCCATTTCCCTCTGATACACCCCTCACTATTAAAACAGGACCTAGTCTTCAAACTGGTGTTTTACAGAAAAATGGTTTAAGTGCATAAAACTACTCATGTACTTCAATGTAACAACTTATTATGGGCTAGATAGCATCTTTTAGTAGGTAGTTTAGTTACAGGCTAATAATGTATTTTTCAATTGAAAATGAGAAATCTATATATGACCAGGTGTAAAGACTTCAACCTATAGGATAATTCACTGATAATCAACCTACAGGATAAAGTTCAATACAACATATGGCAGTAATATCCTATATATTTCATTAAGATCCCTATCTTCCGTGGGGTGTGCTAGTATATAGGTTAGACAGGGTTACAGAATTGAGACCCTGTCTCAAAACAAATGCTAAAAATATCAGACGATCTCTATCTTTTATATTAGAAATTAATAGGTAAAGGAACACTTCTTTACAGGGTCAAGCACTCCACAAGACTTTCTGAAGAAGGAGTACTTTTCTAACTAACAAAAACCTAGTGGGATGGGGAAGTGTCTCAGAAGCTAGGACTATTTCCTGCCTTTGAAGAGGACCCAGGTTCAGTTCACAGCACCCACACAGTAGCTCATAACTACCTTTAACTTCGGCTCTAGGATATCTGACAAGCTCCCCTTCTGCAGGCTCCTGCATACACATACATACATATGAATAAAAACAAAAGCAGTATGTTTAAATAAGACCCCACAAAGTTAACCGAAATACATGCCTTTTAACCATTTGTGCCATATTTCAATACACTACCTGACAGTACATATGGTTGTTTGAGATGCTCTGGGAGGTGGGTTAATCAGGGCTGTGACATCTCTAAGTAGGTGAATGAGAGTGCTTCGTACTCTCTTTATACCAACTTTTCCTACAGTGAACATAGGTTGTTGGAGCCAAGACTTTCTTGTTTTGGGGAGTTTTGCTATGTAGTCTTACCCAACTGGTACTTGCTATATAGCTCTATATTGCCTCATCCTTGCAATTCAAGAGCTGGGATACCAGGTAAAGGCCCATATTCCATTTTATCTCTTTGGGGATCAGAATGCAAGCACAAAATCTACTATGATAGACATTATACCTCCTAAATACCTTGAATACCTTTTCCTCCCCCCCCTTTCTCTCTTTGTGGGGTTAGGTGTTGTTTTTAGTGAAAATGATTACATTGAACTGCCAGAAAAAGTCTGCTTATGGCTAAGTAGATCTGTTACAGCATGGATATAGAAAATCTCAATAGGGGAAAAAGAAAGTATCACAGAATTACAGGACATACCCTCTTAAATTTGCCAGATACTTTGTTCTGAAGTCTGCTACAGTTGGTACTGATCTGATAGGAAATACTTTTAATAGTTTTGCCACTTTGAAGAACGGGATGAGATCCTGCCAGCGTGATGACACATATTCTACAAGGGAAAAAAAAAAGGCAGTCCTATGTTACTGCGTGGTTGGAGACTTCCTCTCATTGAGAGACTATTCAAATGACCTTCATTCAGTCCACTTACCACCTTTCTCTTGGCTGCAATTGGAAGCGAAGTGTAGCATGGGGAGTGTAATAAGAAAACAGAAGAAAGCAGGATTGCATTTCCTTTCCAGGAAAGGGAACAGTACCATGAGTAACCCTAGGGTAGGTGGGAAATAAGGCATGACTGTGTACACAGGGCATGACATATGCCTCCACAGTGAGCCATTCCACAGGTTCTGGCACTTCAATGGTTGGTACAGGTTTGCTAAGCAGTAAATGACTGAACAAGACTTGTACCTGCCACTACACTCCTATAATACCATCTCAACACAGCAGAAGACAAGTGCCCATATCCAGCCCAAAACGACATCAAGCTAACCACCAGAAGAAAAGTGTTAATAATTTACAATTCCTGGTTTGCTTACCGGTTGGAATGTTGTAGTATACAGTGGTCCTCACAGGGTTTTCCTTTAACATCTAGAGGAACAAATGAGTTGTTGGTTCTTGAGTTGGTATTTGCTATTACCAGTGATTTCTTTCTTTGGTTCATGGAGATAGTTCATTACGAGGATAAGACTCATGCTGATGTCAGTAGTCAAAATAAATAAAGGCTATGGGGTGTTTAAATGGCCTAATTCAGAGAGAATCATTTATTCAATGTTAAGGCAGGTAAGGCTATTAACTCTTCCATCTTGTCCCTTTAAAATAAGTATACAAATTATTTCTATTAGAGAAATACTATTGTAGGCAACACATTGCTTACGTGTTGTTTTTGTGGGGCTGTCTTTTTTAAATGGTTTATTTATTTTTATTTTATGTGCATTGGTGTTTTGTCTGCGTGTATGTTGTACGTGTGGGTGTCCTATCCCCTGGAACTGGTTACAGGCAGTGGGAAGCTGCTATATAGGTGCTGGGAATTCAACCCAGGTCCTCTGGAAGAACAATCAGTGCTCTTAACCTCTGAGCCATCTCTCCAGCCTGGGAAACCTACTTCGAAACAGCAAGTGGACAATACAAGCGGGTTCTTAACACTAGATACTGCTTCCTTAACTTCTCTTAATGTTCTCTCCAGTTTAAACTTTCTTCCTGCCTCGGTCTAGGATCGATCCCCACAGGTGCATAAACACTAGGCAGTGTAATCCCAGAAAGACCAACGCGGGTTCCTTAGTTTAGTTCAGGTTGGTTTCGGCAAGCAACCATCACATGGCACTGCGCTTCCCAGGTCGGATGCGCCTGTTTTAGTTCTCCAACAGCGCAAACCTGTATTCCTGGGACTAGGAAGCTCAGAAACAAACAGCACGGGGTGACTTACATGGCGAAGCACGAGTCCCCGCGGCACCCCGCCCGTGCGGTAAGGCAGAGCTCATCATCATTCGCACTTACCCGCTTTATACCAGCGAGTGAAGTATCGATCCACAAGGGAGGGCGCCGCGGGCTCGGTAGCCATGCCTACCTCTGGCCCCGTCAACGCTGCCTCTGGGCACCCGAGTTCTTCCATTCTGCTGGTCCAGGCCAGAAGGACGTACTTCCCGCGTGGCAGCTCTATGCGCATGCGCGCAGCTCGCCGCCCCCCCCCCACCTCGGGGCCATCGCTCAACAGTGGGACAAAGACAACCAGGAGCCTGAGGGCCTAGGAACAGCGGAGGGGAGGGCTCAGCAGGACTCCAAGGCTTCTGCACTGCCAGACTAGGCTCCGGAAAGCCTAATAGGCGAGCTCGGCCACACCTACGTGGTGACGTCACGCCAGCGCGCCTAGCTGGTGACGCCGCGGCTGCGTCGCCTTGCTCGTGCTCGCCTGTGGTTTCGCCTATCCTTGCTTGGTTCGTGTCTTGTCTCCCGTGTGCTTTGGGCGGTTCCGTTCCAAGCCTAGTGCGTCGTGAGTGCTCGGAGCCGCGGACTGAGGTGAGGGTGTAGTCCCGCAAGGGCGTCTCAGGCGAGCGTTCGCCGGGGCCAGTGTGAGGCGCTGCGTGCGGCCTGGTCCTGGCCTTCCAGAGCATTCCTAGGGCAAGGGAGACAGATCCATGCGCCTCTGCCTTTGCGCGCAGGCTGGGCGGCGTGCACCGCCTCTCTCGAGTTTCAGATGCTTTCTGCACACCTGTTACCCCAGACCATCCTGGGGCGCTGCAGGGCGTGAGGGCCCGGTCCCCCAGCTACGGGATTTCTTGCAGCTTGGAGATAAAACCTCTATGAGGAATTGGTTAGCCCGCCGTGGAAGGAGATAGTTAATCGGGGCTTCAAGAGCTGTGCTGCGGCCCCTTCTCTGATCTGAGGTTTTTCAGTGGAGTCGTGTATCCCCCGCTTCCTTAACCTGGCATGCCTAAGCTGTGATTGCTGTGGTGGCGGTGATTGTGTAGTCTTTTGTCTTCGGGCAGGGGGAATTTGGTGATTTCTGATGCAAGCCACATAACGGATCGTAGGTGTTGTGAAAAGGATTCTTTTGTATATTGAGAGCTGCGATGACAACCAGTGAATACCTCAATGTGAAAATGAGTGAAAAAGAGGCAGACAGTTTTAGCTTATGGAAATAGGTGACAGTAAGTCTCTGAAAGACCTGCAGAGTGTGGACCTTCACGCTCCCACTCCAAAAAAACGGTGACACCCCAAATCACTCGAGAAGCGGTCTCGATGCAAATAGCATGAGGAATTTTTATTCCCAGTGCCCTGGGGTCCACAGTCATCCGCCACGCAGGGGTAGAAGACTGAGGACCTCGAGGGCAGAATTGAGGTAGCTTTTATAGGATTTACATCAAAGCTAACAAGGCCAGTTTCAAAGATAGCCTGTTATTTTCACTAGGCCTAAAAAGCAAGGTAAGCAAGGTCGTGGGACAGTTCAAAATTTGGATGGTTAATAAGGTTTCCTAGGTTACAGAGATTTCATAGAGTACACAGTTTTTACAAGGCGGGGTTGTTTAGCACACCTGAAAGGTTAGGGGGTTTTCTTTCTCTAGGACCAGTGTCCTTAAGATAATGGGGGCAGGGAGAATGTACTCTCCAGTCAGGGAGTTATCTATATCTATTGGCAGAAGCACTTGTTCTTTCTAGTTTTGCCTTCTTGCCATGAGTCCTGTATTTTTTAGTTAATTGATTTTCTTTGTGGACAGGATGACCGATAACAATTCCCAGACTGCTGTTGTAACAACAGTCCTCAGAAACTAGGTGGTTATGAATAATAATAATAATTTCCAGAAACCGGTCATAGTGACCAAGCTATTTCATGTGTTTTAACCTTAACATAGCAAAATATACCATATAACACACAGTTAACAATATTTAGTCCATTCACATTTAGTAAGACTTAAAATATCCTATCTTTGTGAGTCTAAAGTTCTATATGTAACTTATCTTTAATCCTAACTAAGGAAAACTATAACCAAAACTGTCTGTCTTCAACTCCTTCAAAGACCACAGAAGGATAATATATAAACTCTAAAAATGGCAGAGACAACTCACTGCCTGATCAGTCACCTGAAGTTCTTCTGTAATGTTTCATCTTCAGCCCATAGGCCATAGTGTGTCTGGCAGACTCCTCAGCAAAGCAAGAAACTTTAAACTGTCCATCTGTATTGGCAGTTTGTCAGTCACTTTTCTCTGTGTCTTGTAGATTGTCTGGCAGACTCTTCCATGAAGCAGGAATCCTATAGCAATGTCCATCTTGTTTCAGCAGTCACCTTTTTGTGGGTCCTGCGTGTCCAGTTTCTACAGCATAAAGTCAAACAGTCCAGAAGAGCAGTACCTTATCCAAATGGCCAGTCTTGCCATATTAGAAGCAAACTCCATAATGTGTTTCTTTGATGTCCCATCTTTCTTTCTTTCTCATTGTCAAGAAAAACCCTAAACCATTTTAAATGCCATATTCTGTAGGTCTTTGAAAGGTATGAAGAAAGCCTATTCATCTCAAATACATCTCTTTATATCTAGAAATCCTAACTAACTTAACTCTAAGTTTTAACTATCATAAGTAACTCTCTATAATCTGTACTAAATTACACATTACATTTTTCAATGAGCTATATAAACATAATACCTAAACAAGAAGAGAAATACACATATCACAAAATTGACCTTAAATTTGTATCAATAAATGAAAATCCATTCCAAAACAAAGCATTCATATCTATACCATAATTCCCTTTTTACCTTTAAAAAGACTGGTTGTGGTCATTAACCTTTTATAACCAAGCCCATTTAAATGAAAACAAACATAAACAATATTTGGGAATTTGGGCCAATATTTGGGAATTTGAGCGTCGTTCTTTCCAAACTACTTCCTGCTGGTAGGGGATGCTGTTATATGGTGGATCCTAAGAAGATGGAGACATCTTGGCTGTAGTCTGCAAGGCTGCAATGTCCCATTGACGTTGCTTCAGGGGGTCTTGCTTGATTAAACCACATTAGTCTGGAAGGAATCCACAGCTTTTCATTTTCTATGGAAACAAATTTAGAAATCCTTTTCCCCAGTAACTTGTCCTTAGACTTAAATTTTGGAGTCAAAGCATTTTTAAAATATATAAATTGAATTAATCTAGCAGCATTTCTTTTATCATTAGTTATTTTCTCAGCAGTCAAACAATTTAAAGATAACAGAACAGCATACAATATCCAAAGTTTCTCTGTGCTTTCCATCTTTACGTCGCTTTTTTATTACTATATTTCTTCTACTTCTATTTTTACATATTTGGAGACAGGGTTTCTCTGTGTAACTTTTATCTGTTCTGGAATTTACTTTGCATACCAGGATTACTTTGAAATCACAGAGATCTGCTTGCCTCTGTCTCCCAAGTGCTGGGATTAAAGGTGTGTGCCACCACACCCAGTTATTCTACTTCCTTTTTTTCTTTTATAAACCATTGTATCCTGTTTCTTTTTGTCTCCCAAGCCAACGTATATTTTAAAACACATTGTAAACCTTCATTGCCAGCTCTCCTACACACCAATGAATTGTTAGCAGAGCTCTTTAAAATCCGTGTGGTTTTTTGCCGCTTATGCTAATTTTGGAAACCTCCCTTAAAGGAGCCGTGCAAATCGCTATCAAAACAAAGTTTAACCGCGAAAAATGTTGCTACTAAGGAGTCTTGCTAGTCTTTGTTATTTTGTTTCTAAAAACTATTTTTTAAGCTTTTGTTAAGTTTTAAGTGAAAGTTCTTAAGACTTGGAGGTGCCAAGGAAGGATTTTAACAGCTTATGATCCTAGAATTATTTGGAAGATACTCTTTTCCTAATTTTGAAAGCATTGAGGAGGGCACAGGGCTGTGTTCCTGTGAAAAGCTAAAGGTGTAAGGATTATGGGCACGTCAATTCAGAGAAGTCAGTTTTGATGCTAAAAGGATTGGGGCATTAGGGAGACTATTGGGCTTGCCTTGTACCATGTACATGAAATGCCCATAGAGGCCAGAAAGGGCATGGGATCCCATGGAACTGGAGTTACAGATGTTCTGCTGTGTAGGTGCTGGGAACTCAGGTTTTCTGGGAGAGCAATCAGTACTCATTAACCTCTGAGCCATCTTTCCAGACATGAGCTCAATGATTTTTAAAAACTCAAATTGTTTTGCTGGGTTTATCTGTTGGAGTCCAGTCAGAAGAGTAGAGGCCACATAGTGTTTCAGCAGTATTTATTATGAAGAATTAGTTGAACAGCTATTTGAGGAAGAAAAGATAAAGGGAATGCTGACGTAATTTAGAAGGCGTGCTGAAGGAAGCAGCCCCTATGGGTAGGGATCAACACCCAACAGATACTGGCTCATCCCGCTCTACCCCTTGCTAAAAAGTTTCTATGACATAGTACTCAGACTTTAGATAGATGTCCAGAAACTCAAGTTAGGCCTGGATTTCTGTGACCGGAGATGTAGAATGCTGGATTAATTCGCCTGCCTCAGGAATGGCAATGATGAGGCTGGCTCTGGCAGTACCAGAGACTGGGACCCAGCATCCCTGTAAGGTAAAGGCCCATTGCTGGATTGGTAGTCACCATTACAGTCAGATAATGGGAAGAAGTAAGTCCTCTCAATTTGCTGTTACCACTGTAATTTGTATCCTGGATTCTATGCATGCAGGGCAGCACAGATTTTGACGAATGGAATCCAAGTTTATGGAGAGGGGATGTGGAGTATGGTGTTTGGATTATGGCAATAGTAATAGCCTATGCTGTGATTATCATTTGTTTATGTCTCCAGATTCAACATCTAACTTTTTTTTTCCTTTTAAAGATTTATTAATTATGTATACAGTGTTCTGTCTGCATGTATGCCTGCAGGCCAGAAGAGGGCACCAGATCTCATTATAGATGGTTATGAGCCACCATGTGGTTGCTGGGAATTGAACTCAGGACCTCTGGAAGAGCAGCCAGTGTTTTTAACTACTGAGATATCTCTCCAGCCCCTTAACATGTAACTTAATCTCTACTTTAGCACTGTGTAAAGCTGGGACTTTTAAGAAGAGTGTAATTGTGTATATGCTGGTGTGTTCAGATAGATAGTACTTCCCCTCCCCCCATTATTCTAATGGCCACATTTGTACTCCCTGAATCATGCCTGATGTGAGTATGGCCATATATCACTGGCGAGGTAGTCCTTTCTCTATTCAGCATTAATGTTTCATCAAGGAACACCTGGGTTTTTTTCCTCAGAAATCGTTTCATCATGAGAAATTTGAAGTTGCTCCGGACACTGGAATTTAGGGACATTCAAGCACCTGGAAAACCTCTTTGTTTCTCTCTCCGAACTGAACGGGGGACAGTGCTTATTGGCTCAGAACGTGGGCTGATTGAAGTAGATCCTGAGAAAAAAGAAGTAAGTCACTGATGAGGATTGGCCAGCTCCTGGCTTGGCCCTGTACTTGTTTTCTTCCAAACTTCCTTCTCCCTTTTGTATCTAAAACTTATTCCTACATAGTCATCCTCTGCTTTTAGTAGATGGCTTACTAGATAGGATTTAAATGGTAGCAAGCTTTAACTGCTAATTTTGTAAGACAAGTTGGCAAAACTTTGACTTTATGTTTTATGTGAGTACCTCACATTTTATTCTGCCTACTGTGAATTTGCATTATAATAGTGATCAGTTAGGAATGTCATGAATATTGTTCATGGAGCTTTTAATTTTATTTATTTTGTAGTGCTGTGATTTGACTCTTCCTAACCTAGACTTATAGGGTTTTTTTAAAAAGCATGTTTAGGCTTCTAACCCAAACTGACACTAAAATCCCAGTCCTTAGTGCCAGAACTGACCATGGATATTTCTGAAAATTTTAAGTTGATTCCAACATGTTCCCTTGATAATTTGTTGCTCCTTGTGTGTTTTATTTAGTTGGTTTACTGTCTTTGCCCGCATTGTAGAAACTTACGAAATTGCATTTAGTGGGCGGGGCATGTAGCTCAATGGTGGTAGCCCTGGATTTGATCTCCTTATTGAAAAGCGAATGTGAATAAAGAGCATGGTCATTAGTCTTAATTTTTAATGGATGTTGTTGAATAGACCATACTTCTGCAGTTGTTTTGCAAAAAGGTTGTGTTAGCTATTCTTGTTAAAGACAACAGAATTATATTACTTCTGAAATGAAAGTTTGGATTTTAATCTAGGGAAAATACTTGGAAGACTTTTATGTAATAAAAGAATCATTAGGGGCTGGAGAGATGGTTTAGTGGTCAAGCATACTGGCTACTCTTAAAGAGGATCCCAGTTTGGTTCCCAGCACCCATATGGCAGCCTACAACCATGTGTAACTCCAGTTCCAGGGAATCCCACAGACTGTACTGGCCTCCGAGGGCACTGGGTATACACATGGTACACATACGTACATTCAGGCAAAACATCACACACACACACACACACACACACACACACAAGCATGTAAGTCTTATATATGGAAAGAGTTATTAGAAACTTTTTTTTTCTGGATAGCAGATGACTCTTGACTATAAACTCTAATTTGCTTACATGTGTGTTTTTGTGAAAGGTGAAGAATGAAATTCCGTTGGTGGCAGAAGGCTTTCTTCCAGAGGATGGAAGTGGCTGCATTGTGGGAATTCAGGGTCTGCTGGATCAGGAGTCTGTGTGTGTGGCCACCGCCTCTGGAGACATCATACTCTGCAATCTCAGCACACACAAGGTAGGTTAATGAACACTGAGGAGGAAGTGTCAAGTAGCCTCAGCTGAGCTACTTGCTTTGTGTTGAGGTCTTCTGATTTATAGCCAATGGCATTGAAACAGTTGAAAAATAAATGGTCTTACCTATATTTTAGGAGTTAAAGAACAAATTCAGTTTAGTCTATTGCATTCATTAATCAGGCAGGACAGTTGGGAGATAACATTTCAAATTAGAACATAAAAAATGAATAAAAACTTGCAGTTCTTATGGTATGCCACCTCTTACCTGAATTTCTCGATTAAGGAAGTCTGAATTCTTTAATTGACTTGTATTTTCTGTTATAAATTCTGATGGGTTAATTTAGAATCCCTTCATATATAAGCACTACAGTTTATACGATTGCATGCTATAATATGCATGTATTACTGTACTAATTATATTGTATAGTAATATACTGGAAACATTCTGAGACATGGGGGGAAATAGGCTGCAACATGTTGCTTTTTTACTCTAGAATAAGACTGGTTTTTCTGGATTTCCTTTCTTCCTTCACCCTCCCCCCTTTTCTTTTTTATTCTTTGTGACAGGGTCTTACTATGTGTTCCTGATTAGCCTCAAACTCAGAGATCTACCTTCCTCAGCCTCTTAAGTGTGTTAAGTGTGGCCTGTTTTTATCTTTTTTTTTTTTTTTTTTTTAAATTTATCTGAGTGTTTACTTGCATGTGTCTGTTACCTGTGTAGGCCAAAAGGTATCAGATTCCTTGGAACTGGAGTTACAGATGATTATGAGCTGCTGCTGTGTGGATCCTGGGAATTGAGTCTGGGTCCTCTGGAAAAACAAACAGTACTCTGAACCTCTGAGCCATCTTTCCAGCCCATTCTCTTAAAAGAAAAATTTATTATTATTGTGTATATGGTGTGAAAGTGGTAGTCATGGTAGGTGTGGGGGGTAGAAGACAGGCCTGTAGTAGTCAGTTCTTTCCCCGTACCATGCATGTTCTGGGGCTTGAACTCAGCTGGGCATGCTTGTGCAACAAGCACTTTTACCCACTGAGCTTCAATTTTTACCTTCTTAATAGTATAATTTCCTGATCTTTTAATAACACTACTTTGAAGCTGGGCATGGTGTCTCATGTCTACAGTCCCAGCACTTAGAAAGCTGAGGCAGCCATTATTTTAAGGATTGCCATTATTTTAAGAACAGGAACAATAACAAAAAGATTATCACATTAATTTGATCTCTGTCTCTCTCTCTTCCTCTCCATGTTTTTGCAAGGCAGAGTTTTACTGTGTAGCCTTGGCTGTCCTGGAACTTTCTCTGTAGACCAGCCTGGCCTTGAACTCAAAGCAATCTTCCTACCTCTGCCTCCCCAGTGCTGAGATTGAAGGCATGTATCACCACGACTCAGCAATTGTGATCTTTTTAGCACTGATTGTGTCACAGGAGTTACAGTATTACTAATAGTGGGATAATAATTACAGCTTGGAATTAATTGTGCCAAGCCCTTTTTTAGGTTCTTTAATGCAGTTTGTTTATTTGTTTTAGTTTTTTAAGACAGGGTTTCTCTATGTAATGGCTCTAGCTCTCCTGGGCCTTTGTAGACCAGGCTGGCCATTAACTCACAGAGATTGCTTGTCTCTGCCTCCTGAGTGCAGAGATTAAAGGCATGCACCACCACTGCCCAGCTAATGCAAAGTTTTATTTACTCTTCACTGAGGTCTTCTTAGATCGCTTGTTGTTACTCGTGGTTAGAATTACTTAAGGCTTAGACAGCGTAGGTAGCTATGTCAGGATCACAAAGTTACCAGATGGAGTTTGAACCCTCATAGGCTGTAGCACCTCCACTCCTCACCATTTCCTTGACTGCACTTATAAACTTTACTTTTCATTCATGGTGAGAACTGTCATAATCTCTCATGTATAAGTTAACTGGTATTTCTCACATTGAAAAGTTAGGACTTTGCTTCCAAGTGTTTGAGAGACTTCTGACTTCTGAGCTGGCCCTGCCTGTTTATCTCCATTGAGACCCCTCTCCTTTGTGGTCTTTCATTGACACAAGTCAGAGTCTATGTTCCCCACTGCCTGATAATACCAGTTCTGTTCCCAAATTTCATTTCACCTTCGCTCTTCATGCCTGTGTCTGTGTCTTTAGGTTCTTGTTGCAGTTGAATTTTATCCTGTCTTTAAGCTTTAGGCCTCCACGCTGGTTCCCCTGATGATTCTCTCTCCTGATCATACTGCTGTACTTTGAGACTTTGACAGAACTCTGCCAGACTCCCAAGCCTCATTTTCCAAGAACCTTAATAGTAACTGAGCCTTTCATAGAGTCTATCATTTTATTCCGCTCATGACATCTGTGTCCCTTCTACTCACTATACTTAATTTTGTGTCTAGTGTCTCAACAACTGTTCTTAAAGGCGCATCTGGTGGATCTCTGCACCTTTGGGTGTTTATGTTTTGATTGCTTTGGTTGAGTCCTAGTAAATCTTTATTGAGACAATGGTGTTCTAAACATCCGCTTTCGATATTCTCTGCCGCAGCTGGATTGTGTTGGGAGTGTGGCCAGTGGTATCTCTGTCATGAGCTGGAGCCCTGATCAAGAACTGGTGCTTCTTGCCACAGGTAAGCTCTTGATTGGTGCCTAACTGACTCTGAAAAACTTGCTCCTAATGTCCTATAGACTCCTGAAGCTCAGAAACTTCTTGGAACAGTGATAGCGGATTATAATGTCAACTTAATATATTACATCTAATCGTTCTGCTAGAATACCAAGTTGTTTGTGCAGCTTTGTAGTCTTTGGGAGTGAGGAACAGGTTTGAGAGCTGAGGGATCTGCTGGTTGCAGTTGCAGCAGTCAGTTTTAGCAGTGTTTAACCTGTGTTAAAAGCAAGAGTTGCTACGAGCAGTTTGCTTTTCCTTCATGTATTGATTTTGTATCCATGTTGCAGTTGAGTTTTAACCTCCTTTAAGCCCTTAAGCCCCCACAGAGTTTCCTCCCAATTACTCTTTTTCATGGGCCTGTTTCCATTCTGTGAGACCCTGCACAGAACCTTCCTAGACTCCACATGAGCCTCTTGCTCTTAGATTCATGTTCCTAATTAGGGATCTCTAGTGACCCCAAGGCAGTGGGTGTGGGTGCACATGCCATGGTGTGGATGTGGAGGTTGCAGGACAACTTGCAGAAGTCAATTCTCTGTGTGGTTTGGGGTCAGACTCGGAGTATCAGGCCTGGTGGCAAATTGAGCCTTCTTATCTGTCTAGCTTCTTCGCAACTCTTTTGTTGGTTGCCCCCCCCCGCCCCCCCTTGAGTTTCTTTACTCCAGATGAGTTCCATTTATGTCTGCAGAAGTGTCTTGTTAAACTAGGAAGTTTTGAAGTAGTAGAGGAGGCCTCTGAGGACTTTGATGTGTGGTTTATATATTTAGTAGCTAAGCATAAGCATCTGGTGACTGGCTTCAAAGCATTTTCTATGCATGCATTCTGTTCTAACTGTAACTGTTCTTATTGAGACAGTGCTGTTCTCAAATATCCTTTGCTTCTGTCTCTTGTGTTTATCTTTCTGTGCTCTAGACACACTAGAATGACTATTTGTTACATGAATAAAAAGTTTTTGATTTGTTCCCCCAAGGTCAACAGACCCTGATTATGATGACAAAAGACTTTGACGTAATCATGGAGCAGCAGATCCACCAGGATGATTTTGGTGAAGGTAAGCGTTGTGCTGAAACATTCTAGGACCCAAAGTTCCTCACTTTTTCTTACTTTCTTATACTTAATACTTGTCATAAGTCCATCCCAGTTCTTAACGGACATATCTCTAATCTCTCTTCAGGTCTAAGAGATGGCTTTCTCAGAATTCTGTGCCTAAGATTTCCTGGATATTATTTAAACCCCAGGAAAGACTTAGACTAGAATTACTAAATTCTAGAATGTTCAAGCTAGAATAAGGAAAGCATGTCTGGAGTACAGTCTAGGAGACCACAAGAAAGGGGTAGTGTGCTAAAGGCAGAGTTTTCTTCCTGCCAGCTAAGCCAGAATCTTCATTTCCTTCCAGCTGTCAGATTTCCTTCTTGCTAAGATCATTTGGCCACTGAGGCTGTGAGTATATTGATGGGGGAGAGAGAGGAGATACTTAGGACTATAAGGAGCTCTGGCAACTGGAAGTCCCTGGGCAGCTGCCCCTATTGAAGAGGGACTGTGAGGAATGGTGTCTGAGCTGTTAGTAAGGTCTGACTTTATAACTCTCATTTCGCCAACTCAGGATAGCATTTGGACACTACTTTTTTAATCCCTTCAAATAATACCTTCAGTGTCGGGAGGTGGTGATACACACCTTTAATCCTGGCATTCAGGAGACAAAGGCATGCAAATCTCTGTGAGTTCCAGGACAGTCTGTTCTACAGAGCAGGTTCTAGGAAAGCTAAGGCTACATAGAAAAACCCTGTCTTCAAAAACCAAAATCTAAAATGAAACAAAAAAGTATTAGAGTTACCTTCTGACTAAATCTTCAGAAACAAACTGAGCAGAGCTGTGGATGCTTTCCTTAGGGCATATGGCATAGATTTAGAAATAATGATTTGATGTGTGAGTATTAGGGTAGCTATAAGAGAAGAGAAGGCATCAGTAGAGATTGAAGGTTTCTAGAGGGTTGAGCTGAGTCAGTTACTGGGTGATTGATAATTGATAGACAAAGGTTAAGAGTGGGGGACTAGGCCAAACCAGTTGTTCCATATAGACATCGTGGCTTATTCAGGGACCTAGGCATAGGACAGGACTGTGGGGTTAAATAGTTTGGTGGGCTTCATATTCCATGGTCATTTTGTTTATTCCTAGAAAGGCTGCTCTTAGTGATGTGTGTGTGTGTGTGTGTGTGTGTGTGTGTGTGTGTGTGTGTGCGCGCGCGTGCGCGTGCGTGCGTGCGTGCATGTTTGTGTGTGTGTAGAAAGGTTTTAGACGGTGATGATAAAATTATAGGTTCTTGTAGGTATGAGTGCATCTAGAAGAGAAAATGGATTCAGGAAGAAACTGGTGCTCATTAAACATATGAGTATGTTCTTTTACAATTATCTCTAGAAATTTTGGAATATACATATGTGGTTTTCCTCTTACCCACATCTAAAATGAGAAATACCAGTATAAAACTTGAAATATATAGGATTTGGAATGTAATAGAAGAAGAAAAGAGATTACTGTGACTCCACCTAGAAGTTTGTGTGTTAAGAATAAGGGTACCAGTAACAGTATATGTAGGTGGTAGATGGTGAATTCTTCCCTGGATGTTTTTCAGGGCTGTGAAGGTGGAGTACATACATGCAGGGCTCTGACTGCTCTGACTGCAAGTCAATGGTGTGTGCAGAATTACTTCAATCTTGTGATTTTGTTTAGGAGCAGATATAGATAGTGCCAGAAGAGTCTATGGTCCTGGTAAACTCTGAGAACTCTGGAGTTTCCAGAGTTAAGGACAATTACAGAGTCATATTTAAATGCCCTGTGCCTAGCATTTCCCGTGTGTGTGTGTGTGTGTGTGTGTGTGTGTGTGTGTGTGTGTGTGTGTGTGTGTGTGTGTGTGTGATTTACTATCAGACAGATAGTAAATCAAAGTAAAATACAGTAAATCAAAGGAAAGAGAGTGAGTTTGTGTCTTAAATTTCTTTGTGAACACAGATGGGCTTCAGTTCACAGATCCCTGTTCTGAGCCCATCATTCACTGTCTGGCCCCACTGGGAGAGTTTTCCTGCTTCACTCTGGTCCTCTGCCTCTTGGGAGCCTGGCAGAGGAGCTCAGGGGTGTGAATGAGGCTGTCACTATTCTCCATGAGCAACAGCAGGGTGCGCTTTGAGGTCCTATTGCACTTAGACATGCCCATGCTGGCACACTGGACATGGTTGTGCTGTGCCATGTGTGTGGAATTGGAAGTAGATTGCTTCACAGTGGCAGGAGGAGAAAACTTGGTGCTGCATCCACCTGAAGGTGTCAGGGCCATCTTTCTGTTGCTTTTTGCGGATGAGTGCCATATCTTGCCTCTATAAGCACATAGTCTGTGATAGTTCTGGTTCTCCGCCTCTGTATTTTGTGTGAGAAAAGCATCGTGGTTTAGGGAAGCCAGGCAGAGCGCAGGAAGCCCATGTTCTGATTTTGGCCACTGTCACAGAGAGCCTCAGATGAGTCTACTTAGGAAACTACATTTGATGACCTGTAGCCCCTTCCACCACCAACACTTGGTTGGTTTATGCTAAAAGTCAGAATTTCATTTTTAGCTATTGCCTTCAATTATTTGCTTTGTGGTTCGTGGACATGTTTTATAAATTCTTCATAGTTCATTCTGACTAATCATTTGGTCAGACATCTGACTTGGTCTCACTTTGCAAGATAAGGGCATTTCACTTCTCCCAATGATGTGTATCATTGGGAAACTCTTTTTTTTTTTTTTTTTTTTTTTTTTTTTTATTTAACTTTAGTTAATGTGCATTGGTATGAAGGTATCAGATCCCTGGGACTGGTGTTACAGACAGTTGTGAGCTGCCATGTGGATTGAACCCAGTGCTCTTAACTGCTGAGCCATCTCTCCAGCTCCTGGAAACTCAGTTTTTAAACATAAAACATAAAATTCAGTTTTAAACATAGTTGACTAGTGCTCAACTTAACTGAGTTGTCAGTGGCTACCTTCATGAAGAGTTAATGAATCTGCTCTGATTTCATTTTGTCTGCTTATTGCTTGTCTTCTTGTCCTTGAAAACTCCTTTAGGCAAGTTTGTCACTGTTGGATGGGGCAGTAAGGAGACACAGTTCCATGGCTCAGAAGGCAGGCAAGCAGCCTTTCCAATGCAAATGGTAAGTCAGGTGGATTTGGTGGGTGTTCAGCTCTGCCATACACGGGAGCTCTGCATAGCTAATTAAGAGTCTGGTAATACCAGTGTCTTGTCTGTTTTAATAAAGTGGTGGCTCATAATACCCTTAGGAAATGAGTTACCCTACAGAGATGATGTTCTATCTAATATACTGTATCCAATCTCACTTTTTGTTCAGTGGAATACTATAACTTTTGCTCATTAGTTTTTTTTTTTTATTTTAATTTTTTTTTCTCTTAAAGACCTAGTCTTGACTTAAAACTGAAGCTTTCAGAAAACAGATTAAAAAACCCATTGCTTACTCAGAAGCAATATTCATGGGAATGGTCTGATATTAGGTTGTACTGCCTTGGGCCTCAGAAGCACCTTGCTGAGCTCAGTGAAGTCACTTCATGTTTTCTTGCTTTCTGTGAGTTCTCTTACTGATTAAAACATGTTTATTTAGAATTTACATATGCTTCACTCTGTGTGAGGCATTGAGTGCATGACAGGAAACAAAACCGCTACCTGCAGTGGCATGTACACTCTGGGAGAGCACAGACATTAAGCTGATGATAATTGTCCTGGATTATTTTTATGTTAATTTGACACAAGCTAAAGTCAGCTAAAAGGAGGAAGTCTCAACTGAGAAAATGCCTCAATAAGATTGGAATATAGGCAAGCCTATAGAGCATTTTCTTAAGTAGTGATTGATGGGGGAGAGCCCAGCCCATTGTGGGTGGTACCATTCCTGGGCTGGTGGTCCTTGGTTCTGTAAGACAGCAGCTGAGCAAGCCAGTAAGCAGCACCCCTCCATGGCCCCTGCCCCAGCTCCTGCCTTCAGGTTCTGGTCCTGTTTGAGTGCCTGTCCTGACTTCCTTTGATACTGAACTGCAATCTTCAAGTGAAAGCCAGATAAACCCTTTTCTCCTCAAGTTGCATTGTTTTGGACATGGTGTTTCAACACAGCAGTAGTAACCCTAATGAAGGCAGTAATATGTGACATTCAGGGAGTGAAAAGTACTGTGAGGGGGAGTAGAGAAGAATTAGCAACAGATGGAAAGTTGGGGAGCCCTGTAGAGAAGGTGCTGTTTGATGATGGATCTGTAGGACATGAGGTTGTGTGTGAGCTTGTCAGTATCCAGGAAGAGTGTTCTAGGCAGAGGGAACCACCAGTACTAAAGACTCTAAGGTTGGTTGCTATTTTCTCGAAGACTTTGAGGAAGGACAGAATCGTAGGAGGAGTCAGAAAAGTGGTAAGGATGGCGTTCTTGTAGCCCAGGGCTGCCACTTTTCCATTACTGCATTTGACATAGGGAGCTGTTGGGGGTTTCCACAGCAACAGACTCTGGCTCGTGTTCCCTGTTGCACTGACTCTTGTGTCCTGTAGACTATAGGGATCAGGAATGGCTGTGGGCCAGAGATTGTTGGTGGTACGAAGTGTCTTGACTCTGGAAACTTGTAGAAGGAATAGCTGTACGGTAAACATCAGATGTGTGTGTGTGAAGAATAATTACAGACTGCCAAGGTTTGGGCTGAACAACAGGGAGCACATCCACTTGTACTTCTTAGAGCTATTCCTCTAGGATAGATGAGCACCCTGCTTGCTCTTTGCATTCATTTCATACTCTTTTGTTTTTATTATATTGTCTATATGTGTATGTGAGTGCAGGAGCCTTTGGAAGCCAGAGGTGTTGGGTCTTTTGGAACCCAAGTTAGAGGTGGTTATGAGCCACCCAATTAAAGTGCTGGGAACCAAACTCAGTTCCCCTGGAAGAGTAGTACACACTCCCAAGCCATCTCTTCAGCCCCATCTTTCATTGCTTACAGGTACATTCTTTATTACATGTTTTAGTTCTCAACCTGTTGTGTGACAAAACTTCCTAGAGAGTCACAACACATGTCTACCCACCCCAGATAAGTATCCCACAACAGACTAAAGTACAGATACCACCGAAGTCCAACTTGGTGAACCAGTGAATTAAAAGTGATTTCTTTATTTTTATTTTATGTGCATTGGTGTTTTTGCCTGCATATATGTCTTTGCAAGAGGTCAAATCACTTGGAACTATAGTTAAAGACAGTTGTGAGCTGTCATGTGGTTGCTGGGAATTGAACTTGGGTCCTCTGAAAGAGCAGCCAGTGCTTTTAATCACTGAGCCATCTCTCCAGCCCCCAATGAGTGGATTTTATTGGGTTATATATAGGACTATGAATAAAGGGTTACTTACAGGAGCAGAAATGACTCAAAGACAGCTAGCTGCATTACCAGGGTCTACCCCAGCATGGGTGACAGTTAACAAAGCTGGGAAACCTGTAGTATACTGGATAACCTAAGCAGCTGAACATGTTGGAGAGTGTCCATTCTAAGTGACTTCAGTATGAATCTCTTCCAGGCAGCTCAGCTGTTTCTGCTTTTCCCAGACAGCTGATGTCGTCTAAGAGTCTTTTTTGTAGATTGGCTTGTCTGAGAGGGACTCTCGATATTTATTGCTTACTCTGGCAGGGAGGGGCCTAGTGACTCTGGTCAATTTCAGGGACTTCCTGACCCTATTTTGAGTTTTTACCTTCCTCCTTAAGGAGCATCCTTGCAAGAAGGAATGCTTCATCTTTTACACAAGAGGAATTTTGTGTTCTGTACTGCAGGGCATCTTAGTAAGCTGTGATATAGTCTAGCCAGATCTAATCTGTGGCCAAGCAGAGCATTTTGAAATGGGATGTGAGGTATGCCCTCGTGCTTACCTTTGTCCGCCCCATGGGCTCGTCTGCTTCATGGCTTTGGAGGGAGACCCTTCTTGAGTCCATACTGCAGAGGGCAGAATTGCTTTTCCTTGCACACTACTGTGTCTACTGCTGCTGGTTACTCTCCACCTAGTTTCTTCACTTGGTCCTGTCCTGTCATTTACACAGAAAAACAAAACTATTTTGACAGAACATTTACTTCCTTGCCATAGTTTCCTAACCATTTTCTTTGCTTATTGTGTTTAATCCCTGTATTCATAGCACCTCTAATGCCCCAAGAAGAAAAGCTATGTTTGTTTTGTTTTCAAGGTATTCTTGATTTCTAGGACTAAGAGTCCTCCTAGAAGGTTCCTGGAGAGTCCCTGAAGCCATCTTCTAGGTAGCTTCAATGTCATCTAAAAGATGAATGTTTGGTGGCCAAGGGTTTTTGGACTTGGGAGCATTGGTTCCCCAGTAATATTGTTGTTTCTCTCTTTAGCATGAGTCTGCCTTGCCCTGGGATGACCACAAACCACAAATTACTTGGCGTGGGGATGGGCAGTTTTTTGCCGTGAGTGTTGTTTGCCCACAAACAGGTATGGAAATAAATTACACTTAAAATTTTACCTAATTAAAATTTAGAAAAGTTTTCTTCCTTTTGCTTTGAGCAGATTATTATACAGAGTAGGGAAGGCAGCAATAACATGGATTAATGGATTAAGAATTAGACTAGTATTTTGAGGCTGTCTGGTTCACCTTCACCTACTAAGTAGAGATATGAATGTGTGGGAAAGGTGAGAGTTATGCCTCCATTGTGTTTGTGTGTTTACTCCACCTTCCTTTGCAGGGGCTCGGAAGATCAGAGTGTGGAACCGGGAGTTTGCTTTGCACTCAACCAGTGAGCCTGTGCCAGGTCTGGGGCCCTCCCTGGCTTGGAAGTAAGTGTGAGAATGAGCCTAGGACTCATTTCTTTCCCTTCCATCCCTTCCTCCTGAATGCAGTTAGATCCTGGGTTTTTCACTGGTTCCCTCATCTCAAGGCCCCACACTGGTTGCATCTCTAATTCTTCAAATGTTGTGGTGTTGATAGGACCATTGTTGGAAACAGATGGGGTGTGTTTATTGGAAGCGAGTCCTAGTATGTGAGGCTGCTTGGGACACTAGGGGACTTTTGTGAGACCCCAGTATAAAGCTGCTATTCCTATGGGAATAGCAGGTGGGCTGCTGGCTGAGAAATCTGCAGGCTAAACCAGACTGTCTGCCTTCCCTTCGCTTCCTTGGTGCAGTGCCTTGTGCAGAGTACAACTTGCCTGTCATTTTGGCTGCATGAAGATATTGATAAATAATTGCCACCTGTTGCAGCAGCATCTGTCATATGCAAATCCATTGGTCCTCTACATTGAAGACATAATATTTTCCACCAGTATTAGAGTGGGACTGGGTGTTATTTAAGCGTTTGAATTAAAACATTGGAGAGAAATAGGAAAGAGGCAAGTGGACTAAGAGGAGTGCAAAAGAGAAATGCTGAAGTCCCTGCCTACACATGGAAGTTTCATGAAGTTATACAAATGAAAAAGAAAGAGAATACTTAGGATATTATACTTAAAATTGTATAGGAAATTTACTTTTTTTTTTCCCTTGAATCATTCAGTTGCAGTTTAAATCAGAAAGACTGTGTAAGTGTTGCCTTGGGACCAGTTAGGAAGGACTCTTTTTCCTCTTACATGTTGGGGTGAACTGCTTACCAGTACTCAAATGGTGAATTCCCGACTTCCTTGGAAACATCACCACAAACACACACACTAAACAAACACACACCTTTAAAAAAGGTTTTTGCTTTTCTGCTAAGACAAAAATAAGAATCTTTTGTGTAAATCCTCCCTGTGCTCAGCCAGCAGGGTGAACTCTTGACTACTTACTCTAACTTAGACTTTGCTTTAAGACCCTCAGGCAGTTTGATTGCGTCTACTCAAGATAAACCCAACCAGCAAGATGTTGTGTTTCTTGAGAAAAATGGACTTCTTCATGGACAGTTTACACTTCCTTTCATCAAAGATGAAGTTAAAGTAGGTGTCTGAAGTCTCTGTCGTCCTTTAGAGCACTGTCCTTCACTGCAGAAGTTCAATTTGATAGCGGTTATGATAGAGGCTGCTGTGCAGAAAAGGTGGTTTTTTACTTTTGGAAGAGAAGTGGCCTTCCTTTTTGGCTAAGAAAAACCACAGAAGGAGATAGAAATACTAGTTCTTGTTGTTTATTTTGATGACTAACTTTCCCCGTGATCCACATTTAAACAATTAAAAATCTTTAATTATATAAATTTAAAAAATTAGTAGGATAATCTTTCTTGTTTAGATTTTTAAGAGATGTTTTCTTTATGGAACCATATTTTCATTTATATTGTACCATAATTAGTATTTAGTGTTAATATAACATGTATAACTAATAATGTATTTAATATAGGATAAGATAATTACTATGACAGTCAAGTTTCTTGATTTTTCTAAAAATGTTACATTGCTTTTTGTTAAATTTATTTAAATCTTTTAAGCATAGCACATTTCTTAAGTCCTTTTTATAATATCAGTCTCACAAATTGGTTTAACAACTGTAGGTTAGTAACTAGAGCTGGAGGTCAGCTCTGTATTGTATGGTTATTTGGTTTGTATGCATAGGGATTTCAGCTGTTGTAAAGAGTTTGAAGTAGACAAACAACTGAAGGTCAGAGGTGTCTGTTGTCCTCACCAGGTAAATGACTTGCTGTGGAATGCAGATTCCACTGTGCTTGCTGTGTGGCTAGAAGACCTTCCAAGGGAAGACAGTCCTCCTCTGAAAAGCTATGGTATGGCTCCTGTTGAACTTGGGCTCGTGCTTCGCGTATTATATCAAAGTAGAAGATGGTGGGGTTTCCCTCACCCTTCCTCCCTAGGCTTCGCTGGAATCAGTGTAGCTTTAAATGTGTTGATGCTGATGGGGAGGGGCTAGGTTTGGATCTCTAGAGGCCTTCAGTCATGAATTATCCAGAGTTCTGTAGAGAAGCAGAAGCAGTAGGATATAGAAAGAGGAGGGTGTGGCTGGCTCTGTTTTAAGGAATTGACTGTGGGGATGGCAGGTTTGAATTTCTGTGGCAGGCAGTAATTCAGGCAGGATTTTTGTGTTGCAGTATTGAGAAAATATTCTTTTCCTGGAAATCCTGGTGTTGTTTTTAAGGCTTTCATGCATCGTGGGGGTAATCACCTCACATAGAATTTCTCAGAGCAACATCTAGATCAGGCTTGGCCAGGCATCATATGCTAGCAGAGCAAAGACAAACTCTGAGCACAGTCATCTGTGCAGAAAATCAAATGCTCTACAAGTGAATGGATTTAGGTTACATGTGAGATGGACTTTTTTTTTTTTTTTGTAGCTTTTAAGATGTTTGACTATTAAAGTATATACTTACCATAAAGTCTGTTTTCTTTGTTCCTCTCCCCAACCCTGTGCTGGATAGCTAACCCAGGGTCTTAAATTTAACTAGGCAAGCCCTCTATCATTCAGCAAAAACTAACCCTGTTTAAATGTAATACATGATTTTCTTTCCTTCCTCTCCTCTCCCATCCCCTCTCCTTCCTTCCTTCCTTGATTTCTTTCTTTCTTTTTTTTTTTTTTTTTTTTTTGTAGACCTGACTGGTCTCAAATTCACAAAGATCTGCTTGTCTGCCTCTGCTAAGCTTAAATGTGTGTGCCACCATGCTGCCTGGCTGATATGTGCTGGATTTTGTTTGTTTATTTTGGTTTATCAAGACAGGATTTCTTTGGAACTTTGGAGCCTGTCTTGGAACTCCCTCTGTAGACCAGGCTGGCCTAGAGCTCACAGAGATCCACCTGCCTCTGCCTCTGCATCACCACTGCTGGGCCATGCCCTTTGTTTGTTTTCGTTTTGTTTAGTTTTTGTTTGCTTGTTTTATTTTGAGATTGTATTTTAACTACAACATTTCTCCTTTTCTTCTCTCCAAACTGGCCCATCTTTCCTCCCTCCATACTCTCCCCATTGAGACATAGTTTTATAACTTGCTTTGACATTGTAGCACAAGTAAGGTTCCATCTCATGTGCACATCCATGTCATTTTAGATTGCTGTGTCATTTTCTTATGTGCCGCTTACTTAACTCTTCTGCTATTAGACACGTATCTCATGATCAACAGCAATGAAGTCAGTATGTTCAGCTTGCCTATTTTCTAAGTTTCTTTCAAACTCGTTAATTGGCAGGACTTTTAAGATGAGATGTAATTGAGTCATTCATTCATTCATTCATTTTAGTAGTTCTTAACTCTGGCTAAACCTTTAATACAAATAATGAAACCCAGGCTTCATCTCAGAATTGAATTCATTGTTTTGAGATAGAGAATATATATTAACTATTTACTTTTTGTGGTATTCAGGATTTAATCAGGGCTTTATAAAAATTACAAAGACCAGTGATTCACATGTGGAAAGCCATGACACTGACAGATGCAGGATAACAAGAGTACAAGAATCTTTATAGTATCTGCCCTCTATTGCATAAGCCCTGCAATTCAACCTGCTAGCCCATGGCTACATAGACATACTATAATGGTGTGATTAGCAATAAGCATTATTTTCTGTGACCACTAAGTTAAGAATTAGTGAAGAAGGCAAAATAAATTCTCTCATTGATAAAGCTTGGGCATAATTGGTCATTTTCATACATATTGGCATGATGGGAGTGCATATTAATCTTCAGGTAGAGGAATGTTGTTTAATACAAAATAGCCTGGGACATAACTGTATGCAAAGCACTGCAAGAAAACAGGCATCTTAGACCCAGCTTACCACAGTGCCACTGGACCAGAACCTTCCTGGAAGGCCTTGGTGCAGTCGTGTGCCACATAAAAACTTTGTGTACAGCTGACCATATTAGGCCCTGGCGTCACTGGACCATATCTCCAAGGGCGCTGCAGCTGTCTTATTTTGTGTGAAGATACTGTGGACGTCACATTTCTCAGACTATCCCTACAGTGTGGTGCATAGCTGCACATTTACCCTGGTTATCTTTTGCTCAACTTTGCATGGCAAATCAGTGTTTTAGCTGTCTTTTGCCATTGATTATAGAGTTATTGTTGTAGAGAAATCAAACAGGAAGTAGAAATCTTGAAAAAATGCAAAGTTAACCCTGTTCCCCCCTCTTGCAAATGGTGTGCATTTGGGTGTCTTGGTCTCTGATGGCCTTCCTTTCCTTTCCTCCACACACAGTCCAGCTCTGGGTCGTGGGGAACTATCACTGGTATCTCAAGCAAAGCCTGCCCTTCAGCACCAGTGGGAAGAACCAGATTGTGTCTCTGCTGTGGGACCCGGTGACACCGTACCGGCTACATATTCTCTGTCAGGGCTGGCGTTATCTATGCTGTGACTGGCACTGGACCACTGACCGGAGCTCTGGAAATAGTGCCAATGACTTGGCAAATGTGGCTGTTATTGATGGAAGTAAGCTGCTGGGAAATGTGCTGATGAGCATGTGGGTCCTGCCCAGATCCTGCAGATGTTCTGGTTTGACCAAAACAGTGGGGAAATCTTCATTGTGGTGTTTGGTTTATTTTATGTCTGACTAGGAGCATCATTAAATAGAGTACATAATCATCTGAAAACCCTAATTCCACTCCACCCCACTTTCCTGTTGAACCATAGTTATAGCCTTATACATTGACTTTTCTGGGTTTTGAAAGTGAAGATTAATGATTTTCTCCTTTTATAGGAAACAGAGGAGCCATGTGGGTGTGGGAGTGGGGTCTGTTAGCCTTATATTAGCCCTGCTTTCCACTGTGTCGGCTTTGTTTTTTGTTTGTTTGTTTTTGTTTCTGTTTTTGTTTGTTTGTTTTAAGCACTGTAAATTACCTCTTTGTCCAGGATGCTGAATTAGGTCCTAGGTATTTGTCTCCTGTGAGGAAGATTGTTTTTAATTAGGCGTAGACATCAGTGGTGGAGAGCAGATTGCAGAATGAAATAACCATAGACTAAGCTCTCTTAATAACTATTTCTATAATCATGTTCTGTAGAGAACTTAGCCATACCTTATTACCAAATTATACATAAAAAAGTTTTTTTTTTTTTTTTTTTTTTTAAATCGGAGAGGTCCTTTTTAGATGGAGTCTTGCTATATATCCCTGTTCCTCCCTGTGTAGACAGGCCCCTTGACCTCATGGCAGCCCTCCTTCAGCCTTCCAGTTGTGGCCCTGAATGTTTTGGAGGTACCATTTCGATTACTTAGTTTAGTCCCTTACAGACCCAGGGTTAAAGCTGGAACTTTGACCTCTTGGTCTTTTTGTCCTGATCCCTGGCACCTGAAGTTTTCATGGGCAGAAACAGATCTGCCACACTAGCCAGGTGCAGACAGAGCTCCTTGCACCTGTACTGTTTTAAGTTATCAGTGAGGAAATACTAATAGTTATTGTGAAGAGCTACTGCATGCCACTGTGTCGTTTAGGTACTAAGTGATGCTTCCTGCATGCTTTTACACATTGAACACACACGACTAATTTTCCCTTTCATTGTGCAGACAGGGTGTTGGTGACAGTCTTCCGGCAGACTGTGATCCCACCTCCCATGTATACCTACCGGCTGCTGATCCCACATCCAGTGAATCAAGTTGTGTTCCCTGCTCACCTTGAAAAGAGCAATGACCTTGCTGTCCTTGATGCCAGTAACCAGATTTCCATCTACAAGTGTGGTAAGTGGGAACACCCCGACTAAGGAGCTCAGTGCAGTTAGTGCTCCAGAACAGAAGGGAGTCACAATGTGGTATCTTTACAGTGCCCGTTCTTCTCAAATTCAAGTCCAGTGATTTTCATTGCCAGGGAATCTAATTGGCTGCATTTTCTTTTCTTTCTGTCCTGTATGGTTCTTGCGTACATTTCTCCATGCCTTGATGATCCTGAAGAGTCCGTTACTTAGTAACATTCGACTCTGGATATAGTGCAGCATCCTTTTGCTTTACAGGCTTGCCTGCTTTCTCCTTCCTTTGTGTGCAATTGCACACAATCTTAGCACTCTCCTAGGAGCAGTCACACCCTTTTCCTGCTTTATAGAGGTGTGTACATGTGGCCATAAATGGGCAGTGTCTGTATTCCTGTGTCCTGGAAAACTTGGCATTTGGTGTTGTTTCTGAGGGTCTGTGGTTGTGTCCTGACAGTCATAGCTGTGTTTCAGATACCTGTTGGCGTTTCAGTGAGGATAAGCCTTGATAGCTGCTGAGAGAGTAATCAGCTCATTAATTCACAGTAGAGTTCCTACTTTCATATCAGCGTGAGTGTCGTGAGTGTGTGTTTGAGACAGGGTTTTTTGTTCTTTGTTTTTTTTTAAGACTTACTTATTATGTATACAGTGTTTTGCCTGCATGTTCGCCTGCATGCCAGAAGAGGACATCAGATCTCATTACAGATGGTTGCAAACCATGTAGTTGCTGGGAATTGAACTCAGAACGTTTGAAAGAGCAGCCAGTGCTCTTAACCACTGAGCCATCTCTCTAGCCTACATCAGCCCTTTTTAAACAAGCAGCCTGTTTCTCATAGGAATTCTCTTTGGGCAGATCACTAGCTTCTCTGACTTCAGGTCCACACTGTACAATGCTCTTCAACTTGTGAGAATAACTTTTTACATAAGTAATGCTCACATCATTGTCAAGGCATGTAGTCTGTCAGCTGGTTAGTGCTGTGCAGCAAAGTTAAGCATAGAATGACATATGAAGAAAGTAGAGAATAGCGGACTGTGGTGGTGGTGGTGGAGTCCAAGTGGGGCAAGGAAGACTTCTCTGTGAAGGTGGTATCTGAGTAGAATCCTGCAGAGAATCAGAGAGAGAGAGAGAGATGGCACAAGTGGGCAAGCGCATTCCAAATAATCACAAAGGTGCTTCTTGTGTTAAGGAAACAGCCAAAAGGTCAGTGATGATTGGCAGACCAATGAGGGGAGAATGGTGGGTGAGACGGTGTTGACAGGGAACAACAGCTCTTCCAGGGCCTTGAAGGCCTTTACTCTGAATGAGCTTTGAGCCGTTAAGAGAGCTTGGGACAGGGTACAGAGTTCTGGGTCTTGAACATTATTTTAGTGGATTGAAGTAGATTAACAGTGGGAAGAGACTGTCTTATGAATGCTAAAGGACTGGAGGATTTGAGACTACTGAGAGATGGCTGGGAACAGTGGAGACTATTGATAGCATGGAGAAGACAACCTCTTCCCCTTTCCCCACTGAAGAGTTAGTTGTCTTTTCTGGTGAAAACTGGCTGAAATAGTATTAATGGAAAGTGGATTTTTGGTTGAGCCTGAAAGGTATGTGGAGATCCAAGAATGAGGTTGAAATGTCATTATTTTTTTTAGATAGCTTCATATGTTTTCTAGAATCTACAGGTTGCAAGACCCCACATTCTTGTGTTAAGAGAAATAGCTTGCAATGATAATTGCACTTTTGTTTGTTAGGTGATGAGCCAAGCATGGATTCCACGGTGAAACTGGGAGCTGTGGGTGGAAATGGATTTAAAGTTCCCCTTAAAACACCTCATCTGGAAAAGAGATACAGGTAGGTTCCTAAGTATTTTGCATCTCTGGGAATGGAATCAGGTAGCATTTTGTCCTGAGTCTATCCAGCCTGTATTCTGGGAAATGTGATGTAGGTACACCAGCTGAGCCTGGTAAAGGAGGCTGGCCACTTAGTTTACTGTGTGGCTTATATTCTGGCGGCAAGGAAACTCATTCCCACGGCTGCCTTGTTCTCTAGGGAGATTCCCATGGGAAGATGGAGGGAAAAACACCAAGGCACAGTTGCAGTCCCTCACGTAAATGGGGGTATACATGGCTCTAGTATGTGGATGACCCAATCCAGCTTCTATCTTGGTCTTATTCCTGATTACAGAATTTCTGGGAGTTGTAATTTTCGACTCTCAGGTTGAAATCACAGTGCACTTTGCCTGTGAAACAGCAGCAAAAATGGTTTGGTGTAATTAGGTACCTTGGGCCCACTGGATGCATTTGCAGAAGAGCGTGGCAGCCAAACCCTAAGTACTGGCTACAGAGCACCAACAAATAAAAGCAGAATTAGAGGATAGGTAACAACTCACCCAGAATCATGGACCTGCTCAATGCAGAACTCATAGTGTGATTCTATCCAGTTTGGAATGTTCCTGTTCTTAATGACTAGGGATACCTGGTACAAAATTAATAGAAACAAGTACAACAAGTAAGAGAATCTAGAAATGGACTCTTAGGTATGTATTTTTATGTAATACATAGTTTGTAAGGAAGTGTATGCTTTGGTGCCTGCATGTAGAATGCTGACAAGTTTTTACAAAATTGTATTCCTTCATTGTGCATTCTTATTAGGCAGCTTTCCACTTACCTGAGATTGAGCGGCTTACGAAGGAAAAGTTTAGTTTAACTTCCAGGGTTTGGGATTTAAACGACCTGGTGGCCCCATTGCTTTGGCACAGGCTTCATAATTTTAGCATGTGATGGAAGAGACTACTCACCTCATGGCAGCTATGGGTAGAGAATAGGTTCTCCCACCTCTTTGAGGTGAGGGAATTCTTCTAGTGATCCAAAATTTCTGCTGATCTCTGCCTCCTTATCATTCTATTCTTTACAGTGGTACAGAGGTTAGAGTCCAAGACTTATCATAAGGGCCTTAGATCTGTTTAGTTTGCTTGTTTGTTTGTGTTTTTTGAGACAGGTTTCCTCTGTATTACAGCTTTAGCTGTTCTGGAAATTACTTTATAGACCAGGCTGATCTTGAATTCAGAGATCTGCCTGCTTCTGCCTTCAAGTACTGGGATTAAAGGCATTCGCCACCACTGCCCAGCTTCAGATCCGAATTGTAACATATAATTTGAAACCACTAGGCAGGGATATAATTCAGATTAAGAGTAAGGCAGTTAGGAATCCTTAACTCCTTTAATTCATGACCCCTTGGGCTCAGTGGCCAATTGGTCTGTCCTAATTAGTGAGCCCACAGCTAGTGAGAGACTCTATTTTATAGGAGGTGAATGGTATTCTTGAGGGTGACACCTGAAGTTGTCCTTTAGTTTGCACATGAACACACGGGGCAGATAGATACATAAAAGAATAACAGTCTCAGTTCCTTGGCATGCATGTAATTTTATTACCATTTATTTACTTATCTCCCCCCCCCCTTTTTTTGCGGTCCTCACATGCAGTCATGTGACCCACATGTAATGATATGACTCACTATTTGCACAGTTGTGGGTTAGAATATATTAAAAATCAAGAAGAATAATCAGAGTCATTCAGAGAAAACAGGAACGCACGAGTCTTCATTTTGATCCTTAGGGAGGAACTGATTTGGATTGGGAAAGAGTTGGGAGGAAGCTGGTAAGGACCAGAGCCAGAAAGTCCTGTGTGGTGAGGACTTTGGGTGAGCCTTGTGCAGTGGAGACCATGCTGAGGAAGAGCTGGTTGAACAGAAAGGTCATGCTATGGACCAGCTTCTTAAGTAACTATCGTTGACTTGCCACTGGACCCAGAGGACAGGAATTCTCCTTTGTGAGGTGACAAGCGAGGAGGCTGTTCTCAGTTTTTGATGTGAGGTGCTTAGCAAAGGGTCTTCTGACAGCTTTTTAAAAGTCCAGTGATGAAAGCTTTATTCTTACCTTGGATATTCTTTAATATTTGAAACAGAATTCAGTTTGAGAACAATGAAGATGAGGAGGTAAACCCACTGCAGCTGAACTTTCTCACCTGGATTGAAGAAGACGCTTTCCTGGCCATAAGCCACAGTCACTCCAGCCTTCAGTCTGTCATTCACCATTTGACTGTGGCCCCTTCTGAGATGGATGAAGAGCAAGGACAGCTGAATGTCAGGTATCATGGTTCATCCATGTACTTAGTATGTAAAACTGGCAGTGAAGTTAGACATTGTGGGTATGAACATAGGAGGACAAGTAACTTCCTGGTTACATAGCAAGAGGCCTGGATGTAGTTTTGAGTCATGTCAAAACAACAGTTTAAAATTGTGTCAAGAAGTAGTAAAAAGGGGTATATCCGATAAGCAGAACATTTGTAAGTTGTGTTAAGTATTTTAATCAGTTTTCTACTCCCATTTCACAAAGTCATCACTAGAGTTTACAAATTATTTTAATAGGTAATTAAGTGCCATGGGCCAACGTAGAAAAGAAATGTATATAACTACATTCATGTTTAAAGAGTAACATCAAACTTGGCCACCCTCTTCTTTGTGTGACTCTGCTTACACTTGGAAGCCTCTTTCTTTGCCATTTCCCCATCTCCTGGGCCTGAGCTTGTTTGAATCATGACTTCATCTATGTCACATAACAGTGTTGACAACTGTAATCTTCTCTGTCATTCAATTCCTGGGGTATAGAAAAAAATTCTGGCCCACTCCCAGGATACTTCAGGTTTCCAGTGGAAGACTGGCTGCTTAGTCTTGTGCTCATGTTAACCTTCACGTGCAATTGTAACTAAAGCCCTACCTGTTAGGTCACATTATGATGGTAACTCGTAAAGCTTCATGCTACCTTGAGGAAGTCTCCCATGAAGATCTCCGAGTTGACTATGTTCTGCATTAGATACATGCTGCCCAAATTCGATAGAACTCTGCTTTCTGATAAACACAACAGTTTGGATTAAATATGACTGTATTTCTATAGTTTCTAATTAATTCAGCACTAGGGTCTAAGTAAAAATGTCATTGATGATTGTGTTGTTTTAATTTTTGTTTCTCAGAAAACTACTTTTTTGTACATTTAACATACTAATGTCTCTAAGAGATGAAATGGCATTTGGTCAGTTAAGAACTATTGGTAGCCTGTGTTTTCTGTGAGTGTACATGGTAACATGTTCTTCTGTGTGCTTTACTCACATGAATTCATTTTTTCTCATGATACCTCTTTGATGTATGTGCCATCAGCACTATCTACTTGCAGGCTTGCCTCTGAGATGTAAAGAATCAACTGACTTGTCTGGTCAATTGGGAGCCAGAAACAGTCCCCTTGTCTATCTCTTTCTTTTCTCAGTCTCTGGAAGGTAGTTTGTCCCTTGAAAAACCTGAGGTATTGGTGGAGAAATACACCAGTTTTTAGAGCTTTTTATCCCCCCCCACCCCCCACCCCTTGCGATTGGTTACAAATAATCTCTTTGAATAGAATCCTAGCATTGGCTTTGTTTTTGTAAATGCCTTTTCCTTTAAGAAATTGTATTTTTCTCCATCATTTATTTATTTATGTATGTATTTAGTGGTATTGAGGGTTGGACCTGGGTTCCTGAATATGCTAGGGAAGCACATGTCCTCAACCTTTTTATTTTCTAAGTTTGTGTTTATGTTTATGAGTGTTTGGAATGTCTGTGCACCATGTACGTGCAGTGCCTATGGAAGCCAGAAGAGGGCATCAGATCTGGAAGTGAGTTACAGGTCACTGTGAGCAACCATGTGGGTACTGGGGAATGAACTTGAGTCTTCTGGAAGAGCAACCAGGGCTCTAAACCCCTGTGCCATCTCTGCAGCCCCACTCTGTCTTCTTTTTAAAACTTTTAAAATTTGAGACAGGGGTTCAATAATTAGCCCACGCTGATAGTGAATTCACTCTGTAGCCCAGGCTTTTCTGGAACTTGAAATCCTCCTGCCTCAGCTACCTAAGTAGCTGAGAGATTACAGGCTGACCTCACCAGCTGATACAGTTTATATGTTAAGAATACATAAGGAAGCTGTGTGTAGTAGTACATGCCTTTAATCCCAGCATTTGGGAGATAGAATCAGGCAGATCTCTACAAGTTAGGGCCCAGCCTGATCTACGTTGTGAGCTCCAGGACAGCCAGAACTGCATAGTGAGACCCTGTTTCTAAAACAAACAAAAACACACTAAAAAAGGATATGTAAGGAAATCAATAAACTGCAGTACATTATAATGAGATCCCACCTGAGTAGGAATGCTGTTCCTATAGGGTAGACAGCTAACTTACTGGTTCTGGAAAGGTGTGTCAGTAACAGGTAATCGCTTTACTTCTCTGTCTTTCTATATCTGTGAATCTTTCACTTTTGTGTGTAAAGAATATATGTATTACATTGACATAGGCAGTGTACCCCCAAAGGATCATTGTTAGTTTTCACTATAGCAAAATCCATGAAATGTCTCTATTTTTAAGAAAGATTACCTCTTTTTTATACTTACCTTCTGCTTTTTTTGTTGTTTTTTCCTTTAGTTCATCTGTGACAGTGGATGGGGTCATCATTGGTTTATGTTACAATCCCAAGACCAAATCAACGGTGGTACAGCTGGCTGATGGTCAGGTGCTCAAGTGCCTTTGGGGTGAGTATCAGAATTTTAGGAAAGCAGACATATAAATAAATAATTCTTGAGACTGTGTACTCGTGAGTATCTTGTCAGTGTCACTTGATTACTGGGGATTGTTTATTCATAATCTTGTTAGTTATTGTTATTATTATTATTATTACTTTTAGCATACAAAGTGATAGTTTTCATTATGGCATTTCTATACATTGTTTTTGTTGATCCTCCCTCTCCACTTCTTTCTTACGCCCTGTCTTCCTGGTGGTCCGCTAACTTCTTTCTACTTGTATGTCACTTGTACTGTTATCCTTTTTATTCTTCTGCCCTCCCAGCATCTCTTCTCCTCTTTTCATCTCTTGTGTAGTGTCATGGCCTACAGACACACTCCATATACATATAGAAATTAAAGTCTAGTGTCTGTGTTTAAGAGAAAGCATGTGGTGCTTGCCTTTAAGAATCTGAGTTACTTCACTTGGCTGTTAGTTGTTTTTTGCTTGTTTACCATGCTGGGATTCTAGCCCAGGACTTGATGCACACTAGGCAAGTACTGTATTACGAGTCATACCCCAACCCGACAACTAAGCCTACTACCCCAGGATGCCATGCTATAGAGCAGTTTTGGCAGGTCTTAGTGTGTTTCTGTATCCTAATGTATGTGGAGAAATCCAAATTGTATGCTGTGTTTTTGTGTTGGCTCTTTTTTGGAGGTGGGGGTGTTGAGGTGAGGATGTTGTTTTTTACAACTCCTCCCAGGAAAGAGCTTGTGAGCTATTTGTAAACCAAATTTGTCAATCTTACAACAGAATCACCATCTCTGACTGTGGAACCATGGAAGAACTCTGAAGGATTTCCTGTTCGATTTGCTCATCCATGCACACAGATGGAAGTGGCCATGATTGGAGAACAGGTAAATAAACACAGAACAAGAAAATTCACCATGGAGAATAGTTAGTGCCAAGGGCATTGGGTGGAATAGCATGGGTCTTGCAGCTGGACCTGCAACGCCACTAAATCCCAGGGCAGGCAGTGACAGGAAGTTATTTTTCTCTTTTGACCCCCACCTTCTTCATCTAGGGCAGGGGAATATCAGTCTTTCATAGTTCAGGAGAGAATTAAGTGAGGTAGTGTATGTGATTGGCAAATTTCATCTCTCATAGTATAGTCAAACCTTTATGATGAAAGCTTACATTCTGAAGAATAATATTTGACAGATTGTCATCCACAAATATTAGCATGCTTATATTTGAAATGAGTTATGGGATGCAGTAGTTATAAAACAAAACAACTACTGTCTTGCTTTTCATTTCTTTGGTAAGACATCATAACCATGGAAAGTTATAAAAGAAAGCATTTAATTTGGAAGCTCACAATTCCAATGGTTAGTAGATTCCGTGACCATCATGGTGGGGGTATGGCAGTGGGCAGGCAGGCAGGCATAGTGCTGGACAGTAGCTAAGAGCTTATATGTTAAAACAAGGCAGAGAGAGAGAGAGAGAGAACTCATGAGCATGTAAGCAAGTGAGCACACTAACTGGAAATTGTCTGGGCTTAGACACACCTCCTCCCACAAAGCCACACCTCCCAGTCCTTCCCAAAGAGTTCTATCAGCTGGGAACCCCACTGTTTAGATATATGAGCCTCTGAGTGCCCTGGTCATTTAAATCATCACACTTTTTGATATAGATAGAGTCATTCCTTCTGATAGGAGAGTGTATGATGGGAGCAAACAGTGAGGTGTTTGGGGATAACTAAAGGATGATAGTGTGGTGATAGTCCAAGAAATCCTTTATTGAGGCAGTGGTGAGTGTGCTGAGATACAGAGAAGAAAGCTGTTCTTAGAAAGGGAGGTGGGGCAGGAGAAGGTTCTAGAAAAACCCTGGTTTAGAAAGATAGACACTATACGTGGCAGTATGTGACAGATGCTGCAGGCCACAGCCTCCTCCTATTGTATACCCTGGCTCAGGTACCTGCCTTGAGGTATGGGATATGCTTTTCTTCCCACTTGAGGTGGCATGGGGGGGGGGGAGGTTGTCCCTGTTAAAAGTATAAATCACTGTTCAGCAAGACTCTTCACTTGGCCAAGGTGAACAGAAATGTTGGGAGTGAAGAGAAATAAGTACTACTTTTTCTTTTTAATCTGATAAATAATAAAAAGTGAACTCCCTTACACTTTCTCAAAAGGGTAAAGCTATTTATGTTTTTTAATTATCAGAGAGATGTGTTTAATATGTGGTTATCACTACCTAGAGGAGTACATTGGAGAGGAAAGAAAATAGGATGGGAGATCAACATAGACTTTTGGCAGTGGAGTCAAAGAAGGGAATAAGATCGATTCAAAATGAACATAGTAGATAGAATGAATGGTTTGCTTGATTGGGTGGTGGTTTATCCACTGTGCATGGCACTAGCCTTGTCTTAGCTGTCTACGTCCAGTCCTGATGGGAATCACAGAGCTTTACAACTTCATGAAGACCATAGGCTGAAGCACTTGTGAAGGAGTTCTTGTAATGTCAGTTTCATTTCTTTGCAGGAGAGTGTCGTTGGTCTGACTGACAGGTGTCGCTTTTTCGTCAATGACACTGAGGTATCTAGGCTTGGTTTGGGTTGATCCTTCTCACAGTGTTGTTTCTAAGTACAATATCTAACTTCCCTTGGACCTGTTTTGGCTGTTCCAGGTTGCATCAAATATCACGTCATTTGCAGTGTGTGATGAGTTTTTACTGTTGACAACCCATTCCCATACCTGCCAGTGTTTTTCCCTGAGGGATGCTACACTTAAAAGTAAGCTGTTCCTTTACAAAATGCAGGTGTCCATTTTGCATGTGGGTGCAGGTATCCATGGAGGCCAGGGCCATTGAATGCTCTGGAAGCTAGAATTACAGTGAGTTGTGAGTTGCCCAGTGTGTGCATTAGGAACTGAACTCTGGTCCTCTGAAAGAGCAGTGCACACCCTTAACAACCCTGGGCTACCTCTGTAACCCCTTCCACATAGTATCTTTGAAAATCATTCTGTTGCAGTTACTAGAGACTCCACAAATAAAATCCTAACTTATTCTAAACACATTCTAAAAATTTTTTCATGAAATTTTATTATACAGTTCATCTAATACTTAAGTTCCACTAGGCCCCCTACTGGCTCTATGCTCTAACTCTTTCCCTTTGTTCAACCACCATTGTACTTCCATACATCACCTTGTGGTTTGGGGGATTAGCGCTGACTTTTATTACATTGCCAGTTTACTTTCTTTGATGCTGACTTGGAAACAGGAACTCTTTCTGCCATTGGTATGAGCATAACATGAAGGCAATGCTAAGAAATAGACCTGCTGCTCCAATCCCTGCGTTTCCCAAGTGCTAAAGAAGCTGTGGTTGTGGCGTGAGGGCTCTGTAAAGAGAGTCCTTTCCAGGAGTCAGAGTACAGGAAGGGCCAGAGGTCTTGAGGCTGAGTGGGAGAGCAAAGGAACTTGACATTAACTCAGATAGTGGGCAATTCAGTGGCAGTTAATGAAATGTGATTTGCTGTGATCATTCTCAAGTCTCAGCCAGTGGTATTTTTAGCGTTGCAGGCTGGTTTGTGCGACAGCAATAAGGGCAATGGAGAAATTCTACGCAAAGTGGAAAGGGGTTCACGGATTGTCATAGTTGTTCCCCAGGACACAAAACTTATACTACAGGTAGGCTTGATTCTTCAGACTTTCTGTTGTTGTTCAGCCACCACCCCAGAGTACATACATGTAGGCTGCATGTCAGGCGCTATTGTACTTTTCAGCCTATTACAACCCTTCTCTCTTGGCTGTCTATATTGGCTTATGCGAAGGAGTATTGACCAATAGAGTTTAAAAGTGAACTTGCTTGAAAGTCAAGATAAACACTGAACACAACTGGATTCTACTAATTGTTCATTTTATAGCATTGTGGTGGTTCAGGAAGAGTTAAGTAAAACTGTGTACCCTGCTGCTTCAGTGATTTCCCATTGATTAAATATACTTTGATTTCCTTTGAGATGCCGAGGGGAAACTTGGAGGTTGTTCATCATCGGGCCTTGGTCTTGGCTCAGATTCGGAAGTGGCTGGACAAGTAAGCTGCATGTGACTGTACCTGTGTACTCATAAGGACATGTAGTCCAGGCTCCTGTGGTAACTACACTATACATTTGGAAAGGAAAATAATGTGCTACCTGTTTGGCTTTTTTTGTTTGTTTGTTTTTTGTCTTTTTTGTTTGTTTGTTTTTTGGGTTTTTTTGTTTGTTTGTTTTTTGGGTTTTTTTTTTTTTTCCTTTAATTTCGGACTAAAATTTGGAGAACTTTTATTATAGGGCTGTAATCTGATTTTAATCGGTCTGCTTTAAAATGAAAATATGCTAGGTCAGGGGACATAGTTTCTCATGAAATATGCTTTTTATCCCTGTTCTTTGTCTTTGCAGACTTATGTTTAAGGAAGCATTTGAATGCATGAGAAAACTGAGAATTAACCTCAATCTGATTCACGATCATAACCCTAAGGTAGTGTGTGCATCTGACTTGTCCTCTAACTTTATTTTTGAGCAGAGACGAGCTGAACTAAAATGTTTGTACACTTTTTTGTTTGATAGGTATTTCTTGAAAATGTGGAAACCTTCATAAAGCAGATAGATTCTGTAAATCATATTAACTTGTTTTTTACAGAACTAAAGTAAGTATTTTGATAACTTATGAGTTTCATATTCTAAATCTTGTCTCTTGATAAAAGAAATCAAACCTATGTAGCTAGAGAACAAAAGTCTGTATAAATAAGATAAAACATTGTGTATGGTTTTTGCTCTAGTCCTTTAGCAACAGCAGTTTTAAATTGATTTTTAAAGCTCTCATCCTGAAGTGTTATTTGGCTTATTTCTTTAGTTTGCTCTAAAATTATTCTTCATGTGAGATTGGCATCAGATACAATCCTTTCTTAATAAAATTTTTTAAAGCTAGGAAAATGCTGATTGTTAGAAACGTCTAGTGACACCACCCAGGTTTTGTAGTTCCTGTTGTCCTGTATTTTGTTTTTATTGCTGTCCATGACCCAGCCAGACTCTTCTTGTTTTAAATAGGTGGCAAAGGCTGTTAAAGACAGCAGTCCATTTACTCCACCATGCATAGTGTAGGTTAGAGCATGCTCTTAGTGTTGGGTAGTTAACTGCTGCAAAATGTCTGCTATTCCATACAGTGACTTTCAGCATATGCTTACACATCATTTAATCCAACACATCCATTCTCCATTAGTCCTTGTGACTCAGCTCTTGGGCAGCTACTGTTCTGTCTCAGCATAGGTCAGCCATGTCTGTTTAACCACATACTGTGTTGTGAGTACAGCCGCTTTCACTTTCAGGGGTGAGCTCAGCCATGTTTTTGCATACATCACTAGTTTATTCATTTTTGTTACTCAGTAGTATACTGCTGTGTAAATGTACTACCCTTTCTTCACTCTCTGGTTACCTAGACACCTTGGTTGTACCCTACTTTAGGCTAATGTGAGCAAAATTATGAACATAACTGAGTAAGACTTTTGTGGATGTGTTTGATTTCTCACAACTTCAATAACTTTCTAGGACCCTTTTTCTTTATTGCTTCACAAGCCTACCTGGTGTATTTTAGTGATGGGATCGCCAGACTGTTTGGCAAGTGACCTATTCATGCCTCTGGTTCTTAGGGACGAAGATGTCACAAAGACTATGTACCCTCCACCAGTTTCCAAGGGTGTCCAGATGTCCAGGGACCCTGATAGGAAAAAAATCGACATTATATGTGATGCTATGAGAACAGCCATGGAGAACATCAATCCTCACAAGTGGGTACTATTTTATTATTGGCATCTTTGGAACAACGGGATGTGGAGATGTCTTTGTCGAGGTTATTCTTCTTGTCATTCTGTGTTTCACTTACCACCTCAGATACTGCCTGGCAATACTCACGTCTCATGTGAAGAAAACAACCCCAGAACTGGAAATTGTGCTGCAGAAGGTACACCAACTTCAAGGTAGAGACCTTCACACAGACACTTGTTTGACTTGGATAACTATTACTGTGTCAATGCCACTGCACAGAATTAACATAAAGCTTTGTTCACCGTTTTCAAACGTAAAGACTTTTAAGTAGAAAGCATTTTATGAATGAATCAAAAGCATATTTTCATCTTGTGTCCCAGTCTGTCAGAAAATCTTATTACTTGGTTGCTGAGTCTGTGGAGTTTCCCACAAATGACTCTGTTCTGTTCTCTTTTTCTTTCAACATGTATATGTTGAAAGAAAACATATATACATATATATATATATATATATATATAGATAGAGAGAGAGAGAGAGAGAGAGAGAGAGAGAGAGAGAGAGAGAGAGAGAGAGAGAGAGAGGTGGGGGGGTAATGTCTCATGTAGCCCACTCTGGCCTCAAACTCACTATGTAGCTGTAGATGACATTTGAGTTTCTGATCCCCCTTCCTCCCCCTTCTGAGTACTGGAGTTACAGGAGCACGCCACCCCTCCTGGTTTTATGTGGCATGGAGATCAAACCCACGGCTTCATGTGTGCTAGACAAGCACTTGACTGACTGAGCTTCACCCCAGCCCGTTCTTTCTTGAACACCAACAGGAAATGTTCCCTCTGTTGATGAGACTGTGAGTGCAGAGGAGGCCTTGAAGTACCTGCTGCTCCTGGTAGATGTCAATGAATTATATGATCATTCTCTTGGGACCTATGACTTTGATTTAGTCCTCATGGTAGCTGAGAAGTCACAAAAGGTATGTGGAGTTCACAATTTTGCACATTAAAACTTTATATAGTCATACTAGTATGGGAACCTGTTCTTTAGAGAAGAGTGGTGTTTTATCTATTGCTATGAGTGGATACAGGTTTTAGTCTCCACAGTGAGCTGGTGTTTTTACTCTTTGGGGGCTCCCGCCACCCAGCTCTCAAATAAATACACTGAGACTTATTCTTACTTATGAATGCCCAGCCTTAGCTTGACTTGTTTCTAGCCAGCTTTTCTAACTTAAATTATCCTCTTTCTCTTGAACTACATTTTGTTTCTGGGCCTTTTCTTTATTCTATATATCTTTCTTTACTTCTTACTCCATGGCTGACTCTGTGGCTGGCTAACAGGCCCCTGGTGTTTTTTCCTGCTTTGCTCACGCCCCTCTATCTTCCCTAGTTTTATTTTCCTATTTATTTTCTCTGCCCACCAGCCCTGCCTATTTCTCTCTCCTGCCTTGCTATTGGCTGTAATGCTCTTCATTAGACCAATCAGGTGGTTTAGGCAGGCAAAGAAACATAGCTTTACAGAGTTAAACAAATGCAACATGAAAGAGTGCAACACATCTTTGCATCATTAAACAAATATTCCACAGCATAAACGAATGTCACACATCTTAAAATAATATTCCATAATATCACAGCTACTGTTCCTAAGCCCCATTCCCTATGTATTTCTATTTGTATACACCTTTCTTCTTGAGACAGGATCTGTCACTGACCTGGTCAGTATGCCTCAGGGATGTGACTGTCCACTTCCCTAGTGCCAGAATAACAGGCCCATGCCAACAGGCTTGGCTTTTCATGTGGGTTCTGGGAATCTAACTCAAGGTCCTTATGCTTGCACTAAGCTGTATCCTTACCCAGGAAGCTGCTCTTTAGGAAGAAAAATCAGCTTAGTTGGCATCGTACGGAGCAGGAGATGGTAGGACCTCATAGACTTGGTCCAGTTCAGTACATTTTACCCTTGTTTTATGCGTGTTCTTCATAATTGGCATGTATGCTGTGTCATGGAAGGAACCAGACCTGGCTCTTTCATGGGAGACTTAGGTTCACTGTTGACTGTCTTCTAGATCGCAGGCCTATGTTTTTCTTAAAAGCCTGTGAAGGAGTTGAAATTAGTCATTACTGATCCACATTTAAACTACTAATATCTGAATAGGAAAGCATTTTCTCCAAAACTATATTTGATTTGATATATTATGTGATACATAATTGATACATAATAAGTGTAATGTACATTTAAAATTGTGTTGTCTTAAGTTTATTGTCTTAATTGGAATTTATATTATGTAAATAACACAAAGAATACCTCTTTTTGTTAGGACCCTAAGGAATATCTTCCATTTCTCAATGCACTTAAGAAAATGGAGCCTAATTACCAACGGTTCACAATAGACAAGTACTTGAAACGATATGAAAAGGCCATTGGGCACCTCAGCAAGTGTGGTAAGTATGCTTCAAAACTTCTTTGGAACTAGGCAAGCTATAAAATACTATACAAGGTTATTGTAGACAGATGGGTTTCAGTTTCCACACTGGAAAACTTGATTGTTGCATGTTCACCTTATTTTTGTCTTGTGCTCTGAAAGATTGAGGGTGAAGCATTCTGGGGTAGGAATGAGCACCTCCCTAAATTCACTTCGATCACAACTAGCATATAATCCCATCTTATGGTGTTTGTCCATATGGAATGGAAACAGACCCCAGCTGATGATGTAGAAACGTAGGACTACAACAGCACTTTGTGGGCTCCTTCACATCACCCCTGTTCTGTGCTGGAACGGTTTGGACTTGTCACTGAGGGTTCCTGTGGTGCTTGTTAAGTGTACATTCATCTCCTACTTCCATGGAGAGTCTGATCTAGCTGGACAGAGTGGGGCCTGAGGGGAGCGTGTAATCAGCTTCCCCGTGCTCTTGTGGAGGAGAGTGAGGAAATACTGAGCAGGACAGTGTAGCAGGAATGCCTAGTGTAACCCTATCCAAGCCGATCTTCTCTTCTGTCAGAATATGGAGTCATGCTCACCAGAAATTCAGGTTTGAAGCTGTTGTTCAGATTAAATTGTAGAGACTATAAAAGGAGGCTAGAATAATGGCTAAGTCAGTAAAGTGCTTGCTTTGTAAACAGGAAGACCTGAGTTCATTCCATAAAACCCACATGAGAAAGCTGGCTTTAGTGCCGTGTGCTTGTAATCTGAGCTCTAGGAAGGTGGACCTGGCAAGCTCCAAACAATGAGAGACCCTGTTCCAAAAACTGAGGTGGACAGTGCCTTCTGAGGGGTGTCAGCTGAGGCCACGAGGAACACCACCTCATGTTGTCCTCAGGCCTCCACATGCATGCACACACATATAAAAGTTTCCACATTGATGTTGTTGCTTAGGAAACGTAGGTGTAAGCGAAAGGCATTATATTTCCAAAGTCTTATACCTGTGTTTGTGTAAAACCTATTTTTGCAGGACCTGAGCATTTCGCAGAATGCCTAAATTTGATAAAAGATAAAAACTTGTATAAAGAAGCTCTGAAGTTGTATCAGCCAGGTTCACCGCCGTACCGGGTATGTGGTGACTAAAATATGAAATGAGGTCCCTGATTCTATTTTGGGAATTATTTGGAAAGTGAGGATGTGTTGAGCCCAAACACTGTCCTTGGCTTCAGGGTTTGTTCTACAGCCAGTCAGTCTCATCTTAAACTTGTTAAGGAGAAATTAGAAGGGCAACAGTCTTTCAGGAGTTTGGAATTTTCAGTTGCTAATATAAACATCTATTTAGGTTTTCTTAAGTTCTAGGTACTTTGCTTTTGCTTCTAAGTTCAATGAATTATGTGGTCCTCCTTATAACCTGATAGGGTGTTGTGCCCAGTTTACAGATGGGGACACAACTTGTGTAAGTGTCAGAACTGCAGAGTGGCAGGCCTGGGGTGCTGAGGCCAGGATTTGTGACCACCAAGAGCCATCCATTCCTCACTGTTCTACTCTGCCATGCCGCTGTCATCACCATTGTTTATCTGCAAAGTGTGTGCATGCTTGTTGCTTTCCTAGTGCTGTGATAAAACACTCAGGCCAGAAGCAGCTTGAGGAAGAAAGGGGGGAACTTAGAGGCAGGAACGGAAGTAGGATTGTGGACGGATGCTGCTTACTGGTTTCCTCAGTGGTGCACGTTCAGCCTCCTGTCTTCCACATTCCATACCGACATGCCCAGTGATGACACTGCTCATAGTGAGCTGGTTCCTTCTACGTCTGTTAGATCAAGGAAAAGCCCCACAGACATAGAGCACTCTGATGGAAGCAGTCCCTCGGTTGAGGCTCCCTCTTCCCAGGTTATTTTGACAACCAAGATTGGCCTCACATGCATCTGTCCATGATAGAGCCCCTGCCAGCTGTTTATTATTATTGCTACCATAATTACTATTCTTATTTATGTGCATGTATGTGCCTGCTTTTCTGTGTGTGCACCAGGTTCATACAGGTGTCCACCGAGGCCACAAGAGTGTTGGCTCCCCTGAAAGTGAGTTACAGGCGCCTGATATGGGTGTTAGGAACTGAACCTGGGTTCTCTGCAAGAACAGCAAGTTATCTTGACCTCCGAGAGATCTCTCTAGCCACACATGCCAGACTCATTAGCAGCACTTTCTGCCATTCTTCCTATTTTCAGTTAACTGGAGCTTGTTCTCAAGATGTCTTGTATAATGACCGGCCAGCCCTCTGTTGTGTCCTTTCTTGAGTCCACCTATCCATAGACTTTCCGAGTCTCGCCAAAACCATTCTTAGATTAGGGCCAAATGAACTGATGATTTGTTGCTTTGTGTCTGCCGGGCCGTGGCTTCCAGAAGGGCAGGGACTGTGTTTGTTCCCGTATCTCTGCTTCACTGTAAGCCTTGGCAGTACAGAGTTATTGTATGGCTGCCTGGTAGCTCTGCTTTTCTCCCCTTCCTCCAGCTCCAGTGACATTAACCTCATTACTCCTCAGTCTGCTGTGTGCATTCTTGCCACATAGCCCTTGTGCTTTGTCTGCCTCTCCTGACTCTTCACATAGCTTCATTTCCTTGTAGCCTTCAGAGGTGGCATACCCGTCATTCTCAGTCATTTCATCTTCCTCTACCATTATTATAGGTCATGCTGTGATAGTTAAGGCCATTTTCTGTGGCCTCTGGACAAAAGCTTAAATGTGCTGGGTTTTGTTATTTTTAATATTTATTTGTTTAGTTAGTTGCTTAGTGTGTGTGTGTGACTGTTATTCCCACCATCTAGAATCATGCATACATAGGTACTCAGTATATGTTGCATGAGTAAATATTATATCTTCAGTAAGGTTTTGAGTAGAAAACGGAAGAAACTCAAGTATGCCCACTGAAGTAGCCTGTATTGGAACTACTATAAAGAAAGTACTGTCACATTTCTTTACCAAATCTCTGTCTTGTCACAGGTGGTCAGTGTTGCTTATGGGGAACACCTGATGCGGGAGCACCAGTATGAGCCAGCAGGGCTCATATTTGCCCAGTGTGGGGCCCGCGAGAAGGCTCTCGGAGCGTTTTTGACTTGCGGCAGCTGGCAGCAAGCTCTCTGTGTGGCTGCCCAGCTTCATCTGACCAAAGACAAGATGGCTTGCCTTGGTAGAACCCTGGCAGGTAAGCAGGGCCATTTTTGTGTTCAGTCTTGGAAAGGTTTGTTTATTGCTTTGTTTGGTAATTTTGTAAATAAGTTTAGGGCTACATTCCTTATAAATAGAACAGTCCCACAACCACCTCCAGATGCATTGACATAATAAAAAAAAGCAGTTTATGACCTGAGTACTAGTAGATCGTCTACTCCGTAGCTTTGCAGTCCCTTAAGACAGGAGTTGTGGCTGCAAATGGCCTCAAAGTTACACTGTGTTATCTACTGACCCTCAGACATTTTGGCCACTTCTCACAGTGTAGCCGAGTTGTCCTTTCAAGAAGGTAAAGGTGAAATTTTGGTTGAAGCTATTCTGGTGTAGCCAATATATGGTTGAAAACCATAATAGTTGCCAGGACTGTTGTGGACAAGACCAGATACACAAACAGAAAGCAGAGGCCGCTGAGTGGCTGAAGGTGAGGAATTTGTGGGCGTAGGGTGAGGCTAGTACTTCTGACACCAGAGTAGAACAGGGGCTAAGTGCCCTGTGAGAGGCATGTAGGACTCTGGCCTCAGCAGTGCATGAAACAAGTGCTTTGTTTCTTCCTTTCCTTCCTGTTCCCCAACATGAGTTTTAGGGGCAGGGGATAATTCAGACCAGAGCATTCCTTAACAGAGTTCTGTATACATTGTCAATGATCTTAAAAAAAAAGAGCAGTTCTGAAACAAGCCTCCAAGCTCATAGCTAGGGTGTGTGTGTCCTTCTTAACTTCCCACTAGTGGTGTCTAGTGGTGGAACATGCATAGTTGTTGCAGATGTTCATTGGCTAAAGCTGTAGAGGGCATGAGCCAGACCTTTTAAAAGGCATTGTTGTACAGTGTCTTGTTGCTGTGAAGAGACATCATAACCACAGCCACTCTTACAAAGGAAAGCATTTAACTAGGACTTACTTACAGTTCAGAGGTTCAGTCCATTACCCTCATGGCAGGGAGTGTGTGGTGTGCAGATAGAGATGGTAGCTTAGAGTTCTACATCCACAGGCAGCAGGCAGAGACAGAATACTGGGACTGGCTTGGGCATTTGAAACCCCAAAACCTATACCCAGTGACACTCTCCTCCTAATTGTGCCCCTCTCTAAGCATTCAAATAAACTAGACTCTGGATGCCATTCTTATTTAAACCACCACATACAATACAGTTACTATGTTTACACATTTAACTTAGGCAGTTTACACAAGCCAGAAAAGGTGGCAAAAATTAACTGCTTCATTAGTGGAGGTGCTTATGTGGCCTTTTTGTCATTAGTAATTATCCTGGAATGGGGATAGGATGGAGCAGCCTATTAGGAACACTGGGGTTTTACGTGGCAGTTGTAAACTGGTTTTTCCAGCTAGTATGATTGCAGGAGCTAAGGGACTGCATGACTGCCTACATAACCAGCTACCTCCTTCTAGTGCCCTCACAGAGAATTGCAGTTTCTTTCTGCCTGAGGAAGAAATGGGTTAGTGAGAGATACCTGTTACTTGTCCTTACGCGTGCCTTTGGAAGCATTTTGTTTAAAAGCTAATTTTGGCTATATGTGGTTTTTTTTTGTTTTTTTGTTTTTTTTTTTTTTTTAAGTCGTGTGATTAATTTAGATTCCTTTTGTAGGTGGGGTAGCACAAACCAGTTTCTGTTTGCTGTCAAGTACTTGTTGTCTTTTTGCAGGAAAGCTGGTTGAGCAGAGGAAACACAGTGAGGCAGCCATAGTCCTGGAGCAGTATGCCCAGGTGAGCCCCTTCCCTGACACCCCAGTGCAACAAGAAAGGACTTGCCTCTACCTACTACTGATGGTGAAACTGAAGGAACTGGGGTAATGGTTGGGTCTTGAGGTGCTGGTTCTGAAGGTCTTCCATTTGCTGATGTGATGTGAAAATTTTAGTCTAGTATGTCTCTAAGTACAGACTGCTCATCTTACATTCATATCTGAAAAGCCTCAAAATTTGCAGTTTTGAGAATTGATAGGGATGCCACAGAGGTAAAAATCCTGTTCCTGTCCACATGTGACAGGGTGCATTCAAAATGCACCATCATTTTGGATATGGATAGTATGTAAAGACCACACATGAATGTTTTACTTAGATCTTTCTTTCTGTTCCCCCAAGATACTGCATTATGTGTGTGCAAATACTCTCAAATTTGAAAAGAAAAGCCCCAAGTACTAGAAAGCTCTGCTGTAGTGTGTGCCTATGACCTGACTGTGGGAAGCAAACTCAGCTTCCTGTGGTAACTTTGCCAGACCACTAAGCAGTGGCCACTCATGTGCCATACATACATACATACATGCAGGCAGAACACCCATATGGATAAAATAAGTAATAAAAATTTTAAAAAGAGAAGGTGTGTTGTGGTTTTGAGTTGGAAGATCAGTGAATAAAACTTGCCTGAGAGGGTAGAGAGATGAGAGAGAAGATTTAGAACAAAGTTGTGTTTGCACTGAGATGCACCTCATTTACCCCTGGGCTTGCCTACACCAGCTGTCTGTTACCTGTGTGCCTGGAACAGATTGCCACACACAAGTCAGCCACTTACAACAGACACCTATTGCTTCACTATGTGTGGGGCAAAAATCTGTAGTGCTTAACATCACTGACTTACTTTCCCTGTCTAAAAAATTTTCTTTAATGTGTTTATGTGAGTTTATGTAAATGTATGTATGCTTGAGTGCTTGTCAAGGCCAGGGAAGGGCATTAGGTATCCTCCATTACTCTGGCTATTCCTTTGAGGCAGGATCTGTATCTGAAACTGAAGTTCACATCTTAGCTAGGTTGAAAGCTAGCGTGTCTCAGTGACCCTCCCATCTCTGCCCCCTCTATGTTACATGTGTTTGTGGGAATACTCCGCTTCTCAGTCCTTAGGATTGTCGAGCCATCTCTCCAGCCCTCTTCCTTTGTAGTGTAAGCAAATATTAATAATATTGATTTAGCTACATTCTGCAACTTCCTTGTGTGTTGTGCCTCTGTTTTCTAATTTTCCTTATGATTTCTTCGTTGACCTGTGAGTTGCTTCAAACTGTGTTATTTAACTCAGATATTTTGAGGTTTTCCAGCCATCTCTTACTGATTTCTACTTTCTGTTTTGATTATATACTTTTAAAAAAAAGTACTCTTTGAACCTAAATATGGCCTCTTTTAGAGGAAGCTGTGTGTGTGCATGGTATGATGACATGTTCTCTTAGTTACATTGGGATGGTCAGTTGACAGTGCTGTTCTAGCTTTTTTATGTCATTCTCTTAATACTGGGAGAAAAATGTTTGGTTAAATTTCCAATAGTTTTACCTATTCTTTTATTCTGCAAGTGTTTGCTTTTTGCATTGTCAAGTTCTAATGTAGGTAGATGCCTGCTCATCATGCCAAACATATTTTTCTTTATTTCTGTTAAAATTTCTTATATACTTTATCTTGAAGTTGACTTTGTATGTTTGGAAATATAGCCCTTTCATCTTTCTTCTCCTCCTCCTCCTCCTGTTGAGGGTTGTTTTTTTTTTTGTTTGTTTGTTTGTTTGTTGTTTTTTTGTCCATTGAACTGTGGCTCAGCACTTCTTATGAATCCATCGTATCTCCACTGTTTATTAAGGGTTCTGATGCTTGCTCTGGGATTTACAGTAAATACAGTCACAAATTAGAGTGCCATTTTACATGTAGGGTAAGGATCCCAACAGGGGCATTTTCCATTGTTACTTGGTATAACTAAGAACATTATAACTCTACATAGATTATAAGTTCTATAATTTGTTTCTACTTTTGCTTTTAGTGTTTAGAATTTTACATGACACAAAAATGTGTTTCATGCTTCTCTTTCAAGAGAAGCAAGAAATGTGCATTTTTAATTGATAATTTTTGAGCTATAAGAATCTTGAAGTGCTGGGCAGTGATGGTGCATGCCTTTAATCCCAGCACTTGAGAGAGATGCAGAGGCAGGGAAATCTTGAGTTTGAGGTCAGCCCAGTCTAGAGAGTGAGTTCTAAGATAGCCAGGACTACATAGACCAAAAAAAAAAAAAAAGAAAGAGAGAAACAACAACAAAATACCCCTTGAAGACACTCAAAATATACCAGCAACCGAATCTTTTCTTAACTATTTATTTTTTTAAATTTTATTTTACATTCAACCACAGTTCTCCCATCCCTACTTTTGCCCACCTCAACAACCTAATCTTAAGGGCTGAAATCATAAAAGGCTTAGGGGAAGACGAGGTAACCTTATCAACACCTTGGCAGTGGATTCTTAGACCTGATACAAAAAGATCAGCACCTAAAATTGAAATCTGTAAAATTGGACTTCATATACTCAAAGACTTATCAAGAATGTACCAAGACAGCTTAGAGAGTGGAAGAAAATATTTTCAAAGCATTTATTTGATAATGATTTAGTGTCTTAGAATATATAAAGAACTGTAACTCAACAAGAAACAAAACAAGTCAACTAGGAAATTACTGTTTAGTTCACTATATTTTTCAGGGTATAGTCTTGTTTCCAGTTAAGCTTTGCAATAATTCTGGGGAAAGAGACCTTTTTTTTTGACAGGCTTGTCTTGTGGCTTTAATATCCCAGGATATAAAGAAAATGTGGTTGCCTTGTATTTTGTCGTCATTTAGAGGGGTAACCCCTTTTGTCTTTTGTGCCAGTGCTTTTGGAGATAACTGTCCAGTAGATATTTGGACAGGCAAGATGCTGAGAACTGGAGCTGGGAGGGCTGAGGCTGCCTGGGAAGGTGGAGGGGCTCTGTGTGGCAGCTTCTTGTGAGGCTGCTGCATTCACCTGTGCTTGCCCTTGTTTTCCTCTTGTCAGGATTATGAAGAAGCCGTGCTCCAGCTGCTGGAAGGAGCTGCCTGGGAGGAAGCTCTGAGGCTGGTAAGAAAAGCTCTGAACAGCTTCTGCTGTGCTGGGTGCTGAGGGAGAGGGCAGTAGCAGGTCAGTTGGAATTCCTCGTCTTCTGAGTAAGTGAAGTTACATAGACAGGCTCAGGGTCCAGTCCTGTGGATAAGCAATGTCTACAAAGCCATTTAAAAATCTATCCTCAGCTGGGTGGTGCTAATGCTCGCCTTTGAGCCCAGTACTTGGGAGGCAGAAGCAGGTGGATCTCTGAGTTTGATGCCAGTCAAGTCTACAGAGCAAGTTCCAGGACCATGGGGGCTACACAGAGAAACCCTGTGTCAAAAAATCAAAATAGTAATGATGATAAAAACCTATCCTTGGTAATGTTTGAAGTTGGGCCTTCATGTGCAATGTACTGCTGTTGTTAAAATGAATCAAATTTCCTTCATAACCCTTTGGCAGCCTGCTTCTTGGAGAAATGACCTGGTCCCTCTGGTAGTGTTATCTCTGTCTTAACTCTTAATTCTCTATTGGGTAGAAGTATTCCTGTCCTAAAATACTGCATTTTTTTTCTCTCTCTCTCTTAGGTATACAAGTATAATAGAGTGGATATTATAGAAACCAGTGTGAAACCTTCCATTTTAGAAGGTGAGGATTACATGTAGATGGGATACTTTTAGAATTATGGAGAAAAGGGGAAGAGATAAATAGGACAGGGCTCTTTATATTACTGCATTTTGATATGTTCTGCTGACTCCATCACAGTTTTTAAGAATATATTAAGCTATTAAATGATGACATTGAAGAGATTGGAGTGTTGAAAGCTGTGATGTCTTAGTGTCCCTTGCTAGTGCAAACTCTTGTCTCAGAAGCCTGCCTCTGCCTGGCGGCTGCTGGCACTAAGATTGGGGTTACATGTTGGTGATGGTGGCCCAGGGGAATCTTTGTGCTTGTAAGAAGAGTTAATGAACTTGGATATGCACTATATTATATAGTAGTATTTTATAAGTGGTAAATTTCCTGTATTTTGGCCCTATATTACTAGTTACTATTAAGAGATAAGTACCTACCAGCAATTTAATTTCAGATTCTACAGAAGTTGCAGGGTGTGTGCGTGTACAATCATATACATGCTTACAGAGAAATGGGAAGCAACAAATAGGGTAAAATGTTATTTATGGGTAAATCTAGATGAAGTATGGTATGTTCTTTGGACTAGTACAAGCTCTCAAGGAGGCTTGAAATTTTTCCAGATAAGCTAAACATTTTTTACAAATAAAGTATATGGCTCTAGAGAACAGGAGAATTAAGTAATGGCTGCAGAATGTTCTGGTTTGGAGCCCCTTAAGAGCAAAGCTGGGATGAGCATCGATTTCACCCACAAGTCTTAGGGAATACACGTCGTTGGCTGTGCTGCAGTTTTAAGCAGGGCTGCCTGGTGAGAGATGTTAGTGTGCGCTCAAACATTCTTACCCTGTTTCCCCCTCCTGTTTTAATTAGAGCTTGTGAGTACCTTTGTACTGTTTGCTGTAGTCATCCCAAACACAGTATAGAAAGCATCCTCCCTGACCCTGTGCCATTATCTATTATCTAGTCACTTCTTAGCACCAACAGGAACTTGGGAATGCTGGTAATTCTTCTGCATGAGCCTAGTATCTGTGCCCTTAGAGAGTTTAATTTATTTGTATTTTCTTTTATTCTGCTAATGCTGGTTTCCACTGGACAGAGGTGATTAGAAACCTTTATTCCACACCCACAGCCATTTCTATGATGTCCCAGAAACATTTAGGTTCCCTCATCCTACCTTTGTTAACAACTCCCCGCATAGTCCCTTTGTTTGATTTTTTTCTTTTCGAGCTAGTTATTAAGTCTTCACTGATAAGATTTTGTAAGTTTAGTGGTTGAGAATATTGTGGGATGGTATTGTGAGGTGGGTTCTGCAGGTGTCAAGGCAGACAGTGATCCCTGAAGAGGTGAGAATGAAAACTCAGTTCAGATTGATTTCAGAGTCAGACGCCAGGCAATTTATTGCCAGTGTATTTAAATACAGAATAATTTGGGGAAAAGTTTCCTGCTATACAATTCCCAGTGATTATGCAAGCATAATTACATCAAAATTCTACTTGGCATATATGTCCTTCTTCTAAGAAGATGGGTACTGGAGGTAGGCCCCTATATTAGCTTAAGGGCCCAGGGAAGGCTCTGGCCTGGTCTTGGTCATACTGATAGTGTAGAGGTCATTTGGGCTATTAGCCACCTCTAGTCCTGGTTGTGGGAGCTTGGGAAAGCCTCTGGCTATACAGATAATGTAAGGTCATTTAGATTACTAGCCACATCTGGGTCTGGTTGTGGAAGCTTGATACAGCCTGACCTAACAGATAACACATATCACCAGGCCATTAATCACCTCCAGTTCCCAGCTTTCTGGATAGAAGAAAAGGCTTTATATCTTTTCTATTGCAAAGACAATCCTGCATGCTTAACATTCCTGGTTTCCCTGGAGGTCTGTAGGTACAAGGACCTTTGTGCTCCCAACAGTATTGATGACCTCGGAGTACTGGCATCTCCAGCTCATTAATGGATTTAAAAAAAAAAAAAAAAAAAAAAATTGGTTGGAAGACCTAGATACATGTTTCGTTGATGTTGAATTTTAGGCCTTCTTTATTACACCTCCTTCACTTGTTTTATCTCCTTGCTTAAACATCATGCTTAAGGTATTTTTTCATTGTGCATCCTCAGCCCAAAAAAATTACATGGCCTTTCTGGAGTCACAGACAGCCACATTCATTCGCCATAAAAACCGTTTGCTGGTGGTTCGAGAGCTCAAGAACAAAGCACCACAGCTGCATGTTGGTGAGTGCCTCTGAGAAGCCATTGACACTTGTGGTGGGTGTGGGAGGCAGGCATCCATGCCCCTTGTGTGTGCACCTTGTCTGTGGTCAGTTTTCTGAGGCAGGCAATTTATAAAGAGAAAGGGATTGTTTGGGCACCAGCATTTTGGTACCAACATTGCTTGACATTTGGAGAAGGTATTGTGACAGAAAACCAAGTTGACGATTGCAAAGGATGCATGTGTAAGAAAATGAGGGTGACACTAGTCTCGCTGCACAGTCCCACAAGAAGCAGGACTTGTACTGTGAGACTGTCATTGACCCCTTGCTTTCATCACTGTCCATTTGCCACTTAAGCCTCCACACAAAGAGTTGCTGAGCAGGGACAGACTTTTGTTGTTTTGCTAGTAGTTCTATGTTGGAGAAGTGTTTAGGGCCAGGGCCAGGCAGAAATCAGAAAATCTCTACCAAGTAGTCCCACCGTTCCCCATCCAACCAGAGCAGTAATGTCTCCAGCGTTTCACAAAATGAGTTTCCTAATTCCTCCCCACCGCCCCCCCCCAGAAGGGAAAAGAATAAATGTGGAAAACTACAGGTTTATAGTAAGTATAATTACTGTGTTTAATGTTACCTTATTCTTTTTGAGATCCACTCATATGCTGATTGGGTGTATAGTCATTTATGTTTGCATCTCGTTTGTCTTTTCTAGATAACGAGGTGGCCCATGGTCCAGAGACAGACTTCTTCTCGGAGAGTGGCAGTGAGCTGAGTGGCAGATACTCCCACAGTAACTCCAGGATATCTGCGTATGTATGAGATCTAGTCAGCATGTTGACTGTGCCGAAGCAGATGATAGATTGGTCTTTTTCAAGGTCAGACAGTGCAGGGGGAGTGGGAGAATGTCCAATTGGGCCTACGATATGCAAGGACTTCCCAGAACATCCTTGAGGTGAGGCTGCTTCTTTTTTTTTTTTTTTTAATTTATTTATTATGTATTCAGTGTTCCTCCTGCATGTATGCCTGCAGGCCAAAAGAGGTCACCGGGTCTCATTATGGATGATGGTGAGCCAACATGTGGTTGTTGGAAATTGAACTCAGGACCTCTGGGAAAGCAGCCAGTGCTCTTAACCTCTGATCCACCTCACCAGCCCCATGAGATGAAGCTGCTTCTAAAGTTTGCTTCTTACTATAGAATTCATTTTTTGTTAAGTCTCCCAAGACAGGAATGCTATCTGTAGATGCTCTGGTTTCTCTCTCTCTCTCTCTCTCTCTCTCTCTCTCTCTCTCTCTCTCTCTCTCTGTTTTTTTTGGTGGGGTTTGTTTGTTTGTTTGTTTGTTTGTTTGTTTGTTTGTTTGTTTTTTGTGACAGGGTTTCTTTGTGGCTTTGGAGGCTGGCCTGGAACTCATGGAAATCCGCCTGCTTCTACCTCCCGAGAGCTGGGTTTAAAGGAGTGCATCACCACCATCTGGCTGATGCTCTGGTTTCTTAGAAAGTATGGCCAGCAGGCACAGGAGGAGCCTCCTTTTCAACATCTCTCATTTCTGACAGGAGGTCATCTAAAAACCGGCGCAAGGCAGAACGCAAGAAGCACAGCCTCAAAGAAGGGAGTCCTCAGGAGCACCTGGCCCTTTTGGAGGCACTGAGTGAAGTGATACAAAGCATTGACAAATTGAAAGGTATGGACTCAGTGCTCACTGTGATTCTTAACCACAGAGAGGAGCAAGTGGTACCACAGACAGGCACAATTAATACATAGTTAAGATGCAGAATGGGGCTGTACAGGTGGCTCAGAGGATAAAAATGCCTGCCACCAAGCCTGACAGTCTGATGTCCATCAGTGTTAACCACCTCCCTGAAAGTTGCCCTCTGTTCGCTACTGAGACAAAGTGTTTAAAAGCAAAAAACAAACAAACAAACAAACAAACAATGATGCTGTTTTCCAGTTAGAACAGCAGTTGTATAACCTGTGGACCTCAACGCCTTGGGGGTTCAAATAACCTTTTCACAGGGGCTGCATATCAGATATCCTGCATGTCTGATAGTTACACTACATAACAAATAGCAAAAATGCAGTTATAAAGTAGTAATGAAAATAATTTTATGGTTGGGGGTCACTGTAATGTGAGGAACTACGTTAAAGGATTGTAGCATTAGGACGGTTGAGAACCACAGAGTTTGACGGAAGAAGAAAGCAGTCAGTGGGAAGGAAGCTCGTGTACACACTCCTGAGTGAGCCCTTCCCAGCCCCTGCAGGGGAAGCTTCCTGGGAGGTAGTCCTTAGCAGGAAACAGGGACTGCATAGCACAGCACAGCTTTCTGCTCATTCCCTGAGTTTCTCTTTAGCATTTGGGAAGAAGAAAGTGGAAGAATGCATCTTGAGGGTGGTATTAGACACTGTCACCTTGGGAAAGAAGTTACTGTATGATTCTAGCAATGCAGCTGGGGATACCACTTCCCACTTTCATGTTCTTCTCTCTAGATGAAGTGCACGCTATCTTAAAGGTGCTCTTTCTCTTCAAGTTTGAAGAGCAAGGAAAGGAATTGCAGAATGCCTATGAGAATACTCTGAAGCTGATGGAGAAGGCAGTTCCAGAAATCTGGACGCCTGCCTGCCAGCAGAGTTCAATCACGTCTGTAAGTTACCTCAGACACCACATGCACTCTCCCACTTCTCCCTGTAACCCCAAGAGTCAAGGAAAACTTTCTCTTCAAGTGTCAGAGTTAAACTACCTTAGCTCTGTGCTTAGTCTACTTGTCTGTTTCGTACTAAGGTGAAGTAGGTTATTATCTTTCCTTTTCAGATAGAGCAGCTGTCATAGGGATGATTTGAAAATCTTCAGTGACAGTGCAGTATGGAGTAGGGAGGAGAAGCTAGGATTAGAGCTGATGCCTCCTTTCTCAGGTCTGAAGTCTCGGAGGGGAGTAGGTGAGCTTTTTGTCCCATGAAGCATTGCCACGTATTACCATTCATGTGGTATTTAGGGCCATCAAATCTACTATAGAAAGTTTTGATAGGGATTAGAAAGACTGGTGTGTCAGTTCAGTAAGGAGAAAAAAACTCACGCTTGTTATTTTCCCACAGAGAGTTTAATACCTGGTTGATTAAGTAAGCATTGAGGGGCTAAAAAGGCAAATGAGGAACACAGGCCATTGAGGGGGCAACAGAGTAACTAGAGAAGTAATTTCTGCCACTGCGGAGGGAGCAAAGGAAAGAGCTTGGGAATGGATGATGACAGGTCCAAGGCCCACTGTTTGCAACCTCTCCAGAGGTGCTGGTTAGTGAGTGAGACCTGAGAGCTGAAGGTGGTGGTCCTGATGAGGCTAGATTTAAGTGTACAAAGATACATAGAAACTGGAATGGATAGGCCTTAAAAGCAAGCACAGTGCTTTCCCTTCCAGCTTTCACTCTCTCTCAAGTCTCCCTTATTGGTGGAGCATAACTGGGCATCAGCTGGTGAGGAGAAATGTGCTTCACGCCCCAGCCCTGACTTCGCTGGCTGTGGATAGAAGGGTGGATTTGGTGCTTAGACACAGGAGGTTGCAATCATTTCATGGCTAGAAATGTTTTGTGTTCTAGGTCTCGATTTCCTAGGATACTTGGGATACTTCCTTGGGTGTTTTACCAGAAGGTTCAATAAGAGGGTGAATATTTGTAAAGAGTACTTTACAGGCCATAGCAAGAAAAGCAGCTAAAAATCTGGATATCACAAATGCATATTGCCTAGAAATACAGTTATCTTCAAAACTGCAGTGTTCTGAAGTCAACAATTTAGAATGCCTTTCCATTTCTGTTTAGCTTGCATTTAGCTTCTAGGGTACTATGTGAATCTTAAAGGGAAAATATGCAGGTTTGTTTTATTTGGCAGTATGGAAGTGGGCTGTGTTCAGGGTACCATGAGTCACTTGTAAGTGCTTTTGAGCTCATGGTATTACCACTGACAGTGTTCTGGCAGAGACCCATGCAAAGATAAACAAGAGCAAACCAGAGGGCTGGTATCTACCAGCAGCTTATTGCAGTCATGGACCCAGTGAAATCTATGTGGATTTGGTGTTGCACCCATATTATGACATATATATATACACACACACATATATACATATATGTATATTTCTTTTAATATAAAATTACTACTTCCTCTAGTTCTTTGAGTAGAATGGATCCTTTGTGTGTTCCATAGACTTGGATCCCCCACCCCTTACGGTTATGGTGTGCTCATTTAGAAAAGGCCAGGCAGGGATTGTTGCAGAGCCCCCTCCTCCATTACCTATGCCTGGGGGTCAGGAGACTTAGAAGTCTGAGGTGAGAGTAGAGAAGCTGGCATGTTGCAGTCACAGGAAAGGACAGCTGTCCTGTGGGCACCATACTGAGAAAGGCAGCAGGCTCACTTGTGGCTAGTGGACACTGTAGGTCTGCCACCATCAGAAGGATTATCTCTGCTGACGTAACCTGTTTTCTGCTTAGGTCCTAGGTCCGAGTTCCACTGTGAATAGCATCACTGCCTCTTACCACCAGAAGCAGCCTCCTGTCCCTGTTCTCGGTTAGTGACTCTTCTCTCCACAGTGTCTCCATGCTGCACAGGGCTGGGTGGTGGTGGTGAATAGGTCAGCAGTGTAAGGGATTCCTCTCAATCCTGAGGACACATTTTAAATGACTAATACTTACAGTGGTGGTGGGTTGGAGGGAAGGATAGAACATGAGTAAGGTTGTTTGTGTTTTTGGAGATGGGGTTTTACTATGTATTTCTGGCTGTCCTGGAACTCACTCTGCAGACCAGGCTGGCCTTGAACACGCAGAGATCCACCTGTTTCCTGAGTGCTGGGATTAAAGACGTGCCTCGCCAGTCCCAGCATTTGACGTTTTTTTTATTTATTTTTAAATTAACTCTTGAGAAGTCTATGCCCAGTCTAGAGTATGCATTACCTTCTGTTTCTGTCTCCCCTTCTCATAATGCCCAGTCTAGAGTATGCATTACCTTCTGTTTCTGTCTCCCCTTCTCATAAACCTTTTCTTAACCAACTCCAACTTTGCTTAAAAAAAAATTGCAGTGATCGTTGTATACCCATGAGTCCTTGCACATATGCACATCACAATTGCAGCATCAGCCCTAAAAGTCCACACCTACACATGAGGGAGACTTTTTTCTGAGTTGAGATTTTGGCTCTTGCAATTTCCCACCTTCAGAACATTTTTAGGAGATGGATATTTGTATCACCTTGAAACTGATGTTAGAATTTGAAAACACATCTAAATATGATCATTTCTTTCCATCTCCTGTTTAGTTCAACCTAAAACATTTTGTTGTGGGAGATGGTGTTTGGTTACATGACGTATTCCTAAAAGTTTGAAACCATCAAGGCTTCACTGGCATGTATTCAGCACCTAAGTATTTACACTTCAGGTGGATGCGTTACCACACCAGCCTTCTTGGGCTCTGGAAAGCTGGTGGTTAAGTTCTAAGCTACCTGCCTTTTAAAACTGCTGTTACTTCCTCTCCCTAATGTGACAGGCAATGGTCTGGGATGTTTTACTTGTAAAAGCTATGTGTAATAGCATTTTGATGACATTTGGAGTAGGCCTTGCCTGTTCTCCAACACCTTGTGTTGTTTGTTTTGTCTCTCATCTGCCCAGCAACTGTGGTGCTTGTTTCCTTCTGCCTGGCATTTGGTAGGCCACTTTTGCCAACAGTTTCACATAAACACTTATCCTGTGAAGCAAAGACTTCATCTTAGACTTACAGCCATTTTGCTGTTCTTTTCTGTAGTCTGGTCCCTTCCCCCATTCTTGCTGCTGGCCTGGTGATGACCTTCAGGGCCACTCCAATTACCCCTTGCCCTGAGTTTTCTAATGGCTTACCAGCATCAGAGAACACTTCTGCTTTTCTCTATAAAGTCTAACATGTGAGGGTTCCTCATCTCAGTTTATAACGTCAGTGTCCCATGGTTCCAAGGTTGGGTGGTATTTCTTGTCACTGTGACAGAATTTTACCCCCATCTTGTCAGTGAGAGCATGTTGGTAGGAACAGTTTGCTGCTATGGTGGCTGTTTGTAGCATGACACCATCCAGGAACTAGAGAGGTCAGGTTCAGACAGGCAGAAACATAACTCATAAACCCCATTCAGTTCGGCTCCCGTGACTGCCAGCTATGCTCCTTGTCCAAAGGTCCTGCGGCCTCCCCAAGCACTGCCACCAGCTGGGGATCGGCTCTTTAGAGACATAGGTTATCTGTAGGGGAAAGTTGTAATGCAAAAGTAGCCAGCAAAAACCTACTCACAAAATTAGTTCCATTCCAGTCACCCCATTACGCTTCCCTAGCTAACAGTGGCACAGATTTACTCGAATGCTTGAGACATTGACAGCGCTTGTCTTTGCTTGTCTCGTGCTTGGTGCTATACAGCGGCACAGACTGGTTGATTGCAGGTCCTGCAGAAATGTAGGATTTCATAGCATAACTTTAAGTGATGTTGGGAAAACTCTAGACTCAAAGCTGGATGTTAAGGTTTTGAGTGCTTCCTTCTGGAAGGGATCTGATTGCTAAAGCCTCACTGGAGAGTCCTCAAAGTATTTTTATTAAAATGATTCTTTTTTGCCCCATGAAATGCAAACACAAAAATGTAAAACATGTCTTCTTTTGCTGTCAGTCAGCCCAGGTCATCACCCTCCTGCCCAAAGTTTGATATTTTATACTTATTCTTGGTTAACTCTAGAATCAAATATAGTGTTTTTTTAAGAGACAATAGATTCTTTTATAACTTTATTTTAGGTAAAATCTCATTCAGGCTTTAACCACCATGAAATTGTGGACCTTGTTTAACCTTGCTTTGGTTTGATATTCTTTTATAACCAGAACTTCTGGTGAGCTTTGTGTATATAGTTTTGTTTTTTATTTCTGGGAAATGACCGGCATATTTAGAAACTGTATGGTCAGTACAAAAATCTAGATTGCAAAGTATATGAAGAAAATTAAAATGTGGTCCAGGCATAGGGACACAGGTCTGTAATTCTGGCAATCTGTAGTTAATTTATGTGTGTATAAGCATCTTAATATAAAATGCAAAATCATGGTTTGAAAATTCAGTTTTGTTACATTGCTAAATATTTTGAAATCATTTTAACAATATATATATATATACTGCTAGAAATTTAATTATTACCAAATAATAATGGGAGAAACAGCTTTATATATGCTTTTTTTTTCCGAAACAGAATTTCTTTATGTAGCTTTGGCTGTCCTGGAACTCACTCTGCATAACAGACTGACCTCAGATTTACAGAGATCCACCTGCCTTTACTTCCCAAGTGCTGCACAACCACCTAGCTCCTCATACAAATTTTTTTTTCATGTCTTTCTATATATATGAGTCCTAGTCAGATAAGAGGCTTCTAAAGTCTAAAGGAATAAATGCCTCAGTTCTAAGTTACAATGACAGAACCCCCATCTGAAACCATTTCCTACTTTACTTTTTAAAATGTCAGTTTTGCTGACAATCCTGTTCATAGAAGTCTATTATACTTTGTCATTCACTTGACTTGTTGTTACGTGCTGTTATGGTTTATTTTAGTCTTAGCATTGAGGAAATGTTCCCCTATAGTAAAATATAGGTCTTTGATGTACTGTTTGACAGTTTTTTTTAAAAAAAATGTATACTGTAGGACTGGAAAGATGGCTTAGTGATTAAGAGCACTTGTTCTTGCAGAAGACCAGGGTTGGTTCAACTGTTGTGGCTTACAACTATTCAAAACAGTTCCTGGGTTCAGTGCCCTCTCTGGCCTCCAAGAGCACTGTGTGCATATGGTTTGTGTGTGTGTGTGTGTGTGTGTGTGTGTGTGTGTCTGTGTGTGTGTGTCTGTGTGTGTGTGTGTGAGAGAGAGAGAGATTAACAGACAAACAAGGAATCTACCCCTCCCTATTCAAATACTGATTCTTCTTGTGCTCAGAGTCACCTAATGAAGATGCCTGATGCCTCCCTCTTCTCTGGGCAGGGCCTCCAGGCTATGCTGGCTTTGATCCTATAGCAGGCCCATTATCACTTTCCTTCCATTCTTGCTTTCAGATGCTGGGATTTGTATACCACCGAAGATTGATCAGAGAAGCCTGTGGAAACTGAACCTGCTGGAGTGACTGGCCTTTAGGAAGACACCACTGAGAAGACCATTTGCCCACTCACTCCTCATCATGCTTCTAGCTCCTCAAAGGCCTGGCTGCTGAGAACTGGGATATGTATGGGATGGTCCAACTTTGCACTGCCTACAGCTGCTGTGTGTTCCCTACCTTGGCTAGCACTAGGCAATCTGGTATTTATGCTGGGTGTACATCAGACTTTGTTTTAGCCAGCATATTACTATTTTTTGTTTTGTTTTTTTTTTAATTACTATTTTTAGCTGGGCATGGTGGAACATGCCTATAATCCCAGCAGCTCAGGAAGCTGAGGCAGAAAGGATTGATGCAGGTTCAAAACCAGTGTGGACTACAGTAAGACCTTATCTCAGAGCAACCCAACTTGCTGTTCTTGTATTTAGTGGTATTTGAGAACATAGTTACTAGAATGAAAAAAATCATCGTGAACTTGATTCTCATTCCTAGATCCAGGCCTAGTTTCTGTTGCATGGACAATTATCATTGATTAGATAGATCCTCAGTTCCTGTTTTTTAATAGGGAATGATGCTTCATTCTACCTCAAAAAAAAAAAAAAAAAAAAGACAAGTGGAATCACATTTCCAAGTTGTTTTGCATTGCTAACATAGTGTATTGTATGACATCTTAGTGCTGCCAGCCTTTAGTCAGATATGAGTGTTCAGCTGGCATATTTTCATCCATCTCAAAGCCAAATAAAAAGCTAAATGTGTTTGGGGACTGGAGAGTTGACTCAGTAGTTAAGAGCAATTATTGTTCTTGCAGAGGACCTGGGTTTGATTCCCAGCACCCACATGACGGCTCACAAGTATTTACTCTAGTTCCAGGGGATCCAATACCTTCTTCTGACTTCAGTGGGCACCAGGCAAGCACGTAGCACACACACACACATATGCAGGCAAAACACTCATACACATATTTTTTTTTTTTTTTTTTTATTAAATGTGTCATTTAACCAGGTTGTGTGGTGCTACCAGCTTTAATTGGGCTAAGCCTCCCTGTGGTGCTTTGAATGATAATGGACCCCATAGGCTCTTAGGGAGAGGCACGATTAGGAGGCATGGGCTTGTTGGAGGAAGTGTGTCACTGGGGACAGGCTTTGAGGTTTTAGATGCTTAAGTCAGGCCCAATGTCTCTCTGCTGATCTGGATGTAGAGCTCTCAGCTACCTCTCTAGTACCATGTCTGCCTCCATGCTTCCTGCCATGATGACAATGAACCCTGAACTATAAGTCAGTCCCAATTAGATGCTTTCCTTTGTGAGAGTAGCTGTGGTCCTAGTGTCTCTTCACAGCAGTAGAGCCCTGAGATACTCCTCTTGCTGCACTGTTACCTGTTTCAGGGACAGTTTTATTGTTGGAGTATTCTGCTGGAGTGTCATCAATGGTAGAGTGGGATGGATTAGAATTTGCTGACACGTGTCCTGCACTTCAGTAAGTAGTAGATAACAGTCATGGTATGGTAGCAGGGTTGGAGGTTACTCTTTGTTCTTCAGACACTGCCTCCATTACCAAATTGTTTTTGTCAGTGTCCAGGCAGACTTGCTTACTTTCTATATGGTGTTTAACTGACATGTTTCGTTCTGTTTTCAAAGATTTTTAGAAGAATGAGATTTGTTTCTCTTTGTGTGAAGCCTAGAAATAGGTTAATTTACTTTAATGAGGCTCTTTAAAAATTCTGACAGCTTCATACATGCACATAATGAATTTTAATTATTCTCATTCCCTCTCTCCTCCTGAAATCCTTTTTCTTCCCAAGAAACCCCTCTTCATTTTCATGTCTTTTAAAGTTTATTCAGGGTTGCTTGTGTGAGCAGATATGGAACGCTAGTTACTGGAACATAGGGAATTTTTTTGTGGGTATATCACCTAGGAAAATAATATTCCTCCCCAACAAGCTAAGCCTTGAGGACAGTTAAAAATCTCTCCTGTGCAAACCAGGTAGTAATGGCCTTTAATCCCAGCACTCAGGAGGCAGAGGCAGGTGTATTTCTGTGAGTTCGAGGCCAGCAAGGTCTATAAAGCAAGTTCTGAGATAGCCAGGACTGTTTCACAAAGAAACCCTGTCTGTCACCTCCCCCTGCCCCCCCACTCTAATCCTCACCCCCGCTGTCCCCCCCAAAAGAAAAAAAATCTCTTCTATGCTTTTCGTATCAGAACCAGGCTTCCATTACTATATGTAAACTAACAGAATGCTGCTTTTGACTCCCCCCAGTATATAGATCTACCCAAAATCATAATTTAAGAATTTACCCAAGTATTTGCTATGTAATTCAACTTTTCTGTATACTTACTCGCCTCATTAGGTCCAGTTTCAAAAGGCTCTGAGTAGTTTGTAATGACTCTTTCTTTGGCAGGGGTCAGTGAACCCCATAGCTTACTTGTGTGACATTTATAGAACTAGAATGTTCTCGTTTTGGATAACGATGAAGAATCCATGCTAACAGACTGGTAGTGGAGGTAAATGTGTCTGCTGACAATGGTGTACATTTTCACAGATGCTTTGGGCACTGGGATCTTTGAGTTCAAGGCCAGCCTGGTCTACATAATGAGTTCCAGGACAGATAGTTAAAGATTAACTATCTCAAGCAAGCAGCAAACAAAAAAATCCAAATACTATAGCAACATGAATTAATTTGTACCAGTTGTGATCACTCTTATCTGTGCAGGATTAATTTTTACTCATTTTGAGATTAAGTAGGCTTAGCAGGTGTTTTGTATTGAAGGCTGAGACAAGTGGGAACTTGTAGGGTGTGCAACAAGGGAAATGAACTAACTTTGGGGAAAACTGTTGAACTTTAGAAAATACATAATTTCCCCTAGATTTAGGCTCTATCTCAGAGCAAATTCATACCACAGTGAGTTTTTAAAAAAAATCTTGATATCTCTGGCTTGTGTTGAGTAAGGTTTGTTTTCTGGCCTGTGTTGATTCATGTAACTTGGTTCAGTGCTGCAGACATCAACAGTTAACTTGCAGAGAATAATCTTCCTCAATCAGTAGACATTCACACATCTTAAAATCTGAAGGTACTGAGGAATTTTCATTCTTATTTTGTGGTGCTGGGCATTGATCCCCTCACAGGGCCCTGTACATGCAAACCAAGTGAGCTGCACTCCTGGCCCCAGTGCTTTCGTTAGGTCTTTGTGAGTGTAGCTCGTATAACTTGGCATTTCTACTCATTTCAAGTAACTTTTGTCTGTTTATACACACACACACACACTTTTGAAAAACTTGTTGCCTTTATAGCTAAAGAGCAGGTATAAACTCACTGCGTGGTCAAGCCTATAATCTTTCTGCCTCTGAATTCTGGTACTAGCATGCACTACTTACCCAATTAAAGGATATTTAGGGAAACAGAAAGCAAAAATTGGAAAGCAAAGTCGGATTTTTCTTAGGTACTATTCTATTGCAATGAAATGACTCCATGACCAAGCCAGCTCTGATAACAGCAAGCATTTAGTTGAGAGCTTGCTTACATTCAGAGGATCGTCCATCACCGTTATGCTAGGGAGCATGGCTACAGACAGGCAGGCATGGCACTGCAAAACAGGAGTAGTGGTTTCAATGAGAATGGCCCCAATAGGCTAGTATGTTGAATGCTTAGTCACCAAGGAGTGGAACTGTTTGAGAATTAGGAATGTGGTCTTGTGGAAGGAGGTGTGTCACAGAGTGAGCTTTGAGGTTTCAAAAGCCTATGCCAGGCCCAGTGATGTTCTGCTAGTCCGTACTGCATAAGCCCATGGGAGTCTTTAGATATTGCACCAGGGATAAGGATGGAAATCTCCACAGATAGCTAACTAAAAGTTCAGAGTAGAGCAGTGGTTCTCCATCTTCCTAATGCTGTGACCCTTAATACAGTTTGTGTTGTGGTGACAACCCTACCCCCCCACCCCGTCATAATTTTATTTTGTTGCTATTGCATAACTAATTTTGCTACTGTTGTGAATCATAAATACCTGATATACAGGATATCTGATATGTCACTCAAAGGGATCACAGCCCACAGGCTGAGAACCGTTGCTCAAGAGGCTGTACACAGACAGCTAAGGCTTCCTTACTGCAGTTTGGCAACACTGAATGGTACACCTGAGTCCTGAGCCCTCTGTGTTCTCTGTGCATAAGCCCTTTCCTGTGCCCTGTGCCTCCTTTACTCTTTTTACTTAAGCAGACATCTTGGTATAAAGATGAGGGTTTGGGCTCTGAATCCACATACTTTAGTGTCTTTGGACAAAGGAACTTCACATCCCCCAGTGGCATTTTGTTCTTTGCCTAGTATGACATTTAGGTGGGGTATTTTCAATTTCCCTGGCTCTACTCGCTAGATAGTTGTCTTAAGAGACATGACCATGGCAATTCTTATAAATATTTAATTGAGGGGGCTGGCTTACAGTTAGTTCAGAGGTTTAGTCCATTATCATCATGGGAGGGAGAATGGCGGCATGCAGGCAGACATGGTGCTGAAGCTGAAAGTCCTACATCTAGACTCAGGCAACAAGAAGTTGACTGACACAGGACGGTATTCTGAGCATAGGAAACTTCAAGGTCTGCCCCCACAGTGACACACTTCCTTCAACAAGGCCATGCCCACTCCAACAATGGCTCCTAATAGTGCCACTTTGGGAGCCATTTTCTTTCAGACCACCACAATAGTAGTACATATTTCCATCCCTGTTGTGAGAAACTTGGTGAGTTACCCCCAGTTAGATGGCAGCAGAAATACTAAACTTACATGTTTCTATGTATGAAACCCGGCTTCTGGGACAGATGGATCCATTGAGAAAATTAAAAGTGCTTTGAGAAAGAATGCAGCTTCCTGAAGCTTCCTGGAGACTTCCTTCAGAAAACGGCTCCCATCCCTTCCTTCCTTATCAAGACCCTTCACCCTCTTGGGTCTCATTGAGTTGGGCTCATCAACCCCTTAGTGAGTACTCGTGGATTGTTGTCAGAATAGTCTAGGAAGAAACTGAGGTAAGATGTGCTGGGTTCCAAGGCCTGAATGGTACTTTCATCATGGTATCTATCAGTTGTGCTAAGGTCTGGAAACAAGTTACACTCATAGTATGTTAAGTGTTCAGTAGCTGTTCACCCTGGTGGCTTACTGTGAACCAGTTTTGAGACATAACTGGGGAGTAAAAGGAGGTACAGTCAAAACAGTGTAATTACCTTCACCAGCATTTTCAAAGCCTTCTGAGTTCGCTATCAGATGTGAAATACAGTGCTGCTTTGTGGGAGACTGTGGGAGATAGTGGATAGGGATCCCCCTGTATCCTTTAACATTTACTCTTAACCTGTTTTTATCACATTTTCCCTTAAAGCATGTTTTAACAACAAAGTAGATCCTACAGTGGAAAGCACACAAGGGCCAGAGTAATGTTAGAGCAAGTTTCTTCCAACTGAGCAATCAGCGTAGTGCATGTCTGATTCTCTCACTCCCTCCCCCTCCACTCCCAAGCTTTTGTATCATTTAAGGTGATGACACATTTGTGTCCCTCCTACTATGTCAGGAAATAGACACACTGCGAAGGGACAGGGACACGAGGAGTCTTTAATGCTACAGGAATGAACATGCCAGCTCAGCACATGTGTAGGTGTTCCCTCATGCAGTAAAGCTGACACACTGTCACCACAGTGGCCGTGTTGCTGCATTGGTTCAGAAGCACCTTCTGTAGAGAAAGAAAGGTCCATGTTCCTCGTACTCAAAGCGGTGAACCCACAGTGGTTGGAACCCCTGGAGCGAGGCCAGGATAGAACCACCAGTCCACACTGCTGTGTCTCTCTCAGGCAGAACATTTACCTGTGGGGTATCATTGGGACACATGCTGCTCAGTTCCTTCTGCAGACGGTTAGGGAAACCCCTGAGCATAGTGCTGCCCCCACAGAGCAGGATGTTTCCCATGAGGTCTCGTTTGAGTGCGATGTCACACTTGTTAAGGCAGGACACTGTCTGGGTGTGGAGGCCCAGCTGCATGGACTTGATCAGCGAAGGCTTGAAGAACATCTCTGAGCAGAGGAACCGCTCCTGGCCCAGACGGATCTCTTTTCCATCAGGCAGAGTGTAATGGATCTCATGTTCATTGGGAGGGATTTTCTTCTCTTCAATGGGGTCCAGGGCCACGAAGCAGCATTTTGTCTTGATGTCCTCTATAATACTGATCTGGTCCTCAGTGAAGTGTTTTCCAGAGATGTTCATCAAGTTCATCAGGTAGGCCGTCAGGTCAGATCCTGCGTAGTCTAACCTCCCCGTGATGCTGGGCAAAGGGTAACCCTCATAGATGGGGACTACATAGGACACACCATGGCCAACCTCCACCACCAGGCCGGAGGTGCGTCCATACGAGTACATGGACAGGCGAGACTGGTAAGCGATGTGCATTGCAGGCGTGTTGAAGGTCTCAAACAGCATCTCAGCATACTTCTCTCTGTTGGTGTGGGGGCTCAGTGGTGGGTCTGAGACCAGGACTGCATGCTCCTCTGGGGCAATCTTCATCTCCTGTCGGAAGAGGTATTCCCAGATGTCCTGTACTGTGTCCCAGTCCACAATAATACCATGACGCAGGGGGTTAACCAGTTTAAGATGTATTTCCGGGTTAAGGAGCTCATGCCCCACGAAGGTCTCTTTGCGATTATCCCCAGTCTTGGCTGTCTCCATGTAGGGCTTGCCCACTGTTGTTGAGATCTTATGAGTGGGCTTTGGCAGGCCAGCAAAGCCACATTTACAGAAGCCAGTGCCAAGGTCCACAACCACCGCTTTGGTCACCTCTAACTTGGACCTCTCCTTGGACACAGTTGACTTAGCAGGATCTTCTGTCTCAGTACTGTCCCTGCGGACCCATACTGCCCTCTTTGCTGGGCCATCCTTTAAGGAGGCAGTCTGGAGGATCTGTGTCTGCATGGAGGCTTGCTCTCCAGCCTTCTTGGCAGGCCCATCCCCTATGTCTACTGCCTGTGGAGCCCACACACTGTCCAGAGACATACTACTCCCAGAAAGCTCCTGATCCTGCTGGCTACAAGGCCTGAAAGGCCTAAATCAGAGAACAGCTTAAGAATCTGCTTAACAGTGACATCACTGATTGTGACATAATCCAGTGACCAGAGACTGTCTAGATACAGGAGACGTTGTTGGGGTACATTAGAGACAGTATCTTTGACCCCCCCCATTTTGTAATAAATCTTGATTTATTCATTCAGTTAATATTTATGAGTGCTTGTGACATGTGAAGCAGCTGGGGATACCACAGTGAAGAAGGAGCAACAGTCCTGCCCTTATCTGGTCTACATTCTAGTTGTAGTGTGCTAGGGGCTGGGGGGGGCAGGGAGATAACAGAGGAGAGAGAGATGGGGTAGCCATGCTGACATGGCTCAGGCAAGGCTCCCTGAGCTTGACAGCTGTTGTGTAAAGAGTTGAAGGAGGTGACCAAGTGACATGAGTGTTAGGGATGCAGTAGGTGCAGAGGACTAAGACATGAGGCTGGGGAATTAGTGCAGGGTCATCTGGAGGCAGCCAGATCCAGCCGGTGGCCTGTGGTGGTTTATAAGCTTACTGGAGCAGCCAATACTCATTCACTAATGGATTGCCCATGACCATCAGAAACAGTTGGATCAGCATCACAAAAAAATTGACCCAAAAGCTGAATGGAAATAAAATGTGTCTGTTCCCTCATAGAAGGTCACTGACCTCAATTCAAGCTACAAGAAGACCAGTGTGACCAGGGGAACGGCCTGGAAATGTAGCTGGGGTGGGTGGGAAAAATAATGCTGGTAGTGGAGGACAAACAAGTCCCATCCAGTCATGGGCCATTGCAAGGACTTCTGCTCTAGGTGAGCAGGGCTAGAAAGCACCAGAGAAATTTGAACAAACTGACACCATCTTGAGTTTTTTTTTTTTTTTTTTTTTTTTACCTGGATTTACCACTGCTGTGACTGGCATGCCCTTCTGCCTCAATTTCAGGACTAAGGGGAGGAGTAGATTAGAATAATTAGTTTAGAGCATAGGCTTGCACTCCTTCATTAGGGTGATAGTGTGCATTAAAATATGGCCTTACTGAGTCCCACCAGTGTGAACATTAAGTCCCAGGTAGACAGCTTTCCCAAGGATATCCAGTAGGAGAAGACAGCCTTCCTCCCCAATGTGTGCAGCATATACACTGACACCTAACATTCATCTCAGGCTGCTTGGCCATCCGTCTCTTCAGCTGGAGTACTGATCTATACCCATCATACTTAGTGCAGAGGTCTTCAGGACCTCTTTACTTGGCATTGGGTGAATGTTGGTTGAAGTATTATCACTTTTTCTTGCTCTTGAATTCTGAACCTCTCTCTCTACACTAAGTACAGAACCCAGCATCTAACCTATGTATGCCTCATCTTAGACCTTACCCTCAGCTCTGTGCTAGATGTGGGTCACTCTGGTGATGGGGTCCTTCCTTCATGGAGGTGTTGGCAGATCCTCTTGGCCTTAGATGTGAGAAGGGTGACATGCTGCTAGCTTTATTAGCAAATACACTGTCCTTGTGGAATGAGAAGAGAAGAGAGGGCCAGGGACAGGCTCTTGTGTTTTGTGACTAAAATGGAGTCAGCCTTCAAGGTCTACAGAAGATCTGATTAATTGGTGTTTGGTGAACATCTATCACTCTTTAAAATCGTTTGCTCTTGAATTCTGAACCTCTCTGCAGCTCTGCAAGATTCTGCAAATTAAGAAAGTACTGGGTACTATGTCTGGCTTTCTATATTATGGGCTCAAATTATCAGTGCCAATGAGCAGAGGAGAAAAGGAACGAGTGAATGAATCATCCCTGAATGGCCAGACAAGGACATGTGAGAGGGAGCAGAGAGCTCCGAGACCCATTGGGGTGGGGTTCTAGAGCTGCTGGTCCTTGTCCCTGTCCTGGAGCAAACCAGTTAGGAAGGTGTGTAGAGGGTGGAAAGAGCAAGCTCCCCCTGTCTATATGGACCATTCCTGGTGACATCACAAGCCTAAGTGGTTGCCAAGGCACTGCTAGAGGTGGGCTCTCATTTCTCCCCAGGAGCTCTAGGGTGTGGATGTAAGAAGGTGAGAAAGGGAGGTAGATGGCGACAAAGAACAGCCCTAGCCCTAAGCCCATGGGCACAGCCCAGGGAGACCCTGGAGAGGCAGGAACATTGCCAGCCCCTGAGGCTGGCATCCGGGATACTGGTTCCACTCAACTGAAAACCAAGCCAAAGAAAATACGCAAGATCAAGGCTCTGGTCATTGACCTGGGCTCGCAGTACTGCAAGTGCGGCTACGCTGGAGAGCAGAGGCCCACCTACTTCATATCCTCCACCGTGGGCAAGCGTAGCGCAGAGATGGCAGCTGATGCTGGAGACACCTTCAAGGAGACATACGTGGGCCATGAGCTGCTCAACATGGAGGCATCTCTGAAGCTGGTTAACCCACTGAAGCACGGGGTTGTCGTGGACTGGGATTGCATCCAGAACATCTGGGAGTACATCTTCCACACAGCCATGAAGATCCTCCCGGAAGAGCACGCGGTGTTGGTGTCCGACCCTCCGCTCAGCCCCAGCAGCAACCGGGAAAAGTACGCGGAGCTCATGTTCGAGACCTTCAACATCCCAGCCATGCACGTGACCTCCCAGGCGCTACTGTCCATCTACTCTTATGGCAAGACCTCTGGTCTGGTGGTGGAGAGCGGGCACGGCGTGTCGCATGTGGTGCCCATCTCCGAGGGGGACCTGCTGCCCGGCCTGCCGTGCCGTGCAGACTATGCCGGCAGCGACCTCACCAATTACCTCATGCAGCTGCTTAATGAGTCAGGTCACAAGTTCACGGATGACCACCTGCACATCATAGAACACATCAAGAAGAAGTGTTGCTACGCTGCGCTGCTGCCAGAGGAGGAGATGAGCCTGGGCCTTGAGGAGCTGCGCGTAGACTACGAGCTCCCAGATGGCAAGGTCATGACTATCGGCCAGGAGCGCTTCCGCTGCTCCGAGATGCTCTTCAAGCCCTCCCTGGTGGGCAGCACTCAGCCGGGCCTCCCGGAGCTCACGGCTGACTGCCTGAGCCGCTGCCAGGGCACTGGCTTCAAGGAGGAGATGGCTGCTAACGTGTTGCTGTGTGGTGGCTGCACCATGTTGGATGGCTTCCCCGAGCGTTTCCAGAGGGAGCTGAGTCTCCTCTGCCCCGGGGACAACCCCACGGTGGCCGCTGCTTCCGAAAGGAAGACCTCGGTGTGGACCGGCGGCTCCATCCTGGCCTCATTGCAAGCCTTCCAGCAGCTTTGGGTCAGCAAGGAAGAGTTTGAGGAGCGAGGCTGCGCAGCCATCTACAGCAAGTGCTAAGGGGCAGGCCCCATAGGCAAGAGCTAGAGAGCAGGGCCCCCCCGGGGGCCACTCTATACCTTTACAGAATTTCACATAAAAGTTTAACCTATAACGGTCGTGTCTGGTCTGAAGTTCTTGATCGAATCAGATAGTGGGTGGCGACAAGTTGAGTTTAGAGGTAACTGCCCTCCCCTTAACCAGAGTGTGTGTGACTCCGTGTGACTCTGGGGCAGTCTTCAGAAGTGAGACACCTCCTAGGAGGCAAGATGAATGCCGGGCTGTTGCAACATTTCTTTCCAGAAAGGAAGGCACAGGCACACATTAGCAACTGCACACAAGTGCAAATACACATGAATATGCAAACACAAAATAAAAAATTATACAATTGTATAAATTATAGGAAGGAAAAATATTAACACCAGAACTTTAAAGACTCACTGGATGGGCTCAGAACCTTGGTAGAAGACAACATCAGTGAGGATAGATCAATGTAATTTCACTAATAGAAAAAGAATATAGAGAAAATTGCTTTTCTAAATGAGTGGGGGCAGGGTCGGGAGAAGGTTCATCAGGTCAAAGGTATGTGATGTCAAGCCTGATGACCCAAGTTCAATCCTCACAACCTATAATGTAGAAGGAGAGAAACAACTCCTGCAAGTTTTCCTTGAACCCCACCTACCCCACCCACTTTGCCATGTGCATGTGCACATTGCACATACAGAAACACACACCACAATAAATATGGGAATAGACGTAAAAAAGAAAGTAACAAAATAATTAGAGTCCTATAGGTCAGTGCCAAGAATCTAACATTCCTATCAGAATTTCAATGAAAGAGAGAAAGGTTATGGCCAATTGTGTGGTCAAAGGAATAATGGCTGGAATCTCCCAAAATTTGACAAAAGATAAAAAGATTCAAGAATGAATCATGGCCAGGCCTGGTGGAGCATTCCTGTACTCCCAGTGTTGGGGAGGCTGAACCAGGAGGAGCAAGGATTGTTCCAAATTCAAGGCCAGCCTAGTCCACATAGTGAGTACCAGACCAACCTGGGCTACAGAATGATACCCTGTAAAACACACACACAAAACAAGAACAACAAAAACAGAGAGGCAAACCAAACTACCAACAGTGATTTGTGCCAAAACACATCACAACCAAACTAGACAAAGGGTTTTGAAAGCAGCTGAAGAAATTAACACCTTGCTCATAGAGTTAACACCAACTTGAACACAGACTTCTCCGGGGAAACATGTAAACCAGAAAAACGTGACACATAATTTCCTTTTCTTTCTTTCCTTCTTTTTTGTCTTTTCAAGTCAGGGCTTCTCTGTGTAGCCCTGGCTGTCCTGGAACTCACTTTGTAGACCAGGCTGGCCTCAAACTCAGACATTTGCCTGCCTCTGCCTCCCGAGTGCTGCAATTCAAAGATGCTTGTTACTACACCCAGCCAAATAACTTTTAAGAATGAAAAAAAAAAAAAAACCTATCAATTGTAAACCATATGTCTAAAAAGGTCAATTGAAGGATGTCTAAAGGGAATTCTCTAAATCAGAAATGATAGTAGATAAAGAACTGAAACCAGGGAGAAGGAAGTTACCAGGTTGGTTAGGAATGGGGAAACAGGCAACTATTTGCTACAAACCTGAAGTATTTTCATAAATCATATTTGATGATTGAAACATAATTTTATCTGAATTGGTACCTAAAATTATATCTGAAATGTGGGAAGAAGGGGGTCACCTAAATGAACATTGGGTCTATAGACCTGGGGGCTACCTGTTCACTGTGGTCTGTTATATATGCTTGTGTTGTGTGATAGAAAATTACACAAATTAATACAAAGAAAAACATTAAAGTGAGACCAAATTCTTAAAATGTTCATGAAGCCCATCGGCAAGGTAAGAGAGAGAGGAATTAGAAAGTAGAGGAAACAAGTTACATATCCTATAATGATATTTCATCCCATGATGGACTCGAATGCTCAGTAGTGATCCTATGATATGATATCACCCAGTGGCATCACAGCCTTCACGTTGTCTATGCAGATAAGGATAATGTCCTTGGTGATGGCAGTGGGCTGGAAAGAATCTGGGTGTCTCGATGACTGTGTGGAAGAAAAAATACCAATCTGAGCCTTGAGACTACTACTGACAGGCTTCCATCTGCTTTGTTTTTTTTTTTTTTTTATGTGTATGGGTGTTTTGTCAGCATATATATGTGTACCCCATGAGTGTAGTGCCTGCAGAGTGCAGAAGAGGGTGTCATATTCACTGGTGCTGGAGTTATAGACAATTGTGAGCCGTAATGTGAGCACTGGACCTCTGGAAGAGCAGCAAGGGCTCTTAATGGCTGATCCATCTCTCCAGCCCCCTTTCATCTGGTTTAAACCACTTCATCTTGGGGATCGTAGTGATATTGCTGTGGAACAATCTTTGTTCGCTGTAGTATGTATTACTCTCATTGGTTAATAGAGAGCTGACTGGCCTATAGCTGGGCAGGAAGTGACTGGGTGGGAGAGTCAGACTAGGAGGATGCTGGGAAGAAGGGGTGCAGAATCTGAGGAGTCACCATAGAGATGCAGAGGAACAGGATGTGTACAAAATGAGCTGCAGCTACTTTCAAAGAAACTCGAGTGCTGGCACAGCCAAGCTGTTACCAAGGGCCTCCTGTGTGGTGGGTTCTGTCTTAGGAATTCTAATTATGATGGTGTTCACTGGAGGTGGAAGGGGGATTATGTTTTTAAATATTTTCTTCTTGGATAAATATTAAATAGCAATTTTACAAGGATTAATTTGCAAATAACTACCATGAGAAAGATATCTTTATAGTAGAGGTGGTCTGTAAATTTCCTACTGTAAAATACTTACTGCTAACATCTTTATGTACTCTTCCTCAGACTTTTCATATTTAATATTCAAATCATCTGTATAATGATATAGTAAGATATGCACATATATTTTAATGGGTATAAAACAGTTTCTTATCTCAAGCACTTTCTACATTATTTTACATATTCTCTAAACATCATTTTTAATGCCTACAATGTTAAATTTGCTTTTCTTTGATATTTAAGTGATTCCTTTGTATGTTTGTTTTGAGGAAGAATCTCGATATGTCACCCTGGGTGATCTGGTCTATGTAGATCAGGCTAGCCTTGGATTCTCAGAGTTTTCACCTGTCTCTGCCTCTGAGTGCTGGGATTAAAGGTATACATCATCATCTCTAGCCTAAATTCTTGATCACATAAGATATGGCTAGGCATCTTTGTGGATGATCTTACTAACGAACAGTCTCAGTTCCAGATGGTGAGGCTTGTCGTGAACCTCAAGCATAGGGCTCTACTTCTGGGTCACTTCTCTCTCTGTAGATGTGGTGACTCCACCCTTACACATCAAGTGTCTTTATATCTAAGGTGTGTTTTTCCATTCTTCTTCCCTTTCTCTTCCCCTCTCTCCTCCCCTTTTCCCTTCCTTTTTTGTACCTTTTTATTTAGACAGGGACTTGCTGTAGGTCCTGATTGGCCTGGAAATTGCCCTATAGATCAGGCTGCCTCAGACTTTGAATGATCACTCCGCCTCTGCCCCGAGTGTTGCGATTATAGGCTCATGCCTTCACACCGAGCCCCAAGGTGGATTTCTTTAGACAGCATATATGAAAATCTCTGCCTTTCAGTTCAGTGTAGACTACACTATTGTGTACTGTGGTTATATTTACTTTTACTTTGATCATCACTGCATGTTTTCTTTTTTTGTTGTTTGTTTGCTTCTGTTTGTTTGTTTTGTTATGTTTTCTTCTTCTTTTGGACATACTTCAGATAATTCTGAAGCAGAAGCTTTGGTCTGTTTGGTCCTGCAGGAATAGCTTCTCTGTTTCCTCCACTAGGGTCTCTGAGAGTGAACTCTGGTAGCCAGGTGTGGGCATATGTGCCTTTACCTGCTGATACAGCTTGCTAGACTTTGGTTTTTTATTTGCATTGTAAACCTGAGGATGACCTCCTTGAAGCTACCTCCTAAGTGCTGGCATTACAAGCCTGTGCCTCTCTGCCCCGTTTATGCAGTGTTGGGACTTGAACTCAGAACTTTGTGCATGCTAGGCAAGCACTCTGCCAACTGAGCCACATCCTGAGCCCTGGATTAGATTTTTTTTAATGATTCTCTTTTATCTTCACTCTAGTCTATTAAGCCTCTTCTTCATTTCTATTTTTATGCATATGTCTTAGGATGTAAAGTATCCACTCTTCCTTATCACTTTACTTACTAGTTTTTGAGATGGTCTCATGTATCCTAAGCTGGCCTTGAACTGATGTTTTCATTTTCATCTAACTACTGGGACTATAGACATGTGCCATTATGCCCAGTTTTGATTGCTTCCTTTTGAGCAGTCATCTTCAAATAATATATTCTACTTCAAAAACATGTGAAAATTTAACAACAGGTTGCTTTTTCTACACCCTCTGCAGGAGCTGGGTCTTTTTCAAGTTAATAAAGGTGTAATTCATAGCAGATTATTCTTTGCACAGAAATGTTAAAACATCTCACATAAAGTTCCCTCAGCCACCCCCTTCCTTAGAAGTAAACAGTGAGACTAGTTTGGCAAACACCATTCCGAACCTCTGTTGTATATTTACATGTGTTTGTGTGAGAATATACTTAAAATATCTATAGTTTATTTTCTTACATAGAAGATAGTGTGGTGTGTATCATTTTCCAGTGTGTGTCTTTTATTCCACAGTGTGTCTTGTTGGTCTACCCCTATTAATACATCCAAATTGGCTTCATGGTTTTGACCATCTTTATGGTATTCCATTGAGCAGACTTCCCAGTGTTTTTGATAAACTGAGGGGCTTTTGTGTCTTACTCTCTCCATCATAGTCTACAGAGCTGTCAGTAAGTGGTCTCTCTATATGCATTTTTGTAGGCATTTGCAGGTCCCTGCCCAGAGTTTATACTTGGAAGTGGAATTAACTTCTATAACCAACCCTCTAGGGGAAGAGCAGAGACGCAATGAAGCCTCCAAGATCCTAAGTTAAAGTGGATTTAGTAAGTGGCGGCAAAAGGCACGGGTGAGGTTGAAGGATTTTAAAGCCTCCGGAAGTTTCTAGAGAATCTTATTAGCTAATGGCCTCACATTTGGAACCAAGGACTTCTGGGGAACATGAGTGGGTTGTTATTTTCATGCCTTGGGAACAAAAAGGCATATTTACTTTACCAGGGACAAAGGGTCAGTTAGGGTCACATGGTGGTAAAGGGCTTCTCGTTACTTCATTGTGGAGGGAATGGCAACCCAGTGGAACTGTGAAAGTGTCCGTGCCTACAGGCCTGCTAGTGACACACAGTCACCATTCACAAAGAGGCAAGACCTTCAGAGGGTGAGACTCACTCACAGTCTCACCTTGAGCCCTAAACACTGCTGTATTTTGCCCTTGTTTTAGGAGGTGGAACAGCAGGCTTAGTTCAGCTAAGGAATCTGTAGTGGGAGCTAAGAGAGGATGCGGGGAGTGGGGTGGGGTGGGGGTGGGGGTCGGGTAGTGGGAGCTAAGAAAGGGGGCGGGGAGGATGGCCCACATGGCTGCCACCTCTGCCCCCATGCAGCCCACTTTCTTCCTCTCTCCAGATTCCTGTAGACTTCTTTCTTCAGCAGCATCAAAGAAGTCCAAAAGGGAAAAGCAAACAGTCCAAATTACAGGACAGACAAGGAGAGCCATTTCTATGTAAACGTTACCAGTCTGCAGTGAAACAAACACTGGGAAAACATGGAGCCTTTGGTTTGGATCTGAGTTGTGCAAGATCGCCATGCTTATAAATAGTCTCTCAACCACCAACTGGACCCTCTTCTTCTCTGTGCCTGTAGAGGATGGAGGCTGGGCACACTACCCGCATGAGGCTGTTCAGAAAGCCATCCAGGTCCCCTCCATAATCATTAACTTCAGGCAAGAAAACAAAATAAGCAGATGAAAATAAAAAGTGAGATGGGTCATCCGCACAAAAAGTTGGCGTTGGGAGGATTTCTCAGGGTTAGAACGTGATAGAGGAGACATTTGAAGTGGCATCTCTGCAGGCACTTGCTGACTGCCACAACAGGAGCTCCTCATAGTGGCCCGTTCAGAGATGGCCCCTGTGTGACTGCAGCATGTCCCAGCTGTCTTCTGACGATTTGGGGCTGAAAATACTTCAGCCTAGAGGGGTTCCATTGAGCACTGAGTTCACAATCTCTCTGCATTGCAATATTTGAGATGCCTCTTAAAAGGCAGATCTGGAAGAACCCCAACCCCAAGTCTAATGTGGAATCAGGGAGGACTCAGGACTCAGAATATTCAACATTGTTCAAATGATTCAAAGATGCTCAGATGCCTGCCTGCTGATGTCTGTGCCCTCCACCCCAGCTTGTCCAGTCACTTTGTAATGATGGTGGCACATTTTACTGAGCACACTGCATAAATTCTGTTGAATTTTTTTCAAGTTTTGCAAGCCAAAAGAGTCAAATATTGGCAACTTTACATGATACAACTTAGTGTATTTAGTTTTTGTTTTTTGAATTTCAATGGGGGTCTAGGAAATGAGTTACGGAGATCTTTGACTGGATACACTCAGGGTGAAGGGTCTCCCAGGGTGAACATTAACTGACAAGTGACCCAGGCCAGAAGTTTCCATGACTGTAAGTTTAGAAAACATTTTAGTGGAAACTGTAGAATTGTTTTGTTTTTAGATAGGGACACTGCCCATAGTGGCCAGAAGAGGGAGTCAGGTCCCTTGAAGTGAGTAACAATTTGGGTGCTGGCACCAAGCTCCAGTGCCCAGAGTGGCAGGCACTGGCTCTGTCATTGCTGACCCATCTCTCCACTTAAGAATTCTCAGACATGATTTATGAGAAGGCAAGCCTTAAGGCCTTAGAGGTTGTGATATTCTTGTTTTCAGCCTGTCGCTCCCTACCCAGGGTCTCCACAAACCCTGTGGGAGAAGTTTCTCCCTAGACTGGAAAGAGAATGTTGTTGTCTCAGAGTCTCTACATGTAGCCTTGGTTGGTTTGAAACTTGCTATGTACACTGGGCTGGCCTCAAAATCATAGACATCTACCTGCCCCCACCTCCTGAGTGCTGGGATTAGAGGCATGAACCACCGACAACACTGAAAGGACTTTAAGGTAGCCATAGTAAACCTTTTTCTAAAATGAGGCACTTTGTTTTCTGCTGTTTAACGGAGTACCCGGCACTGGGGGAATTGCTAATGTAACCAGAGCATGGCGTGAACATCTGCTCTCTTCCGGTGAGGGCCTAGTGCTGTGTTAGACATGGTGGAGAGCTGACTGTCCAGTGGGATTAAGATGTAGAGAGCCAGTGTGAGAGGTTGGGCTTGCTTAGCATAAAACAACCTACCCCTTCATTAATTAAGCAGACCTTTAAGTAAGCATATTAATCCTTCTTTCAGACCCACTCACCTTGGAAGGGTCTAACCTTCCAATACTGTCTCACTGGAGACCAGTTTTCCGATATTAGCTGGAGGACACTCAAGAGTACAGCAGTCATCAGTCAACCAAGGAGAAGAAAACTCTGAGTGGGTCACACAGGTGCATTAGGCTTTGAACTTGAAAACAGCCTGGTACTGTAAGACAGACTTTAAATCAAACTGCAGTTTGGTCCTTAATTAGGGTTGTAACTTAATTGCTTGATCCTGGTCAGATTGAGTGACTTCCAGCTGACTGGAGGTCTCAAATAAGGAGGATGTTGAGGAAGTGTGTGAGGCTCTGCTTCTGAAGAAGGCATAGGAGACCCTCAGAGCTGTACATGCCCACAGGAAGGTCTCAGTGAGCAGTTACTACGAGGGAATTCTAGGCTGCGAGTTACTCCAAAGACACATAACAGCATCTCAGATAATAGAAGACTTCCAGGTGCAGAATCCCCAGCCCCCGATCCAACCTGTCCACACACTCAACTGTCCTAGGGCATTTGTTCTAAATGGGAAAATGACTGCATGAAGTTTAGCTGGCATATCCACCCTAAGCACCAGCAGGTGCCAGCACAGGCTAAGCTTTCAGAAGGGCTGTCTGGTCTGCTTTTACATCCTTCCGTCCCTCTGTATGACTCATGAAAGCCCAGACTTCCTTTCCTTTCATCCTGAGAGTGGTTTCTGTCTCTCCCGGCTTTTTTTTTTTTTTTTTTTTTTTTTTTGCCTGTGACTCTGAGCCTGGGAAGAAAGGCTCTTGGTTTTACTGTCAAGGGTCAATGAAGAATGACCTCCTGTTTAGGAGACTTGGCCAAAAGCTGTTATCAGTGATGGCATTTACACAGTGTTTAACAGTTTGGAGAGTGTGCCCTTATCCACTAGCTCATTTGATGACTGCTAATCCCTGGCAAAGCAGTGTGGTGTGAAGGGCTGGACACTGGAGCCCATAGGTCCCTTTCAAATTCCCGCCTCCGCTTAGACAGATTGTCTTGGACAAGTGATGTACCAACTCTACATACCACAGATTTAAGTTGCAAATGCAATATAGAAACAGAATTAACTGATGTTTTGTCAGTTAATACTATTATTTCATTTTCTCTTTTCCTTTTGTGCTAAATCAAACCCAGAGTCGTTTGCCTGTTAGCCAAGCTCTTTAGCACCGAGCCACATCCCAACCTCCACGCTGTCATTTCTAGTGTGCCTTTTTTTTTTTTTTTTTTTTTTCCTCAAGTGACTTCAGTTGTTCCCTGAATAGCTAGCTTTAACTTAACAGGTCAAACCTCACTCTCCTCCCATGTGCTCTCCCATCTTCTCCACAGCTCCTATCTGTCTTTACACTCTCCTCAGCTGCTCTCCTACACAAGGCCTGTACCGGGCTTTCATTCTCCCGTCTCCCGACACTGTCACAGGCCTCGAATATGCTCTACTTTGAATACCCACCACTTCCTACGTCCTAGCAATTCTCCGCCATCTTTTCAGTTGACCTACTCTTGCTTGTCCCCACACTCCTGGTTCCTTCTCCTCACGCTTTGGTTGCAGTGGTTTTGTGGATCGAGGTGGCATCTTTCCTTCTAGGTTTTCTCATTGGACTGAATGATTTCCAATGACAGAGACCATGCGTATCTATGAGGTACCACATATATTTGTGGGGGCCTGTGGAAGTGCTGGTCCGAGTGAATGCATGCATGTTGTATAATCGGTAAGGGCAGCTAAAATCATCAGCGGGAAGCATTTCACCATTAATCTCAGAGGCTGTGGAGAGCCCAGGTTCCCACGCCCACTCCCACATTCTCTGGGAACTCCCCAAGCTGCCTTTGAGTAAGTAAGGCCACCAAACATGGCTGGGTGATATTTTAGACAAAGCTGGGCATAAAAAGACAAAAGCTATTCATATGAATGCACCAGACTTCATATTTACAGTCCAGCAGAGACTGCCAGTGGCATCAAGCAGCCAGTGTGCAAAGGCCTGCTTTGAATGTATCAGAAAAGATGAAATTACAGTGTGACTGCCTTTGATGTCCCGTCTGTTTCGCCTTCCCAAATAAAAGGGAAACTCTGGCTCCAGGCTGATTTTTCAATGGCAAAAATAGACTGAATTCCAACCCTTAAATTATCAAGAGTGCCACATACTTGACAGGCAGCTAAGCAGAGAGCAGAAACCACCAAGTTAGTAATTAAATGAGCTTAAGTCAAATTAACAGAGACAGACATTCTTGTCTGGCGGTCACAGTCACAACAGAGGCCCTGAGAGCCCTGGGTCTAGCTCCTGTACTTGTGTGAATCAGACTTAAATCCTGATATGTGACAATGATTGTCCTATCCATCTACCCCCATCTGTCCTCTTGGGAAGACTCCAGGAGGTGGGAGGATGACCTCGATCAAAGATGGAGAGGTAGGTAGGTCTACAAGGTGGGGGCTGGATCCTCTCCTCTCTCCAAATCTGTTTCTAGATTCTGCAAGGGACTCAGAAGATTTCCCTTTGTGTAGACTGATTGGTGCTTAGGAGCCCTTGTAAGTATTTTGACATAAATTATTATCCAGTCACCCCCAACATACTGAATGCCCACAACAATGGTCAAAGCCAAGTCCTCAGAGAGCCACATGCTGGTGGTGGAAGGCAAACATAAAAAGTTAATAAATACATGGTCCTCCAGGGGAATGGTGCCTTGGGCCTAACTTCTGGAAGCAGGAAGATGGAGAAGAAGGAAATGGGGTTTGCTATGCGTGTGTCTACACTCGTGCATGCATATACACATGTGTATACATGTGTGTGGAAGAGAGCATCAATGTTCTTCAGTCACTCTCCACTGAACCGGAAGCTCATTGCTTTGGCTACACTGGCTGACCAGCAAGCACCAGGGATCCTTCTGTGATCTACCTCCTCAGCGACGTTTACAGGCGGCCGCAGCCACAGCCACAATCTGGCTTTTGATTTGAATGTGAGTTCTGGAAGACTGAACTCAGACCCTCACGGTTGCCTTAAAGTCCTTTACTGACTGATCCATCTCCTGAGATCGGGAGTTGCTGTTTGTTTTAGGCACTAAAGGGAGGCTTCTCTAACAAGGTGATAATTGAACAGAAACCTACATGAAGAAGAGATTCAGCAAGTGCAAAAAGTCAGGAAAACGCTTAGTGTGTCTACCGGAAAGCAAGGGGTCCAGAGGCCGCAGATCAGGGCAGGCAGGGATTGCGGCAGGTAGGTAGTGAAAGTGAAGCTGAAAAGAGACAGGGCCTCAGTCACCAAACATTCTAAGGATGCTGGTATTTTATCTCAGTTAAAAACGAAGCCCCGAGTGTGGTTTCCTGAGGTTGATCAGCCATCTGGGACCATGTGGGTGCCCAAGGGCCATGCTGCAGTCAGAGCCATACAGGCCTGAGTGGCGTGGCCTGTGCTGATACCCAATGCCATAGAGACCTTTGGGCCAGAGCTGCAGCTGAGAGCCATGTCTGGGTCCATGGCCCTACTGCAGCCAGGGTCTGTGTTGATGTCTGAGGCTCCCACTACCATCAAAAGCCATTTGGGTATTCAAGCTCTGGGGCCATGTTAGTGTTCAAGGGCCAGGCTGATCTGAGTAGCCTGCACTGACACCTGAGGCAATGATGCCTAGGACTATGTCTGAGTCCTTGGTCCTACTGCAATCAGGGTCTGTGCTGGGGAGGAACTGGGAGGAGTGGAGGGAGGGGAAGCTGTAGTCAGGATGTAATGTATGAAAGAAGAATAAATAAAAAATTTAAAAATATTTATATAATACCTATTAATCATGTTCATCTGCTAGTCTCTACCTCCAACTTCTTGCACCCCCCCAACCCATCTCCCTCCTAATGTCGTGTCTTTTTCTGTTTGCTATTAATAACTCCTTGAGTCCAATTAGTGCTGTCCATAGGCACATGGGTGTGTGGCCATACATAGGGTCATGAAAGACCTTCTAGAAGCCAAGTCTCCAAAGGAGAGTAACTCTCCTTACTTCAGCAGCCATTGACTGCCAATATCTCTCTAATAGAGGTGGAGATGGATGGGCCCCTCCTCCATTCATAATGGACTTTTAACTGGCTAGATTTTGTGGTAACCACAGCTGCTGTGAACTGACGTGTACTACGATAGCTATGTCCAAAGCACAGCGTTACACAGGTCTCCTCCCACTCTGGCTCTTACATTCCTTAATCCCCTGTTCTATGAAGTTCCTTGAACCATGGATGGTGAGAGGTTGATAGAGATGACTCATCCACAACTGAGCACTCAGAGTTATACTCATCACTTTGCCCAGTTAAGAATCTCTGTATTAATTATAGCCTACTGCAGAAAGAAGTGTTTCTGAACAAAGTTGAGAGCAGCACAGGTCTATGGCCATAAACATAAATATTTAGACTACAGTTTGGCAGCAAGGCCACTGTGGTGGTCTGAATGACAATGGCCCCCATAGGCACATAAGGAGTGGCACTATTAGGTGTGGCCTTATTGGAGTAGGTGTGATCTTACTCCAATACGTAAGTGGGCTTTGAGGTTTAAGAAGCTCAAGCCAGGTCCAGTATTGTTTCTTCTTCTTCTTGCTGTCTGCTGATCTAGATGTAGAACTCGCAACTCCTCCAGCACCATATCTACTACATGCCACCATACTTCCCGCAATGATGACAATGGACTAAACTCCTGTAAGCCAACCCTAATTAGATGTTTTCATTTATAAGAATTGCTGTGGTCCAGATAAACACTGAGCCAAACTTCTGGAATCTGGTTGCAAAGAGGGAGTAGCGATGAACAAAGGGGTCAAGACCAGGCTGGAGAAACCCCCAGAAACAGCTGACCTGAACAAGGGGGAGCTCATGGACTCCAGTCTGATAGCTGGGAAACCAGTATTGGACCAACCCAGACCCCATGAACGTGGGTCTCAGTTAAGAGGACTGGGCAGTCTATTGGGCCTTTGGTAGTGGATCAGTATTTATCCCTAGTATATGAATGGACTTTGGGAGCCCACTCCACATACAGGAATACTCTCTCAGCCTAGACACAATTGTGAGGGCCTAGGCCCAGCTCCAAATGATGTGACAGAGTTTGAAGGTCCCCCATGGGAGGCCTCACCCTCCCTAGGTAGCAAAAAGAGAATGGGATAGGGATTGGGGTAAGGAAGGGAGGAGGGGAGGGAGGGGGAACTGGGATTGATATGTAAAACATGCTTGTTTCAAATTTAAATTAAGAAATTATCATTAAAAAAAAACCGCTGTGGTTATGGTATCTCCTTTACTAAGACAATCATGTAGAGAAACAACAATACCAGGAATCCCCCTAGGGCTTAAGAGCTCTCCACTCATGGGCTTTTGATTAGGTTTACAGTATCAGGCATGAAATCCTTCCTCTAGAGCAGGTATCTATTGACGCAGAAAGTAGTTTACCACTATTGTACCAGTAGGCAGGTCAGTATTGTAACATGCAGAGTCAAGTGCTGGGTAAGACCATTGATGTCTTTTCCCCTCCTACAGCCTATGAAGCACCTTCCAGGATTACATAACCTAGGCAGCAGGGACTGAACTTGTTAGTCAGTTCAAGGTTGATTTCTCTATGTCCCAGTGACTTTAGCAATACTGTCTTACCATCTAGTTATGGTAGAGCAATGCCATGTCCCGTGTTGCCTTTTGTAACTCTAGGGCCTCTCTGACCAATAATTCATAAACAGGTAACCCATGCCATGTGTTCTGGGATGGCATTCTCCTTAGCACATCAGGCAGAACATGAAACACCCAAAGACCCAGTGACCCTCAGATCTCACTGCAGGGTGTGTGTGGAAGGCCCAGTGACCACCCTTAGATTCTACTGTATGGTGTGGGTGGCATCATGGGCGCACTAGGAGAAGCACTACATGGAACCTGGGGGAGGGGTGAGAGTAAAACTATTCTTAAATGCACGTCTTTACCTTTTGCTATTATTATTAGTATTATTATTTATCTTGCCATCAGCCTTTTGTCTCCAGGGAACTGGGAATTTTGGGCACTTTCCAAATACTTCTGTAGTTGTTTTCCACAGGAAATGTAAAAGCACACATTTAATCTTAGCTCAACTGGAAACATTTCAGGAAAGCAGAGCTACTGTGGGAGTAGATGAGAATGAATAAATAAATAAAATAACACTCTTAAAAAAATTGGGAAACGAGTAATCTCCTGTGCTCTTACTGGGAACCAGTTAATCCTAGTTATGGCTACTGTTATTTGAAGTTCAAATGTCTTTGGAGGGCAGCATCGCTTGTGAATCTGATTTGTAGGATCAGTAGGTGGCTCAGAGATAAATTCCACCAGGTCCCCAGTAAGGGGACACTGAATTGAGTGACATCAAGTGAGGAAAAAAATTCCATTACTGGATACAATGAATTCATTGTTTTTAAAAAGTGTGTGCACGTGTGTATAAATGTTTATATAGATGTGTTTGTACACGTGTGCATGTGCATGTATGTGTATGGACATGGAGGTCAGACTCCATGTGTCATTATCAGGAACATCATCTGCTTCCTTCTAGTCATGGTCTTCCGTTGGCCTGCTGATCACCCGTGGCTGACCAGGCTGGCTGGTGAGCTCCAGAGGTCTTGTTTATCCCTTTCCCATCCGAGCTTTGGAATCACAAGCTTGTGTGACCATACTGGGCTTTTTTGTGAACTCTAGGTATGAAGCTCGGGCCCTCATGCCTTCATGGCAAAGCTTTGCCAATGGAACCATCTCCCTGGCCCCAGAATCATGTTTGAACATGGCAAGAGAACACGCAAACTGCTGGCCAGGTTAGTTGATCAGCGTCACATATATTATTGTGTTTAATTCTAATCACCGATGAGCTTTAAAACACATAGCTTTGTTCTGAATGAGAGTTAATATCCACAAATAAGTGGAAATGTTTGACTTTCATGCACTCCATTTGTGTCTCTATCATATAAATTACAGCAGGGTCCAAGGTTAATTAATTACCTTGACACTATGGATCATAAACTTTTTGCCTAAGCAGGGATAAAGTGGTTTTCCACAATGTCAGAGTAAATGGGGTTTTAAGTCTGTTTGCTGACCCACCAAGTCATTTCCACTAAGTCAGCCCTATAGTGCCCCTGGGGTAAACTTTTGACCCTCTAAATTAAAAATATCAATAGTTAAGAATTCCTTGTAGATTCCCTTCCCCAGGATTTTATATTCCTGGCTATGGAGCTATGGCTGATTGCTACCTATTTGAAAAACAAATTTGTTTTGATGCTTGATTGCTTCTTTTCCTTCCTCCTGTCCTCCTCTCCTCCACTACTTCCTCCTCTTTCTTTTTTTTTTTTTCTTTTTTCTTTTGGAAAGGGTCTTGCTATGTAGCTAAGGCTAGCCTGGTACTTGTAAAGTAGCTGAACTTGAACCTAACCTCTTCTCTCAGACCTGCCCCACATATCCTCTGAATGCTGGATTTATAGACATGTGCCATCATGCCTAAGGATTTCAAATGCTGTTAAATGTACATTCAGAAAGCATAACGTATATTATAGCTTGAATTTTTATAAATTCCCATCATGTCATTGCGACTCACTATAAGAAACACAAACATTGTTAGGACCCTAGCAGGTTCTTTTATGCCTCCTTGAAGTTTATTCACCCAACTGTACTTTTTTTTTAGGCACAGAAGGGAGAAAATCCTCTTTGTCACCATTTAGTCTCAATACTAATCAGAAGTAAATGAGTCCAACCAAAGGCAAAGCCATTTCTTGACTTATTCTGTAACGGTAGTAATGACAACACATGTAAAGATGCGTTTATATTGCGCTCTCATGGGTTCTATGTGTGTTTTCCCATCAACTTCGCAGCCACTACTTTGGTATGGATCCTGTTTACCACAGGACACATGAAGGGTGGAAGTTCAGGAGAGGGGGCACACAGCAGACAGCCCAACCCAGCCAGTTTCCCACCTGAGACACAGGGCCCTTTGATACAGCAAAGGTGTGTGACTGCTTTCCCTCTGGAACCTTGAGCAGCCCTCAAAAGCCTTGAGAATCCCTGGAAGAAGAGGCTGAAAGAGGAATGTCCTCATCCTTTATTCCGAGACATGCTAGCTGTCAGGGATGGACAAGGCTGGAGGAAAACCATCACCCACCAGTTCCTTCTTCCGTCACTTCTCTTTGCCAGGTACAGTGTGGACATGAGGGATAAGGAATGTGGGGTTTTAATGTTAAGTCTCTCTTGGTACTTGGAGCCCACAGGAGACAGGATATAGACACGTGAGCTGCACATGGTGGGAGACAGAATGTCACAGAGACGGCAATGAGACTCAATGGGAGGAGGCAGGGGGCGGGGCATGGTCAGGGCTGTCACATATACTCAGTGTAAAAGGCAAGCCTAACCAGAAGTCTTATTTATCAAGTTCTCAATGAGGGTTGCTCATATAAGGACATATTAATAATCTGAAAACAGGCTATTTCAAGCTAAACAGGCAGAAAACTCAAGGCCGCTCCCTCCTGCAGACTTTTGTCGTTATCTCCTCTGAGACTTTTGTATGTAATGTTTTTCCTGTTGCTCCTGTTGTCCTTTGGTAGATGAATGGATGCCTTTTAGAAATTTATTTTTGACTTGCTACTACTCAAGATTAACCTGACCTATAGGAAAAATGTTTAGAGAACTTGGGATTCCCAACACATGGTCATGATTAATGCTACAATATCAAGAACCCAGACTAGGGATTTGGATGAGCCAGCAGAAGGCACTCTTATTTAGTGAGTTGTTCAAATGATGGGAGAGAAACGGACTGAAAGGAATCTAGGTGTGTTTCAGTGAGAGCGATTGGGAGCTTTCTGTGGATGTTCTGCTGTCTTCAATGGGAATGGATATGCCCTGCCTCTGATGTGGTGGACAATGCAAGATCAGCAGACGCTTGTAAGGCTTCCCTGCTAACCACATTCTACTCTATGCCACTGTGGAATCCTTAGGGCTCAGCTTACTGATGCATGGGTCTGGAGAAGCAGTTACCATTACTATTTTTTTTAATGTGTGTGTGTGGTATATGCAGTTATGTGTACACATATGGGAGGCAATTGGCTTGCCACTTTATATTTTGCATCAGATTTATTTTTTATATTTTAATTTTTTTTAAATAAAACTATGATTACATCATCTCCACCCCTTCTTTCTTCACTTCAGCCTCTCTTATGATGCTCCCTATTCCTATCCCTCTTAAATTCTCTTTAGAAGTTGTTGTTACACACACACACCACACACACACACACACACACACACACACACACGTACATGTATACATATATATAAATACATAAATATGTAAATACAAAACTGCTGAGTCTGTTTACTGTTGCTTATGTATACATGATTTCAGGTATACACCATAAAGAGACACCATGTCCAAGGCAACTCTTATAAAAGAGAGCATTTGATTGGGACTTGCACACAGTTTCAGAGGACAAGTTATTATGGTTTGGAGCGTGGTAGCATGTAGGCAGAAGTAGCTAAGAGCTACATCCTGACCCACAGGTATCATACAGGGGGCAAGGGAGGAGAGAGAGAGAGAGAGAGAGAGAGAGAGACAGATAGACAGACAGAGACTAGGTCTGGCATGGGCTTTTGAAACCCCAAAGCCCACCCTCAGTGACACACTTCCTCTAACAAGACCTCATTTCCTAATCCTTCCAAATAGTTCAACTAACTGGGGACCATGCCTTCAAACACGAGGGTCTGTGGGGCCATCCTATTGAAACCAACCTGCTGTGTCTATTTAAGGTGCTTGTGTGTATATGGTTTCAGGGATGGCCACTTGAAACTAGATAACCAATTAGGAGGCCTATCCCTCTGGGAGAATAAGCCCAAGAGCTCAGCATGCCTCAGTGGCCTTTTTTTTTTTTTTTTTTTTTTGTCTAGGTTTAGGGCACCTACATATTCTCCCTTCCACATTATTGTGTCTCAGTAGAGTTGTCCTTGTCCAGGTCTTGTTTAGGCAGCCATCTTGAGAAACACTGTTCTAGGGTGTTAACAGCATTTTGATTCTTGGTTGAAGAATTTTTAAACATTTATCAAGTGTGACTTTCTTGATATGTATACTTCAATGAAAAAGTTTATACTTCAATGAAAAAGTTTATTTTACAGAAGCCACCACCTCCAGTAGACAGGGTTTGGCAAAGTGGCCTCAAGTGGACTGAGATCATTGGCTTGGCCAGGTTGCTGACCTGCTCTGTGCTTACCTGAGCATGGCTGTGACTTCTGCAGTCATGGCTGCCTGATGAGCCCCCTGGAGCCAGAGGGATCAAGGAAATATCAGTCCCCTTGTGTTTGTTACAGTCTCTTCTGGAGGCCTCCCAGGCAACATCTTCCCTTAGGACCTATTCTTGTTTATGGGGACATTTGTCATCTGTTAGATTCTCCCCATCACAATCATGTGTGCCTCAGACGTCTGACTCCCAGTCAGCACTGGGCTGGGTTTCTCTCTAGGTAGCTCCACAGCCTGCACAGGAACCCTCATCTCTTCCAAAATTGTGTTCAGCGCTTTTTCAATTTTGGAAAATCCCCAAAAGCTGACAGGCAGTGTCCCAATAAGAGCAGGCATTAATCCCAGAGATTTGAGGAGAAGGACCACCAACTCAAATCATCATGACCAAATTAATTAATGCAAGCTGCTTTATTCGTGTGCACAGGCAATCTCTCCCTAAAGGTGGGGGGTTTAAGAGGTCAGTCAGCATTGGACATGGGTCTGATATGGTGCATAGCTCTGGAGTAGCTGGGTTCCAAATGGAAACTTTAGTAGGCAAAGAGGTAGGGTTACAGCAGTAGAACCTAAGCATAAGTCGGTCATAACAACCTCTTGAAACACAGACATGATTTCAAGGTGGTCATAACAAGGTAGTCTCAACAAGGTGACCATACAAGGTGGTTATAATAACCCTTTGAAACAAAAGCACGGCTACCATTTCCTGGAACAGGCAGTACAGAACCATTTGTAGTTAAGGTCACAGGTGGGACGCAGCCCAATGCTTGAGAAACAGATTTAATCATACACAGGAATGAACCTAGTTTGTCTTTACTATAAGATGGCTTTTAAGCTAAGATGGAGGCAGGGTAGTTCATCACAGGCAGTGCTTGCCACGAAGCCACCTCATGGGCACCATTCCTCAGCACATTCTTGTGAACCAGGATGGGAGGAGGCTGCAGGCCCCTCTTCCACTCCTCTGAGCAACATCTGACTCCTGTAACATCTGCATCCACAGGGCCATTCCAGGAGAGAGACACAGCTCACACCCTGTTTTCAAAATGACCAATGCTTGCTGGTCCCTTGGCGGCCAGGTTCTTTATCATGATTGACAAGCCATTCCTGACACCAGCACTCCCCCTTTCCCTGTCACTCTGGGCTACTCCAGTTCCTCACAGGAGCCCGTGCCTTTCCTCCAGCCACGTTCTCTGTCTCTCCACGTTCCCCTTTCTGCCTGGCCATCTCCTTCTCCTTTTGCTGTCCCCTCCATAACCCCTCCCCTAGAAGCCCTTTCATCTTACCACACACAGGCTTACTACCCATCTGAGTCCCTGGCATCCACACAGGGAGGGCCTGGCTTACAGTCCACCCGAGGGACTGGCCAGGCGAGGGACATTTGTCAGGTGAGGGGCAGTGTGCTTCTCTTCCTGGTATGCAGTTGTATAGCACCCCCACTCCTTATTTGCACAGCAGGGAGTTGCCTGTTCGTGCGAGATCAAGGCCCCTTAATCCTCCTTTGTCACTGAATGATGTCAGGAGTCACTGTGTTGCTTGAGACTTCTGATTTTAAAATAATCCAGAGATACACCAGCCGCCTCCTCAAAAGTCCACAGCAGCATGGTTATTCACTAACAGCTTAATAGAATTACATACAGGGAAGAAACAGAAATAAAAGAAAACAAGACGCTAAACCATGGGGTTCACTCAGGGGACCTGATGGCTCTTAGACCCACAAGGAAGTAAGCAAGAGAGTTCAGAGAAGTCTGGGAGGGGTGGACTCCCTTCCTTGTGGGGCAGAGGACACCTCATCTGACTGCCTGTGGGGAGGCCATTAGCAATAGGGTCCTTGAGCCTAAGCTATCATCATCCACCTGGCCTTAAAGCAGTAACAGACTGCTGTGGAGAGTAGCAGTGGGTGTGGCAGGGTGAAGGGGGGGGTGCTTCTTGCTAAGTCAGAGTTGAGGCAGTTAGGAGACAAGTCTCCAGCTTGTATCACTGATGACTCTCCTGTGATTAAAATATCACTACAGCCACCTCCCGCCCTCCCCCTTCTTAGCCCTCCCCCCCCCGCCCCCCGCAAGCACTAATCTGTTACCCATCTCCATAATTTTGTCATTTCAACAATGTTATAGAAATGGGCTTGTGTAGCACCTACTTCTTGAACTTGTGCTCGTCACTAGGCATATGTCCTTGAGATCCTTCTAGGTTTTTCTGTGTATTAGTGGTTTGTTGTGTTTTAATTGTCGCATAACGTTCTGTGTTTTAGACCACCATCATTTGTTGAGTGATCCTGTTAGATGCCAGTAGGAGGGATCTTTGTGAGGTCATACTGTGGATCTGAAACGTCTCCCAAATGTCTGTGTGTTAAAAGCTTGGTCCCAGGCCTGGTGCCTATTCAGAAGCCGGGTGGAGCAGTTGAGAGATGAGATAGGGCCTCCTTGGCAGGGGATGGGGTGAAGGGTAAGGGGAGGGTAGAGCGATTTTTAGAGTTATGACGTTAAAGGGGATTGTGGGTCCTTGGTTTTCTCCCTGTTTTGAAATCACTATGAGGTGGATAGGCCTCCCCTGTCTATGCTGCCATGGGCCCAACATAATGGGGCCAATTGGTCATGGACAGGAACCTCCAAACCTGAGCCAAAGGTCTCTGAACCTTTGCTTTTTTAAGTTTACTCATATCATGTATTTGTTATAGCAATGGAAAACTGCTTAACACGTACACCTTGCTCTGGGAAGACTTAGAGTCTCCCTTTTTGCTAAAGGGCAGGCCTTGAATACACACACACACGCAAGAGAGCATACATAAAGCTGGTGACTAAGGTGGGCAGCTGTCAGTGTCGGTGTTACAGAGCCACACAAGGATGTCAACACCGTGGGTAACTGGCTAAAGGATTCTTCTGTATTCTGGTGCTGTGCAATTTTTCCCCTTCGGTGCTGGAGACTGACCCTATGGCTGTATTATACCCACAGTCCCTCTGCAATAGTTTATAACTAGCTGCTAATCTGTAATCATACCTTACAAAAAGTCCTTGGTGGAACATTTTTTATTGGAACGAAGACTTTGAAGCCTTGGGATAGGAGGACAATTCACATTGTGGATCCATTACTATGGGATGACTTGTTAGCATTTTACATCATACTTCTTTTTTTTTTTTTTTTGACGGTTTTCTTTAAGCCTCAAAGTGTGTGTGTGTGTGTGTGTGTGTGTTCTTTCTTTGTTTCTTTCCTTCTTCTTCTTCTCCTCCTCCTCCTCCTCCTTCTTCTTTCTCCTTATCCTTATCCTTCTCCCTCTTTTCTTTTCTTTCTTTCTTCCTTCCTTCCTTTCTGTTTTTTTTTTTTTTTTTTTTTTGAGATAGGGTTTCTCTGTGTAGCCCTAGCTCTCCTGGAATTTGCTCCATAGGCCAGGCTGTCGTCAAACCCACATAGATTCTCTTCCCTCTGCCTCCCAAGTATAGAGCTTGTGCCACCAATACCCTGCTATTTTTTTTTTTTTTTGTGTTGTGTGTGTGTGTGTGTGTGTGTGTGTGTATGCATGTATGTGTATCTGTTTACATGTGTGTGGATGCTAGTGTGTGCATGTGGGGAGGCACACACCTGTGGGCATGGAGGCCAGAGGTTGATGTTAGGAGTTTTCTTCCATCACTCTCTGTCATCTATGCTGAGGGTCACATCTGCTGCTGGACCTTCAGAGCTTGCTGTTTGGACTAGCCTTGCTCCACCTCCCAGGTGCGGCTGGATTGCAGTCCAGCTGCCACAATTACCTGGCTTTAAATGGATTCTAGGGATCTGGTCCTCAGGCTTGTTCTGAAGTCCCTTATCCTCAGCCAGGCTGGCTCATCCTTGAGCTTCTGGGATCCCCTGCCTCCTCTCCTCCTCCCCAGTGCTGGGGTTACAGCCGAGTACTTTTGCACGTGTCTTTTTATCTTGGTGCTGGAGAATTTAACTCAGGTCTTTATTCTTGCATATGAAACTATTGACTGAGGCTAGCTCCCTGGCCCTTCTCATTGTAGTTTTTGCTTGAGTTTCTCCCATGTGTGGGCACAAACTCCTGTAAGCATAACTTGTAATCATCATGCCTTGCAGTGTACTATAGACACGCCTTGTCTCTTTTCTCTGCCTATTCCTCTGGAGTTCGTCCATCCAACCGCCTCTAATCTCAGTTTCATTTGAAACCACCAGCATTGAGTGCTATTTGGAAACTGTGGACTTGGGGGAAAGTGGAACTCCTCTCTGGCCTCCATGAGCTTTCCTGTCAGGGATAAGTGGGCAGAAGCAGATATAAAGCCCAACAGGGAGCCTGCAGTCACAGGGTGATTCCCCTGGGTTGAGTGTCAGACAGGGCACAGAGTTGTCCCCTTAGTAGAGAGTGAAGGTGGCTCTTCAGCTAGCTGCACGGAAGACCAGCCAGCCAGTGTTTTCAGCCTGGGCATTGACAGGAGGGCCCCCCTTCCTAACTAAATACCGCTAAGACCACTGCAGGTCCTGGTTGTATCTTTGTTCCATCCCAACCACTTTTCCTACCTAATTGAGTCCAAATTGCCGAAAACAAACTTTCTCAGGGTCGCTGCATCCTGCTGGGTATCAGCTTTCCATAAAACCAAAATTGTTGCTTAGTCTAGACCTGCATGCTCATTGTTCTATTTTAAGAGGAGCCCCAAGTTCACACCAGCACAGTGAAGGCCACAATTCTGCAAAGGCCTGCCTCCCACATGGCACCCTCTCTCAGCCATGCTGGCTTTGTACAGCGTGGCTCCTGGTGACTTCTGAGCAGACCTCTCTTGCTCTGGTCCTGCCTGGAGGAGCGGTAAAGACAGAAATAGCACGTTCCAAGTGAGAAGAGAAAAAATTGTATCTTTTTCAAGCCTAGAAAAGCAAACTTGAGACCTGAGGGTGGTCACTAAAAAGCCCTAGTCAGAAGGCGGGGGTCCCCAGGCCTTCTTTCCCACAGACTCCATGGGCTGCAGTTGGCTCACCTTTGTTGCCTGTATTTCCTGTGGGTGTTGGAAGCTTTTTGTTCTGTCATTGTCTCCCTCGGGACAGTCATGTGCTGCTTAACAACTGGCTATCCGGGAATAAACGTCCAGTTTGCTTGTTCGTCTGTTTCCATAGTGTCAGTTTCTGGGCCGTTATTATCCTAAAGCATCTGCATGATCTAGCAACCAGAGGTGAGAGGACATTCGTGGATTTTGTAGGGTTCCCACCTTGTAGATGCAAGTCTGTTACTTGCATCTACAAGGCTAAAACTGACTCAGAGCCTGAGAGCTGGGATTGGCCCCCCCCTTTTTTTTTAACCTTAAAATAAAATCTTCCAGTCTTTTGGGTAATGGTCCCCTCCTTACACTCTGTGGATCCTGGAGATGGAACTCACATTGTCAGGCTTGGTGACAAGTGCCTATGCCTGCTGAGCCATCTCCCAAGCCTTCCCTGAAACTTGACAGCTGGTAAAAAGCTGACTGCAGCTCACACAGCCCCAGAGACTATTGTTATTCCAGGCATCTGAGGGGGAGTCTGAGACTCAAAGATGAGGGTGATTCCACAGTAGCAAATCACTGGCAGGGCCTGGTCCCTGCATCTGCAATCTTATCCTTCTCCCTTCTGTGCTGTCACAAGATCCCTGCAAGTCTACGTCAGTCAGGTTACAATGGTCCTTCAATGCAAGGGACCTGGTGATGTCCTGTGGCTGACCTTTAATGACACTGTGTGGTCTCAGGGCACATGGCAAAGAAAGGAGGCCCCTTGCTGAATGAACTCTTACCCTGTCCACTTTATGGACTTTCCCAACATTCTTTTTAATTTGAGGGTATATGTTCATCTTTTCTCCCCAGAGCTTTGCCCTGGAGCTTCGGTCAACTCCTAACTTTTTGTTTTGTTTTGTTTTTTGAGACAGGGTTTCTCTGTGTAGCTTTGGAGCCTGTCCCGGCACTCACTCTGTAGACCAGGCTGGCCTCAAACTCACAGAGATTCGCCTGCCTCTGCCTCCCAAGTGCTGGGATTGAAGGCCTGTGCCACAGCGGCCTGACCAGCTCCTAACTTTTTACCTGTTGCCCTCTTGGCTGCTTTCAACCACAGGTCTGTGTTGCACGTTGGCTCCCTTGACACCCTCCCACCCCAAGCTCTCTCCAGGCTTCACTTCCCTCGGGCTCAGGCCTGATTTCCTATGACAGGAGGTTGATGTTTTCTGAGGGAGATGAAGTAGGGCCAGGGAGAAAGCAGGGGAAGCTGGCCTGAGTTCCCAGGAATGTGCTCTGCAGGGCACTGGGGAGGGGCCGGCTTCGCTCCCGGGAGATACTGATATAACTTGCAGGATCTAGGTGCAGAGGAAGAAAGAAGGAGAAGGACAAAAGGAGAGGGAGAGAGAATTGTTTTTACTGTGTGTATATGTGTTGTGTGTTGTGTGTGTGTGTGGGGGGGGCAAGGAAATAGAGACAGAGAAAAACACACACACCTGGGTGGGTGTTGAGAAGATGTGAGTGGTGCTGCAAGCCTGGGTTCTATAGTAACTTCCCAGTCCCAGGAGGCCGGCTAACCCTCCTGCATACTCCAGTGAGCTAATCTCAGCAGAAAGGGAACAGACATACCATCTATAGCATCCTTGCATATCACTGATTCCTTTTTGAGGAATAGCCCCATCAGCTACTTAAGTGGATGCAAACTGACCAGCATCAAGCTTTACGGTTTTAGCACGGTAGGCATACCAGGTTACAAGAAGATACTTAAGGGACATTGGAAGTGTACAAAATAAATGCTTACAAAGGAAAAAATTATTATTTTTTAAACAAAAGCAGCCCAAAGCACAGCATGGAGCAAAGGGGGCTGAAATAAGAGAAAGAATCAAAGCCCCTGGCTGGGAGAGGGACCAGGTCAAGGGTAAAGCTGGGCTTTTTCTACATCTATAGCCGTTTCCTGGCTGGCTGAGGGTGTGCCCCATAGGGGCTCCAGGGTTCCTTTTTCAAGTTGCCAGCTCCCAACTTTCTCCCTGGCTTCTCACAGGGGCTCCCTAACTCAGTTGTTCTCTGCCCTCCACCCTTAAGGGGACAGGTGTAGCTGCAGGGCGTGAACAATGCCCCTTTTGTAAGCCCAGCTGTCACAAGGAATGTTCTGCTTCCCTTTACCCAGGGCCTGCCCCCCTTTGCTGCCAATGCTTCCATCCCCTTCTCTGCCCACCATGCCCAGGGCAAACAATGCCTGGCTGTTTCCCTCTCTGTGGGGGTTGTCCACCTTCCTTTGTAGAGTGGTCCTGGGAAAGCAGAGCTCCCTTTACACAGCTGTGTCCTTGGCACTAGAGAAGTGACAGACACTTAAGTTCCTGGGAATCAAGTTGAAACGACATGGACCTTACTGCTTTCCATGAAGCTTCAGTGGCTAACTGAAGGGGAAGCCCTGGATTCCCCAGAAGAGCTCTTCTAGAAACTCTCCCATGATCTCTACAAAATCCTTAAACACTGGGTACCAGGACAACCGGTGTCTCTGCATCTTTGACCGAGTTCAAATCAAGTCTTAGTGTTCAGCTGGGGACAGGTGATCTCTATCACCCTCCCACCATCACGGGCTCAGGGAATGTCCTGAAAGAAGGGGAAGAAAGGAGACAAGAGTCAGCAGATGCAGAAAAGAGCTATAAATTGCTGACTTCCCGATTGACCTGGCTGTTTCTCCGCAGCCGTGGTCACCAGCACAAGACCTGCCCAAGATCAAGCCAATCAGAATTCCAACATGTGTGGGAAAGGTGCCAAACACCCCCGTCAGTGGAGCTATTGACAGCTGGCGGCTGCTGGGGGAGGGGGAGCCACCCTCCTCTGAGGATGTGGCTGCCAGTAAGTTGCTGGTGTTCCGCTGGATGACCCACATACCCTTGTGCATATGGGCAGCACTGATTAGGCTCTGGGGATTATTGACAACAGAAATAAATAAGTACATAAAAAGAGGACATGAAGCTGGGAAGGAGATGAGGTGGGGGCACAAGGGAGGAGTTGGAGGGAGGTAGTTACAGTGGAGGCCTGTGATAAATACACATTGTATAAATGCTCGAATCGTCCAGAGATTAAAAATGTTAAAATTTTGTGCAATGGACAGAGGATTTCCATATTAATGCTGCCTGGTTTCTGCAAAGCTCCTTCCCACTGTCTTTATGACAGGGGCAGGAAGCAGGGAAAACTAGGGCCCAGGAATGAAGAAGAGAGTAATTGATAAGCATGGGAAGTAGGGTTTTGGGATACAGGCTATGGATCTTCTAGGCAGGGCTGTGTTCTTGTCACCTTATACCCTGAGTTCAGTGGAGAGTGGGATGCGAAGGGGAAGAGGTGCTCAGGTAAGTGCAGAGGGGCTGGGGAGACTTACTGGATGGAAGCGCCGTGGGGAGTTTTCTGAGTATGTCTTGCGCCACAACCTCATTTTGGTATCCTAGGCATCCTCTGGCATCCTAGGTCTCCTCTCCTTCCCTTTCTCTCCCTCCCTCCGTCCCTCCGTCTGTCCCTCCCCCTTCCTCCATCCTTTTTCTTTTCATTTGCTTTCCTTTTTGTTTTGAGGTAGGATTTCATGTAGCAACGGCTGGCCTCAAATGCATTACACAGCTGAGGATGACCTTGAACTCTTGATCCTTCTGTCTCTAGCTCCCAAGTGCTGGGATTACCAATGTGTGCCACCATATTTGGCTTCATCTCGGGGCTATGGCTTAGTTTCTGCAGACTGGGAGAGCATCCTCAGATGAGCATGGTGTGTGTGCCTTTGGTAGAAGCTACGGAGGGCTGGAGGGACATAGCCCCTGGACCTCAGGTCCCTCGGTTGGGGACCTATGGTGGATATTTCTCAGTTCTATTGAAGCCTCAATGTCTTTTCCTTTCAGGCTTATCCTACCACATCAGAGGAACCGTTAGCAAAATGTTGCCATTGTTGTGATGAAACACCACGACCAAAAACCACTACCAAAAACAACTGGGAGAGGAAAGGGTTTATTTTTCTTTAGAGTCCTTATCACAGTTCATCATGGAAAGAAGTCAGGGCAGGAACCTGGAATCAGGAGCTGATGCAGAGGCCATGGAGGGTGCTGCTTACTGGTTGCTCCCCAATGGCTTGTTCAGCCTGCTTTCTTATAGAACCCAGCCCAGGGGTGGACCCACCCACAACGAACTGGGCCCTCTCACATGGAAACACTAGATCAGAAAATCCCCTTCAGCCTTGCCTACAGCCCTGTCTGATGGAGGCAAGTTCTCAACTGAGGCTCCTTCCTCTCAGATGACTCTAGCTGCGTCAAGTGGGCAAAAAGCTAGCCAGGACATAAAAGGATTTAGGTCCTGTGAGATTGTGCACAAAGTTCAGGTCTTATCAGTCACCCCTGTCCAATTTTCCTGGTTTCGTGTCCAGCCTCTGTGCTCAGTCAGGAGCATTTTCTCCTCAGCCAGTGTCCCCTGAACCCACCATGCAGCCACAGTTCCCACTGGAATGCAATGCCCCTTCCTGAGCCATTTATCTTCTCCCTCTCCAGATACAAACACCCCAGAAGGACTGGAGGCCAGAGACCCAACCATTCCAGTCTCTTTGGAGAGGCAGGAGTCAGCAGAAAGGATGGCAAGGACCTGTGGTGGATTACAAGCTAGTCAAAAAACTCTACAGCAGAAAGGGGCCATGGCATGTCACCATGTTTCTAATCGGACAATCAATACATGATCAACTGTCTGGTTGGGGCGAGGGAGCATGCCTAGGGCATATGGACTCCTCGATGGTTCTGTCTGTGATGGGTTCTGTCATCTCAGTTTCCATCCAGTTCCTGCCGTAAGATCCACAAAAGGCCACTGTGCAGAGCAACACAGCTGCACCTTCCTGGAGCCCCTCCCACTGCTGGGCGTCTTCTTATATCCCCTAACACACCTACAGTTACCATGCTCACTCCTTGTCCACACTTCCTTATCCCTCTTCAGTGTGAGACTTCGATCCTGGAAGCCACAAGTTCAGGGCTGTTGACTTCTGGGAACTCTAGCTCCTGAGGTGAGCTCACTAAGCTGAGAAAGGCTCTGTCTCATGTGTCACACTCCAAGAATCCACATCCTTGGTACTGAGTAGGGTCAGAAGGTTGTTGAGTGACAGCCAGGGATTTTTCTCTGGGCTCCAGCTCATCTCTATGCAATAGGTGGGCATCCTCTGAAAACCATCCATATTGGCTCCATATTGCTCGTGTGCCCCAAATCCCAAAACCCCTCAGGGGCTTACAGTAGTGCATGGGGTGAAATCTTCGCTTTGGTGGCACAATTCCTCACACCGCCTGCTCCTGTCACTGATGTCACACTAGGTCTTTCCCTGGGACACTCTTTCCTGACTTAACACTTGTGGCACAACTCTTCTACCTGCAGGCCACTCTTCCCTTTTAGCATGAGGGGTAGCCGGGTTATTGCTCAGTCCACTCCATCTATGGGCAGTGAACCAGCTCTGGGATGTGCAGTTGCCTCTGCCGAGGCTTATGTGTTCAGGCTCTGCACCCATTACCACCCTGACATCAAATGAAAAGCAAAGGGACAAAGGACGAGGAGAAGAGGAGTGAAGAGAATGTGGTCAGACTGGCATTTACAGTCTGGTGTAGCATGAGTCCTCTAAGTCTTAATAATAAAAACCTAGAGTCAGATATCAGGGTAAATGCTGAAAGGTCAGGGAAGTAAAGGAGCCAGAACTCTAGACTCTACTGAATCCTCAGACCAAAAGGACCATCTTGTCTCTAGGAATACTCAGACTGAACACAACGACCTCCTGTCTCCTCCCTGCCTCATTTTCCTCTCTCTGGCCAATGGTAACACTCCTGTTTCCGCCTCTCTAGTGTTGGGATTAAAGGTGTGTGATCCCAAGTGCTAGGATCGCCGTTGTGTGACCTCCGTTTCTCTTTTAGACTCGATCAATGTCATGTAGCTCAGGGTGGCCTTGAACTAACAGAGATCTGTCTGCCTCTGTCTCCCGAGTGCTGGATTAAAGGTGTGTGCCACCACTCACTGACCTCTATGGCTAACTCATGTGGGTTGCTCTGCACTCTGATCTTCAGGCAAGCTTTATTTGTCATAGCATACTGCGGCCCCACCTGACCTGGCACTGTGTGCAAGAGATTGACTCTCTCACCTAATCCCTCACCTGTAAGACAGAGTTAGTAATGCTTCTTGCCTCCTGCTGTCATTGTGTCTCTAATGCAGCTCAGCACAGTGCCTGCCACATTGTGTTTTATTATAATTATTTAAATTTTTATTTAAATTTTATGCATTTAAATAACTGCATATGTAACATATATGATTATATGTGAGAATTTATCCAAAATTACTTCAGATCACTCAAATGATCTCAGGGCCAACCTGTATTACATGGTGAATTGAGGCCAGCCTGGGCTATATAGCAAGACCCTGTTGCAATCTATCCCCCCAACAAAACTAACTCACAAAAAATTACCTCAGAATCTTTCCTTTCTCTCTCATTTTCCCCATTCCTTTCTCTTCTCCGGCTCCCTCGATGTCATCTCCCTCTTCTCCTCCTTTTTTTTTTTTCTCTTTAGAGAATGTTTAATTGACTTTATTTGGCACCTACTGTGTGTCAGGCCATAGCCCAGAGTGTGGGGAAAGGTTTTGGTGAGAAGAATGTGAGTTTTGTTGTTTTCTCTTGTTCATGTCCCCGAGTGAACTTTGAGTCTGTCTAAATGACTTGGCCTCAAAGGGTAGGCCAGCAAACCAGGGCTGTGGGGGCAAAGAGCCTTGAGGATGAAAAAGATTGCCTCCCTAGACTCAGGACACCCCTCGCCCTCCCCATTCTGATATGTGGTCCCTACAGCTGCAGCAGCCCGGAAAGCTCAGATGTTGGCAATCATGGCTTTATTTAAGGAGCTGAAGTATGATTTTCCGAGCTGTGACCTCCAGACCCTCCAAACACTCTGAATGTGGAATGAAACATAAACCACGAGGTCCGAAACTCTTGAAACTGAGAAAAAAAAAAAAAAAGTCATTTCCAGGTTCAAAGGAAACAACAGCAACAAGAAAACCACACTTCCACTGCGTTTTTGGATGAAGGGGTTTGTCTAAAATAAGATCATCCAAAAATAGTGTTCTCAAATTTCCTTTAGAAAAATCACGTGCTCATGGGCGAAACTTTGCCACCGACAGAAGGGTAAAGGTGTAGGGTGGAGAGTGGTGGCTGTTCTGTGATGTCAGCCGCTCAGAGAAAATGAAATGCTGCGATTTTGTTTTTACATTGGGAAAGATTTATGGTTAATTGTGCAGGCTAGTTTTATGTCAACTTGACCCACACTGCAGTCATTGGACAGGAGGGAGCCTCAGCTGAGGAAATGCCTCCATAAGATCAGGCTGTAGGCAAGCCTGTAGAGCATTTTCTTAATTAGTAGCTGATGTAAGAAGGCTCACATACTGATTGGTCTCCCTAGGCTGGAGATCCTGGGCATTGTAAGAAAGCAAACTGAGTAAGCCACAAAGAGCATGCCAGTAAGCAGAACCCCTCCATGGCCCCTTCATCCGTTCCTGCCTCCAGGTCCCTGACCTGCTTGAGTTCCTGTCCTGACTTCCTTCAGTGATGGACTATGATGTGGAAACATAAGCCAAACCAACCCTTTCCTCTCCAAGTTGCTTTGGTCATGGTGTTTCATCACAGCAATAGTAACCCTAACTAAAACAGTTAATGGATGCAGAAGCTTCAGTATCCAGTTAAATTGCTTACATTTTAAAGATGGACTTCAAAATTATCCCTTCCCAACTTGAAGTCTTAAAAGCAGTTATGCCAAACACTGTTAGTATAGCTTGAGGCACACTTGGGAACCATAAAAATCTTGGGTTATGAAGTATAGTTATACTGGTGTAATGTTATTAATAATACAATATAACATAATGTTTTCTTACCTTCAGATTTCAGCTCTTTTGTAAAACATGCACACACCCTGTCTCCCTTTCCTCCTCCCCCTGTGTGTAAGCACATTTATTCATGTGCACATGCACCAGAGGTAGACTTCAGGGTCTTCCTCGGTGGCACTGTACTTTTATGTACATGTGTGTGTTTTGTTTGTCTCAGTGTGTATTATGTGTGTGCAGTGTCCAAAGAGGCCAGAAGAGGGCACCAGACCTCCTGGAACTGGAGTTAGAGGAGGTTGCTGGGAACTGAACTCCTGTCCCTGGCAAGTGGTCTTAACTGCTGCCCAGCTACCCAGTGGCTGTAAAGTGTCCTTTCTTCCTCTTCCCCTTTCTCTACTCTCAGCAGCTAGAGACCAGGAACCATCCAGGGACAGTCATATCGGTCTCAGCAATGGGCCGGTAGGTGGGCCTGTGGACCTTCTTTGATGGGATGGAAGAAGAGTCTTCTAGAGGAGTATTAACTAAGCCCTTGGAGCTTTGCAGGCTTCCTTGCCTTAGGGAAAGAGCTTAGACTTCCTAAGGCATGTCCTTCTGGGCTTTTTGCCTCTGGTGTCAAGGATACAGTTTATTCTATGACAGGACCATCTGGAGCTCTCAGCTGCCTCTCTCCAGAGAGCCTTCAGGCCGGCCTGGCTCAGGAGGACAGGAACGCATTGCTGCCCAGCTGGCAAGGGACTTCTTTTGTTCTACAAGGTCCTAAATCATGGACAGACAAGGAGAAGCTCCTTAGGTGATGGAGTCTGGAGCTCTCATTTCCCTGAGTGACAGCAAGTGGGAGCAGCAAGTGGCATCCTTTGGTGTTGCGGTCCTCGTGCAGGCCTGTGTATTAGGGCCTTTATTCCTACAATTGTTATAGCTCTTCTATCTGCCTAGCTGTAGCTGGTGTCACAATTTCCAGTCACATGTAAGTATTGGGACTCCTCGGCTCTTCTAGTGTCACAGCTGGGGGAAGGCAGCTCTGGAGGCAGTGTCACAACCTTGGCCTGGGGTAGAGACCTTTGTCTCTGAGATGTACCAGCTCTGGAGCTCCTGTGGTGACCGTAGCCTGTAAACACACCCCACCCTTAGCCTCCTTATAGACTTTGTCCTTCAGCCTCAGCTCTTGACCTTCTCTCCAGGCTGTCCTCTCCTGCTAACCTTTGCCCTGCACTGGTGGCTTTTGAACTGTCCTGTCACTACTGCATCTGGCAGACAGCCAGAGGCTCTGCTGCTTTTACAGCTGGGCCTGGCGCTGTTACCAGTGTTAGTGTCTCTGCTGCTGCTTCATGCAGTGACTTCAGCCCTTGATATTAGAAATAGTCACAAGATTGCTTGGGAGAAGCCCTTTACTGGGTCCAATGTTGTAAAACTTGAGGATGCAGCAGCGTGGCTTGCTCTCTGAGCCCGAGTGGCCAGCTTACACAGCTTAAAGGAGCACTGGATCAACCACTGCTATTTGTTTTGGACCAATCACAACCTTGCCTCTTAGGAGCAATCGAAGCCATTGAGGTTTCTGTTTTGGATCAATCATAGCTTGCTTCTTTACTAACAATCCCAGCAGTACCTTTGTTAGGCCACCAGGGGAGGTGCTCCCTCTCTGGACTAGGTGGACATGGTTACAGGAATATCTGGAGCTCACTAGGCCTTGTGATAACAGAAGCCAGGCACTAAGCATTTCAGAAATCACCCCCTGAGGCTGCATCTTCATGGGCTAGGGCAAGGACCTAAGATCTTTGTACAGACTTTTGAAGGTGGCCATGGAGTGTAGGGATGGCTGGTTCTGGCATAGAGGAAGTTCAGCTGGCTGATTGACGGTCTTTTTGCTTAAGGCAGCCAGGGCAGAAAGAGTCTAACCACTTCTAATTAGGGAGTCAAATTGCTCATCTGACAGAGTCTGCTTATTTACAGGAGAGTGAACACCACCTGGGCTTCCATGTTCTGAACCGCCCAGGCCAAGGAGAGCTCATGCACAGTAAATCATGGTATACCCAAAATGCAGACCATCATGTGGGCATTAAAAATACTGTTTTTGATTAATTTTTAGAAGCTTGAGGACATGTTTTATAGTGATAATATTTAAATAATATGACAAAGCTGCATATCTAACAGAGTCCTAATTTTGCTTTAAAAACTTGTGCATAGGAAACGAGACAGCAGGAAACACAACTACATACTGATATAATAGGACTAGAGATAATTTTAAATAATTACCCTTCATTCCAAAATTTCTATAGTGATTATATGATATTTGTATAGTTAGAAGAAGTGATAACTTCAATGAATGATAACCTTCTCCTTTCGTTTCCTTGCTGGTGTGTGTGTGTGTGTGTGTGTGTGTGTGTGTGTGTGTGTGTGTGTGTTGCTTTCTCATCCATTCTAGTTTCTGGTGTGTTGAATGGATATTTCTTCTTCACTCCAGGATACAGTTACAGACAGGTGACAGTAATTAGAAAGCTGACTTTCTCAGAACTAATCTGGAACAAACAGGCTTCCGGTCAGGTTCAGCCGGTTCAGCCCTACTTTCTTCTCACCTTATGTAAGCTTGGCCCTCAACCTTGTTTCATCCCACTGACAATTGAAACTTGAAGCTTCTGGAACAATCTTCCTGAGTCTCCTCCTTGTCTTGTTCTGCCTTCCATTCCCAGACTTAAGACAGTTTGCTCTTTTAGGAGCAAGAAGTATCTTTCTGGAATTGTGTCTCTGAACAACACATATGCTGTGCCAAAGCAGCCGCACATGAGGACTGTATCCTTTCTCTCCCCATCTTTCCATCGTATTCCAGAAGATAGCGCATGAAACCCAGGAATATCCAATTTGGGAGAAACTCAAGGGATCTTTTGATTCCACCTTTTTCTTCAAGATCCAGGAAGTGAAATGAGTTCCTATGACTATAGGTGAAAATTAGATACTGGCACGGGAGGTGGGGGTGGGGGTGGGGGCTCAGACTTTGCTCTTTGTTTTGAGGCAGCCGTGCTTGCTAGAAAGAGTGAGCCTGTTGGCATCAGCCAATCCTGAGTTCAAGTCTTGGCTCTACTAACTCGTAATAAAATCATTTCATCTTGTCCAGCTGCAATGTCCCTACCTGTAAAACTATACAGGAAGTACTGTTTCTCATCTTTTTTGTAGATGACCAGAGGGAACATTATTATCGCTGGCTTATTTGATGATACAGTTTCTTTTCTTTTTATTTCTTTCATTTATTTCTCACTTTGCGTATATGGATGTTTTTGCCTATAAGTAGGTATACTATGTATGTTTATGTATCACATGCATGCCTGGTGCCTACAGAGTATAGAAGAGGGTGTCAGAGCCTCTAGAACTGGAGTTGCAGCTGGTTGTGGTCTGCCATAGGGGTTCTAGAAGAACAACCACTCCTTATAACCACTGTGTCATTTCTCTAGTCCCTGATCACATAATTTCTTAGAATTTTTCTGATCACCTAGTTTCTTTAAGCGAACTAATCCTTAGACTATTGTACTCTCCAGAAACACAGGTTTCTGTGTCCAGGTCCACAGCTGTGAACATCCAAGTTAATGAATATTTTCTCCAGGGCAATAGTACCTTCCTGTCCAAGTCACTGTTACCAGGTAGCTTGTGTTGTCCTTCAACCTTCTTTGAGTTTTGGCTCCCACCCCCATCTCCCATCCCATTGTCTACAAATAATTTTAGTGTGAGCTTGTTTTTAAAATCAATTCACTTTTTCTATGGCAGATTTAAATTACTTTGGGAAATCTCATTTATTTATTTATTTATGTATGTATGTATGTATTTATTTATTTATTATATGAGGTAGGGTTTATTATGTAGTCCTGGCTGGTCAGGAACTCCCTATGTTGACCAGGCTGGCCTGGAACTTACAGAGATCTGTCTGCCTCTGCCTCCTGAGTGCTGGGATTAAGAGCATGTACTACCAGGCCCAGTTCTTGTTTCTGTTTTATCCAACATTTATTCACTTGTATGTAAAAAATGAGATTCATTTTATACATTTAGTGTGTGCATACAATATACCAAGGAATGCATGTGGAAGTCAGAGGACAGACTTATAAGGTGAGTTTTGTTCTTTATGTGAGCTCTGGGTATCAAACTCAGGTCGTCAGGCTTGGCAGCAGATGCCTTTATCACTGAGCCATCTTGCTAGCCCAAGACACAGATCTTTAGCGCTATTAGGGTATACTAAAACAATTGTAAGAAAAATAATATTTTCATCCATTAGGCTGGCAAGAATGACAAAGCCTTCTGTACTGTTTCAGAATTTCTTTGGTGAAAATGACCATAGGTGAAGCCTTTCTGGAGGGCATTTTGTTGCATTTATTAACATTTAAGCATATATTTAGTCTTTATTCATATAGCACAAAGAGGCATGTCTAAGGATGTTTTTGAAGCACTGTTTATACTATAGAAACACCAGCAATCTAAATGTTTCTACACAGGGAAATGATTAATGAGCGACTCATGTACTTTACGAAATGCTCTGAAACTCATGAAAATAATAAGATTCATCACGTTTGCCCAGGATGGTCTATAAGGCATGGATATGCCAGAAGAGCACATTTGTGAGCATGACATATAGTTTGATACCACATTTTATCATTTGAGTCTAACTGTCCCCAATACTTCCTGCATTAAAGCCTTGGTTTCCAGTTGGTGGCGTTACAGAGAGGGCATTGGATCACTTGGGCAGCTAACTTATGAATGAATGATTGCATCTACTGATGAGGACGTGGCTGGATGGATACCGGAAGTGGGCTGAGCTGGAGGAAACAGGTTACTGGGGCATGACATTGAAGGCTACATTTAGTCTGAACTTCTTTTCTCTTTTCTGCCACGCTGTGTTTTCTCCCATGCTGTTCGGCTTTGTCCTGGGACCATGGGCCAAACCTCCAAAACTTGGAACTGTAATAAAACTTTCCTGCTTTAATTTGTTTTTCTCAGAAATTCTTTCCAAGGTTTTTCAGAATATGTAAGTGCTCGAAGGTATGTAGACATTCCTAATGGATGGAGTGGTTAGTTTGGGAATGCCTTTAATCCGAGCTCTCAGGAGGTGGAGGCAGGTGGATCTCTGTGAGTTTGAGGCTAGTCTGGTCTACAGAGTGAGTTCCAGGACAGCTAGGACTGTTTCAAAAACAAACAATAAAAACAAAGACAAAACAAAAAAAAAAAAAAAAAGAAAGAAAAACTTTTCTAATAACTAGGATTCTTTATTTATGTAATTAATTCTATTTATTTATTTATTTATTTATTTATTTATTTTTTGAGATGGGGTTTCACACTGTCATTCAGTCTGTGCTGGAACTCAATGTACAGATTAGGCTAGCCTTGAGATCTCAGCAATCCTCCTGCCTCACCCTCGTGGGTGCTGAGGCTATAGGTCTAAGGCCCCACGCTTGACAGTAAATTTAAAAAACTGTTTTAAAATTGAATTATGCTTAAGACCCAAACATTTACTGCATGATTTTGATGTCCATAAACACTTGGAGATCAGCATCTGATATCTACTGTTATGCAAGCAAACAACTCCCACAGTTGTTTCTAGACTGGAGAAAGTTGTTGGCAGGGGAGGGGCCATCCTGCATAGGCTGTTGAACTGAGAGCCTTGGTTTCTTAGTAGCTGTAGACTGTAGGCCCTTTATTTTCTAATTGCTGCTGGGTGAAGGGGTGGAGTAGGTATCAAGCCCATCCCTGTCTCTGTCGCCTCCTGACCTCTTACTCCGCTAAGGCTCTGGTCCCTTCAATATTTTAATAGAAGGTTTATTTATTTATTTAGTGCATGTGTGGAAGCCAGAGGGCAATTTGTGGGAGTAAATTCTTTCCTTCTGTTGTCTGGGTTACAGGAATTGAATTTAGTGTATCAGATTTTGTGATAGATGCCTTTACTCACTGATCTATCTCGCTGAGCACTTTGTTTTCTAATTATAATATATATTGATATGTACATATTAGTAATATATAATACATGCATACACACACATATATATATGTATATATATATATGTATACATGTATGTATATGTAGCTCTACCCTCTAGAAGTGTAGTCAGGAAATGGGAAAAGCTGGTTTGTAGAGAATCTGGCACTTGACACACACTTAATAGCCACCGGCTATTGTGTGCTGCTGGTCATGTTAAATTACATAGGGTTAGTTCATTTCATGCTTTGTTTCTTCCTCTACACGGACAACTTTTATTGGGATTGAAACAAGCTGTGTAAGTGTAGAATTCCTGTTAGTTTACTCACTGTCTACTGAAGTCCAATGTGTGTGGAGGCATAGAGGATGCCAGAAGCCAGGATTTAGGGTCTCAGTCCCGCCATGGCTAGGTGTGTTATCTTGACAAGTTTCTTCAGGATTTTGGGACTTAATTTTTCAAAAACCCCCCAAAAACAACAAACAAACAAACAAACAAACAAAACATGTTTCTGGGACTGCAGAGATTGCTCAGTGGCTAAGAGGATTTACTGTCCTTACAGAGGACCCAGGCTCTGTTCCCAGCAGCCACATGGTGACTCAACCACCTGTAACTCCAATTTCTAGGGATTCAGTGCCCTCTTCTGACCTCCAAGAGCACTGGGAACACACGTATGGTGCACAGACATGCATGTAAGCAAAAACACTTATACACATAAACCAAAATGTATAAATCTTAAAATTGCACAGTATGGGCCTTCCTGCCCATGCAGCTGCCATGGAAATCCCAGGATTTCTGTTCAGTGGAGAGGCAAGTGCTTGATAGCAAAGTGCATCCAGGTGGCAGGTCCTGATGTAGAGTTTCCAGCAAGGATGCTTAGGATAAGTAGGAACTGATCTGTCATGATGACAGAGGGTCAGTTTCAATCAACAGATGGAAGTGGATGAGGCAGGGATTCCCATTATCTCATGGCACACACCCAGTCTTGCACATGGAAAGTGGTCTTGTACAGAACCCAACAGATCCACACCTGGGAATACAGGATTGGAAGGATAGGAGAAGGGTCTCTGGTTTGTAGCCATGAGATTTAATGAAGTGTGGGTGCTGTTCCACACCCAAGAAGCCAAGGCTACTGAGCTGTCTGATGTTCAAGGACATCTTTGTGGGTACCACCTTCTCTAAGACCTTGGCATTTGTGTGGTTTTCTGCTTATACTGTATGACAGCAGTCGCTAGTCATCCTACAAGTACATCTTCTTGTTCCTTCTTAATCATGCTGAGCATGCTCCCTCCTCAGGCCCTGTGCCCTGGCTGTGACCTCTGCTAACTCTTGTCCTGGATAGCTCTCTTCATTCCTTCACATCCCTGTGATCACCTTTTGGAAAAATCCATCCATTTTCCAGTGTTCCTGGTTCCTACCAGACTGTTTTCTTTAGCTATACTACTTAATATTTTGTAAAATACTGTATTTATGTGTTGTAGTTGAAGAATTAGCTTTCTGTTCCCACACTAAGTTGTGAGGTCCACAATATTTGTGAGGGAGGGCAGGAAAGGATGGGAGAGAGAGAAAGAGAGAGAAAGGGAGAGGGGAAGGAGGGAGAGATTAATTCACAGAAATAGATAGTTTATCAACTAGAGTTGTTGAGTGACAGAATAAGTAAATGGGCAATAAATAAACAAACACAAAAATAACTAGAAAAATAGTGGGAACCAGAGCTCCCAAGAATACCAGCAATAGAAAAAAAATGTATGAAGTAGGAGAGGTGGCTCAGTGTTTAAAAGCACTGAGTGCTCTTGCAGAAGACAGATTTGGTTCCCACAACCCACACAGCATCTCTAGTTCCAGGGAATCCATTGCCTTCTTCTTGCCTCTGTGGGCAGCAGGCAATCACATGGCACACAGACATACATACAGACAAAGCACCTGGACATGTAAAAACCTTTAAAAATTTGTTTATTATAGGAGGTCTTTCTCTGTACTGCCAGTTCAGCCTTAGCATAGACTTGTTTCTAACTAGCTCTTATAACTTAAATTAACCATTTTTTTTATTAATCTACAGGCTGCATGGCTCATGGCTTTTACCTCTCCTCATGTACATCCTGCTTCTCCCTCTCCTCTGATATCTCTCTGGCACCTAAATTCATCACCACATTCTCTCTCTCTGACCAGAAGTCCCATGTAACCTCTTCCTGACCAGCTATTGGTCATTCATCTCTTTATTAAACCAATTGGAAGGCACCTTGGCAAAGACATATCTTTACAGTGTACAAAAAGATCATTACATAACATTTCCCCCTTTTCATCTAAATAAAACAAAGGTTTTAATTCTAACATTGTAAAATTATATACAATAGGAACAATTATCATGTATTGTCTAAATTAGAAGGGAAGGTTTAACTCTAACATAGTAAAACTATATACAATAAGAGCAATTGTCAGGTTAAAAATTACATTCACAATGACCAGTCCATTTGCATTTGGCAAATTCAGAGAAAATACTCTATTATCTATCCTATCTTGGTGAGTCCAAAGTTTTGTGTCTAATTTTCTTTTTATCCCAACTTGTATTACCAACCCAAAACTATTTTTTTTTAGAACTCAAAACATTTTCTTATATAAGCAATTTAAGCTTTTATGTTTCTTAACCTCATACACTTTATACCACTTTTGTGAGTTTCTTTTCTAAATTTGGTATCAAGGAAAACTGTGACTATAGCTATCTCATCTCCAACTCCATCAGAGACCTGAGAAAGTTATAATATTAGCTGAGTAAACAGGAAGTGTAGAGCAAACAACTTTTAAAACTATAGAAAGGACAGAAACAGCTGGCTGCCTGGACAGTCACCCAAGTTTCCTCTGTAAAACTTCTGCCTATGGGCCTAAAATATCTGACAGACTTTCCTGTGAAGCAGGAATTTTGATGGACTGTCTTATCTGGTCTTGAAAAAGTTTGGCAGTTGTCTTCTTTTGTGTCCTGCTTGTCCAGTTTGGACACCATACCCTCAATAGTTGAAGCAAAGGCAGTGCCTTTGCCCAGTGGCTAACCTTGCTACAAATGAAAGTAAACTGCATGTGGAGACTCTTTGATGCCATCATCCTCTTTTGAAGTAAATTGGTGCTGCCAGGAGCAGACATGTCTCACTATCATGAAAAGCCTTATGTTATTAAAACATTTTGAATGCCACATTCTGTCGGTCTTTGAAGTGTTTGAAGGCCCTGTCTTTAAAATGTTTCTCTGTTGATCTTAAAAACATATCTAACATGACTAGATATGATTTGTTATAGATGACAAATTACTAGCCTGTCTTTCTTTATTATCCCAAATAGCTTTCAAGGACTAAAACTTGACATTACATTTTCAAATATCTTAAACAAGGGTAGAAACATATCTCTGCCCAGAAGTCCTGCCTATCCTCTCTGGCCTAGCTATTGGCTATTCATCTCTTTATTAAACCAATCAGAAGGTGCTTTGGGAAAGACACATCTTCACAGAGGAACAATGGCTAAAACAATGAAAACAGTGTCTGTCTAGTGCTAGGGGAACTGGCAGAGCACTGGGATTTGGTACAAGTGAAGGTGAAGACACAGATATATAAAGTCCCAGGGCAGTGTGAAACTAGTTGCTGGAGGTAGAGAAGAGATACAAAGAACAAAATGACTGAGCATCACCTGCTATGTCTAAGTGAAGGGTTTCCCACACATTGTTTTATTGCTTCTTGCAGTGTCACTGGGGATGCCAGAGCATTGTGATGTCAGGACTGGTCTTTTATAGACAAAGAAATGAGGCCGTGGTATGGCCTCTCCCTAGCCTAGAGCTGTCCAGACAGTACAGTGTAGCACCCGAATCTGAACCCAGAACCCCCAGCACCAAAGTTCAGACTCACAACTTTCACATCATTTGAACAAAAGATGAGCAGCCCCCCTCGGTGAATATTTGGAAAATATATCACATACTGATTTTAATGTGAAAGGTGAAGATGCAGCAAACACTTTGGATTTTTCCCAAGTCTTTTATAATAAAAACCAAAAGCCGCATGAAGGTCACATGGCTATGTCTATGTTTTAAAGTTAGATAAATCTACAAATTAGAGATGTAGGCAATGTTAAAATATAAGCTAGGTGAAACAGGGTGTAGTGGTACGCTCCTGTAGTCTAAGTACTTGGGATGCCGAGGCAGAAGGATTGAGAATTGGAAGCCAGCCTAGCTACATAATGAGTTCCAGGCCAGTTTTGACTAAATAGTGAGACCTTGACCATACATACAAACCCAGACAAGCTGAACTAAGTTGGGGATGTAGCTCAGTTGGTAGAGTGCTTGCCCAGGATTTGCAAAGCCTGAGCTTGCTCCCCAACATCACATAGGCCAGGTGTGATGGTAAACACCACTAATCATAATACCATGGAGGTAGAGGAAGGTGGATCAGAAATTCAAGGTCATTTTCAACTACATAATGAATTCAAGGCCAGCCTGGGATGCATGAAACTTCTGCCTCAAAAATCTAAAGCAAAGCAAAGCAAACCAAACCATGAAAAAACCAAAAACCAAAGCCAAAACTAAGAAAACCCCTCCAATTAACAAATCACAATGTCCCAAGTCTCAAAATATGAAATAGAATATTTAAATAATATAAGAACTATTTATAGTGTGGGTAAAAAGAGCAGTTTGCAAAGCTGCATGTATAAGATGATATTGTTCCTATAAAATATTTTTATATGCATCTAGAAGACAAAAGCCCGCCATGTGTTATGTGCATGTTAAAGCAGGTTCCCCGATGATGAAGTCAGCTAGTGATGTTCAGTGTTGTGAGATAGCTTGTCATTAGCGAACAGAAATGGCATCCTGGTTCTTTGTATGGATAGATACCAAGGTCCCCTGGCCACAATCACTGCTTAACCTGTCATTCCTATCGACCAGACCAAATGACAGCCTGACTTGGTCCATGCCAAATTACCACAGGATTCTGGATCTTCCTTAATGTGACTGGTCAAACTCGGAAAAAGAAGCCAATTAAACTCTTTCTTTGACTGCCTTGACTGAGAGCATGGGAAGGTGGAAGCTGGCTAATGATGTCTTTTTGTTTTTTTTACAGATATGCAAATGAGCAACTTATTTCTTATTAGGTTCAGGGACTGAAAGGAAGCTATTCTCTCAGTGGTCTTCACTAGAGATGGACGCAGTGGTCCACCCATGAGCTGCTTCCTGGGGCCTGGGGTCTCGGAAGGCCAGGGGATGCTGGAAGGTGAGGGATGCTGAGGTCGAGGGGGTGTGAGTATGTGGGGGATGCCGAATATCAGGCAATTCTGAAGGGCGGAGAGGTGCTAGCAGGCCAGGGGTGTTGGAGAGTGAGAGCGCCCAGATCCTAGCACATTAACCTTTCCTATCCCCAGATGAGCGGCATTTGAACTTTAATAGGAGTCAGCCTTCCCAGTTAAAGTACATGAAGGGCACATCAAGATTCCATCTCTGCATCAACAGCACTTTGTACTCCTAGTGGCTTCGGGGAAGGAGCCTTGAATGGGGGATTTCCCTAGGCCTTCTTGGAATCCTCAGGGTAACTCTAGGCTTTTAAGCTTTTTAAACTTTCTTTCGTCATCTATAAAATGTGTGTAATGAGACAGCCAATGTGATAATTAATAAGACTAAGGACGTGACAGTGCTAGCCCAGAGCCTGGCCCATGGGAGTCTTTCACCTGCTGGGGACTGAGGACTTGACCTAGTGATTCCCTGGGCGGGGCTAAAGCCTCTTGAAGGGCGAGAGGATGCCTCCAGGCAGTAATCAACGTCTGCCACTAGGGGGAGCGCAAGCTCCATGGTTGATTATTTTCAAGTCCATTATCCAAGCTTAATTCCACTCCTGCAACATTTAATTTATTACTTAAGAGTCAGTGGCTGGCCTGCCCCAGCATTCTTTTCCCGTGGAAAGCCGTTGTCATTACGGCAAACACATGTAGCTGGCTTGTGAAAAGTCCTTGCAGTTTTGTTCTCTGTTCAGTTCCTTTTGTGGCGTCTAAGCCCTGTTGGGCACGTAAAGCTGGCCTCATGTCTGTTTCCATGGTATACCCCTGACTGACAGCCATTGTGCAGCTCGGTCTGAAGTCTTCTGTCATTAGCTTCGAGGAAAGTGAAAGAGGCCGGAGTTCATTAACATTGTGCAACCAAGGAGGACATTTGTGGCCCCAAGTGTCCGGAACACCTTTCTTGTCTCAGAACACACATTCTTGGTTCTTATCTTTTTTCCTCTCTTCTCTTTTCTGTTTCTGACATGTTCTGTGAGCTGTGGTGATGTATTTCCAGTTCACAGGGCTAGCTTTGAGCATCTTTGGGGCATCAGCTTCATGGATGGTTAAGTCAGGAAGAGCTGTAAGGGAAGAGTGAGCCTAGTTTGCCCTGAGCCTGCAGGTCTTGGGTTAGGCGCTAGGCTCTTGGGTTTCAGTTTTTCATCAGGGAAGACAAGATAACCGGGCTGGGCATTTTCTAATACCTTTCGAGCTGACATTTTTCCACTTTCAAGCAGAAGGCCACGCCCACAAGCCCTGTTTTCTGGCTCACATATGTTGCATGAATTTCAGTTATGAAGAGGTGCTGCAGAAGTGTCTCTATGATTTATGAGTGTGTGGCAATGTAGCCCTGGAAGCCACATAGAGGCTTTCTCAGCGATGCTAAGTCTTGGAACAAACTGTTCTTCTGAGCAAGGCAGGGACACATCAAAGACACTGGCACTCCTTGGCTCTGGGGTCTGTGGGTCGCCTGTGCGGTTCTGGAATGTGGGCATTTACTTCCATTTGCTAGGAGAGGTGAGCACATCATAAAAAAAAAAAAAGCAGCAATGTCTGGGAGCACAATCATGGAAACCAGCGGCCCAGCTGTGTTCTTGCCATGAGCACACAGGCTTCTGACATTTGACAGGCATTTGGTATTGACTGCAGGGAGAGGGTTCAGGGAAAAGCTGGTGATGGGGACACAAATGTCAAGTCCATGCTGGTGCAGTGCCTTTCAGACACTAATGAAGGCTTCTGAAGGAAGAGTTGCAACCCACAGGTCACATGTCTTTCATACATTGTCTGTCTTTGGGGAGGGTTGTGCACTAATGGACCAGGGCTTGAAAACACAGTTAATACTCAATATGGAGGAGTAATTCGAGTGGATGTTTTCATGGGGCCATCTCTGCTGGCAGTCAAAAAAAAAAAAAAACAAAAAAAAAAATAAAAAAACCCAAACTTCAGTAGCATGGTAAGCCAGCATGAGTTTCAAGGCCTGGCTCTGGCTTTTGGTTCCATTTGTAAGCCCCCCCCCCCCCACCACAATGGAACAAAGAGTCTGTTCTAGAGATGCCAGTCTCCCCTTGTAGACAGGGCATGGATGATGTTCCAGGAGTTGTACCCAGCTGTAGTTTTCAAAAGCGGGGTTTCTGGAGTTTAGAGCTGCAGCTGGCATACAGTAGGGGCCCAATGATTGCTTCCTGGCACACTGTGCCATGCTTAAGTGTAACTGGAGTACTGGAGCTTGAATGCTTGGCACCACAAACAGCTGGGAGTGGAGTCAGGATGAGCTGTGCTGGCAGCTTGGGAAGACGGGATTAAGCCCACCAAACTTCGTTGTTTCTCCCTCCTTCTGGCGTGTGTGGTGAGAGGGAACCAAAGTTTCCACTTGTGCAGAGCTGTCTCGATCCTTAGGTCAGGCGGTCAGCCACATTCTTGAGACTTGAGATGTCTTTGCCTCTTTCCTCATCCCTGGCTCTTGCCATCATGGGACACCTGAGCTAAGATGCTTATTAAACGGAATCTAGTGTGTGTCTGCAGGAGTCATCCTTGTTCTTCTCTCCAAGGCTGAGTGGGATGGAGAGTTACCTCAGAGCAAAAAAGCTACCAACACTGTGTGCGTACTAAGCCATCCAAGTGCAGATTCCTTCCTATAACCTGGAGTTAAGTGCGCCTGTCCATCTGTCCACTATCATGGATAGGATGCCAGCTCGTATGTCCACATCCCAGACATTTCAAAGGATCCTTATGAAAATAACACACAAATTCACTTAGGCTCATTTTTTTTGAAGCTCGAGGACAATTTTATTAGCGTTCCAGAGAAAAACAAGAGGGCAGGCAAACTCTTAAGTATCAGCAGCTGCCCCGAGTGAGACGTGGGGAAGAAAGGGAGAAAGGCATGCTTCTTGAGTTAGGCATGAAAGTTAGTTAGCAAAGTGGTGGTGAGACGAGCCTCTGTTTAGGGAAGAGAAGCCCCAAGTGTTAGAGAAAGCATGCCTAAGTTTTGGCCAGTGTAGTAAAGAAAGAAAAAAAAAAAGAAGCCAGATGTGGTGGTGCATTTAATACCAGCACCCTGGGGGCAGAGGCAGGTGGGTCTCTGGGCTTTTGAGGCCAATCTCATCTACAAAGTGAATTCCAGGACAGCCAGGGCCACACAGAGAAACCCTGTCTCAAGGAAAAACAAACAGCAACAACAAAGAAAAGTTATGCTATTCTGAAGTAGAACTCAGACAGACTTGTAGTTCAGCAAGGCATTGCCAGGTTCAGCTTTAAACCAGGAAAAGAAGCAAGGCTTAACTGTCAGGTCTGCTGTGTGATAAACAGCCATTCAAATGTGTTTGTAATATAAAACAAGACCTGAGTGGGCTGAGATGGAAACCGTTCTGGTAGTGGGGGAACACAAGGAGGCATGGGCACATCCCTGTGGCAAGGGAATGTCCCCAAAGCAAACCACACGAGATGCAGTCATGGGAGAGTTGAATCTTTCTCTTTGAAGATCTTGGGGATTGAACCCAGGGCTTCGTGGATGCTAACCATTCGTTCTACCATTGAACTACACTCCCAGCCTCATGAATGTATTTAGTGACCGCTTTATTTCATACTGTGTCTCCCTCAGGGTTAAAAAATAATCTGCTGTGCTGGGCACAGCCTAGTCTTGAAACACTACAATTGGAAGCCTCAGGGTCAGAGTGGGGAGAAGGAATCGAGTAGGAGCCCTCTGTAGATAAGCAGTCTCATCCTGGAGCAGGAAGCCGCAGTTGCTTGCTTTTGCACACACTGCCAACATTTACACTTGGACCAGAGGAAGGCCTTACCATTCTTCTGAGCCTCACCTGGGGGGAGGGGAAGGCTTTGGGTCATTGACTTGGCCATGCCCATGTCAACAATAAACATTCACTCAAGGCTTCCTTGGCTACCCACAAATACCCTTTGTTCTTGTATAATTCATACTTCACTACACTGCTCTCTAAAGCAATCCATACACTCTACTGGGGCAAGACAGCTTAAGTGGTAGCCAAGGGACCCTCTTTGGTTGTCAGTATCTTCTGTGGGGATGTGCACAGTGAGCCATAGGGACGATGAATTGGGGACAGGAAAGGTGGGGCGCATCCCTGCTCCTGCTTGCTAGCAAAGATTCCATTTTTGATTCTGTAGTTGTCTTTTCACTTGGTTGCGTCCATTTTGATCTTATGAGGTCCCATTTGTCAGCTGGTAGCATTCTCTTCTGAGGGACTCAGGTCCCATTCAGAAAGTCCTTGCCTATGCCTGTATTTTGAAGGGCTTTCCCCACACCTTTTTTCGAAGAGCATTTCAGGTCTCACACTCGGTCTTTGATCCATCTGGGACTGACTTTGTACAGGTGAGAGATAGTGGTCTAGTTCACTTTTCTACGTGCAGACATTCAGTTTTGCCAGCATTGTTGGTTAAAGAGACCGTCTTTTCACCAATGCACATTTTTGGCATCTTTGCCAAAGAAATCAGGTGGCTCCAGTCTGGTGGGCTCAGATTTGTGTCCTCTGTTCTATTCCATTGATCCATTTTGTGCCAATACCATGCTGTTTTTCTTATTGTTGCTCTGAGATATAACCTAAGACCAGGTGTGAGGATTGCTCCAGCATCTCTGTGATCAGTGTTGTTCTGGATGTCTGGGCCCTTCAGTGCTTCTGTATTATTCTTTTGAAAGTTTTTTCTTTTTTCTTTTTATTTTATGTGTGTTTTGCCTGCATGCATTTAAGTATATCACATGTGTGCAGTGTTGGTGGAGTCCAGAAGAGGACGTCAAATTCCTGTAACTGGAGCTACAGGTGGTACTGAGCTACTGTGTGGCTGCTGGGAACCAAACCTAGGTCCTCTGGAAGAGCAAAAAGGGCTCTTACCTGCTGGAACCATCTTCCAGGAGTTCTATATTAATATGATATCTTCCCCTGTGTCTGTAGAGAATAACATTGACATTTTGGTGAGGGTTGTATGGACTCTGTAGATTACTTTTGGCATTATAGGCATCTCTGCAGCATATGTCTTCTGGTCTGTGAACATGGACGGTCTTTTGATCTTTCATTGTCTTTTTAAGTTTCTTGCTTGAGCGTTTCACAGTTGTCTTTTCCTTTCTTGGCTACATTTTTTCAAGGTATGAGGGGGATTGTTTTCTTGACTTATTTATCAACACATTTGTTACTGGTATATAGCAAGGCCACTGATTTTTGCATATTAGCTTTGTATTTTGCCACTTTGATAAAAATTTTAATCAGTCTTAAGAGTTTGCTGAAGCTGGGCATTGGTAGCACATGCCTTTAGTCCCAGCACTTGGGAGGCAGAGGCAGAGGCAGGCAGATCTCTGTGAGTTTGAGGCCAGCCTGATCTACAGAACAAGTTCCAGGACAGGCTCCAAAGCAATACAGAGAAACCCTGTCTCGAAAACAAACAAACAAACAAACAAAGTTTGCTGAGATCGTCTTTAGGGTATCTTTTATATGGATTCATATTATTTTCAAATAAGGACATTTTGATGTCTTTGTTTTCTTTTTGTATCCCCTTTATCTCCTTCTCTTGTCTTATTGCTTTAGCTGTGGTTCCAAGCACTACACTGAATAGAAGCAGATGCCATTGTCTAGGTCATGATTTTAGTCTTTGCCAATTTCACATGTGTTGGCTCTAGGTTCATTGTAATATAGCTTTAATCATGCTGAGGTATATGCACTTTCTATTAGTCTTTTAAGGAGACTCCTCTTCCAGTATTTTTTTTTTTTATCTTTAGTTTATGTTATTCAAAGATTGTGTTCCTTTCAATCCATTTACGAGTTTATCCATACCTTCTTTGATTTTAAAACTTATTTATAATCACTCTTTTGAGTTCTTTGGTATTTCATTTAATTCCTTCTCATTGCAGGGTATTACTGTGAGACTACTAACTTTTTGCGAGAGCCATGTTGCCTTGGATCTTCATGTTTCATAAGATTTTTTCAATTGGGATTTAGCCACTTGAGATTAGGTACTTGGCTGAATTAGAACATAATCATTATTCTCTTAGTGGAAGTGCTCACAATATTCAAGATGGACTTTATTGTAGTAGAGTTAATTGTCATTTCTGTCTATTGGACTGGGGATGTAGCTAGGTAGTTAGACTCACAGCTAACACTTTGGGCATTAGGTTCAGTCCCTAGTATTACCCTGAAAGTAGGATACGTCCGTAGAAACAATCACTGTTAACATGACATTAGTTAACATGATATCACTATGATAATATAGCAAAAACCAGTTAAATATCAGCCATCCCTTTTATTCCAATCATTTAAAGAAGTAAATCAGTCTAGTATGCTAGCTCATAGGGTAAAAATGTTTACTGCCAAGCCTGACGGCTTAAGTCCTTAGTGGTAGAAAGAATTGACTTCCATGTTCTATGACTTCCTGACCTGCACCCTGTCACACGCATGTGCAAATTTTAAAAACAAAAAATAAAGGAAATTTATTAGTATGTGTATTAGGATATTAGTTACCGAGAGTATGAATGGAGTAGAAAACAAAAAACAAAAACCAAAAAACCAGAGTGAGAATAGTGATTAGTTTTGTGGTAAAAGAGAAAACTGGAGGAGGACAAAGTAGATAGAAGGAGGAAAAACGGGACAGCATAGATGGGGAGGGCAGGGCAGCTTTGGCTGATGGTAGACAGGAAACAGAAGGGGGAAAATGTAATCGCGTGACCTAAAACAGTCCCGCTAGATACTCTTGTAGGAAGCAGGTATATAGAAGCAGGATTAGAAATGGAAAAGGGAAAAATCTCATGAAAATCAGTAGATTACATCTTCCCTATTGGTTAAATTTTTGTGCTATGTGAGATGAAATACTTTCTGTTCTGCTCTGTTGTTAATTATATGTGGTTTCCAAGCTGCTGTACATTACACAAATGTTTTCTTTCTTTACGATGGAAAAGAAAGAGCCAGAAAAATGCAAAAGACTTAGATTTTGAATCCGCCTGAGTAAAAATTGAACTCTTCCATTTCTTGTGTGTGTGACTTTTAAGCTAGTAGCCCTTGTTTGCAGAGTAGGGGCATAATCCAAGAAATATAGAGAGGGAGGTGATTGCCTTTTGACTGAGTAGGGGCATCTGGCAGAGACTATGACATATGTACATTGAGATGTATGGGTTGATACTTGATTGATGGATAGAAATGGCCATGGACAGACAGAGACTAGCAGGTGGATGGAGAATGTAATGAATGGATGGAGACTGTAATGGACAAAAGGAGATGGGCAGGTGGAGATTGTGAAGGACAGGTGGAGGCTATGATGGGGATGAGGACCATGATGGATAAACAGAAACTGCCATGTAGAGATGGAGATTGTGATGAGGATGTGATCCCCATGGATGGAAAGATAGACAGATGGTGGGTAGTGATTGTGATTATGAAAGACTAAAGGAGATTTTGGTGGGGGTGGGAAGACTGTGATAGATGGTAATTATGATGGCTGGATACTGTTACAGCAGGATGGTGGCTGTGAAGGATGGATGAAGACTGATGAAGGAGACTGTGATAGTGATGAAAGCAGTAGTAGCTGAAAGCTTTGATGGAGATTTACATGTTCCTAGGTAGATAGGGTTACAGCAGATGCGAGACTGTAGCGCCCACACTACAATCTGTTCCATTAATTGGGTGAAGGCCTAGAGATTTAAATAAAAGACAAGACAGCAGGTCATTCGTGCAGCTGGAATGCTGAATGTCGAATGTCATTTATTGAGGGGATGGAGTGGGCTTATATACTGACTTACAGCACAGTGGAAACAATCAAGGGTCAAGCATGCAAGTTCTCTGGCTTAGTTCCTCCTCAGCAGATGTGTGTCAGCAAATCAAGAAGAGTACCAAGAACTACTCTGGGGCAAGATGTTCCAGCCAACAGCTTCAGGCTTGCTCAAGGTGCCTCGGGGGTTCATGCAGGGCCCTACAGGTCCCCCTTTCTTTTAATATAAACTAACACCTGCATAATTCCTTACCCATCATTGGAGAGGTCACTTAGGCCTGTAACCTTCTTGTCTTAGGTTGGATATTTGCCTCCTTCTGCCTTACTGTCTCTGGTGATGATTAGTTTGTAAGTTCATCTATACTTGGGCAGAGGTGCTCTCTTGAGCTATAGACAGTAGAGTCTGTCTTGTTTGAAAGTTGGCCCGGGCCTGTCTAATGCTGTGGATTGTAGGCAGATCAGGCAGATAGCACCAAGGGTAAGGGCTATGAGCCCCAGTGAGAGAGAGCTTGCCCGTTCTCTAATTAATATGTCTGCAAGTTGAAGTCCTTGTAGAAGGTCTTCTGCACTGGCAAGTTGTACTCGGGTTTCATTGATGTTAATGGTCTGCATGGCTAAAGTATGTGTATAATTTAAAAACTGATCACTCCAGGACCCCTGGAGAAAAGTAACTACAACTGATGCATTCTCAACTTTAGCAGGTGTAACACAGATATGTGTGAAACAGAGAAAACAAGAAGCCATATGCGCCTCCCACAATAAATCCAATTGTTCCTACAGGAGGCTGGTTTGTAGATTTAGTTTTAAAATGCCAATTTGTATTAGATATTGAGTATGTTTTGGGTGGCTAAGGCTTCAGTCACTTCACCTGATAGTTGATCCTCTGTGCTTGCAGTATTTACAGACTGGGAGAGGGCTATCCTTGAAACTGTTGCTACAGTGGTAGAGGCAGCACTGGCGGCTGTGATCCCGAAATCTCCTTTCCTCTCTGCGGCACAAGTTGGTCATCTGAAGAGGAGGTCTCCGGCATAGGTATCACCTCGGGTACCATGACAGCTGTTGTTTCATACATCCAGTTGCTAACCTCAGCAGACCTGCTGAGAACAATTGAGACTGCCTCCAAAATTAGTAGTATTAGTTACAACAAAAAAGAAGGGAGCCAGAACACAAGTGCCCGAAATGAAGGTGAAATTCTTATCCTTTGGACTAAAGTGTAAATTTATAGCTGCTTTACCCAAAGTATAATTAGTGGTCAGGAAAAGGGGCCACACCTGTGAGCATCTGAGAACCTTCTGAGAAAAGGTAATGGCTAGCACCTGGCCCCCGCTCAGTGTGGCTCTACAGAGCTGCATCCAATCACTAGGGTGCAAAATGCTGTGAAAGAAGAATGAGGCCCATAAGCAGTGACAGCCTCCTTAAGTTGTTTTATATCCTTGAGACTTAGTGGGCTATGCTCCCTGACCCTGTTATCCTGAGGATCCACTGTCTCAATCACAGGAAAAGCTTATCTTTCCTTTTCTAATGCTTCTACCTTGGTTATTAAATCTTTGACCTCCTCCTCTATCCTTCGAGGCACAGAGGCCCTACTAAAGGGATCACAAAAGGGGTTGTGCCATGGCGGATAGCATTTGTGCTCATCAGCTTCAATTTTTGCTTCCAAAGTATCTTCTTCATCAGTTATGGCAGGACTACCATCTCTTAGTTGAGATCCCTCTTGTTCCCTGATAGATTTCGCAGATTCTAAATCTTGTACTTCCTCAAAAGTCCTGTTCATCTCTGTCATTTGTTCTTTTACTTTAACATTGTTGCTCAGGAGTGCATCTTTAGCTAGACACCAAAGGGAAAAGGTGGCAATAGGGAAATTATCAGGCTCCTCTTCCTTATGAGCCTTTTTGAGATCTTCTTTTATCTGTTCCCGATCGGGGATGTTTATGCCTCCAGAGTGTATAAACCAGGGAGTGTGTTTTTCTAATATGACAATGAAAGGTTTAGCTGTCTTAATTTTAATCCTGGTGCCCTGTCTTTTCAATAGGGCCACTAATTGCCCACTGAGAATATCCTAGAGTTATTGGCACCTATTTTTCAATACATCTTCATTCACTTACTTTGCTGGCCAGTGATCTTTTAGGTGATCCTTTCTTCCTAATCTCAGTGGGACCTCCACTTGTAGTACCCACACTACAATCTGTTCCACTAATTGGGCAAAGGCCTAGAGATTTAAATAAAAGGCAAGCCAGTGGGCCATTTGTGCACTTAGAATGTTGAATGCCAAATGTCGTTTATTGAGGGGATAGAGTAGGCTTATATACTGACTTACAGCACAGTGGAAACAAGGGTCAAGCATGCAAGTTCTCTGGCTCAGTTCCTCCCCAGCAGATGTGTGTTAGCAAATCAAGAAGAGTACCAAAAACTACTCTGGGGCAAGATGTTCCAGCCAACAGCTTCAGGCTTGCACAAGGTGCCTCGGGGGTCCATGCAGGGCCCCACATGAGACTGTTATGATCTTTTTGGGATGGGAAGCTGGACAGATATCAAATTTGCTTTGAACAGAACTGTGGTTCCTGTGTGGCAGATATTGTAGGGGTCTCTTAGTTCTTGTCTTCTTGCAGAAATGACTTCAGTCAAGAGACACAAACAGTTTGCACACACACTTGTCAAAGCAGCAGTTATATCAATGAAACTGAGCAGAACACTTCAAAGAGATCCTGGAATGGGCTGTCCTGACTGGAGTGGAGTAACACCCTAGTGGGTTCTGTGTGGTAAATTTCTATTTGTTTTGTTGATATAAGGTCTCTCCATGTATCCTTGACTGGCCTGGAACTCACTACACAGACCATGCTGGCTTTGGACTCAGAGATACACCTGCCTCTGCCTCCTGCGTGCTGGGATTATAGATGTGCAGTACCATGCACAGCTGTCTTGTAGATTTGAGACACTTTTATGAATATTTATGAAGTAAATACATATTCATGGAGTAATATTCTTTGTTCCAAATCATAGTGGGTTGGATTTCCCTTTTAGGAAATTTCCTCTCACGATCTCTACAAAAGTGGAGGAGTATCAAAACATCAATGCAGGTGATAGTTGGATGACATCATTTCTTTTGAGACCAAGGATCCTTTGTTAGCATACATGTGTAGGCAAATGCCCAGGTGACCTAGTTTCTGGTATAGGGGAAACAGTCTAACTGCAGCTTCAAGGATGTCTAACAACAAAGGGGCTTTTGACCATCAGGAAACACGGCCATATGATGCAACTGCGGTTTCCCTTGTTCCCTCACAGCTAACTCCTTGTCTATGGGGCAGTTTGCTCTCAGGAACAGGCAGAGGACTTCTAGAATCCCTTTTCATTCACAATTTAGTCTGTAGTAGTTAGATGTAAGAGTATGTGACAAGTCCACGATGCCTTGCATTTGCTCTGCAGGAGGAGGCGGGGGTATTCCATGGCTGCTCGTTAGAACCTGCCAAGACCGAGACTGGCTTTTTCCTTCCCTTTTGTCAGAGTCCTGTCCTGCCTCTTACCTGGTCAGCTTGGCTCTCCCATATTCAGTACAGAACCTCTATTTTTAATATAACAATTTATTAATTCTTTGGGAATTTCAACCAGGCCTACCATACATTTTGATAATATTCACTCTTTAGATCTTCTAAGATCACCCTGTTCCCCATTCCCACTCAACTTTGTGTCTTCTTAAAAAATAAACAAAAACAAAACCCACCGAATCCAATTTGTGCTGCCTGTGTACTCAAGAGTGTGGGCCGTTCACTGGAGTGTAGTTGAGCTACTAGAGGCCACAGCCTTTAAGAAAACCAATGCTTTGATGAGGTCTGAGAGCTTCTGGGACTAGAGATAATTATTTAGGGGGCAATTTGATATTATATATATTTAACAACAACAACAACAAAAAATAGCAATAGGTTTACTCTTACAGTCTGGTGATGGGCTCAGAGCTCACAGTCACCAGATCTTTGAAGCCCAGCTCCAGGTTCTGCGTTTTCTTGTCTTTAAGCCCTTTATGCCTTTCTCTGGGCTTAGCCGTGGATCCTCTTTACAGAAGACTTTCTTGGTGTTAGTTCGTGTGAAAGCTCCCCATCCTTGGGCCTCCTCATGCCACCATGCTCATTTCTGCCTCAGTACCCATCATGACCTATCCCGGTGCTCTTTTTTAGTTTTCTCGTCATTGTTTCTCACTCTGCCCACTATTGGACCACAAGCTCTGTGCAGTCAGGAGAAATGGGTCTTATTTGAACTGCCTGTCCTCCACTGCTGTGTCAATTGCCTGGCCAGTGTTTGCTGAGATGAGTGGTAAAACAAAAGAACCAATGAAATTCAACTGTGGACACTGTTGTCATCAGATTTCTGGGGTCACTTAAAGCCTCTGTTTCTTTATCTTTCAAAACCGGTTCTGTGGCTGGGCCTGGTAGTGCACACCTTAGATCCCAGCCTTTGAGAAGCAGAGGCAGGCAGATCTTTGTGAGTTCAAGGGCAACCTAGTTTACATAGTGAGTTCTAGGGCAGCCAGGGCTACATAGTGAGACCTTGTCTCAAAATCAAAACCAGTTCTACCTTGCAGATATTCGAAGACTAACCAAACAACCATAGAAATGTACTTTGTGGCAGAGTATGATAGTCTATGTTATAAATCCAGCATCTGTAGGCCAAGGCAAGAGTTCACAGACAGCGTGGGCTACACTGTCTCAAAGAATACATTTCTTTGTGATGAGCTGTTTTTGCCACACATGTGAGGGAACAGGGAACTTGGATAAACTTCCAGGTTTGCAGATCCCCACCTGCTCAAATCTTTCTTTTTGCTTTGATGATACATCTTTTGGCAAGGCAGGAAAACCTCCAGGCTACCTTAGTTATGGAATCCAGTGACTCAGTACCAGAGAAAAAAAGTCATTGTGCCTGAAACTTAACGAATTGCTCCCATTCTTTGTGTAGGTACCTGATGCTCAGTCTTGTGGCTTCTTGTTGATTCGACAATCTTCAGTGGAGGAATGGTTCCTGACCTTGGAATACAGACACCAGGTTTCAGATCCTTGTCTGTCAGATAACAAACTCTGGCTGAGTCTCATTTTCAATGTGAAGTGATGTCAGGACTGGAAGCACAGATCCTCTAACAAGGAAAGGTAAACTACCAAACGTGGTGCAGGATCTGATTTTGTAAATAAAGTTTTATTGGGGCACAGCCATGCTCATTCACTTCCATAGTGTACTTCCTGTGGCTGTTGACATGTTACATTGAGTTGTATCACACTAGAGTTATGTTACAGCAGGTCTCCCCGCCGGCCTCCTGGTCCTGCCGCCACGTGGGCCCACAGCTGCGCCAGCCCCAAATAACACTCAGAGACTCTGTATTTGATACAATCCTGTTGGCCAGTTACCATTATTGTTTATGGGCTAGCTCCATCTTAATTATTAACCCATTTCTACTTATCTAAGTATTTCCACGTGGTGGTCTTATCGGGAGCCGCGGCAGGCGTCTTCCTTCCTCCCCGGCTACATCTCGACTCCACCTACTACTTCCTCTTCCTCCTCCTAGTCTCCTAGCCCTACCTATCTAGTTTTCTATTGGCCACAGGGCTTTATTAACAGTATGAGAAACATATATACAGAATCACATCTCCCATCATCTCCTCTTTTCTGTCTAAAGTAAAAGAAGGGGTTTAACCTTAACATAGCAAAATATACCATACAACAGTTATCAAATAAGAATCACAGTTAACAATATTTAGTCCATTAACATTTTGTAAGACTTAAAGAAAATATCATCTATCCTATCTTTGTGAGTCTAAAGTCCTATATGTAACTTATTTTTAATCCTAACTAAGAAAAACTATAATCATAACTATCTGTCTTCAACTCCTTCAAAGACCACAGAAGGATAATATATAAACTCTAGAAATGACAGAGACAATGCATTGCCTGGTCAGTCACCCGAAGTTCTTCTGTAATGTTCCATCTTCAGCCCATAGGCCATAATGTGTGTCCAGACTCCTCAAAAAGGCAGGAAACTTTTCTCTGTGTCCTGTAGACTATCTGGCTGTCTGGCAGCCTCTTCCATGAAACAGGAATCCTGTAGCAATGTCCATTTTGCATCAGCAGTTACCTTTTTGTGGGTCCTGCATGTCCAGTTTCTACAACATAAAGTCAAACAGTTCAGAAGAGCAGTACCTTGCCCAAATGGCTAGTCTTGCCATATTAGAAGCAAACTCCATAATGTGTTTCTTCGATGTCCATCTTCCTTTCTTCTGTAGGTGGTGTTACCAGGAGCAGTTGTGCCTCACTGTCAAGAAAATCCCTAAACCATTTTAAATGCCATATTCTATAGGTCTTTGAAAGATTTGAAGAATGCCTATCCATCTCAAATACATTTCTATATATCTAGAAAACCTAACTAACTTAACTCCAAGTATTGACTATCATAGGTAACTCTTTAACTGTACTAAATTATACATTACATTTTCAATGAGCTATATAAACACAATACCTAAACAAGAGGAGAAATATACATATCATAAAATTGACCTTAAATTGTATCAATAAAAGAAAATCCATTCCAAAGCAAAATATTCATTTCCATACCATAATTCCCCTTTTCCCTTTAAAATGATTGCTTGTGGTCATTAACCATTTATAACCAAGCCCATATAAATGAAAACAAACATTTATAAACAATATTTGGGAATTTGGGCGTCGTTCTTTCCAAACTACTTCCTGCTGGTAGAGGGCGCTGTCATGGGGATCCTAAGAAATCTTGGCAGTAGTGTGCCAGGCTTTGTCTCAACTGCTTTGAATGTTGGATCACCTGGGGAGCTGTTTCAGGGGGTCTGGCTTGATCAAACCATATAAATCTGGAAAGAATCCGTAGCTTTTCATTTTCTGTGGAAACAAAAATAGAAATCTTTTTCCCCAGTAATTTGTCCTTAGGCTTAAATTTTGGAGTCAAAGCATTTTTAAAATATATAAATTGAATTAATCCAGCAGCTTTTCTTTTATCAGTAGTTATTTTCTCAGCAATCAAATAATTTAAAGACAACAGAATTGGGTATAGTATCCAAAATTTTTCTGTGCTTTCCATCTTTACGTGGCTTTTTTATTAGTCTATTTATTCTACTTCTATTTTTACATATTTTGAGACAGGGTTTCTCTGTGTAACTTTTATCTGTCCTGGAATTCATTGCATACCAGGTTTACTTTGAAATCACAGAGATCTGTACAAATGGGCCCATGTGGCTGCAGGACAATGGCGGCAGAACCAGCAGCAGCCTGCGGGGAAACCTACCGCAACACTAGAGTTACTATCTGGCTCTGTACAAAAGATTTCTGGCTTCTACTCTAGTCCAGCTTTTGCTTTGTTTTTGTGGGTCATGGTCTTGCAATGTAGCCCAGGCTGGCTTAGAACTCAGAGCTGAGGTTATAGCTGTGTACTGCAGTTCCTGCTCTTCTCAACAGTCCAGGTGATTGGCCTTACCCATTGTTGAAAGGACCTTCCGCTCCCGAGAGAGGCCCAAGTATGACCTTTGATTGATTTAGTTGATTCCAAATACGTGAATTTCTTTGAGAGTCTGAACTGTAGGAGGCTTTGTACTGGGAACCCAACAAAGTCATCAAAACGAGCACCCCCAGCACCCGCAGCACCCGCAGTGCCCCGCAGTGCCCACTATTCCACATATTTTTGCACATTGGCAAAATGTCCTATTCAGCGACAACAATTCAGGGGAGTGGTCTTTAAAAGAATGCCTGTTTTAGGCATGGCTAAAATAGATGTGTTTATTTGAAACTCAATAATGACCACACAAGTCATGCATTGCCTATGTGCCCAAGGTCCCTTAGGAGGTGAAAATGTCCTGAATTGTCTTTCTTTTCTTTTTAATTGCATGTTCATGCATGCATGTGTGTATGTGCATGTATGTATGTATGTATGTATGTATGTATGTATGTATGTATGTGTGCGAGTCATGGTTCAGTGTGAAGATAAGGAGATAATGTGTGGCAGTTGGTTCTTTTCTTCCACCATGAAGGTCCCTGAGAATGAACTCAGGTCACCTGGTACCTTTATCAACTGAGCCATCTCTATGGCCCCTGATAGTATTTCTAGTTGGATTTATTTTTTAAAAAAATAACTTTTAAAATTAAAATATAAGTACAACATTCTCCCCCTTTCCTCCTTCTCCTCTCATATCTATATCTATATCTATATCTATATCATCTATCTATATCTATATATCTATCTATATGTATTCATACAAAACTTCCTCAGTTAATATAATATTACTCAGGGCTGAAGATGTATGATTTTCAGGGCCAACCAATTAGTATTGGATAACCAGGTCTTTTTTTGGGAGGGGCTCTTCCTATGGAACACTATTTATGCTCTCAGAATTCCTTAGTTGCCTATAGTTCTTTGTCTAGGGTTAAGGCTGCATGAGATTTCCCTTTTCTGGGTTGGCACATCTATTGGTATCATCCTTGTTGAGGTCATTTTTAGGCAGCCATGTTGATGAGACTTCAAGGATATAACTTCAGCCATTTCTAGAAGGTGAAATCTCACAGGAAACATCCTGTTCCTCTGACTCTTGTAATCTTTTTGCCCCCTTTTCTGCTATGACCATTTAGCCTAAGGTGTAGGAGTTGTGCTGCAGCTCATTCTGGTGGGTTGTGGTTTTCTGTAATGGTAATGGTCTCTGTCTTTTATAAGAAGACATTTTTCCAACCAGGTATGAGACCTATGCCTATCTGTGGGCATAAGAATATTGTGCCATGTTGGTCTTTGTTGTAGTTCGCAGGCACCATGTTTGGGTGGAATGATTGGTTTCTCTGCTCCTTTAGAAGCTTACATGGTACCTTTTGGTGCTAATCTTCAGAGAGGAGGCTCCCAATTCACAACCAGCTTGGGTCTTCTGGGTCCTATACAAGGCATATCCAGCAGTAGGGACTTCCCCTCAACCTCTGAGAGGCAACCAAGGGCAACAAGCAATAGATTAGGCTTGGGGAGTGTCTCGGACAACTCTGACCAGCAATTCAAAGGGGGCTTCTCATGCCCGGTGTTGTTTTTGGTGATAGTCTAGGGCTCTTGAGGGAGCATTGTCAATCCAGTCTATTTGGATATTGGAAGTCATTTCCCTCAGTGTAGTCTGTATCAGATTTTTTCATTCTTGGAGGTCATTCTTCTGCTGTACTTGGACCCCAGTAGAATATCAATGTAGGAGAAGAATTTCACCAATTATTTCCCAGGCAATGCGAGCATTGGAATGGTCTGGGTGATCAAGTCAGGACACTGCTATTTAGGGCCACAGTGAGAAGTCATTCTCTTGTGACACTCTCTTTCAGTCTTTCTGATTAGTCGGGGGAGGTCTCAGATGGATTCTAGGTAGTTCTTCCATCTTTCTACTATGTACTCTTCTTCCTGCCTCACAGGGAAAGGGGAAAGGAAGGGAAAAGGGGAGGGGAATGGAGAAGAGGAGCAGGAGAGAGATAGAGAGCAGCACTTGCAGGCAGCACCTGCAGGCAGCACTTTCCCCATTCTTGGAAATAATGAAAAGCATCCTTGAGTTTTCATTTATTATTTTATGGCTGACTTCTGAACTGGCCAGGGACAGCAGTTCCCATTCATGCTAATTTTGTTCACTTTCCTCTTAAAATCCCTTTCAAGGAAAAAAATGTGAGGAAGTGAGGCAAATTTTTAACCAAAAATATTGTACAGACGGCGTGTAGGCAAAAGTCAAAGTGTGGTGGCCATGGGCAATAGTGAAAAGACAGGGTTGATGGACTAAGTCTGGAGGAGGTGGTTTAGTTCACCGGCCTTATTTTATGGTACGGAAGCCAATGTCCAAACAGTGCTTACAATCAGCTCTGGTGTCAGAGTCAAGGTTAGAACTCTCAGCTCATGTTCTTTCCATCACACAATCTAACTTGGCATTTTGGTCTTTCTTACCATGCACAAGTGGACATTTGGTATTTGAGTTTCTTTTCTTTTCTAATGATTTATTTTTTATCTTATGCCCATTGTTTTGCCTGCAGGTGTGTCTGTGTGAGGGTGTAAGATTTCCTGGAACTGGAGTTACAGCAGTTGTGGGCTACCATGTGGGTGCTGGAAATCAATAAAGGTCCTTTGGAAGAGGAGCCTGTGCTTTTACCCACTGAGCCATCTCTCCAGTCCCCTCCTCCTTAGACAAGGCTGGCCTCAAACTCAGAAAGATCAGCCTGCCTCTGCCTCCCAAGTGTGGGATTACAGGTGTGAGCCTCCACCATCTATGGGTTTGTTTTCTAAGAAATGTTTTCACCAATCTACCCTGCCTCAAGTTAGTCACTGTGACATTGACTAGAGTGACAGCAGGTCCTCTTTCTGTTGTGGTTCTAACTTTCCCCCCACAGCATCACAGGGCCATAAAACACCAACTTGGAGGTGAGCAAGATTCCTCCTAGGACAGGGGTCTCCTCACTAGCATCCCAGGAGATCTTCTCACCCTCCCACAGTGGGAAACTCATCACTTTATGATGTAGCCTGTACTGTTCACGTCAGTGAATGAAATCCAAGAGCCAGACAAAGTGTTTTGGAAATGTTGGACTCATGTCCTTGATGCTTGTTTTGGGTATGGAGGACTGGAACTGTGCCCCATTGTGACAGGTGCAACCACTTCCCTGTCACCCTGATCTAGGAGACCAGGCAAAGGACAAGAACTGCCTTTCTTCCCCTCCCTCCCTCCCTCCCTCCCTCCCTCCCTCCCTCCCTCCCTCCCTCCTTCCCTTCCTCTCTTCATTTTTCAGTCCTGAAAATGGAATCCAGGACCTTGCATATGTGATAGGTAAGTCTCCTACCACTGACCTACATCATAAGATACACACACACACACACACACACACACACAATTTTCATTGAGAACTTCATATATGCTTACAATGTTTCTTGATCATATCCACCTTCTCTTCCTATTTCAATTCCTCCCAGACACCCATATCCCTCTTCCAATTTCACATCTTCTTCTTAAAAAAACAAAACACCCACTGAGTCTAATAAGTGTTACCCAAATGTGCATGGTATGGGGCCCCTCATTGGAACACTGGGGTCACACATCTGAGGAATACTGGCCCCCCCTCTTCCAGGCATCATCTACTGCCAGTAGCTCACAACTGGTAGACTATTGATAACTTCTGCCCCCAGGTAGCCTTTATAGCACAAAAAGGTGAAATAGTGGGGCCACATGAGTTCCTCAGTCCCCTATACTGGAATGTCAACTGTCTTGATCATCGTGGGCAACCACAGCTGCTGAGAGAGTTCATGAGTACAGTGAACCTGCCATGCCCAGATGACATGGTTTTGCCTCTGGTATCCTTGGCTTCTGGCTCTTACAATCTTCCTGCCCCATCTTCCATGATGTTTTTTGAACTTTGGGAGAGACGAGCAAGTGTGATATTGATATGTCTCATTTATGGTTGGCCACGCTGCAGCCAGTCTCTGAACTCTGGCTAGTTGTGAGTTTACTTAAAAAAAGAAGCTTCTCTGATTGACTGAGAGATGTATTCATCTACAGGTATAGAGATAAGTATTTAGAAGAAAGTTTGATACCATGCCCATTGAACAACATAATAGAAGTAGGCTTTCTTCTAGGACCAATGAGTTCCCAAGCATGGGTTCTTGGCCAGATATACAGTACCAGGCACGAGTTTCCTCCAGTGTAATGGGCCTTAAATCATTCAGAAAGCAGTTGGTTACTTAGATAATATTTGTGGAACTATTATATCCATGGGCCTACCTTGCCAGGCTGGTTGTTACTGTAGCTCACAGGGCTCAAAACTAAGACTGTTGATAGCTTTTCTCTCCTGGTAGTCTTTTTAGTACTAGAAGGTGAAAGCTAGCTGTCATGGAGGATGCTTGCTGGTCAGTAGCAACTTGATTTCTTCATGTCCTGTGACCAAAGTGTCTGGTGTCTTCAGTAATGAGGTGTTATCAAGTTCTGGTGGACAAGCAAGAGCAATGACAATAGCCTGTACTGTTTCAAGGTCTCTGGGAGGCCTTGTCACTGGGACAAACTCTTTCTGAGAAAGAGTTTCGCTAAAGTAGCCAAGCTGGACTTGAACTTACTAATGAAGCTCAGAGAGCCCATGATCTTACAAATATACAAGTCAACTGCAAGGTAGGGCTCATGGTTATTATTATTTTTTTATTTTTACACTACTCTTTTATCCTCAAATGTTTTTGTTTGCCTCACAAGTCTACACATAGATGCCAAGAGGGTATTCAAAAGCTTTTTGGTTATGGAGGAATAACTTATGTATGGTAAAGTGTGTAAGGGGTGCTTGCCTTTTACGTGTGGCAGGATGCGTGCTGACTCATGTACATGTCCATCACTTGTGTCACCCATCACTTGTGTCACCCATATCTGTGTGAAGATGCAGCTCCCTAGGAGTTATGCATTTTAAACTTTATTATAATAATAATAATATAATTATTATATGTGTGTGTGTGTGTGCGTGCGTGCGTGCGTGCGTGTGTGTGTGTGTGTGTGTGTGTTTGTGTGTGTATATTATATGTGTGTGAGTGCAGGTGCACCTCAGAGAAACAGTTGACAAAGAAGGAAGTTTTACTTTGCCTTCCTGTTTCAGATGTTTAAATTCAAGCTTAGCTTGAATGTTTTCAGACAGTGGGGAGATAGAATTTTGTGGTGGGTGGCAAGTGCACCCAGTAGATCTCATGATAGACAGGGAACAGAGAGGGAGGAAGGGACTCGGTAACAGATACAACCTTCAGAGGCATGTCCTGGTGACCTACTTCTAGCTGGGCCCTGCCTCCTAAAGTTTGTGACACCTCCCTAAATAACACCACCAGCTAGAAGCCAAGCTTTCAACACAGGGAACAGTTCAGTTTCAAACTGCACTGGGCTGTGCAGACAGAGTAGGATGCAGCTTGCAGGGCTCAGATCTGAGTCTTAGGGAGACCTCAGAAGGCAGCTGCTCTGGTCCAGGGAAGATAAAAGGAAGTGTGGCTTCTTGATGAGACACGAGAAAGTTGTGGACAGGACCCTGGGGAGTAGACAGGGAGTTGAGGGGATGGCTGATGACCTGAGACTTCAGATGCCAGCTTGCTTAGAGCCAATGTGGCAGAGATGTGGATACCTCAGACCTTTAATCCTGATGAAAGCAGGGAGCAGAGTCTTCAGTAACCTTGTGGCAAGTCCAGGAGGCCCTTTCAGTGTGATTGGGTAATGACTATCCCATTTCCACAAGATTCTGGACTGCCAGTGCTGTTAAGGTACTGAGCCCTTCCAACCCTGGGCTCTGCCTGTTGGCACATCTTTATGGCATCCCAGGCATGTGGAACATGGACAGATGTCAACTTGCTCTGAAAACCAAGCAGTGGAGGGAACACAGGCTCTTGTCTCAGAGGACGAGATGCCAGGCTACATATTTTGTATGCATTTTTCAGATGCCACCAGCTCCACCTGAGCCAGTAATTGTCTCCAAACCACATATCTGCTTGCATGTCTCCTGATGATATCTGCTTTCAACAGTTTTCCTTCCAAGGATTCAGATGACTGTCAAATCAGAGGATGAATGGTGAAATAGGGCAGTCAGTGGGAGGCCAGTGGGAAATCAGTGGGAGATCAGTGGGAGATCAGCGGGATCAGTGGGAGAACAGTGAAAGATCAATGGGGTCAGTGGGATTAGTGGGATCAGTGGGAGGTCAGTGGGATTAGTGGGTGATCAGTAGAATCAGTGGGAGATCAGTAGAGACCAGTGGAGACTAGATGAGATCAGTGGGATCAGTGGGACCAGTGGGAGATTAATGGGATCAGTGGGAGATCAGTGGGATCAGTGGGAGATTAGTAGGTAATCAGTGGGAGATCAGTGGGTGATCAGGATTTAACAGATCGTGGAGGCTCAGCTGATCTCTTCTTCACTCATGTCCATGATGGATCCTTTTTTTTCCTCCAGGAAAAGCTGCCACTTTCTGAAGTTCAGTTTACTCGGGTTTCTTTATGTCATCACCTCTCTGGTGTGTTTCTAAAAAGCTCTGGTCTTGTAGCTTACCTTACTTGGTCTCCATGTTACTATGGGAACTGAAGTCTCTTCTAAATTTCTATAGCCCACCTGTCACTTTTCACTAAATACCTGAAACCATGTGTACTATTTCAGTTGCCTTCTTGTTGCAAAGCCCTATTAAGTTTTCAACAGAGGTGGGTCCTCACTTCCCATTCTCCTCCCTCCCTTCCCACCCCATCAGTCACCTAGTTGCTGATAAAACATGCTAGACTCAGCTTTTGTGTTGGAATCAAAGCATTCTCAACTTGGAAAAAGTAGCTGGATGATTAAAGAAAATACTCCAGGGAAGTGGACACTGATGCTATGGGGACCGAGTACCCTCTAATTTGGAAGCTTAATGTTTTGAAAAAGAATAAAAACATGTAGCCTGTGATACATCCTACACAGGACTTGTTCTAGCTGACACTATTTATTGGCTGGGATATTTTTCATGTTCTGTTTCAGGCTGCCTGAATTCTTGTCTCCAATAGGCGATGGGCTCAGTAGAAGCAGGTAATTCAGCAATAATGAAAACTTTTCTACTGGACTGGTCAGGACCAGTGAGGTAATGTTTCTGACACAGGTGGCAGGTAATAAGAGCCTAATGAATACGATGTCTTACTATTTTTGAGAAGAAAGGGGCTCAGAATTGGACGTCATTTCCTATGTTCATATAAATACCATATGGGCTGCCCCAACTATGTGTAGTAAGTTGCTCACTTTGAACCTGGCCTTACTGGGTTCTAGTCTGGTCAGGGAAGCTGGTGGGCTGTGCTAACATGCATTTTTTTCTGTCACCCATGTGGAACATCCTGCACAATTCATCCTAGGGAGAGTAGGGGTTAAGCATGTGTATTTGATCCTAAAAGAGTCCTGGAATGCTTTGATTTCTCTCTCTTTTAGGGTTCTCCTTAGCTTTATCTCTCATGAGCTTAAGTCCTTGTCCTGAGAAGAGAATGTGCTGTAAGAACAGCTTTGCTTTTCCTTGCTCTAAAACCATCCATCATTGTCTCAGAATGTGACCTGAGGCATTGGGGACAGGTTCTCTTGCCTGACAACAGGGACAGTGGGTAGAGACAGAGCCTGCCGCTGGAGCATCGTGGTGACATCTCAGGGTCTACTCTATGATGTACACACAGCCTTCTTCCTTTGACCCTGACCACTGTGGTTTTCTATTGTCAGTGGGATAATTTTGGCTCATAAGAGCTAGATATTGATAAATAATTTTACTCACTACTGGATACAATCTTGTGTAGTACTTTGGCCAAAGCCTCTTGTCAGTGGAGTCATATTAAGGGGTCTTGGAATGGCTTGAGGCAGAGGATTGTTCTCACAGCTGACCCAGAAAAGACAGAGACCTCTGGGGACACTTGTTATTGTTTGCTTTGGTGCTGAAATCACTCAGTGAGGTGTTTTTGGGACTCAATGGTTTCTCTCTATAGACATGAGCCTGTCAGAAGAGCAAGTGAGACCCTGAGAGCAGAGGGGGTAGAGGATGGGCTTAGGGAGTGGCATCTTCCTCCTTTAATGCACATGGGTAGGTATATTGGAAGAATCCTGACAAGACTGGTTCCAGGTATGTCAGACATTGTGGGGAGTTCCCAGAAGTTGTACCATAGGCAGCAATGCCAGCATCTAGAACTCTAGAACTCTGATGTGGGAGGACAGTTGCCGCATTATTAGCAGGAGCACTGGAAGTTTGGGGGGCATCAGAGGATAGGGCTTCTGTCATGTTTCACCATGCCCGGACTTGTAGGTACTAACAGCCAGGTGACAGAAGGCAGGGTCACATGACCTACTACCCTGGAGAAACCCAAGAGCTAACAAAGGATAATGCAGCAGGGAGAAAGGAAAGCAGAGGTACTGTGGGGGTGGGGGTGGGTAACATATGCTTCTACAAGCAGGTATCATCTCCTTTCCCCCCAGACATGGTGGAAACTTAGGGCTGATGTACCAAGTTGCTATGGACTGTGACTAAGAAAACATATCGGTCCTCTTTCAGTTTTGTAGGCCAGAGGCCCAAAATGAAGATGTTGGCAAGGCTCCACTCCCTCCAAAAGCCCTAGGGGACAATTTGTTCCTTGTCTCTTCTGGCCTTTGGTGACTGTTGGCCTCCTTGATGCCACCTCACTCCAGGCTTTGCTTCAATCTTCATCTTCATGCTCTTCTAATTTCTCCGTTCTCTCTTCGTATTCTTCCTCCCTCCCTGCTTGCCTGTCTCCCTCCCTCTCTCCCTCTCTCCTTCCCCCTGCCTCCCTCCTTCCTCTCTCTTTCCCTGCCTCTCTTTCTCTCTGCTTCCCTCCCTGCCTCCTTATTTCCTAGTTCCCTCTTTCCCTCCCTTCCTTCCTCCTACCCTCTTCCCCCTCCCTCTCTCCCCTTCTTCTCTTCCTCTCTTCTTTCCCTCTCTCTCTCCTTCCTTTTTTCTCTCCTCACTTCTGAGCAGTTACATGAGACCCATGTTCTTGTCAAAATTTTAAGCACACACTCCAGTATTGTCAGCCACATCCATTGTAGAACAGATGTCTAAACTATATTAATCTTGTATGACTGAAATTTTATATGCCCTTCCTCGAGTTCCTGGTTCCCACCATTCTATTTCTGCCTTTATGGAAAACTTTGGATTTTGAGCTTATCATGTTAATTTGGAGTTGGGAGGATCTTCTTGCAACAGTCTTAGTTTAACTAAATCTTCAAAGTACCCCCACCCATAAGGAAAAACATACAATTTCCAAGAATTCGATATGGGCACATCTTTGTGATACCACCTTCCAGTCACCAGTAGATGGCCAAGGTCCAATGACTAAATGGAGTGTGCTAGAGAGGGAGACCATGGGGACAATGACTCTTCTTGCACTGTGCTGCCGAGTATGGCCTTAGTCATTTCCTTTTCTTCAGCTGGACAAACACCTTGAATGTGTATGCTGCAGTCCCTATGTGGCCTTGCCCCTTCACACAAATTCCTCCTTGTAATGCTTTCTTTTGCTCTAAGATCTCCCGGCTCATGTTTGTGCAGCTCAAGGATCTTTTTCCATTGCTAATGGAAGTCTAATGTATATGTGTATGCATATATGTATTTCATGTCCTCTCTCAGCAAAGACCTGTGCCAGTCCTTTCCCCACATACATGAGATAAGCTTGTTGGCTTTCTTCTTCCTCATATCTGGCTCTTTTTTTTTTTTTTTTTGCGTTATGACTAGTGAGCTAGTGGTAGAAGGAATGGAAAATCAGATCTGGATTAAATGTTGAACAGGCTACTTTGCTCTGGGACTCTGGGCATGCTACTGGTTGCTGTGATTTAAATGGGGATGGGTGGAAACAATCCCTGGAGCAGTAGCATTGAGAAGGAAGTCAAAGATACCAGTGGGTTAATGCGGACACTTGATAAAAAGTAAAAAGATGAGTGTGGCTTCTGCTGCGCTCTTCCCTATATTCTCTCTCTCTCTTTCCTCCCCTCCCTCCATCCCTCCACCCTCCCTCAAATTGTGTGTGTGTGTGTGTGTGTGTGTGTGTGTGTGTGTAACTTGTCTCACTTTCTACCACGTGGAGCCCAGGAATTGAACTCAAGCCAATAGACTTGTCAGGAAGAGGCTTCACCTGCTCAGCTAGCTCTTTGGTCCTCTTAAGACACTCTTGCTTGCCATGGGATGCTGCAGCAAGGAGACCCTTGCTTGGTGCAGATTCCTGGGCCATAGGCTCCCCAGCCTCTGGAACTATAAGGACTGTGTTATCACCCTAGGTATTCTGTGATAGCAACAGGAAACAGATACAACAAACCTCCTCTCTTTTAGTCTTGAAAAGAAGGATAATAGTTCCTACTTAGGGGAAGAACTGCAGGTGTGGCACCTGGCCCAGGGAAGGCATGTAGCAAGTTAGTTCCCATCATCCTTTGCTTTTCCATTTAGGTGTCTTAAGAAATCACCTTCCTGTTATCCCCCCCAAAACATAACTCTCTTCTAGTACTTTGGATCTGAAGACAAACACACAAATTGTTCAGCAGCAACCAATTTTGTACCATGGCAACATGCTGTTTTTAATTACCCGCCTTTACCCTGTAACAGCTGTGACACGCATGGCCTGGCCAAGTGTAATTTCAGTCTTGTGACATGCTCCAGATGTGGAGGTATTCTGCCAGGTGTTTATTTTGAGTGCATAATGGGGGCATTTTAGCACATTCAGCTTTTCTTTCCTCTGCTTTCCTGCCCTATTCTGAATGGTTTTTCAGAAAAGGCCTAGGCCTTGGTCCAAACTCCAAGTCTAGATGTTGAGCTTTAGGGCTGTGTTTGGAGACTTTTCTCTGGACTTCCTATCTCTTCTGGGCTTCTCTGGTTCCCAGAAGCCTATATTCAACAAATACCAAATACTTAATTTAAAAGGTCACTTTGCGTGTGTGTGTGTATGTGTATGTGTGTGTGTGTGTGTGTGTGTGTGTGTGTGTGTGTGTGTGTATGTGTGTATGTCACAGGTGTGTATGGGCTCATGGAAGCCAGGAGAGGTTATGGGAGTGGAGTGGACATTATGGGCAATTGTAAGTTACTGGATGTAGGTGCTGAGAGGCAAACTCTGGTCATCTGGAAGAGCCTTCTCTACCACTGAGAGCCATTTCTCTTGCACAACAAATACTTTCCCAACATCTTCTATGTTCAAAGTTGTCTTCTACATACTAAGGACATGTCTGTGAGCCAAGCAGAGTTCTTGCTTCATGGAGCTTATAATCCAATATGGACCCAAATAACAAGACAAACAAATTAATATATTGTTATACCCCAACAGCCAGGTGCTGAGGTCTGTGCTATTGGGAAGGGCTGGGCCCTAGTGGAAGGAAGTTAGGCCACAGAGGGTGTACCCTGAGGGAGAGAGACATGGACCCTGTTGCCTCCTCTCTTCTCTCTACTTCTTGACTGCCATGAGGTGCATGAGTTTCCTTCATGCATTCCCCAACATGATGTCTTGCTTTACCACAAAGGCCCAAAGGCAACAGGAGACCATGGCCTCTGAATATTCGGCTTGGCGTAAACCCTTCTTTGTTTTGAGTTATTCATCTTAAATATTTTGTAACAGTGATGGGAGCCTGGCTAACATGCTACAATGTGAAGTACGTTAAGTGTTAAAAATGTTAAATAAAAACAAACCGGATGAGATGAGAAAGCATGAGAAGCTTCCATTCCTTTAAATGCCTCCAACAGAATAGATGGGGCAAATCAGAAGTGTGTCTTTCCCCAGTAAATCACCAACCCCTAAATCACCGGAGATCAGCCCTTTTTATCCTCAATAAATGCTTAATGTTCTACATGACCCTATATGGCTTCAGCATCCCCTGCCTTCATAGCCATATTCCAGTGAGGAGGATGGAGGGAGAAGTTCTCTTTTAAAGGCTGTTACTTCTGTGTTCATCCCCCTGGCCAAGGACCTAATTACATAGCAACACCTGACTGCAAGAGAAGCTGGGAAATATTTTGTATATTTAGGGCAGATGTGGTGTGTGTCTTAAAAGTTAAGGTGCTTTTTTTTTTTTTTTTTTTTTTACACAGGGGGAAACTATGAGAATGGATCTTGGGCAAACCACAGGTGCCAAGAGCTTTCTCAGGTGGCGCCACTGGCATAAAGACAGGACATGATTTTGACCTAATTGGGATCACCTAATCATGCCCTCTGTGATATGTTTATAACTGGAGATGTAAAGACAGGAGATACATAGGCCTGACCTACACATATGGGATTCAGAGCAGAGGTGGCAAGCTGGTAACATGGGGGGGGGGTCAACAGGTGCCGTTTGTTTGGCTCATTGATGTTTGAACCATTAGGAACTGTCACACAAGATGCCAGGTTTGAAGCTTTTCTCTCGGAGTATTCCCATGTGACCAAGGCTGAAGAGCAATGGGCCTTTCAAGATGGGTGGCATGATTTGACTAAGAAATGATCATGCACACCGTTGAGGAGATGGCTGGGCTGGTAATATTGTTATGAATTCATGAGAACCTCAATTTGGATCCCTGGGACACATGTAAAACACATCAAAACAAAATAAAACAAGCAAACAAAAGCAGGCAGGGCAACAAGTGCCTGGAATCCCAGCACTGGGGAGAAAGAGACAGGTGGGTCCCTGGAACTCAAAGGCCAGCCAGTCTAGCCATTCAAGGAGCACCAGAGTCAGTGAGAGACCCTGCCTTAAAAAATGAGAGGTTGACTGGGGTGGGAGGCCTTTTCTGAAGATGGAAGCCCTCCAAGAAAGCTCAGCGAGAGACACAATCATTTCCAGTTGTCCCCCGAGGTCCCTAGAGATATTGTACCACCTCGGTGCCCTGTGACCTGTGTTCAGTGTGGCTCTTGGGTTCCACAAAAAGAGCACTGTGCAAAGACAGGTTGAAATGTGAAAGGAAGGCTTCATGCTTCCCGTCTTGGCGGTGCCTAAGATAAAAGGTTTAGAATGGCAAAGCATCATTTTGTCCAAAAGATTTTCCCTCTTCTATTTTGCTTGTTTACTTGGTAAGCAGACACATGAGCAGGGAATGTTCTGGTACAAATACATAGCCTGAGGGAGTCAGAACTTTTCCTGCTGCCAGGAACATCCCAAAACAGAGCCTTGAGTGTTTAAGCATCCCTGGGGCCACTTAGAGCCAGCTTGGGTAAATGTGGAGACAGGGTGAGGGCGGTGGGGGAGTTGGGATGATGGTGGGGGGGATGGGTGGTGGTGGTGGTGCATGTTTGGGTCTCATTCCTGCTAGTGTACAGCAGGGAGATGGGGGGGTCAGCAGCTTCCCCTCTGAGTGAAGGGGTTCCATCCGTGGAAGATGGAACCTGCACCTGAATTTTAATAGCACAAATGTTAGTACATTACAACAGCTACACCAAACCTGCCTGTAGGTGAGAGGACTCCAGAGTCCTTTTAACACTTAACCCTCCAATCTTCTGAGGCAAAGGCAATCATGATGTCACAGAGTCACCAGGAACTCAGCTTTCTTTTGCTCTTGTCTGATCCTTCACTCCCTTCACTTACGGAACATTAGGCATTATCCCTGTTCCAGGCAGGAGGATGGAAGTTGGTGGTAATCCTTTCTCCTTCAGTGTAGGCTAAATCTAGAGACCTACTTGTAAGAGGAGAAGGAGAACAGGGAATAATGGAGAGAGGGAGGGAGGGGCACACACACACACACACACACACACAGAGGAGAGAGAGAGAGAGAGAGAGAGAGAGAGAGAGAGAGAGAGAGAGAGAGAGAGAGAGAGGAGTTGAAATGAAGAGTTATTGCACCCTGGGTGGTGACTAGACTCAGGGAAAGCTGACACATCAGAGAAGACTTTTGCTCTTGAGACACACGGGGCCCTCTCCTGTCCTTCTGCCTCTCCCTCTCGTCATAAATCACAGGCAACCCTGCAGCTGCACCTGGTTTCTTTACCCCTTGGATCCCTCAACAGAAGTGGTGCTTGTCATTTTTACCAGCTCAGTTTTGTGGATATTTGTGCCACAGCAGTGGGAACATATCCTCTGTCCCTGTCATGGACAGTTGGCAAATATGATGTAAATAAAAGTGACCAGTTACAGCCTCCCTGAGCCTGGACCTGGCCATCTCTGCTCCCAGGCGGCATGAGAACAGCATCTGGGCCAAGGCCTTGCTTGCCTTACTTCCTGCTCCTTGGCTCTTGTCCTGCAGAATGCTGTCCACACTGTGTTCTATGTATGCACCTGCGTCCCAGTGCAGGACGCAGGCCAGAAAAGGCCTGGAAGGCACATACCCCATGTGCTGTACCTCTGCCAGGGGACTGGAGAGGCTAGACTTTCCTGCCACGGGGCTCCATGGCTTCTGTGAAGCACAGGCTGTTCCCAAGTAGGTGACTAGTTTCCCAGGGACTAGCTTCATGAGGGAAAAGAGGGTGATCCATTTAACACACTATTTCAGAGGGCTACGATCAACTCAGAATAGAATGTTCTAATATGCCTTTTGGTTTTTATATACCATGGCTAACTTGAAAAACAAAACAAAACAAAAATCCAGACAGAATGTGGCGTATGACAGCCCAGAGAAACTAGGATACAAGGAGGAACCTAAGAGATTCATACAAAGTCCCTCACAGAAGGGGAAAGGGACAAGATCTCCTAAGCATATTGGGAGCAGGGAAGGGGCAGTGAGTGGAAAAGGAGTTAGGAGAAAGAGAAGGGGAGGAGAGAAGAACATGTGGGACCAGGAAGATTGAGTCAGGGGACAAATGGGCGAGAGCAAAAAAAGAGATACCATAATAGAGGGAGCCATTATGGGTTTGAAGAGAAAACTGACTCTAGAGAAATGTTCAGAGACCTACAAGGATGACCCCAACTGACAGTCTGAGCAGCAGTGGAAAGGCTACTTTAAATGCCCTTCCCTGATAATGAGATTGATAACTAACTTATATGCCATCCTAGAACCTTCATGTAGTAGCTGTTGGAAACAGAAACATACCCACAGCTAAACACTGAGCCAAACTCCTGGAATTCAATAGCAGAGAGGGAGGAGTGATGAACATAGGGGTTAAGACCAGGCTACAGAAACCCACAGAGACAGCTGACCTGAACAAGGGGGAGCTAATGGATCCCCAGACTGATAGCTGGGAAACCAGCATTGGACTGATTCAGACCCCCTAAACATGGGTCTCAGAAGGCCTGGGCAGTCTAAGGGGCCTCTGACAGTGGAACCAGGATGTTCCCTGGTGCACAAAAGGACTTTGGGAGCACATTCCCCATGGAGGGATACTCCCTTAGTCTAGAGACAGGAGGGAGGGCCTAGTCCCTACTCCAAATGACTTGACAGATTTTGATGATCCCTCCTGGAAGACATCACCCTTCCTGTGGAGTGGGGAGAAATGGGGTGGGAGGGGGTTGGGGGACATGAGAGGGAGGGAGAGAGGGAACTGGGATCGATAAGTAAAATAAGAAAAAAAAAAGAATGTGGTGTATGATACCACTTAATGATCATACACATGCATGCATACATGTGGAGTGCTCTCCCGACATGTATGTCTGCATTCTATCCACAGCAGAACTTTGGATGGTGCTTGCTTTCTTCTTTATACATTTCCTCACATTTCATCACTTGTTTACATTTTATTTGCTTCCCCCATGTGTGTGCGTGTACTTGTGTGCACATTAGGATTCATGTCAAGATGGAAGGCAGAGGACAACTTGCAGGGATCGGTCTTCTTCTATCACCGTGGGTCTGAGGGACCGAACTCAGGTTGCTTGGCTTGGCAGCAGGTGTCTTTACCACCTGGGAGGTATCACCAGTCCTAACAGAGTGTGTAATTTTCCCTTCTTTCCTTTATATTTTTTTTTTCTCCAAAGGAAAGATGATCCCCATGAATTCACTTTTCATTTTGAAGAGGGAAACTCTATTTTCTTCTCTGATTGTATATTACGCTACATTTTACCAAGTAATTTTGCATGTGTCATTTCTTTCGACATCGCAGTGATTCTAAAAGTGTAATGCAATTATCCTCAATTTATAGATACAGCAGCCTGAGGCTAGCAGAAGTGAAAGGAGAGCTTTTACGGTATCATCTCTCTTTCCCTAATCTTACATTCCACTGGCATAGCATTTTATCTTACACTTTGAGGCCTATATGACTTGTACTAGCCATTTCTCTTTTAAGTTTTCCCATCTGTGAAATGGGATAATGCTACATCTACTTATGGGGTGATTGAGAGATTTAAACAGGATAGTGGATGTGAAGCACAGGCGTAGCCCCTCTCACAAGGCTATCACTTGATGTCAGTTCTTGCCATTTTTGGCCAACTTTGGAGTAGGCACTTCCCTGCTCTGGTTCTACTCCTTCAGGCACAGGAGTGAATGGGTTGATGGTGGATAGAATGCCCACGTTCTAATTCCACACTTCTTGAGGTTTATGGAGCAGAGCTGACTTTGAGAAATGGGATTGCAAGGAGTAGTTCTCACTCACTCACTCACTCACTCACTCACTCACTCACTCACTCACTCACTCCTCACTCTCTGCTCAGCAAGTTAATGACAAACAAAACTGACATGAAAGGGGCCATCAAGGTGCTCCAGTCAGTAGTTTTTGCCATGCATTCATGAAGATTCTGAGTCTTCAGGTAAAATGTGGGGAGCCACAGTGCATGCCTGGGGGCAGAGCCAGGAGGACTCCTGGGGCTTGCTGGCCGGTCTAGAGTTGACAAGCAGTTGGCTAAATGGCTTGGTGACCAGAGTTTAATCCCTGGAATCCATTTGCAGGTGAAAAGAGAAGACTCACCTAAGTTGTCTTCTGATCTACGTGTGTGCACTGTGGCTCACATGCCCACACACAGACATCATGTGCACACATACACAATAGTCAAAAAAGTCAGATGGGGAACAACAAAGGAAGACTACTGATGTCACCTTCTGGCCTTCACATGAGCACATGAATGTATGTGTGCATTCTCTCTCTCTCTCTGTCTCTCTTTGTCTCTGTCTCTAAATGGCAGAGAGAGAATATAGAAAGGAAAGGGCAGCAGAAGCCACACTCATCCTTTTATCAGATGCCCACTCTTTATGGGCAACATTAACCCACTGGTGACAGAGCCCTCAAGACCTAATTACTCTTTGATAGGTGTCTTTAACTCTGGTGACCCGAAAGTAGATGAGAGAGATGATTGGGAAGTGGGAGGAGTGGGTGGAAGGGAAAAGAGAGAGGGTAGGTAGATGTGATCAAAACACAATATATGGATGACAGTGAAACCCATAAACGTGTGATTAATATGCATCAGCGATTATAACAAATAACACATAGACCAATGACCCAAATATCTGAACACTGTAGGGCGCGGGCAGGGTGTCCCTGCCATAGGACAGCCAGACGCACATGATGCCCATAGAGATGGTGTACTGGCTGGGTTGTGTGTCAATTTGACCAAGCTAGAGTCATCAGAGAGGAAGGAGCCTCCGCTGAGGAAATGACTCCATGAGGTCCAGCTGTAAGGCATTTGTTCAATTAGTGATCAATGGGGGACCCAGCTCATGGTTGGTGGTACCATTCCTGGGCTGGTGGTCCTGGGTTCCATAAGGAAGCAGGCTGAGCAAGCCCAGGGAAGCAAGCCAGTAAGCAGCACCCCTCCATGGCCTTGGCAATCAAGACCCTGCCTCTAGGATCCTACCCTGTTTGAGTTCCTGTCCTGACTTCCTTCAGGGATGAACAGCAATACTAAAGTGTAAGCCTAATAAACCCTTTCCTCTCCAGTTTGCTTTTTTTGGTCATGTTGTTTTGTTGCAGCAATAGAAACCCTAAGTAAGACAGCTGGGTTACCTGGAGGAAGGCTTAGGCAGGGAAAAGTTGCCAGGGTGTGGCCAGCACCTCAGTGCCCTGTTCCTTGTCAAGCCCCACCCTGGCTACAGGGATGCTGAGAGCATTCTAAGTAGGTATTCTCCTGGTTCCAATTTACATATGTGCTTTGGCTTACTTGCGTTGGACTATAGAATGTGAGCCAAGTGTGAGGTTCATGCCACATCATAAATCAGAGTCTTAGATGTGGCATTTCTGTCTTCAAAGGTCTGCTGGGAACCTTGTGGGAGTTTCCTGACTTGGCTGAGTTGATAATGAGGACAGGGGTGGCTTGATAGTGGCTGATTACAGAGGAGTGGGTTCATGATTCCGGAACTTAGGAAGGATCATAGGGCCAGGGGGAAATCTGTCTAGAACAGGCAGTTGACTAGTGACATGATCTGTCTTAGGACTGCAACAGGCCCTTTATTAATTAGTTGAAGGTGATATACCATTTGTCATGGTGTAAAGTGACCAGTCACCAACATTAGTTGACAGTAGAAGAGTTACTTTGTCTCTGCCTTTTGAAGATATGAATGAGTTTAGAAGACAGTAACAAGCAAAGGGAAATGGCAGGAGAGGGGTTTTGAGTAGTGGAGGATGCCTCATCACATATTCCTACCCATATTTCTAGCCCCTGTTCAGCAACTGGGGAAACAACAGTGCCTGGGCTCCCACCCATTCTCTCATGCACCTGTCCCCCTTCCATCCTTCTGACACTCTGGTGGCCCTCTGACCTGCTGGTATTGTTCCTCTTTCATGACACCCTGCTGGCCAAAGTTTGTGTGCCTCAAGATGGTAGGCAAAATCCTTTGTGACGGTGGGGAGTGGTACCTTCTTCCCAGCCTCTTCTTGACATTCCCCTTTCCCTCCATGCTTGGCTCAGGCTGCCAGGGCTGGAATCCATTTGGGTATCATCTCATTTTTCTTCTCTAGAATAAAATAAAATAGCTTTCATTTTTCATGTCTCATATAACACAAGCTGGTCTCAACTTGTTATACAACCAAGATGACCTTGACCTTCTGTTTTCCCTGCCTCCACCTCCCGATGCCATGATTACAAGCTTGTGCCTGCATGTCTGGTTTCCACAGTGCTGAGGACTGAATTCAGTTTCTGTAGATGCTGGGCAAGAGCTCCATCTACTGAGTTACATCTCCATCCTTGAAAGAGCTTTCTTAACACAAACCTCATCAGGATCAGCTAGTAGAAGGTGGTGGTGGCAGTGTTGGAATGAGGGGTGGGGGAGAGGTGACACAAAGGCAAGACTCTGTCATAGCTTGCCTCCTATAGTTGTAGTAGCCTCTGGGTGTATATTGATGGCCAACAGGACTTGGTGCAGAGGCTTGTAAACTACTGATTTTATTAAAGTTTTTCCTACGGCATAGCTATGGGTTTATTAGTTTAGTGACACTAGCACATTGAAAATCCTAGACTCACAATTAGTCTCCAAGGTTGGGATAATGACTTTGCTCCCACAATTTATTATTATTTGAAATTAAAATATAATTATATCATTTCTCCCTTCCCTTTCTCCCTTCCATTGCCTACCATGCCTTTCCCCTGGCTTCCTTTCAAATTCATGACCTCTTTAAAAAAATTCTTATTGCTATACACACACACACACACACACACACACACACACACACACACACACACACACACACACACACACACACACACACACACACACACAAAACTTGCCCAGTCTGCTTAATGTTACTTGTGTGTATATTATTCCAGGGCTGACAAATTGTTATTAGATAACCAATTAGGGGGCTCACCCCTGTAAAGACCATCTCACCCTCTCAGCACCCCTTAGTTCTTTGTTTACAGGGGGCCCCTGTGAAATTTCCCCCTTGCATGTTTGCATGCCTGTTGACGTCATCCTTGTTCAGGTCTTGTTTAGGCAGCCATGTCGGGAGAAGATTCCCTGCCATTTCTAGGAGACACAATCTCACAGCAGATTTTCTCTGGCTCTCACAGCCTTCTCATCCCCTTTTCCATGATGTTCCCTGCTGCTCCTACATCTTGCCTTTGCTGTCTGCGATGTTCCTGTGCTGACGTAGACCATAAGTTCCTTTGAGGCGTTATTAGACTCTATCTCCAACATTCTCTCTACAAAGAACAAGGGAGGTGCTGTAGTCTTGCCCACGTGTGTCTTTCCCGGTCATCTGGTCTTTAAGTTCTATATGAGCAGTTCAATAGTCAGTCATCCTGCTCTACAGTGCCACTGAAACCCACAGTCACCATAGGAACCTGCTTTCCTTTGATGGTTTGTTGCTGAGCTCCTCCACGAAACATCATCTCATTCTTAGGGGACACTTTTCATCCAAGTACATTTCTTGGCCTATGAAGAGTAGGATACCATTGCTGGTGATTTGGTTTGCTTTTGCATCATACTGGGATGTCTCACTCCAGCACCTGCTGGAAATGGAAGGTGGCTCTCTTCTAGTCCCCCATGGTACTCTTGTGTGTCTCTAGCCCAGCAGGTCTCAGTGGAGCTTGGTGACAATAAACTTTGCTTTAGTCACCATGCTGGATAGGTGGTGAGACTCAGGTCCTGCCCAGTGACTGTGCTTTTCAATTCATGCCCACCTTGTCATGTTCAGTTTAACAAAAGGAACGTGGGAGGCTGGGTTGGGTGGACAGTAAACTTGATTGCTCATCTGAAAGTGGACTTCCTGACTGATAGTGATGACGTAACTGTACGAATTCAGGCATTATGCTGGCCTGCTCCTCTAACCTGTCAGAATGCACTCAGACAGTACCCTGGTCAGCCCAGGGTTCCATGGTTAAGTAGTCTGCACGCAGGTGCAAAGGACTCCTTTTAAAAGAAAGACCCTGCCCACTTATGCTCTCTTTCCCTCTCTCTTTCCTACTGTTCCCCTGGGGTAGACAGGACTTTCTTGTCTCCTCTTCTCTTCTGTCCTCTTTCTGTCTTTGTGTTTCTACCTCTGTTTTATTTTTCTTCCCACCTCCCTTTTCTAATAGCTGGAAAACTAGCATAGAACTGACCCAGACCCCCAGAACATGGGTATTAGTTAGGAGGACTGGACAGTCTGTGGGGCCTCTGGTAGTGGATCAGTACTTATCCCTAGTATAGGAATGGACTTTGGGAGCCCATCCCTCATAGATGGATACTCTCTCAGCCTAGACACATGGGAAAGGGCCTAGGCCCTGCTCCAAATGATATGACAGACTTTGAAGACTACCCATGGAAGGCCTCACTCTCCCTGGGGAGCAGAAAGGGGATGGGGTTTGGAGGGGACAGAGGAGGAGGGAACTGGGGTTGGTATGTAAAACAAATTTGTTTCAAATTTAAATAAAAATTTTATATATATAAAAAAACCAAAAACAACAACAACAAAATCTTCTCACTTAAGCTCTGTCTGCCTGGCAGGTTTGTTCCCAGCCTTGGTCACTCTCACCTGCCATGGAATCCACCAGGGTTCACTTTGCACTTAAAAATCATAACGGTAATTAACATTAAGTTTTTACAATGATCAGGTGCTGGGTTGCATGCTAGGTGATTTACATGCATTTTACTTATTTATTTGTTTATTTAATTTGTGCATTATGTGTGTGCATATATCTGTCCAGCCCCACAATGCATGAGAGCAGGCCAGAAGACAACATATGCAACGTGTGGGGACTGGACATCTGCTTCTACCATGTGGGCCCTGAGAATCAAACTCAGGTCATGAGGCTTGATGGGTCTGCCTTTAGCTGGTGATCTATCCCTTTGGCTCACATCTTATTTTTTTTTAATTTGCACAATAACCCTATGGAGTAGATTCATTATATTGCTGGAAAGAAATTGGAAGCCCACAGAGGCTAGGCTTTTGATTCAGATTTCATAGCAAGCAAAATAGAATAGCTTCGAAAGAGTAGGCACATCTCTGTATATGATACTACCTCTCTGTTAAAGCTAGGGAAACAAACTCTGGAAAGAAACTGACAACCAAAGGTTTAGCTGTGTCAGCATCCAAGGAAGACTACAGTTTCTTGGGGCCCCAGTGACCCTTAATATTGGGAGTGACCATTGGAGTTGGTACTGGATAGATGCACGAGTTCCAAATGGCTTGACCAGAACTGGCTAGTCCAAAGTTATATATACACCTGACCACAGGCCAATCAATGTGGCATCTAACCAATAATTTACTGCATTCTCCAAGCAAGTGTGGAGTGAGATGTAGGAACCGGAGACAGTTTTGATCTCCTGCTCTATTGATGAATCAGAGTGGAAGAGAGAATTAAGGCAGAGGTGTTACAGCAGGTTTCCCCGCCGGCTGCCGCTGGTTCTGCCGCCATTGTCCTGCAACCACGTGTGCCCCAAATAACACTCAGAGACTCTGTATTTGATACAATCCTGTTGGCCAGTTACCATTACTGTTTATGGGCTAGCTCTGCCTTAATTATTAACCCATTTCTACTTATCTAAGTATTTCCACGTGGTCGTCTTATCGGGGAGCTGCACGACAGGCGTCTTGCGTCTTCCCTGGGCTACATCTCGACCCCTACTACTTCCTTTCTCTTCCTTCTGGGCGCCTAGCCCCGCCTATCTTGTTTCCTATTGGCCACAGGGCTTTATTAACCAGTATGAGAAACATATACACAGAATAACATCTCCCATCACAGGGGTCCCTGTGTCCTGATTTTTCTTGCATTAGGACACATCTTTCTGACACTCAAATAAGAAAAGAATTGAATTCATGAGCATCACAGGGTCTCTATGATTTTCCCACTGACCTTGGAAAGGGGAAACCCAAGGCCAGAGCAGCTATGATTTGGCAGCTATGGATCTGGATTCAGAGATTTTGACCTTACTCAGCAGGGGCGGAGGGGGGGGCGCAGAAGGGAAGGAGAGGGAAGCTTGCATCAGGCATTTGGGAAGGAACTCTATCCTTCAAAAAGATGAAGATGGATTCTGTGTTGCCTTGGTGACACAAATGAAAACGAATGCTCTACTCTGAATGTGAGTATTTCACAGTCATCACTAAGTTTCTGTCTGATTTTGCCAGAAGGGCTAGAGATGTGCATATCTGGGCTTTTAAGCAAATTCATCATGTTTCTTAAGCATTCATAACAATTTCTCTCCCAAAAAAACTGTGATGAAGATGCGGAAAAAGGAGTCTTGGAGACGGCAATGACTTCAAGCTGAGCAGAAAAAGATTCCCTCCTTGAGTTCTTGGCTTGAACTGCACATCCACCCTGAGAAATGGACTTTGTCCGGTCACAAGTTATTTTTCTCCATCATCTTCGAGGTTGGAGCTGGCAGCTCTGTTTACTGTGCACGGAGGGATTAAGTTGCTCGTCTGTGTAGCACGATCGTCATTCGACACCAGCTCAGGAGAGCTGGGATTGCTGTTTTGATTGTGGTTACTATGGTGATCAGCGGCACATTGGTTTGATGACCAGCAATGACTTAAGTAACTGTGTCCAGGACTCCTGTCTGATGGCAGTGTTTCTTCTTCCCCATGTTACATCATTTCTTTCGTGTTGCAGGTTACCCTGGCAGTAGCTCACGTCATGGTTCCAACATGCCCGGACATACTCGGGGAAGGGCAGGAGGGAGCAGAGAGCGTCATTCCCAGAAGTCAGAATCGGCTGTTGCCTGGCTAGGGTGTCCTGTGAGGCCAAACAAACTCTGTTCCTGCCCTGACAGCATCTCCTGGGCCAAACTCACTGACCTTTGTAGTTCTCCTACGCACAAGGTCTGCTCCTCTCTTATTAGAATGCAGCCTTAGGCCCTTGGAAATCTTTGTATGGTATCAACTCCTGTTCCAATCAAATGCTTGGTCCCCTAGACCCTTTCCAGGGTTTGAGCCTTAGTCCCACCTAGGATCTGGTAGCCTCCTAGGGATGTCTCTTATTTCTACCTGTGCCGCATGGTACTCTGTCCTGCTTTCCAAATGTCTCTTATCCCAGCCCTCTGTCCTATACGGCGCAGGGAATGTGTGTTCGTTCCCCTTGGGGTCTTGCGCTGGACCGAGTGTGTGCTTTAGGTTCCTGTGCTTTGCTTATCCCTAGCCCAACCCTCCTGAGCATCTCTATAATCCATAGTCCCTCTATTTCCAGTCCAGAATATTCCCTGCTTCCCACAGGCCTGGTTGGAAACCAGCTCTGGCCTTTCTGGGCCTTCTATCAGTGTGTGCTACAACTTGTTCATCTTTTCTGTCCCACAGCTGAAGGGGACGGATGTCAGGTCATCTTCTTGAGAAAAAACGACCTGGGCACAGCTGTGTAAACATGTGTTTCATGGGCATTTCTGGCAGTGTTTACAGAAAAAATGTATGACAGTAAGGTTCCTCCATGGGTGAGAACCCTCAGGCAGGAATCCTGCCCTGTCTCGGGCTCACAGGAGCTGGCCTTTGATTTTGGAGAAATAAGTGACTACATTATGTGCATTACACAAGGCTCTCATGTTTCCAAGTGCAGCCTTGTGCCTTCTCAAGTCTGGCCTTAAGTTGTTTCTGCAGTCTCTTGACTGGCTGATAGAACAACCCAGCAGTGGGTGCCCTCAGGAGATGGATTTGTTCTTCTGCCACAGGGCCTCCCCAGATACCCATTAGCACTCTGTCCCTCTGTCCCTCTGTCCCAGCAACAGCCAGGGATGGTCTCATTATTCCCTAGTGACTTTTGATTATGAATCCTGTCTTATTCTCATGTGTTCAAAGCTCGGTCCAAACCAAACTCTTAATTAATTAGAAGTGAGGTTAATTCACATTTAATTAGAAGTGAGGTTCTTTCTCTCCTTAGCTTCCATTCTGTTCATGGTGTTCTGGCTATGTACCTCCCTGACAGGCCCAAGAGCTCAGCTTCTGAGTTCCTACTAGAGCGTGCATCTATCTCATCACATAGTGGGTTCCCATATTGCCTCCACTCTCAAGTTCACTGTCTCTCCTTAGGAGGAGTGAGCCAGGCCACTCTGAAGGCTGTCTTTCCCAGTTCTAGCAAGTGCAATCCCTTGATATTATTTGAATATTTATTGTTTGAGAATTTTATATCTGCATATGTGTTTTGATCAAATTTACTCCCAATCTCTCCCCTCCAGTTCCTCTTCTGTCTTCCATCTGCCCATTTGCATCCCAATTTCGTGTGTGTGTGTGTGTGTGTGTGTGTGTGTGTGTGTGTGTGTGTGTGTGTGTGTGTGTGTGTTTTAATCACTTAGGCTGCTTGGTGCTACCAGTATGTGCTTGGTGCAGGGCCACTTACTGGGGCATGATGAACTCATGGCATTTGTGCCTGCTAAATAGGATCTACATAAAATCAATCTAACCCAAAGCCCAACAGGGATCAGGGAGGGACTTGGGAAGTCTCACCCTTAGCTGGAGGAGTTACTGGCAATTTATGGCTGTTTAAGGAGGGAGAGTCAGTTTTCTTCTGGGATGTGGCCACGAGGAGGCTACCTAATTGGTCATTGTTACTATTATTACTCTTACTGTTGGTAGCTAAACTGTGGTTTTCCTTTTTCCTTTAACTACCAGAGGGGAGACCCTCAGCGATTCTTTTTCATGGTATTTTGTAATGTAATTCAGGATGGCCCTGAAACTCATGATTCTCCTGCCTCAGTTCCCAAGAGCTGATTTTACAAGTGAGCACTGTTACCTTCTTGTATTATTCTCACTTAAAAAAGGCTTCATGGTGTGAATCTGTGCCTGTAACACTTTAGGTGCTCAGAAATAATTGGTTTAATTGGTGGTTAAATCTTAATGAAATTATATGTATATGTATGTGTGTGTGTGTGTGTGTGTGTGTGTGTGTGTGTGTGTGTGTGTTTCAAGACATGGTTTCTTTGTGTACTCATTGTGACTGTCTTAGAACTAGCGCTATAGACCAGGCTGGTCTTGAACTCACAAATAATTCTCCTGCCTCTGCCTCCCAGGTGCTGAGATTAAAGGTGGCATAATATTTATCTAATAATTAAATATTCATTTGGAGCTTGTGGGTAAAGCCTGTGACTCTGGCACCTGACTTGCTTTGGTCTGGCCAAGTGGTAAGTTCCTATCATTCACACACATTTGGAGCTTCCCTCCAAGTCAATAGCAGGGCCAAGGTAGCTTCACTTGCTGTTATATGATTCTAGAAATGCAATTCTGGTTGATATAACAAGGTGAGATGATAGATGGAAAACTGTAAATACTAACTGTGGAGGTAAAAATAACTTACTTGTAGAACCAACAAAAAATCTCTTAAGTTTAATTAAAACTTAATGAAACTTAAGAGCCTTAATATGTAAGTTGGTTAGGATGTCTAAACAACATATAAGTCAGCTAGAGGCTCCAAGAAAGCATGCCACTCATAATAGCAAAAATTATGATAATAATATGTAAGACCCAACTTTGGAAACCAAGGTTGTGTGTAATCTTTCTGTATGAAGAAAGCTATAAAGCTAATTAGAGGATCCTTGGAGTAAATACAAAAAAAAAAAAATGGAATGACAGAGATTGTTTTATTATAGAAATGTCACTTCTTGCTATGGCCCATGTCAGTATTTTCTTCCAAATTTAAATTTGAATAGTATTTTATGGGCATTTTGACAAAAACAGCTTTACAGATTATCTTATGGGTAAAACAACAGACCAGCTAACTCCACAGAAGAAAGAGGAATGTGTGAGGAGTGTCCATATCTGGAAGTAAAAGAAATTTCCAGTCTGCAATAACTAAAAGAGTATGATAGTAGCTCATGGGTAAATGGATAGTGAGTGAGGTACAACAGGAACCCAGGAAGTCATATCAATGTTATAGTAACTTGCTTTATGCCTCAGGTAGCATTCAAATCCAGAGGAGAAGGGATTTGTTAGAAACAATCTTCACATAGTTAATTATCATTTAGAAAAAAATTCTACTCCAACTATATTTACTATACCTATATTTACTATAACTATAAAGTCTTCACCCAAGTATACTTCAGATAAATTAGTTTACTTTTTATATCAGTCATTATGCAATATCTTCTAGAAGAAAATTGAAGATACAGTCAATTGATTATATAAGAAACCTTTTTATGCAACTAAACCAACACTAACCTATTAAAAGGTTGATGTTTTACAACTTATAAATAAAAATATAAATCTTTACATTGCAAAAACATCAATGGAACTATAAAGATAGCTCTATCAGTAAAGAGCTTGGCATGACAACATGAAGACCTGAATTTGATACCCAGAACCTGGGTAATAAAAGCATATTATTATCAGTGTTGATGTGGTATAGGCAGCCAGAGTCCTGGGACCACTCACCAGTCAGCCTAGACTACTTAGCAAGTTCCAGGCTAGTGAGAAACTATTCCAAACAAATGGTAGACAGTGCCAGAGGAATGGCAATCAAGGTTGCCCTCTGGCTTTCAAATATTCCCTGGATGTACACATGTACATACATGAACATATACACATACATGTACATATGCACAACACAAACACACACACAGAGAAAATCACAGAAGTGGAAAGTGGTTATCTAAGCATTCAGGAAGCAGAGGCAGCAGGACCACAAATTTGAGGCCATCTTGGGCTACACTGGTGTCTCAAAAATTCATCCTAATACCCAAGGGGTGGGGGTGGGGGAAGGCTACTGCCCTGGGAAAATATTCTTAATAGAAATGACTAAAGAAAATTGAGATTCTTAATATATAAGTAATTCTCATAAATCTAAAGGAAAAAAGACAAATATCACAACTGAACTGGAACACAAGGCATAGGTGAGCATGCCACACAACTACAAATAGATACAATTGTGTGAGCAGTAATTACATCACTAATACAGGAATCACCTCACCTTAGTTACTCTTGCTAGATTTTGTTGTTGATGGTGTGGCTGTAATCTTTACTGATCCATAATTTTGTATTGGGAGTGGAGTATTCTAAGCAGTGGACCCCAATACTTGGAAATAACTAACTACCAGATGGGGTCCCCTGGGTTGGAATGTACTAATTATTTCATACTGAGAAACTGGTGATGCTTATGTTGCCATGGTGCCCTTTGTTAACCTCTCCTTCTAGTAACTTAGGGTCTTGACTATGCTCGTCTGAAGGGACTGAACTAGGGGAATAGTAGGACAACTTGGGATGTCGGCTTAGGAGGATACAGTCTGTGTTTTCAGTAAGTTGCTGTAAGAGGAGGACAAACCATCCCCCAGGAGTTGGCTCTCCGTCCATGTGCCATAGGTAGCACTAATGAGACTTAATGGATTACAAGAAGAAAATCAAAGAGACCATGAATTTTGGAGGAGCACTTGATGTGGGCTCTGGAAGGATGGTGATGGGTGGGATCTGGCAGTGGATGGTGGTTCTCATCAAAATACATTATACGCAAATATGAAATTCTCAAAGAATCAGAAAAAATATTAAAGGAGAACAATGTAAAGTGAACAAATAAGGTCACAAATTGTTATCTGAACAAGACTGGGAAGAGGAGAGATTTTTTTTTTAAAGACATGGTTTCTCTGTGAAACAGTCCTGGCTGTCCTGGAACTCACTCTGTAGACTAGGGTGGCCTCAAACTCACAGAGATCCACCTGCTTCTGCCTCCCCAGTGCTGGGATTAAAGGTGTGCACCCCTGCCCAGGTGAAGGGAAGGATCTTTTTACACTGTCAGTGCCATGATCAGCACCATTTAATGAGGATTTGTGATGTAGCAGTTTCCTGTTACATTATCATACCTGTTAATCTCATACATTAACATACTTGTTAATGTATGAGAATTTCTCTGATTTGTTGAGAATTGTGGCTCTGACCTCTTTGAACGACTTTCTACTGCTCTGTACATCTTAAAATTGCATCATTTGCATATACTTGCTGTCTCCCTTATGGTCAGAGTTGTCATTCTTTTTAGTGCGGCTCAGGCTGTGGAGATGCTCCCACGTCTTTTTTCCCCCACTACACTGCACAGCAAGCCTTTGAGGGTGGACAGGGATAGGCCAGCAAGTGCTGTCTTTGGTAGAAGAAGCTTATGGGTTCTGAGTGTAGCTTGCCAGTTGTCGCACTACTGGCAGGCAGAACAGCAGGACTTGTTTTTGGATGTGATCCTGTTCTCCTGGCAGTAGGATCAGGCAGCCAGGGTGTCTACATTTTTATTATGAAGGTATAGAAAGACATCAGGGTACCACAATCAGTGGTTCTTGGGGTCTGGGGATCAGTGGCAGCAGTGGCCCCTGGGAATGTGTAGGAATGCAGGTTCTCAGGCCCCACCTCAGACCCTCTGAATCAGCCACTCCCGGGTGGGGCCCAGCCACCTGTGTTTTAACAAGCCCTCAGTTAGCTCTAACATACATTCAAGCTTGAGAATTCCCGGCCTTGGTCATCATGAGACATACTTCCTGCTGTTCTTTATTCACTGTGACCTTGGCATCACATGGCAGGAATGTAGGGACACACCTGACACCCCTTTTTATGATGATCTTTCCTGCAGCTAAAGGATCTCTCTGACAGCGCAAGAGTTTAGTGCCCTGAAATGTCGCAACTGCGTACACCATGCCTGAAATTAGTCAATGGAGCTGGCATCTTTCACCATAGGACTGAAGTCCAGGAATACCTTCTTACATCACCTTGGGTTTCCCCCAATTAAGAATCTTTTCCCTTTCCATAGGAGAAGAGGGAGAGATTATCTTGGATTTAAGTAAAGGTAGAACTTATAGCATGCTTTTCTCAAGATAAAAGTCACAAAAAGTTGAATGGGTTTATCCGTTTAAGTGGCATCTGTGTACTGTTTAGACAGGGAGTGGTGTTAAAATAGAGGACACAAACACTATGATATAGGCAATGACAGAATTTTGCAAAAGAGGTGATGCTATAGAGGAGAGAATAGGAGTCTCTCTTTCTCCGCGCCCCCTGCCCCGTGTGTGTGTGTGTGTGTGTGTGTGTGTGTGTGTGTGTGTGTGTGTGTGTGCATCTGAGTGCGTGTGACAGAGTGAGTTATTGTCTAGGATTTCACAAAAGAAGCCATTTATTCTTTGGCTGGACTTTAAGATCAAGGAGTTCAGCGGGAGACAAGAAAGTAAAGCACATTCCAGGCATACCACGAATATGTAAATACAAGGAGGCATGGGATAGCATGGTGTGTTTGGGGAGCCACAGGTGGCTTGGTGTTATGAAGCCCTGAGTTTTGAGGACCAATGATATGGGGTCAGACAAGGAATCAAGAGGCAGGTCATGGCTGTGAAATTACCCTAAGGAGTTTGCATTTGGCCCTTATGCTACCATTTCTGCAAAGTGTTCCCACCACAGACTACTGGGCTCTGGGGTCTGTGTTACGTTTTCTTGGAAAAATAGTGAGTGAATGTGAAAAGCTTAACAATATTATTTCTTCAAGGATCCAGGGAGAACCAGAATGCGCATGGAAACTTCTAGATGAACTTCCTTAGGATCTTCAAGCTGAGTGGGAATGGAATTTGAACAGTACCTCTGAGCACAGGGAGGTTATGTAGTCATGTCCCTCTTAGAATAAAACCCATGTTCTTACCATGGATTCCAAAGCACAGGTCAAGTCCTGCCTGCCCTCCTGGCTAGGAGACAGCCTCAGTGGTCATGTTTGTGCTGTCCTTGCTGCCCTCTGGCCCTCCCCACATAGCAATCGTGACCTAGTCTAGAATAGCTGCTCTCCCAGTCAGACCTCATATTGAATGGTTCTCACTGCATCTCCTGTCTATGCCTTAGGTTTAGAGCTTTTAGGTAGCATTTTTGGCCCATTCATCTGGGTCATTATTTTAGTGTTTGGCCCATGAAAAATCACAAAAATCTTTCATAAGAAAGAATGAACGAAATCATGATAATCATAACGGCTGATATTTATACAGGGATTAGGTATATCACATATACTATCTCATTAAATCTTCATTTCAACCCTATTGTGGCTGATCAATATCTCTGACTTATATGCAAGAGGGCAGAGGCTCAGAGAAGCTGTGTGACTTTCCCAGAGTAGCACAGCTGAGTCACAGGAAGAGGGTGACATCTTGCTCTAACCATGTCCTTCCCTCAGCAGTCTTACTCTCTTGTCCTTGACACCAGGCTCTTGAGAACTTCCTGTGGCACCTGTTTTCTGGTCCCAACTCCTCCCAGTGTCCTTCCCCCAGTCCCTTACCTCTAAAGCATGCTTCTTTCCTGCCCTCCAGGATTCATTGCTCAGCTTCAGGAAACCCACCTGCAATGAGTGTGTTTGAATCTATGGATACCCACACAGTTCCTGTCAGAATTAGACACCAAAAGCCCAGGATAAGGCAGTGAAGGGGCTCTTCTGACAGATGGGGAGACTAGAAGCATTACTTTGCGTAAGAACGCTGCTGTAGGCCTGCAGAGGCATGCATCTGGCCTTTCTCGGCTCCCATGAGCTGCCCAAGAGTATGGTTTCTAGGGAAAATATTAAGCTGAGCACCCCAAGAGAAAATGAAGTCATTGCTTGCCCAAGAGTGATTTATTCCTTCATTAACAACATATTTGCTATCTTTCCCAATGATAAATTAGGTCCTTGCTGCAGCTGCTTTTGTTCCTAACCTGACTCCAAGGATGGGCTATGCATCTCCAGCAGCCTGTCAATCTTCTTCCTGGTCCTGCTCCCCTCAAACTCATCACTCACTAATGTACCTTTGAACTTGATTCTTGGGCCATCTAATTGTCATAGGATGTGAGGCAGAACTCTAGAAGGGGTTGCTTTATGACTAGCAATTTGGCCTTTGAAGGAGGTACAATATAGAAAAGAAATTATGTGAGAAAAAAAATCTAACACCTTCTTTACTAAAGTCAGGCCCAAGGTTCAGATCTGTGTTTTATAAAATGAAACCTGAGGCCATAAACATGTCTCTCACATCTGGAATCTTGCCTGTGGCAGATGCTCTAAAAGTTGAGATGCTGTATGAAAACAAGGAAAAGAGCACTTATTGAAAGCCTACTAAGTGTCAGGTTTTTCCACACCTCACCCTGTTACAGCCACTTCATGCGTTAGGTCACTCTCACCACCCCTGTGGGCAGCTAATCCTTGCATGAAGGGAAGCTTCCAACTCCTGCTTTCTGAACTTGAACAAGATCACCTTCGTATATTTCAAAGCCACTCCCAGCCAGGACCCTCAAAGGATTTACCACGGATACCACTTTCCCCAAGGACACTGCTCAGTATTCACGAGAAAGGCTATTTGTTCTGAGTGGGCTGACGGAGTGAGTGTTCTGAGCATAGAGTTGGAGCTGGGTTTGGGATAAAGAATACTGAGAATGCTTTGACACATAATATTGGGAGCTGCTTGAGAAGGCTCAGTCTCTAAGAGCACTTGCTGCTCTTCCGGAAGACTAGAGTTCCATTCCTAACATCCACACTGGTTGGCTCAAATCATCTGTGAGTGCAGCTCTAGAGGATCTGACACCTGCACCTATGTGTGTATACATACATGCACACACATATAAATAAAACAAATCTCTAAAATTAGTATTGAGAGGGTTCTACTTTCACCAGTATTTGATGTTTACGTTTTGTTGCTGTTAATTTTAGCCATTCTGAATTCAATAAGATAAAATATAACATATATTACACATTTTCTAAAAAAAAATAGTATTGATGAGTAGAAACCTTAAAAATGAATATAGCTGTCTGGTGACTGAATATTTAGCTATTGATCTCATTGCAACTTTTGATAGTTTGGATTTCCTTTCTGACTTCTGCTCTAGAAAAATAGAAACCACAATTCCTTAAAAACACTGTTCTGCTATTTAGCTAAGAGAACAAATCTTCTCCTGAACTATGTATTATATTGCCATTGGAAATCAGGGACCCGAACTCTTGTTTTCTGAATTGGCTTTTTCTCTGTTTGCTTGGATCTTCCCAACAGCTTCCTCATGGGACTAGCACCCTTCCTGATGGCTCTGGGCCATCTGGCACTTCCTACTGCTTAGCACAGAGGTTTGACATTGCTATGGGCACAATGAGTGCTCATCATAGTTTTGTGATTTTTTTTTTCAATTTTCAGGTTCCTTGTGGTTGGGACCTGGGGCTGGCTCTGGCCAATGGCTGGGGCAGAGGTGACACATATCAATTCCATCTGAAGGTTTGTCACTGTTGTTCACTCAACTTCTCCCCTCCCCTTCTCTCCTCTCCCCTTCCCTCCACTCCTCTCCCCTCCCTTCTTCTCCTCTCTTTTTCTTCTCTCCCTCTCTTGCTTTCCCCTTTCTTTATCACTCTTTTCAATTATTTCTAACTTAGAAATAAAAAATTAAATTTGCACACAAAGTATTTGTTATCATTATATTATTCTCAAAGTGTGTTTTAGTAGAGTCTCCCCACCCCCTGAGGTCTCTGGAACCCTTGCTAGTTTCCCTTATAACCCTCCTAGTCTCCTTCCTCCTTCATGTTCCATGTGTCCTTTGGTCTTCCTCTGTCTTTTCTCAGTATCTGATTTTACTCTATCTTGCTTTCCTCTTGTGTTTTAGGCTTTATCCACATATACATCCACATGTGTATGCTTCCGTGCATTCATATGTGTGACAAACACACACACAAATACACACACACACACACACACACACACACACGTGCATTGCAAGCTAGGATCTGTACACGAGAAAGAACATGCTTTTTGTCTTATTAAGTTTGGGGCTCTTCATTTTGCTTTCTAGATACATCCATTTTCCTGTAAACATTTTCTTTGCATCTGAGTAAAATTGCATTCTGCACATGTACACATTTTCAGTACCTGTCCATCTGTTGATGGACAGCTGGGCTGTTCCATTTTCTTGCTGTTGTGAGTAGAGCAGCACTAAATACAGATGTACAAAGATATCTGTAGTGGAATATGGAGCAGAGGGGCTTTGATGAAGAGAGAGGTTTCCCGATGCAATCTAGGTTCTCCTGGCAGGGACAGTGACCAGCTAATGGATGGGTCCAGGCGCTTCCAGCTTCTGCTCTCCCAGCAATCTATACCATAGATCTTATTCCATCTTCCCAGTGTTTTGTCATTTGTGTGGTCACCATGTCCTTGGTCTGCTCATTTTTTAAGACTTCTCAATTCTTTATTTCCTTAAAGGTTCTTTTACTTTCTGTTGTGGTGCTGGGGCTTAATCATAAGGCACATGCCAGGCAAGTGCTCTACCACTGAGCTATGTACCCATTCTCCCTCTGCCCCTCCCACTCCCCTCCACTTCCCTCACCCCCCACCAAAAGCTAACCTATCTGCATGTGTGAAGGCAATTACCATGCATTCTTATAGTGAAACTGCAATATAGGTGACAGAACTTTGGGTTTGAAGATAGACAGCCTGAGGACCCCTATTCTGAGTTTGCTAATTTTTAGAGACCTGAGCAGAAGACTAAAGTCACCCCACTTATCATGAATGTACAGTGGCTGGATGAGGGCTGTTGTCATAACAACAATCTCATTGGATGGTCTGTGGGTGCAGGGTGAAATCAATGAAGACAGCTACTTTTGTAAAATGTAGAGAGTCACCTTCACGAAGGGAGCAATGCATGTTAGAAGAACTCCTATCTAAAGGAAGCTTCTGCCTCAAGAATGTGTTTGTCTTGGGCTCCACCTTAAGTGACTGCTCACTCTTGGCCACAATCTGCCTTGAAATCTAGGCTTTTTCACTTTGATGTGGTAGCCTTTGTATTACCCTTTGTCCCCAAGGCTCACCACACCCTCACTCCCCACACTGGCCACATCTATATATGTCTCTGTCATTTCTTCCTGGTGACTCACTTTCAGCAGATTCCTGTCCTCTTGCCTGCTTCAACCTGATCACTAAAACAGCCCTGAAGATCTCCATGAGACAGCACAACTCACACCTCCTCCTTTTTAGTGTTTTACTCTTTTGAAAACCATCACCCCTAAGTCTTGCTTAGCTGGCATCACTCTAGTCCTTGAAATTCAACACAGCCTCCCAGTTGTCTCATTAAAGTAAGGCACATGTGCATCCTCATCTCAAATGTGCATCCTCATGCCAAAATGGTATGGGACAGGACTAGAAGCGGGAGAAAGCCATTATCAGATCATACTCTGTAGAAGGGTTAGTTTTTTAGTATGTTCTAGTTTATTATAATGTTATCAAATACAGCATACTCTTTCATGCCTGAAAAAAAATTTTCATTTCATGAAAAAAGATAGATTGACTCAGGAAATCAGTGGATTCATTGATGTCTGTGGAATAGATTGACCAATTTCCTATTATAAAACATTGTATTTTTTTGTTACAAATAATGTTATAAAAGTATATTCCTATGTATATGCCTCATACATATTTGTATTTTATGGTGTTTGTGAAACTAGTAAATTTGTAGAGATGGAATTTCTTGGATGAAATTGGTCCCTGCATTTTTAGACTTTTTAGATGAATTGTTAATTGCCTTTCAAAAAGTATATACCTTAATTGATTTATGCACCGAGCAATGTGTAAGATTGCTAGCTCCACAAGCCCAGAGCGTTCACTTTGATTAATAGCAAAGTTGGCCATCTCTTCCTGTGTTTGCTAACTATATTTCTTGCCTTGGAAACGAGCTCCATTTATAGCCTCTCCATTTTATAATATAAGGCGATTCATGTTCTCACTGCTTTATAAATCTTGTCAACACATTAATGCTATTTTTTAACTTATCTTACATATTTTATTTAGCATGTCATTTGCCTTTTCTCTCCTCAGTATAAAAGATTATATTTATTTCCAGGTAGTTCCAAATAACACCCTTTCTGAGTTTTCTGACTTTGTTTTATGTGAATGAGAACATGGATATATGTGTGTGTGTTTATATATTTATGTACACACATATATTTCTTTTTTGTTTTCTGTAAAATATTAACTCTTTGATATAACTTTAGCTTATTTTGGTTTATGATGCAAAGCTAGAGTGTGACTTAATTTGATGTCACATAGTTAATCCATTAGTTCAACATAATTTCCCATGGCCCCTAACTGCTACTCTTGTCACTTAATAAATTCTTAGGTAGTTATATTTGGGGACCTTTTTTTTTCTGAGGCACTCTTTCTGTGTCTTTGATCTTGCCTTCTCTTTTGGCACTTTTACAGCAATATTTTATTTATTGTGGCTTTATAGTACTTAAAAAATCTGGTAGGGCAAGCTTATTCACATTCTTCTTCCTTTTTGATATTTTCTTGACAATTTTCATACACTTATTCTTCTAGCTGAACTTTACAATTGTTTTCTCAAGTTCCCAGAATGTCACTGTAGTTATGGCCAAAAAAGTAGGAAGCTTATAAATTAATATGCAGACTTCCCACTCAGGAACATGGGGTTTCTTTCCATTTATTCAACTCTTCATTCCCCAGTAAAAAATTATAAAGTTTAATAAGTGTTACTTGTTGGTAGGTATCTTAACTTTTTTGATGCTCACTTTGAATTGGGTTTTTTGAAAATCGATTTTTTAACTTGTTAATTTTTTCCCGTGTGTGTGTGTGTGTGTGTGTGTGTGTGTGTGTGTGTGTATGTGTATGTATGTGTGTTTTCTTTGTGTGTTTGTGTGTGCCTCCTGCCTCTCTCTCTCGTGTATGTTTGTATGTGTATTTTTTTCTCCCTCCCTCCCTCCCTCCCTCCCTCCCTCCCTCCCTCCCTCCCTCCCTCCCTCCCTCCCTCCCTCCCTCCCTCCCTCCCTCTGTGTGTTTTATGTTATGTGTTTCTGTGTAGGGACATGCCACGATGCATATATGAAGATCAGAGGATAATCTCAGATGGGGGTCCATGCCTTCCATGTTGTTGGAGACAGGATCTCTTCATTGTTGGCTGGTACATATGCCAGGCTGGCTAGCCTGAGAGCTTCTGGGAATTCTCTTGTGCCCTGTCTCCTATCTCATTGTAGTAACACTGAGATTGCAGAACATACTGCTGTGTTGCTTCATATGGGCTTTGGGGAATTGAACTCAGGTCCTCAGGCATTCATGTCAAGGGGTTTACTCATGGAGCCATCTTCCTAATCTTTTAACTGGTCAATTATTTTTAGTAGAGCTAAAATAAATTCTTTATTTTTTCCATGAGAAAAATCAGCATCTGCACATGATTATAACCTTATTTCCTCCTATAAACTATTTCTACCTCTTATTTATTTTTCCTGTTCTATTGCATTGATTAAGACTTCTTAAACAAGGATAAAAACTAAGAATAAGGATTGGCAGGCCAACTTTTTATTTCTAGTATTTTTCCGTTAATTGGATTAATGACAGTTGCTTTCAGGAAGTTACCTTTTCTTATGTTGAAGTAGGTTGTGGATTTCAATTTCCAGATAGTTTTTTTTTCTTTTAATCTTGAATGACTATTGAATTTTATCAAATGCCTTTTGGCATCTTTTGCGATGTGCATATGGTTTTTCTCCTTTGACCTGTTGATGTGATGAATTATGTTAATAGATTTCCTTATATTAAACTATCCTGCATTCCTGGGATACACTCCACTTCGTCATTCTGTATTATTCTTCAAATGTGCGGCTGGGTTTGATTTGATAATATTTTATTTAGGATTTTTGCTTCAGTGTTTTGAGACAGTCCTATAGAGGCACCCCCCCCTTTATAGTATCTGTGCCAGGTTTTGATTTCAGAGTTTTCTGGCTTTCAAAAATAAAATGAGATGGGCTTCATCTTGAGTCAATTAAGTGACATTCCAAGTGTGGACATTCGAGTTCACAGCATGGCATGTCAGAAAGGATGGAGGGCTGCAAGTTAGAAGACCAAGGTTAAGTTGCTTCCCTTACCCCATCAGCTTCAGAAAATTGACCATAATATTTCCTCCTCTTGAAATTCCACTTCCTTACTTTAAAAATGAGATTTATACCCACTCTCTGTCCCAACTCCCTGAAAAGGTTGTGGCAGTCCATCAAGCTCGTGAGGCTTCAAATGCTCTCTCTGGCAAAAGCAATGGTAGTATTTATCAAGCACTTACATTTTACACACACATATGTCTTTCCCTAGAATCCTTGCTATAATCCTCACATGCCCCAGTTGCAGAGAAGACTCTTCCATGTCCTACAGCTCACTTGATCCTGGTCCTGCATCATTGGCACCACCCGAGGGCATATTACGAGTGTAGGCTCTCCAGCCCCACCCACTGACTCAGGAGTTGTACTTTCACAAGACCCTCGGGGCAATTCTCACACATGAGAAACATGGAGGAATCCAGCATCACAAGGGTGCAGATTCATCAGCACCATGCAAGAACTCACAGCTTTAGCATTTAGGAAGGACTTTCTTGTTGACTTCCTTGCTCCTACCTCCCATATTCTGGATGAGAGAGCCACAAAGGCACATGCATAAATGTTAGCCACTGAGAACAAGGGTCATGGGTGTGCATGGTATTTTCTAGTCCAGAGGTGACTGCCTTTGGAAATGGAGCACATTGGATCCCTCCACTGTGCATTATTCCTCTACCGAGTCCAAAATGTAAAAGGAGTTTTAGTGCCTGCAGATGTACACTCCTCTGGGGAAACTCAGCCCCATCATCATTCTCTTCAGTCAATCTGAAGGAATTTCTCAGCTGATCATGTGAGCAACCACAAACTTTTTTTTTTCTTTCTAGGCTAAGGGTGACTGTATCATTTTCATCATGGAGTTTACACTCGTCACTACTTAAGCATGTTTGGCTCTTATTGAGAGCAAGGGTCAGCATGTGCTTAGCTTCAATGCATACATCAGTGTATGCACATGCGTGTGGACATACCCAGAGAACATCCAAGACCATGGGAGAAACAGAAACCATGGCAACCAAGAGATCATCAACAAGGATTTCCTTCTTGGAAGCCTATAGAGATAACTAAGGCAGTCGTCATAACTGTTTGCAGGTCTTGGCTGGTAGTTGCCATAGAGACTGGCAGTTGGGAGGGAACCCCTCCTTAGTGACGTTGCCAACAGCTGTTTTATTCCTCTGTGTCTTGCACACTAGCAATTATTTCACACCCTATGGAGGAGAGAGGAACAGGTGTGCCTTTTGCTAAGCTGGCAAAGCAGAGAAGAAAATGCAATGTAAAAATATTCATAAACACAGTATTCTTCTCACAATGAAGAAACTGTTCTCTTAGTTAGAATTTAAATATGCATTAAAAGACTGAATGTGAAGCCAAGTTTAGTGACACACCCCTGTAATTTCAGAACTAGGGAGGTGGCGGTAAGAGGATTGTAGCTGAGGACCAACCTGGGCTACACAGTGAGTTCAAAGCCAGCCTGAACTATATAGAGAGATTCTGAGCCAAAACTCAAGGGGTAGGGACATAGCTCACTAGTAGAGTACTTGTCTATCATGTGCAAGGCCATGGGTTTGATTCTTTGGCACCACAAGAGAAAAAAAAAGGCTAAAAAGTAACCCCTGTAAAGATGTTATTTAGATTCAAAGTCTAGAACATTCTGTAGATATAAAATGATTGTATTAAGATGTCCAGGTTCAGGTATTTTGTCTGTAATTTGGTTAACACTTTCCTGAATGCCCTAGGTTAGAAAGAGTAGAATATGAAGTTGTATATGCCCAAGGATTTGTTTTTACACAACTCACAATACTTTGCTAATTGCATGTAATTTATGTATAGCTAATGTTTCTGTTTAACTAGTGTACCTCCCACTTCTTCCATGGGGGACTGGTCCAAGACTTAACTGTGCTAGTGTGCCCACTATGTCCACAGCAGTGCTCAGCACAGAGTGTATTCATGCCTGTCTTGATTATGCATTTCTGTGAAACAAATGCAGGCAAACATGCTTTAAAACCACACCTTTATGATCTTACAATTTCTGTGGGTCATCTGTCAGATTCTGTGCTCATGACCTTAGAGAGCTTCAATCAAGATGCCTCATGGAAAATTCTCCCCAGGAGTGGATTTGCTTCTGATCTCAGTGAGCTGCTGGTGGAATTCCTGTTCTTGCACCTGGAGGATGAGAGGATGCTGTATCTTTGGGCTGGATAGCTCTCCACAAGTCTCTCTCCAACAGGAGTTTACAACGCCCATGAGAGGCAAGAGGGACTTTGGTGGAGGGGGGTGCGTCTTCTATACTGCCATGCGATCCTGGGAGTGACATCCTTTAACCTTTGTCATGTTCAGCTGGTGAGCAGTAAGTTATTTTTGTCATTCGCAGTAAGGATTATATGGGAACGTGATCACTTAGCGTAGGGGGATGATTTTTAAGGTCTTTCTGTTATAGCTCTTTACAATTGTCCTTTGACATGGCCTCTCAGGTGCACTAGAAACACAAATACTACTTTTGGGATTGTTAAGATGAGACGGACATTCACCACAGAACTTCAATGTCATCTGTTTGTACTCTTTTTTTTTTGAGTTGAGTTTCATGCTTATGTGTTTTCTAGGGGAACTTACTTTACTATATTGACTAGTTTTATGTTTAGAAAAATGTTGTGAAGTGCTCAAATAAGTTTATAAATCAACTCACAAGTATTTTTGAAGAGTTTTGAATGTTTTCCATGATTCAATACACAATTACCATGGCAACCATGAGAACAAGTCTCTTAGATCTTAGAGGCTACGATGAACCAGATCCCCAGCTGCTCAAAAGTCCATCCACAAAATCCCTACTTCCCATGACCTGCTCTCAGCTAAGTGGCTGTTTCTAGAAGAAATACCAACCAAGGCTGTTTCTGGACACATGGAGTTCTGGTGGGCTACTTGGCTACTTTGGTTTGAGCATTTCCTCCTACCTTTTTTAGGTCTGAATGTCTTCTGAGACATCATCCAAGCCTCTTTCTTCTTGTCTTCCTTGCTTCTTCATTTAAGGTCAGACCCTGAATTGTGGTCTGAGGCTCTCTCAGCTTTCTCTAGTACACACACTGGCTCCCCAAACATGTTTCTAGTACATCTAATCCTGTATTGATATCTTTCAACATATTAGCCGATATCGTCATATTTAGCAGCATTTGCACACATCTGCAGAATTAGCCAGTGCTGTGCATACGAGGAAGTTTTCTCTCCCTCTGTCTTGACTCTAGGAACGGGAGAGGAAGGCTTTACTTGAGCTGGGCATGAGGTAGAATCTTGTGCCTGAGTTAATATTTTTGCTGCTATGACAGTCTATCTGACATAAACAAGGAGGAAAGGTACAGGACTGTGGAGACCACTCAGTGGGTGAGAGCACTTGCTACACAACATGAATACCTGAATCTGGGCCCCCAGCACTAACGAAAAGGCTAGATGTGACCACACATGCCTGAAACTCCAGCATGTGGAGATGGGAGGAAGTGACAGGAGGATTGCTGGGGCTGAATGTCAGCCAGCCAGATGGAAAAAGGTGAATTCCAGGTTTGGTGACAGGCACTGTCTCAAGGGAATATGGCAGAGAGTAATAGAAGAGGGCATGCAGTGTAAAGCCTTTGGCTTCCACACACATGCACACAGGTGTACAAATCCATACTTGCACACATAGGCATAGACCACATACACACATGCTCCTACATGTGTATATATGTGTATGCACAAGCGTGCATGTACATACACACACAGAGGTCTCATGCACAAATAGAGGAAAACTTATTTAGGCTCACGGTTTCAAAGTTGTCAGTCCATTATGGTGAGGAGGGCATGGTATAGTAGTGTACTGTAAATAATTCAGTTCCGTGGAGGTGGACATCACCACCTCTGCAGCATTTAAACAAAAGAGTTAGGTACCTGGAGCCTAGAGAATTGCAGTGGCTTGCATAAAGCTATGCAGTAGAGGAATAGTAGAGGCACAGAAGCTTGAATCTATCTTCTGAATATAGCCTAGTCTACTTTGCTTGTTGCTATTAGAGTTCTTTTAACTCTGTTTTCTACTCTCTTCACTTTAAAAACACTAATAATAGCAGCCAACCAATGGCTAACAGTTGCAGGAGAGGTTATGGCACATACTGGTAAGGCAACCCCAAGGCTGCTTGCAGAGAAGCATATGATTCTGGTAAAAAAAAAAAAAAAAAAAAAAGAAAAGAAAAGAAAGAAAGAAAGAAATACAGGAATAAACTTCTTTGACTGGTCTTCACCCTAATGAGCCTTGATGCTGCTAAACTGTTCCTGACACCCTCTGATTCCTTCTCCTTTAAAGGCTCCAACAAAGCATAATAAAATAAGCTGCAAGTGTTTGAGGCTTAGTCAACCCTCTGAAGTGTTCAAGGATGCAATTTGTAGGCAAGATGTTAAGGAATTAAAAAAAAAGATGGTTGGTGCCAAGCTGTGTTGTACCAATTTCCCCCTAGTCCTGCTGCACTTTAGGTATGCATATGGTCCACACATTTTTCAAAAAATGTACCCCCAGGTGTCGGGGCCTGTTCTTTAGAGCTTATCAACTAAATGTGGGGAGACGGGTGTGCTGAGGAAATGAAAAATCAACCCCCAGCTGCTTCTTGGAGCACTGCTTTATCTGGGAGTCTTGGCATGGGCTGTGACATTTTTGCCTAGAGCCCCACAAAGCAGCACCTGGAGGGTGAGACTCTAGAACAGGACAGAGGCCACTGACTCTTTGTTCCTCACATTTCAGAGGGCCCAGGAGATTGAGGGCTTAGAAGTGAGGGGTGAGTATATGGTAGCCAGCACAGAGCATTAAATTGATTAAGTGTGGACAAGGCCCTTGGGATATTCTAGTGGAAGTAACTCATAGGCATAACCCCATCTTCTTCTAACTTCTGCCTAAATTGGCTATATGTTATGGAGATAGAAGGGACAAGGACTGAACTTGGAAGGCTTGGTTTGTGTCCAGTAGAGTTGGATTGAACCCTTTTGTTTTCTAATGAGATAATTGTAGATTATCTAGAGCAATGTTAGGCACACTGTACATATATATTCCACCCATCCATCCATCCATCCATCCATCCATCCATCCATCCATCCATCCCCATCCATTCCCTACTTGACCATACAGGATGTCAAAAGTCAATGGTGGAAATATCATCACTCCAAGGGCTCAACATTGAGTAGATATCATTATTTAGCTTGGAGATAATGCTAAGCAAGAAAGAATGATTTCTTTTCTTTGAGTGACAAGGAAATCAGAATGTCAGAGGAGCTCCATGACCCATCCCCAGCCATCAGCAGTGTGTGTTCAAGGAATACCTCATGGCTTCTTCTGCCCAACTACCCAACACATGTGGTTGAAGTTTTCTATTTTTTGTGGAGAAGGACAATCAGGACAATTAGGATTAGTAGTGTCAC